>LR994547.1:24050000-24687500 GCA_905187585.1 Cyaniris semiargus | reverse complement strand
ACCTAACCTAACCTAACCTAACCTAACCTAACCTAACCTAACCTAACCTAACCTAACCTAACCTAACCTAACCTAACCTAACCTAACCTAACCTAACCTAACCTAACCTAACCTAACCTAACCTAACCTAACCTAACCTAACCTAACCTAACCTAACCTAACCTAACCTAACCTAACCTAACCTAACCTAACCTAACCTAACCTAACCTAACCTAACCTAACCTAACCTAACCTAACCTAACCTAACCTAACCTAACCTAACCTAACCTAACCTAACCTAACCTAACCTAACCTAACCTAACCTAACCTAACCTAACCTAACCTAACCTAACCTAACCTAACCTAACCTAACCTAACCTAACCTAACCTAACCTAACCTAACCTAACCTAACCTAACCTAACCTAACCTAACCTAACCTAACCTAACCTAACCTAACCTAACCTAACCTAACCTAACCTAACCTAACCTAACCTAACCTAACCTAACCTAACCCAGTATCAGTCCGAACTCGGTCCAGAGCACATGTTTTTTAACCTTGCTCCCTTTTAAAAATTCAAAAAAGTGGTTAAAAGTGTTCCGATTTTAACGTACGATACACCGTCGGATGCGTCTTAGTGCCGCCCACACGATAGTGAATAGTGCCGTTCTTAAAACCGCCGGGAAAACCGAGAAAAGCCGGAAAAACGAAAAGTGCAAAAGTTTTAAATTTTCGAACTGCGAAAAAAGACGCTTATAAGTGACGGATTTTCACGGAACAAAGTGGACATTGTAGAGGACAGGGACCTACATAATATAAGTGAAAATCGCGATTATAGACGCACGGGAAATACCGATGACCTTGTGACAAAGTTTTTGGCGTCACCACGAGGTCATCGAAGCAAAGGCCTTAGTGTAAATGTGAATAGTGTATAAGTGAGGCACTCTAGTAAGAAGCAATATTCCGGAAAAAGAAAAATTTTTGGACACTTAGGGGGTGAGTTATTTAAATTAGAAAATAAAAAATTCAAAATACTACAGCGGAGGAGCCCATAGAGACGCGTGGGTTTTGAAGGTGGCATCGGCTCTCATAAATACAGATCTTGGCAGCCCAACACAATAAGGTAGGTGGTCCGGAACCCCAACCCGGAAAAAACCCGGAAAAACCTTATTTTCATAAAAGTCGCTGCCAAAACCGACAGGAGCCAACCAGCTGAAATAGGACAGCATCACAAGCTGCCCGCTCTCACCCCCAAGCCGACGCCCCAAACCGCAACTCCCTAGCTGCCCTGGAACCGGAAAAAACCCGGAAAAGGTAAAAAACAGGGATCCCACAGGAACAGCGGGATAAAACGGGAATCGGGCAACGGCATCATATAGCAGACAAGGAGACGAAAACATCGACACCTCGCACGACCTTCTACGACTTATAGAACAGGAGTTATAGCAGGAAAACACTTTCACCGCCATTTTGGCGGCCATTTTGGAAAAATAGAAACCGTTATAACTCCAGAACTACTCATCTGACAGAGGCGTGCGTCGTGTCGTTGTGAAGGACTTTAGAAGGAGCATCGGACGAGACCGGAAAATCCGGGAAAATTTTGGGAAATAGAACCCCCCCAAAACCCCCCTTTATTGAAAGCGCAAGGTAAGAATACCTCCTGCGAGCGGAAACCGCGGTCCGAACAGCCGAAAATTGACGGAGAAAACAGCAAAAAACCTCCGACTTTGACACTTCGTCCGCCATCTTGGAGAAGTTTAGACGCAGATTGCTCCGAGACTAGAAGTCGGAGGAGGACGCGGTTTTCTTCCTGTAGCAGCACAGGAGACCAGCTACGCGCCTGGTGAGGAAAAAACCTGGAAAAGTGAAAATTGAGGAAAAATTTTTCCAAAAAATTTTCCTCAAAATTGAGGTTGGGGTTCAATAGATAAGGAAATTCCAAGGCCAACAACCCCAAACACCGCCTGCCTGCGACTTATGGTTGCAGAGTTACGGGCCGTCAAACTTTGACTTTGACAGCTAGAGAACTGTCAAACACTCGACATAAGTGACTATAACTTCGCTCCTGAACGAGCTAGAAAGACGGGGTTTTCTTGCCCATAACAAGCATAACTTCGGCTACCTCCTCCTCAAATTTGGACCGAATCCGGAAAGGTCACTTCTCAAGGTCGAATTTGGTGATATACACCAGACCATCCGAAAGAGGAGCCAAAGACAGGAAGAAAGAGCCCAAACTCGGGGCAGATACAGTAAATAGAAGGGAAGCAGCGTCAAATTAAAAATCCAGACTTAAAAAGCGGCGGCCATCTTGGAAATATTAAAACCCTAATATCTCGGCCCCTGGACGTCGTAGAGCTACGGGATTTTCACTAGTGACATCGGGGAAGAAAGACCTACCTGACCAGCTGCATACGGAGTCCCTGCGGGAACACCTGGAGACCTGGAATAGGGAAAACATACTTACCGGCTTCGGGATCTCGTAGGGGACTGCGGTTTTCGGGTACCGACGCTGCAGGAAGCATCGGGACGCCGTATCCGAAATCGCCAACCACCTGAAGCACCTGGAAGACCTCGAGCACCTGGAAAAAGAAAAGTAGCACTCACCTGGAGAAGAAGTCGCCGCTCACCATCACCGAACTGCTGTCCCTGAAAAACAAGCTTAAGACTAAGGTATTTACCTGTGATAAACCTAGACCAGTAGCCCCTATTGGAGCTACTGCTTAGATATAAGGACCAACTACACCATTTTTGGTGTAGTTGCTAGGCTAAGTCTGTATTGTGCGCGTAGGGATCTATACACTTTACACGCTATTTAGTTTACTTAGAGTAGGTCAGTTGTACCCCTATTGGGGCAACTGTTAGGTTAGTATTTTTTGACATTTTATCCCTTGACATTTATTGAATTTTCAACTTTATTTATTTTGATTTGCATTTATTCTGATTTATTTGACTTATATCTTGATATTTATTGACCAGTCCCCCTACATAAAAATGTTTCGCACCCCCTGTAGGAGCGGCGGAGATACCTTTACTATCTCGCCACCCACCAAGACGGAAGAGGGCAGGACCCTCTCACAACCAATGAAAACAGCGATTGTGCGTAAAAGTATAGACAAACTTGAGGCATTAAGCCTGCAAGCTATTTCGCCAAGCCAAGTGAAAAGTACCGAACCCCCAATAGCTAAGCCGAAACCGAAAAAAGCAGTTATAAGCAAATCAGAAAGTCCAGCAAAACCAAATAGACCAAGGACAAAGGAAGGTAGAGCCTGTCTAGAGCGCGCGAAGCACTGTATTAACACCTCAAGGAACTTTAAAACCGACCTAAAAGAAGGTGCTCTCGCGGCTGTAGACAGACTCTACCAGATAATAAAAGAGTTAGAAAGCGAACTCACCAGTGTGAAGGCAGGGACCAGCGGAGGACTGGGGAGGGACCCTTTACATCCCCCCCAGCCAACCGCAGCAAACACGACGAGCGTAGACGCTGCACTGGTGAGGGACCTAGAACACAAAAACATAACATTAGAAAAAGGGATGAATGACGGTATGAAAGAAATGATAATGAAGATGAATGAGATGAAGGAATGCATGGAAGAGAATAGGGCGAAAATGGAGAGGCTGAGCGTGCTCTTGGAGGGCAACACAACTGTCGCCAAGCCAGCGAGCTATGCGAGCGTTGTCTCGGGAAAAATCGCTGAGCGAACTCCCGAGACAAGGGCACTGCATTCGGTTGTGGTGACCTCCAAGGATACGCAGGACTCAGGAGATGACTTAATGGAAAAGATTCGAAAGACGATGGATGCAAAGGAAGGATGGGTAAAGGTCGAGCGGACGAGGAAGGTGAAGAATAGAAAGGTAGTCGTCGGCTGTGTGAATGAGGAAGAAAGGAATAAGGTAAAGGAAAGATTGAGAAAGAATGAGGGACTGATAGTTGAGGATGTGAAGAATAAAAACCCCTTACTGGCCTTCAAGGATGTGATGAAGTACGACATAGTCGACTTCGTTACCGCGTTCTCTAAGCAGAACACGGACATGCTTGAGGGCTTGAAGGGGGAGGAGAGGAATGTTGAGGTTGTGGTAGAGAGGAAAGCAAGGAACCCCCTACAGAGCAATCTGATAGTTAGGGTGAGCCCACAAGTGTGGAGAAGATGTGTGAACGTCGGATATGCCTACATAGGGCTGGGAAGAGTGAGAGTTGAGGACCATAGTCCACTGGTGCAGTGTTTCCGCTGCCTAGGGTATGGGCACACGAGGAAGGTGTGTAGTGAGGAGAAGGATCGATGCAGTCACTGCGCTGGTCCTCATAAGAGGACCGATTGCGACAAGTGGCTGCGGAGAGAAGAGCCTCAGTGCATAAACTGCACTAAGGCCAAGAAAGGCAGTGTGAAACACAGTGCCTTTGATAGTGAATGTGTGGAAAGAAAGAGGTGGGACGCCCTGGCTAGGTCGGCGGTGTCGTATTGCTGAGGTTGTCCCGGGCGAGTACTTCCAGTACCGAATGCTGCAGGCCAATCTCCAGCGGAGCCAAGTCGCCACACGAGAGCTGTTGCTCGAGGCCACCAAGCGTAAGACCTGCGCTGCATTGCTTCAGGAGCCCTACATAGGTGGGGAACGAAGTATGAGGACATACAACGGAGTGAGGGTCTACCAGAGCGATGGTGAAGGGGGTGGCGTTGTTAAGGCGTGTGTTGTGGTATTCGACGATGCAATAGACGTCGAACTACACACGCGCCTGAGCAACAACAACATTGTTGTGGTCACCCTCAAAACCAAAGCCTGGGAGACGGTTGTAGTGTCCTTCTACTTCGAGCCCGATAAGCCAGTGGGGCCCTACCTGGATCATCTTATGCGGATAGGACGGGAGATGGGAACCGATAAGATGGTCTTGGGAGGTGATGCAAACGCAAAGAGTCCGTGGTGGGGTGGCGACGTGGAAGACCCGCGAGGCAGGGAGGTCTCAGCTGTACTGGAAGCAATGGGTATGCATATACTCAACGTCGGGGACATCCCGACATTCGACACTGTCCGAGGGGGGAAAAGGTACTCCAGCTACGTGGATGTGACAGCGTGCTCTGACGATCTGCTGAACCGAGTGGGCAACTGGAGAGTAGAGGAGGGTCTGACGAGCTCGGACCACAACGGCATATCCTTCGGCATCAGACAACATAAATCCACAGGCACGGACATAATACGTACCACACGCATGTTTAACACACGAAAGGCTGACTGGACTCAGTTTCATGAGAAAATGACCCAGTTCATGTCGGACAGACAAATGACTCCACATGACATAGATACAATACACAGCACACAACAAATAGACGAAGCAATAGACAGATACACACAAGCCATCACTCAGACATGCAGAGACACTATGCCGACCAAGAAACACACACAGAAATTCACCTTGTCGTGGTGGAATGATGAGCTCGAGCAGATGAAGAAACAGGTGGCCACGAGGAGACGCAGGATCCGGAACGCAGCGCCTGATCGCAGAGACCGCGTCGTTCGGTTGTACCTGGAAGAGAAAGAGAAGTATGAAAAAGCGGTGAAGGATGCACAGGTTGCGAGTTGGAAGGAGTTTTGCCGGAAACAGGATAGGGAGGGGGTCTGGGAGGGCATCTACAGGGTGATGAGCAGAGCTACAGGGAGGGAGGAGGATCTGCCCCTTACGAGGGACGGTGAAACCCTCGACGCCCGAAGCTCCGCAGAACTGTTGGCGGAGACCTTCTACCCCTGGGACCAGGAAAATGATGAAAGTGAGGAACATCGACGAATACGCCGGCGGGCGGAGTCCTTGGGCTCCGAAACGCCGACGGGTCCGGACGACCCCCCTTTCATCATGGAGGAGTTGAAGAGAGCCGTAAGGTCCTTCAACCCCAAGAAGGCCCCAGGGTCGGATGGCCTCACAGCTGACATCTGCCATCACGCTGTGGAGTGTAACCCGGAATGGTTCCTTGCCCTGCTGAACAAGTGCCTCACCGTCGGCTACTTCCCCGAACAGTGGAAGCAGGCGACGGTGGTGGTGCTGAGAAAGCCGGGTAAGGAATCATATCGGGTTCCAAAAGCCTATCGACCGATCGGCCTCCTGCCTGTTCTCGGCAAAATCTTCGAGAAGATGCTGGTCGCCCGACTCAGGTTCTACCTGCTGCCCAAAATAAGCCCCAACCAGTATGGCTTCATGCCCCAAAGGAGCACCGAAGACGCCCTCTATAGGTTGGTGAACCACATCAGAAAGCTTAGGAAGGAGAAGAAGCTTTCTGTTGTGGTATCGCTGGACATAGAGGGGGCCTTCGACAGTGCTTGGTGGCCGGCCATAAAGGTTCGGTTGGCTGAAGTTGGGTGCCCGGGGAACCTGAGGCGGGTGTTCAGCAGCTATCTGAGTGGAAGAGGCGTGAAAGTGAGGTACGCGGGTCAGGAAGTGGGTAGAGGGACCAACAAGGGGTGCGTGCAGGGGTCCATAGGTGGACCAATCCTGTGGAACCTCCTGTTGGATCCTCTGCTCCGTATGTTAGAGGAAATGGGTGTATTTGTACAAGCGTTTGCCGACGACATAGTATTAGTATTCGAAGGGGTCACTGCGCTGGAAATCGAGAAAAAAGCAAAAGAGGTACTAGATAAAATATATAAATGGGGGTTGATAAATAAATTAAAATTTGCGCCCCACAAAACTTGCGCATTACTCTCCACAAGGAGACAAAAATATGACACGCCACGGCTCACCATGGGGGGTGTACCGATCAAGTACTGTGACTCCATCAAAATTTTAGGACTCACTATAGACAGCGGCCTCACCTTCAATGAGCATGTAGGGAGCGTTTGCCAAAAGGCAATAGCTCGCTACAAGCAGCTCGCGAGAACAGCAAGAGTAGGCTGGGGGCTTAACCCCCAGGTAGTCAAGATAATATATACGGCGGTCATAGAACCGACTATCCTGTATGCATCGGCAGCGTGGGCACCCACCGTGGAAAAGATGGGGGTCCAAAAAAGGCTCAACTCCGTTCAACGGGGTTTTGCCCAAAAGATCTGCAGAGCATATCGGACCGTCTCCCTGAACTCTGCAATGCTGCTGGCTGGGATACTCCCTCTTGATCTCAGAATACTCGAGGCATCGAGGCTTTATGAGATCAAGAAGGGGGTGCCACACCCGGTATTAAGAGACAGGGAGGTGGAGCGAATGGCTCCTGCGATTGAGGACCCACATCCGGCAGAGCAGGAAGAGCTGAGGTTCGGGTTGGTAGATGAGGACTCATATGTAGACGTGGTTAACAGCCACGTCCATAGGATCTATACGGACGGCAGCAAGATTGAGGGCCGAGTCGGAGCCGCACTCTCCGTATGGAAGGGTGAGGCCGAGACGAAGGCCATCAAACTTGCATTGCCGCCGTATTGCACCGTCTACCAAGCCGAACTTCTAGCGCTCCAAAGAGCTGTAGACATAGCCTGCAAGAGTGGACTGGCGAAGGTCGGAATCCTCAGCGATTCCAGATCGGCCCTCCAGGCTGTCACCCTTAGTTCCCCCCATCCCCTGGCCGTGCAGACCAGGGCGGCCCTCCGAGCTGCTGTAAAGCAGGGGCGGGAGGTCGCCTTGTTCTGGATTAAGGCACACGCGGGGCTGGAGGGGAATGAGAGGGTTGACGAATTAGCCAAGGAGGCTGCTCTGGGATCGAAGAGGAAACCCGACTACGATCTGTGTCCTGTTTCATTCGTCAAGCGTATCCTGAGAGAAGATACGGTTGAGGAATGGGACAGGAGATATGAAGTGGGAGGGACGGCCGGAGTTACGAAGCTCTTTTTCCCAAGCGCTGCTGCTGCATTCAGGATAGTTAAAAAGATAGACATCACACACCACACCACACAGGTCCTGACCGGCCACGGCGGATTCGCCTTCTACTTGCATAGGTTCAAGTTGAAGGAGGATCCGTCGTGTCTGTGTCAGCCGGGAGTTGCGGAGACGGTTCCTCACCTGTTACTCGAGTGCCCAATTTTTGCTAGACATCGGTATGATCTCGAACAAAGATTGGGTACTTCGATGACGGGTGAGAGCCTACCTTCCATCCTGGGGGGAAAAAAGCGAGAATTTCTCCTCGCTTTTTGTAAGTTAATAGTGGACGTGGTTGCAAAGAGAAATTGTGATATTTTAATGTGATACTATCTGGATTCTGTGATATTAGGTTAGAATTGTGCCGTTATTATTATTTTTGTGTCAATTATTTTGAATTATTATTGAATTTTTATTGAATTATTACTGTATTATTATTGAATTATTATTGAATCATCTATTGAATTATATAATTGTATTTTTAGAAAACTGAATAATAAATGCTGAGCCAATTATGAAATTTAAGGCCGAATTTTAATATTATATGATTGTACATAAATTATGAAAAACGAAATGTAGACATTTGATAAATCCGAAGAAAAAACAATGTACTAGAAATAAGAAAAATTGTAAAAAGAATATATTCAAAAAAGAATTAAAGAAAATAAAAAGAAAAGAGATGAATATAAAAAAGAAAACAAGAAGCCCTGACTATGTTAGGGGGACAGAAAAAAAAAAAAAAAAAAAAAAAAAAAAAAAAAAAAAACCTAACCTAACCTAACCTAACCTAACCTAACCTAACCTAACCTAACCTAACCTAACCTAACCTAACCTAACCTAACCTAACCTAACCTAACCTAACCTAACCTAACCTAACCTAACCTAACCTAACCTAACCTAACCTAACCTAACCTAACCTAACCTAACCTAACCTAACCTAACCTAACCTAACCTAACCTAACCTAACCTAACCTAACCTAACCTAACCTAACCTAACCTAACCTAACCTAACCTAACCTAACCTAACCTAACCTAACCTAACCTAACCTAACCTAACCTAACCTAACCTAACCTAACCTAACCTAACCTAACCTAACCTAACCTAACCTAACCTAACCTAACCTAACCTAACCTAACCTAACCTAACCTAACCTAACCTAACCTAACCTAACCTAACCTAACCTAACCTAACCTAACCTAACCTAACCTAACCTAACCTAACCTAACCTAACCTAACCTAACCTAACCTAACCTAACCTAACCTAACCTAACCTAACCTAACCTAACCTAACCTAACCTAACCTAACCTAACCTAACCTAACCTAACCTAACCTAACCTAACCTAACCTAACCTAACCTAACCTAACCTAACCTAACCTAACCTAACCTAACCTAACCTAACCTAACCTAACCTAACCTAACCTAACCTAACCTAACCTAACCTAACCTAACCTAACCTAACCTAACCTAACCTAACCTAACCTAACCTAACCTAACCTAACCTAACCTAACCTAACCTAACCTAACCTAACCTAACCTAACCTAACCTAACCTAACCTAACCTAACCTAATCTAACCTAACCTAACCTAACCTAACCTAACCTAACCTAACCTAACCTAACCTAACCTAACCTAACCTAACCTAACCTAACCTAACCTAACCTAACCTAACCTAACCTAACCTAACCTAACCTAACCTAACCTAACCTAACCTAACCTAACCTAACCTAACCTAACCTAACCGAACCTAACCTAACCTAACCTAACCTAACCTAACCTAACCTAACCTAACCTAACCTAACCTAACCTAACCTAACCTAACCTAACCTAACCTAACCTAACCTAACCTAACCTAACCTAACCTAACCTAACCTAACCTAACCTAACCTAACCTAACCTAACCTAACCTAACCTAACCTAACCTAACCTAACCTAACCTAACCTAACCTAACCTAACCTAACCTAACCTAACCTAACCTAACCTAACCTAACCTAACCTAACCTAACCTAACCTAACCTAACCTAACCTAACCTAACCTAACCTAACCTAACCTAACCTAACCTAACCTAACCTAACCTAACCTAACCTAACCTAACCTAACCTAACCTAACCTAACCTAACCTAACCTAACCTAACCTAACCTAACCTAACCTAACCTAACCTAACCTAACCTAACCTAACCTAACCTAACCTAACCTAACCTAACCTAACCTAACCTAACCTAACAACCTAACCTAACCTAACCTAACCTAACCTAACCTAACCTAACCTAACCTAACCTAACCTAACCTAACCTAACCTAACCTAACCTAACCTAACCTAACCTAACCTAACCTAACCTAACCTAACCTAACCTAACCTAACCTAACCTAACCTAACCTAACCTAACCTAACCTAACCTAACCTAACCAACCTAACCTAACCTAACCTAACCTAACCTAACCTAACCTAACCTAACCTAACCTAACCTAACCTAACCTAACCTAACCTAACCTAACCTAACCTAACCTAACCTAACCTAACCTAACCTAACCTAACCTAACCTAACCTAACCTAACCTAACCTAACCTAACCTAACCTAACCTAACCTAACCTAACCTAACCTAACCTAACCTAACCTAACCTAACCTAACCTAACCTAACCTAACCTAACCTAACCTAACCTAACCTAACCTAACCTAACCTAACCTAACCTAACCTAACCTAACCTAACCTAACCTAACCTAACCTAACCTAACCTAACCTAACCTAACCTAACCTAACCTAACCTAACCACTAACCTAACCTAACCTAACCTAACCTAACCTAACCTAACCTAACCTAACCTAACCTAACCTAACCTAACCTAACCTAACCTAACCTAACCTAACCTAACCTAACCTAACCTAACCTAACCTAACCTAACCTAACCTAACCTAACCTAACCTAACCTAACCTAACCTAACCTAACCTAACCTAACCTAACCTAACCTAACCTAACCTAACCTGACCTAACCTAACCTAACCTAACCTAACCTAACCTAACCTAACCTAACCTAACCTAACCTAACCTAATCTAACCTAACCTAACCTAACCTAACCTAACCTAACCTAACCTAACCTAACCTAACCTAACCTAACCTAACCTAACCTAACCTAACCTAACCTAACCTAACCTAACCTAACCTAACCTAACCTAACCTAACCTAACCTAACCTAACCTAACCTAACCTAACCTAACCTAACCTAACCTAACCTAACCTAACCTAACCTAACCTAACCTAACCTAACCTAACCTAACCTAACCTAACCTAACCTAACCTAACCTAACCTAACCTAACCTAACCTAACCTAACCTAACCTAACCTAACCTAACCTAACCTAACCTAACCTAACCTAACCTAACCTAACCTAACCTAACCTAACCTAACCTAACCTAACCTAACCTAACCTAACCTAACCTAACCTAACCTAACCTAACCTAACCTAACCTAACCTAACCTAACCTAACCTAACCTAACCTAACCTAACCTAACCTAACCTAACCTAACCTAACCTAACCTAACCTAACCTAACCTAACCTAACCTAACCTAACCTAACCTAACCTAACCTAACCTAACCTAACCTAACCTAACCTAACCTAACCTAACCTAACCTAACCTAACCTAACCTAACCTAACCTAACCTAACCTAACCTAACCTAACCTAACCTAACCTAACCTAACCTAACCTAACCTAACCTAACCTAACCTAACCTAACCTAACCTAACCTAACCTAACCTAACCTAACCTAACCTAACCTAACCTAACCTAACCTAACCTAACCTAACCTAACCTAACCTAACCTAACCTAACCTAACCTAACCTAACCTAACCTAACCTAACCTAATCTAACCTAACCTAACCTAACCTAACCTAACCTAACCTAACCTAACCTAACCTAACCTAACCTAACCTAACCTAACCTAACCTAACCTAACCTAACCTAACCTAACCTAACCTAACCTAACCTAACCTAACCTAACCTAACCTAACCTAACCTAACCTAACCTAACCTAACCTAACCTAACCTAACCTAACCTAACCTAACCTAACCTAACCTAACCTAACCTAACCTAACCTAACCTAATCTAACCTAACCTAACCTAACCTAACCTAACCTAACCTAACCTAACCTAACCTAACCTAACCTAACCTAACCTAACCTAACCTAACCTAACCTAACCTAACCTAACCTAACCTAACCTAACCTAACCTAACCTAACCTAACCTAACCTAACCTAACCTAACCTAACCTAACCTAACCTAACCTAACCTAACCTAACCTAACCTAACCTAACCTAACCTAACCTAACCTAACCTAACCTAACCTAACCTAACCTAACCTAACCTAACCTAACCTAACCTAACCTAACCTAACCTAACCTAACCTAACCTAACCTAACCTAACCTAACCTAACCTAACCTAACCTAACCTAACCTAACCTAACCTAACCTAACCTAACCTAACCTAACCTAACCTAACCTAACCTAACCTAACCTAACCTAACCTAACCTAACCTAACCTAACCTAACCTAACCTAACGAGTTCCGCTCCGACCGTGGCCCGAGCAACACGCAAAATCACGCGCTCCGTCCCGAAAAATCGTTTTCCGCGGCTCAAGTTACAAAAGTGCTAAGTGTTATACGTCATTCGACGCGGCTTGACGAGTGAAAAGTGTTGGTGAAAACCGCGTGAAAATCC
The DNA here is from genome assembly GCA_905187585.1 of Cyaniris semiargus. Lineage (NCBI taxonomy): Eukaryota > Metazoa > Arthropoda > Insecta > Lepidoptera > Lycaenidae > Cyaniris > Cyaniris semiargus. Next base: position 24,674,978 of record LR994547.1, on the reverse strand, counting down.
GACGTCTCCAGCCGAAGAAAACGAGAAAAAACCGGATTTTTACCGGTTTCTGAACTTTGGACGCGTGCGGCGCGCGATTTGTCGCGACGACCCCCTCTTTTTTCTACCCCATTCGACGCGCAAGATCTTCGCCCTGCTTCTCCCGAAAAACCAGATTTTTCTGGCTGCTGGTTGAGGAGCAGCAAGCCCAAAAAAAAAAAAAAAAAAAAAAAAAAAAAAAAACCCAAGATAGCTCAAGGGCGGAAACGCGGAGAAGTGCGGGGGGAGTCGAGACTAAGCCTACACGAAGCGGAACTACCGGGGCTACTCAAAACCGTTTTCAGACTGAAAATCGGACAAGCGGTTTGGAAGAAAACAGGGATCAAAAAAAAAAAAAAAAAAAAAAAAAAAAAAAAAAAAAAAAATGATCTAGATCGGCAACATAGTGCATTATAAATTGTGTGACGTGTAACTTGCTAAGCAGCTACTGTGTGCAAAATTTGGTGATTTTGGAGATTTTTGGCGAGCGGTTTTGCCATAAAACGCCGAAAACCTAAAAGTCTAGACTTTGTTCTACGAAGTCTAGACTTGCAGAGGAGCAGCGGACTGGCGCCGGGAGTCATCAGTAGCGGCCGGGAGTTCAGCAACCAAAGTTAAGTAGGAAATTTTGATAAAAACAAGTGGCAAAATCAGAGACTTATTTTTAAAGACATTTTTAACCAACTTCTTAAAATATTAACAAGTTGACATTAAGTGTATATATAGCATTATTAGTATAGATAAAAAAAAAAAAAAAAAAAAAAAAAAAAAAAAAAAAAAAAAAAAATTAAGAAAGCCCCATTTAATTTTAAGTGTTAGTTTAAGAGTTATTTGACAAAATAGGACTGGAGCCAAACTCCATACAGAAAAAACACTTGGGCGGGCGCCACGCCCCCTGCTCAGGAATTTCATTGATAGTGGCCGAAATATCAATTTTAGAAACCTGATACTAATTTTCCAGGATAGGACAAACCATATTACTTTAGGCTACAAAAGATCATCCGAATTGGATCGGTAGTATTAGTTTAATCTCCAAAGTTTTAAAGTAAATCGTGACGTCACGACACAACGTTTTTCAGGGCTGCAAATGACGTTTTTCGTCGGTCGAAGAATATTTTTGTGATTTGATTTCTTTGGTTTTATACTCACACTAAGTATTAAAATATATACAAAATATTGATATCTAAAATTAATCAAAATTAGTTTACATTTAACAAGGCACAAATTTGTATAATTGGCATTAAAACTAATTGAAAACAGTTAGAAAACATATATAAAATTACCACTCAAATTAGAAAACCAGTATAAATTGTTAGTAAAAAACATAAAACAACAGTATTATTCATTAAAACGAATACAAACACTAGAACTAATAACAGAAAATTAAATATAAATTATAGACTAATATTATAACAAAACAACACATACAACTAAGTAACAAAACTGTAAATTTTAGAAAATAGACACATAAACATTTTGGTAATATCAGGTGCTTCTCAGCGTTATTTTTATTCACTAATAAAGTTAAAATTAAATACATCACGTTAAGATACAAATATTATAATTAATTCGGATTAATATACCATTTAATAATTAAACTAGCAATAAATAATAATAATACATAGTAATTATAGTTAAAATCACTCAAATATACCGTATAAAAAATTAATTAAAATCACAGAATCCGTGTAACAATTCATTTAGTCTAACTTTAAATTGATAGCTGTATTAAGTAGTCAATTTAACAACCCAAAGCAATTTACAAAACCACCTTAAAAGTAAACTCTAACGCTCGAACTATATTCAATAGGACATAACTAATAACACCATAAGTGCAAGCGAGACAAGTAGGGCTGACGCGCGCACTGCCTGTCTCGCTCATCGCTCCGCCCACCATAGTCCGAGGTGCAACAAGGAACACCGCTCCCTTTAAAAAAGTCAATTATTAAAACACATCAATTAAACAATAAAGCAATCTAAAAAACTAAATCTTAATTCAAATTTAATATTAAATGAATAAAAATAACATAATAATAAAATTATAATAACTCAAATAGTATATACTCCAAGTTTATAATTTAATAACTAAAAACTAAAACATTAAACTAATTAAAAACGTTAATAATAAATAATACTATTCATTTTTCATGATATAAATAAACTACTAAATTAACATTAAACAAATAAATAATACTTAAGTATAACCATCAACACCCGGACTACATTCCGTAGATCAAACTGATAAAGCAGCGATAGTGCCATAAGTGCAAGCGAGACAAGTAGGGTTGGCGCGGGCGATACCCGTCTCGCTTACTGCCCCGCCCACTGACGCGCTCAGGGCTGCGGATCAAGATTTTGTGCTAACCCTAGTAAACAAATTAAATTAATAAAAAATTTCAGTTAGCTAATAAAATACATAAAATAATAAAAATTACAGGTCTAAACAACTTAAAAGATCGTAAATTAACAGTAAATAGTAATAAGTAAAAACTAGATTAATAAAAAATTTTATTGCGGTTTAAAATTTTCAACCTAATTAAGGTAAAGAAGTACACATAATAAAATAGTTCAGTGTTTGGAGCAAAAACAAATATTAAATAAATAAAACAAAATTAATTTCCAAATTTTTCATACTAAAATAAATAGATAAGGTCCCAAATTTTAAAATCAAACCATACCATTTTACATCCATTTCTATATCTCAACACATATTAAAAATAAAAATTAATAAATAACCAATAGTTTCTTTAAAATCAAATAAACACTAGTATAATACTGCTAAATTAAATAGATTTCTGACGTCACGGAAAGTTCCACTGACTAAGTTTCTTACAGGTGACAGCCCTGACACGCCCACTTGAACATAGCACGCTGTGTCATGTGTGTGGTCTGGTAGTCTAAGAGCCGCTGCCAAGTAACTCTGTAAAAAATAAAACGTATAATATATTAGTTAAATAACTTAAAAATACATTTAAAAACTAGTGGAAATAAATAATATAGAAATAAATAATTAAATTAATCGGTTAAGTACAAAAATTATTAAAATACAAGTGGATATAAAAACAAATATTAAAAAATCGCGAGAAATTGCTAAACAAATAATTCAGAACTAATAATTAGATAGGTATAAAAATCGGGGACTTTATAAAATACTAAAAATATATTAACATAAAATTAAGTTAATTCGTAGAGAGCGCCGGCTCTCGAACTAAGATAGATCTGAGACGATAAGCGATTGCGCTTTTGCTAATAAAAAAGTATAGGCGTTTGAATTCTTCTAGGGATAATTATATACAAGAGCAAAAAGTCTTGCTATTTTAAAAAGGTAGGCACATATTATTTCATTTTAAATTAGCTATAACTTAAAAACTAAGTATATTTAGACCCCGGGCTTGTACAAATATTGAATATACTGTGATAAGCTTGCGACTGACACAAAAATTTTCTAATTTCGACTGACGGAAGACGTCAAAAAATTCAAAAACGGCCATAACGAAAGTTAATTAATTAACCGAACATATAGGGCCTGACAAATAGTAATTATAGCTAAATAAGGCGAAACTATAGGGATAGTGACATTTAGTTCCACTTAACTAAATAAATTATATAGACCGGGTATACCATTTTTGGTACACTCGCTAGGTTAAGTTTTAAGTTTACATTTATAATTTACAGACCGAGTGCACTATTTTTAGTGTACTCGTTAGGATTAAGGTTTTATATTGACAGATATTTTACTTTATATTGTATTTTACACTTTTACAATTATTATTATATACAATTTTATAAATAGACGCGTTCCCCCGTCAATTCTAACTAAATAAATAAAGCTTGTTTCTTATTAAATAAAAATGGCAATGGTTCGGACCCCGCATAGCGAATCTAATAAAAACCCCAGACGTGGACCTACTTCTGACGTGCTAGACAGCAGTGCAAGTGGCACAAACAACAGCCCTGCTAGAGAAAGTAGCCCAAAAGTGGCAGTAATCACAATGGAGGCGCTGCTGGCTGACACGTCAAAGAAGGTGAACCGCAGCATTTATCTGCTAAACCAGACGAGGAATATGAAAGGCGAATTGAAGTCTGGGATAGCAGATAATCTTGCGGTTATCCAGAAACAGTTACTAAAAATGATAAACATGATAGAGGAAGAGAATAGGGAAAGAAGAGAAAAAGGAATAAGAAAGGAATGTAACTGTCTTTTTATGGTCGAAAGGGTTTTTGAATGCTTTAAAAATCAATATAAGGAGGACTTTGTGGAAATTAGGGACTATTTAATAGACGCAGCGGCGCTCAATGTAGAGAGCATGCACGTAAAGATAGAGGAGGAAATTGAAAAGGCTGTAGGGAGTGTCACGGAGAAGGTAGACGAGGCGGTTAGCACCCTGAACGATGCGGTCCGGGAGCGAGAGGGCACAGTACAGAGGGACCCGGAGCGGGTGACGCCACCAACCTATGCTAGCGTCACCCGGGGCAGCGGGAGAACCCAAACTCAGGAACCTAAGTACAGGACCCTCCACTCCCTGATCGTAGCGGACAAGGAAGAATTCATGCCGACAACAGAGATAGTGCAGGAAGTAGGAAAAATCGTAGAGGCCAAAAAAGAAGGTATACAAATAGATAGAATTAGGAAAGGAAAAGGAAGAAAAGTAATAATCGGATTTAAAGACAAGAAAGATAGAGATAGGGTTAGAGAAAAGATAGAAAACGCAAGGGGAAAGTTGGAGGCACAAGCGATGGAGAATAGGGACCCCCAGGTTGTGCTGTACGGGGTGCTGAAAAGCAACACTGATGACGACGTAATAGAAGCCATCAGGTCGCAAAACAAGCACCTCGTAGAGGACATTCTGGGAGGGACAGAGGATAGGATAAGCATAAAATACAGGAAAAGAGGGAAAGATGATCACACTCAGCACGTGGTGTTAACTGTGTCACCGTCGCTGTGGGCGCGTTTCACCGAGGCAGGATATCTATATATAGACATCCAGCGCGTCAGAGTCGCCGACCAGTCCCCCCTAATTCAGTGCTCGCGCTGCTTAGGGTATGGGCATGGAAGGCGATTCTGTAGCGCTGCCGAGGAGAAATGCGCGCACTGTGCCGGGGCACACCACCAGTCTGAGTGTGATGATCTCAAGGAGGGTAAAAAACCGTGCTGCACTAACTGCAAAAAAGAAAATTTTACAAAAATAGATCATCATGCATTCAGCGCGGAATGTCCTGTGCGACAAAAATGGGACGTTATAGCGCGTGCAACAGTCGCATATGACACCGACGATAAGTAAGTCATCGGTAGCAGGGTACAAAATATGAATGTAAAATATATTGCTATCTAATTATTGACGTAATTAATGCGGCAATAACGTGCCAAACATTGTAAATGTGTTATGCCAAAAAAAAAAAAAAAAAAAAAAAAAAAAAAAAAAAAAAAAAAAAAAAAAAATTAATAAACTTTGCACCTACATGATATTATTGTGACAATAAGCTTAGCATGTAAGGCAAACGATAACGATAAGGCATAACACATAAAAGAGAACACCTTTTGTACCTTACCTTACCTACACCTTGTACCATCTTCCTATTTGCACGCGCTATAAATTCCTAAATACTTGCAATTATGTTATACTTAAATAATAATAATGGCAACTACTTACGCGCCGGATATTCCGGGCTGAATGCAAACAAGCAGGAGCGTTCATGCACAATACAGTATTCATGGCAGCTGCTGTGCGCCATATAAAGGGGCCGAATAAATAAGATTGTAACAATATAAGACAATAATGAATAAGAAGTCAACAATAATAAGTAAGATCATATTTATTAACTTTTTTAAAACTATTTTAATGAAAATCAGGTTTTTCTGTATATTAGCACGTAGAGTAAGAGACAATTGTAGTTAAATTATGCAAATCTGCAAATCAAAATGTAAGAAATTATAAAAACGGAGATGTAATAATTAAAATGTAATGCAGATGTTTAATATATTATATGATACGAAACATGTCAAAAGAAATAGATGGAAATCATGAAAAATAATAAGAATATAAAAGAAATAAACATAAAGTAAAAAATTAACAGGAAGTAAATAGAAATATAAATTTATGATAGTCTAAGAAGGAAAAACAATGTAACAATTTGGTAAATACGAATATAATATGTAATAAAGAATATGAAAAACACGTAATGTTAAAGTAAAAGATAATACAAATTAATGTGAACAATGTGAATGATATTATAAAACTCATGTAAAGCGAAGTTAAAAACTGTTTGTAAATAAAAACAAAAACAATGTAAAGTGTAATAAATATATCTAGTAAGCAATTGTCCCTTCTCCTTGAAGGGGGAACAAGCGGTCCCATATAGGGGCCATAAAAAAAAAAAAAAAAAAAAAAAAAAAAAAAAAAAAAAAAAAAAAAACCTAACCTAACCTAACCTAACCTAACCCAGTACGCCTCGCGCAGCGACACAAGTAACATCACGCTCCGCGTCAAAAATCAGTTAAAAATAGAAAAAGTGCGAATTCAGTGCCACAAAGTTAAAAAAGTGAAAGAATAGTGTGTTACCTACAAGCACAATTGGAGACCACGCGATCGGAGTCCTGGTTCCGGAGTTATAGAAGCTCAACTTTGACGAGGAATAGCGGCCGGACCAGGTGAGTCCCCCAGACGACACAATAACTCTCGTCATCGCTACGCTGAGACCTGTCTTGTGACATATCACACGTCCCGATCCGTAAAGGGGCTAAGCCGTTATTAAGCCTCAAAAATCATCAATTTACGGGGATTTCGGCACGTGTAAGGCAAAGTTCATCGATTTGACCTAGCACACGTGTCGAACGTCATAGTCTGAAGACAGCCGGCGATCCGAGGGTGCTCCTCCAACAACTGAAGACACCTAAGGCGCCCACCAGCTCACATCATCAGCTCACCTCATCGGCTCCAAAGGTAACACATACAGCACCTACAGCGTACTCAAAGGGTAAACGGGAGATACCAAGTGTGAGGTATCCCTAACATCAGCGCAAGGAGATCCTTCCAGAAATTGCACCCCCACCCCTAAATTTCATCCCCCTCAAAAAACTACCCCCTCCCCCAAAAGTGATACAAACTACCCCCAGGGGCCATAAGTGAACTTTTTTCAAAGACCCCCCCAAACACTCCCCCACGAAACTTACCCCCCCCCCCCCCGGGAAGAAAACCCCTCGGCTCATAACTCGGCCATCTTAATTCCTGGACCCCCCGAGTGAGGGCTCATTTTAATCAGGAGAAGGCCCTCTACAACTTGGCCCCCACCGAATTCCCGAATTCCCGACTAATAACCAGGGAAGAAGGAGAACAGCGAGGGATCCCCCCGGCTATCGCACAAGTACCTACGGGCAAGAAAACTTTTAAGACTACCAACATCACTCTCGTGAAACTTGCCCCCCCCCCCCCCCCCCCCTCCCCTGGAAGAAAACCCCTCGGCGTATAACTAAGCCATCTTTAGTCCTAGACCCCCCGAGTGAGGGCTCATTTTAACCAGGACGGAGAGATCAACAACTTGGCCCCAACAGATTCCCGAAATTCAGCATCCGGGAAAAATCTAACGAGGGAAATCCCATATCCTACCTTGACTTCTTGCGCACCCGTTAACCCCCCGAACAGAAGATGTCATCCAAATCATCATCCAAGACATTCCACTCCGCACAGTCATCGAAGCCAACAGAGGCGACTGCGAGTGGAACCACCAATACAGGAATGAGAACCACAGGGAGATCACTAAGAGAGAAGGTCCTCTCGAAAACCCTGAGCTCCAGACCATCACCAGAGGTCACCATAAACCCCCTCCCAGAAGAACAAGGGAGTCCATCAGAAGTGCCCCAAGATTCCATCGAGAGGGTAGAAAGCTGGGAGCAGGCGGAATTACCACCCCGCCCAATTGTGTCGGACGACGAAGAAGACAACTTGTCCGAGCTCTCAGGCTCATCGGTATACTCTGAGGCCTCGAAGAAAGGAGCATCGAGAAAGAGCATACTATTCACCTCAAAAAGGGGCACAGGAATAGAGATGGACATGGCGAACAAGGCGGCAAACGGGATGCTTCAAAAAGGGAAAGAAGCACTAGAATCAGCGGGAAATATGAAGAGGGAAAGCAAATTAACAGCCTTGGATTCCCTACAATCGCTGTACGAGACCGTCCTCTCCCTGTCTGATTCCAGGTCGAGACATAAATTAAACCTGGAGAAGGAAAGAAGTCGCCATGCGCGGGAACTGGTGAGCATAGAGAGAGCCCATAATAAGGAAATCTCCAGCCTCACCCAGGAGATAATCCACCTAAGAGAACAGGCGGCGGCCAACCTGAAAGAAATACAGGACGTGCGGAAGTGGCAAGAGTATGAAACCCAGGAGCCGCACCGTCACGTCCGGGAAACAAACAAATTGGCGCCGATCATAAATACCAACATTACAAATCTCAGCAAAGCAATCTCTGCTGAGATATTAAACAAAAGGGAGACCAGCACTTCCCAACAAGAGGACCTTAAACCGGAAATCTCCAAATTAAAACACCAAATGGAGGACCTCCAAAAACAGCTCACTAAAATGGAGGAAGTAAACACTAAGCTCCTCAAAGACCATCTGAGGGAGCTTAAAGAAATACCCAACCTGATAGCCAACAAACCGACAGAGAGCGAAACACCACCAAACAAAGAGCTCACCAACAGAATTAATGAAATAACAGCGAAGCTGGATGAGGTCAAAAGCAACTTACAACTAGCATCAACATCGAACCAGACAAACAGCTCAGAAGATTTCAAGACCCACCTTGAGCCCATCTGTGAACGGCTCAAGATAGTGTCATCGGAGATCAAGAGTCTTCGGAGCGAGAAATCAGAAGCCCCATCACAACCGGGGCTAAGTCTAGGAACGGAGCTTGCGCTAGTAGAAATGATCAAGAAACAGGCGATTCACCCACCAACTTACGCCGCTGCTGTTAAGAAGCCTCCACCACCACCACAGAGGAGAGAACAGCACAGCGTCATCATAGCATCCAAAAATAAGAATGACACATGCGACAAGACCTTATCGCTGATCCGGACAGTGCTGGACCCTAGAAAGACAGGAGCTAGGGTAGACAGCTTAAAAAAGGTAAGAAATCAAAAGATCATTCTAAGTTGCGGAAATAAAGAAGACCTAGACCTCATCACGGACAGACTAAAGAATTGTGACCAACTTAAACAGGAACGAGCGCGGCAAAACAACCCGCTGCTTATAATCAAGAACGTGCTGTCGTACCACACCGACGCCGAACTGATAGAGCACCTAAAGGCTCAAAACAAACAAGTGTTCGCCGGCGTCGGAAACGAAGAAGGGACATGTAGGATCAAATACAGGAAGAGGGCCAGAAACACACAAGAGTGTCATGTAGTGCTGGAAGTGTCTCCCGTCCTTCACAAAAAGTTCCTGGAAGCGGGAAAAGTCTATATCGATCTTCAACGAAGACCAGTTGAAGATCAATCTCCCCTCATCCAGTGTGCCAAATGCCTTGGCTATGGGCACACAAAGAAGATCTGCGAGGAGGAGAAAAGCCGCTGCAGTTATTGCGGCAAAGACTCCCACGACTGGGACAACTGCGAGGACAGGAAAGCAAAAAATCCACCTACCTGCTTCAATTGTAAAGTTGCTTCCAAACCAACATCGCCGCTCGATACTGCACACATAGCATTTAGCAGTGAGTGCACTGAGCGGCACAAATGGGACAACATAGCCAGATCCAAGATATCCTACCTGTGCTAAGGGCGACAGCACAGATAACGTGACAGAATCTCCCACGAAGGCGCCGAAGCACATCAAGATAATCCAAGCGAACCTGCAGAGATCAAAAACGGCCACTCTAGAGCTGTTAAGGGTGGCCACCGAACAAAAAATCTCCATAGCCCTACTTCAAGAACCCTACGTAGGAAGTGCAGGTACCCTTAAACAACACCCAGGGACACAAGTCATACAGTGTACCCTGAACAGAGGAGGGCCCAACAAAGCCGCTGTCGTGATATTCGGCGATACCATCGAGGTGTTGCACGATCCACAACTGGTCACGGAGACTGAGGCAGCGGTAACCATCAAAGTGGCGAGCCTAGAGCTTGGATTAATATCGGTATACTTCGAGGGAGACAAAGATATAAACGACAATATCAATAAAGTCAGGAACACCATCGGCAAACTTTCGACTCCAAATGTCATAGTGGCAGGAGACGTGAACGCGTGGAGTCATTGGTGGGGAAGCGCCACAGAAGACCAGAGGGGCCAGGCCTACTCCACGTTCCTCGATGAGATAAACTTCCACATCCTTAACACCGGAGACACACCCACCTTCGAAACGGAGAGAAACGGCAGGATGTACACGAGCATAGTCGACGTGACAGCGTGCAGCCTGCCGATGCTAGCGAAGGTGGAGAACTGGACAGTTACCCGGGACGCAACAACATCGGACCACAATGCCATCACTTTCCGAATAAAGGTCGAGGGAAAAATTCAACCTCTCCCGAGGCCAACAACCCGGAAGTATAACACCAAGAAAGCAAAGTGGTCGGCGTTTCGGGAAAAGTTTAACAACTCTCTGGTGGACAGCAAGATCAGTAAGGATGCAGTCGTATCCATCCGAACGACAGAAGATCTGGAAGAAATTATAGGTACCTATATAAATAACATCCAGGAAGTATGTGAAGAAACTATTCCGAAGATAGGTACCTATAAAGGTAAACCAGTGCCGCCATGGTGGGATAAGTCCCTAGAACGTCTAAAGAAGGACGTCTTAAGAAAAAAGAGACGCATCCGAAATGCGGCACCATCGAGGAAAGATCACGTCTTAGAGGAATATAGAGCCACTAGACAGGAGTATAGAAAGAAAATGGAGGAGGCGCAAACAAACAGCTGGAAGGAGTTCTGTGCGACCCAAAAGAAAGAAAGTATGTGGGACGGAATTTACAGGATCATTGGAAAAACAGCAAGAAACCAGGAGAACGTGCTACTAAGAGACACAGAAGGTAACACGTTAAGTCCGCAAAGATCCGCGGACCTACTGGCCGAAACATTTTACCCCGATGACTCCGAAGAAACCGACTCCCAATACCATAAAACCATAAGGGCACATTACCCGGTAGAACAACTAGCAGAGGATGACCCACCATTCACAATGGCAGAACTGGAGTCAATCCTGTCGTCGCTAAATCCAGGGAAGGCTCCAGGTCCCGACGGCCTCACATCGGACATCTGTAGCGAGGCCATCATGTGTGCACCGGAGGTGTTCTTAGAAATGGCGAACAAATGCCTAGAACTAGGACACTTCCCATCACAATGGAAAAAGGCACACGTAGTCATCCTCAAAAAACCGGGTAAAGAAGACTACACTCACCCCAAGTCGTACAGACCCATTGGATTACTATCCATCCTGGGGAAGATTGTGGAAAAACTTATGATCACCAGAGTCCAATGGCACATACTCCCTGCGCTAAACAAGAACCAGTTCGGCTTCATCCCGCAAAAAAGCACAGAGGATGCGCTATTCAGTCTAGTGGACCAAGTAAAGGAGGAGGTACAGAAGAAGAAAATCGTCCTCCTAGTCTCACTGGACATAGAAGGCGCATTCGATAATGCGTGGTGGCCAGCGTTGAAGCACCAGCTGATAAGAAAAGGATGCCCCTCCAACATATATAGGATGATCTGCTCTTACCTCCAAGGTCGCGGTATCGAGGTTAACTACGCTGGCAAAAAGAGTGCGAAGGGGACAAACAAAGGTTGCGTCCAAGGATCAACAGGTGGACCAACCTTTTGGAACATCTTGCTTAACCCACTGCTCGACCAACTATGCAGACGCCAAGTAGACTTTAAAGCCTTTGCCGACGACATAACACTGATTTTCTCCGAGGATAGCATCGACGCCATAGAGGAAAAAGCAAACCACGCGCTCCGGATCGTCGGAAGATGGGGAGAGCAGAACAAGCTAAAGTTTGCAGCTCATAAAACCAACGCGATGCTGCTCACTCGAAAACTAAAGCTAACACAAACAAATATCAACCTCGTGGATGAAATCAAGCTTCTGGGCGTCACGATAAACCGCACTCTCACATTCACCTCGCACGTGGCGGCAGTCTGCAAGAAAGCCGCAAACATCTATAAGCAGACCGCACACTCCGCCAAGGTGACGTGGGGGTTAAACGAAGAAATTATCAGAACTACTTATATATCAGTGATTGAGCCGATCATCCTATACGCCGCGAGTGTCTGGGCCCCAGCCGCAGACCTAAACAAGACAAAAGCGTTGCTGGACTCCATACAAAGAAGCTTTGCAATCAAGATCTGCAAAGCCTACAGGACAGCCTCATTAACATCCACACTGGCACTGGCAGGATTGCTGCCGCTGGATATTAGAATACACGAAGCGGCAGCCCTTTACAAGACCAAGAAAGGATTATCGAGCGACTACGTTCCGCCCGGAAAAACGTTACAGAAGACCTGCGACGCTCTCACGCTACCCCACCCTTCCGACTTCACTATCACCACCTTCGAGAAGTTGGAAGATATGGAGCCCCCGACAGTAGAAAAATATAACATCAAAGGCCCTCAGATCTATACGGATGGCAGCAAGATTGAGGGCAAAACAGGGGCAGCAATATCATGGTGGGAGAACGAACAAGAAGTCAACTACATCAGACTATCGCTCGATCAAAACTGCACAGTGTTTCAGTCAGAGATGTTCGCCCTCTACAAAGCAGTAGAGATGGTAAAGGAAACCGAACACAGAGAAGTCAACATCCTGAGCGACTCAAGATCTTCGCTAGAGCTGATTCGGAATCCCAAGCCCAAAACTCAACTAGTGGCGGACATCAAAAGATGGCTTAAGGACATCGAAGAAGAGGGTAGAAGAGTAAGATTCTTCTGGCTCCGCGCACACGTAGGGACGTCCGGGAACGAAAGAGCGGATGAGCTCGCAAAACAGGCGGCTCTGAACACCAAAGAAATCCCGGACTATGATCAAATCCCACTGTCCTACATAAAGAGGAAGATCCGAAAGGAATCAATACAAAAATGGCAGGACAGATATACGAACGCGGATACCGGAGGAACCACTAAAAGATTCCTGCCCGACATACAAAAGTCATACCGATTCGTAAGAACAACAACTCTCACACCCACCCGCATCCAGGCCATGACCGGACACGGTGCATTTGCTCATTACCTGCACCGCTTCAAACTGATCAGAAGCCCAGGATGCGAGTGCGATCCAGACACTGAAGAAACGGTATGGCACATCATCTTCGACTGTCCCCGCTTCCTGCACCAAAGGTACGATACAGAACAACAGCTGAACACCAACCTACAGGAAGCGGACGTACACAAATATCTGGAGGACCAGCACGCCAAAGAAGTGTTCCTGGCTTACATCGACAAGATTTTCAATATCGCGAAAAAGAGGTTCCAAGACCAACAAAGTACAGACAGCACAAATAGCATCCTTCAAAGAACAGAACCCACGGACCCCAGTGTTCCACTCCAACAAAGGACAGCATCTCCCCAGTTCAATATGCTGAGATGGCTAAGAGAGGGAGAGAGCGGAACACCTTCGATCAGAACAAGGAAAGTGGTTCTGTTCATGAATAACAGCTATGAAAGACTGGGAATAAGTTTCTGCTCCACCGTTGGCAACAAGAGAGTCGCCATTTCACCTGGTCTGGCTCTCATACTTAAAGGCAGCACGACAAGGACGACTATGAAGAGGAGGAGATATGAGGAACTGGGCGAGGAGATGATCGACGGGGAACCATGTAGGATAGTACGCACTAAAAACAAATCCGTGCTACTATTCGACAGAACAACCGAAGAAACTCAATTTGCTAGAGCCTGCTCGTTTTTGCTGAAGCTAGCCGAAGACAACGGTACTACCATCGGCCCAAGGACAATTAGTGTGGACACTATGAGCGTGGACTTCGATAGAGGAGAAGTGGCAGACTATCTCGGGTGCGTCAGAGCAGCAGATAAACACGAGATCGTGGTGTACGAAGGGAGATCCCAAGATCTGAGCTTCCTAGTACCTAACAGACCACCCGAGACAACATCAAGACTGACCGCAGCGGAATTACAGCAAGTCCCAACAGAAGTCCAACCTACAACACCCTCAGAGGTGGAGCAGAATCTCGATCCCAACTCTAGACTAAATGTGCTGCAAAGAATCAGAAAAAAGATAAGCTCGCTGACAAACTGGAAAAAACCACCAACACCACAAAATACAGAACGTGCACCATCACTCCCAGGGCCATCTACTGAGACGCCGAAATCAAGCGCGGAAGTCTGGGCTGAAAAGGAAAAGGAATTAAGGAGACTAAGGGCGGCTGGAAAACAAAAAGAGATCGCCATCGCGGCCAAACAACAGATCTCAGCCGCCAAAGTCGACCAGCAACTCCATCGGCTGGTCACAAAAGAGAGCCTACACTTCAGAAGAGAGCCTCAAGAAGATCTCGAAGAAGAGCCGCCCTTACGACCGGACACATTCCGAAGCCCGGACACCCAAGCGAACGCGCTCAGCAGATTCACCAATGCCCCCAAACCACCGAAGAGAACATCTAGAAATCAACACCCAACAAAGGCACAGATAGGTCTGGTCAAGAGTCCAACCCTAAGGAAAGTGGTACGACAAGAAGATCATATGATCAACGCGTTCCTGGAATATGTAGCCGTACTAGAGGCCAACAAGACCATCAGGATCAAGGAATGCGAAGACATCATGCAGTCGTACCAAAAAGGCAAAGATGGCCTCCTACAAATCCAACTAGAGGAGGCCCATGCAACGGTCTATAATAACAACACGGCGACCGTCCTTAGGGGACAGGAGATGACTACCCACATGGCGGCGTACAGCGCCACCTCAGGAATAGTCCTCCTGGACGAAGACCGGACCAAAAGGAGAGGACATCCCGTCTTTAACATCCCTTCTCGCGACCCCATCGTCGTTACCACCAGGGGGACAGAAATATGGCTGGAAGACAGGATCCTACAAACATCCCAGATCCTGTCTGAGGTAGAGCCCCCCGACGAATGGATGATCCCAGCAATAACTTGGATAAATGGAGTCCCGGGTTGCGGGAAAACGACGTGGATAGTCCAAAACTTTAACGCCAAAGAAGATGTAGTTGCAACGACAACGATAGAGGCAAAGAAAGACCTCGTGGAGAGAATCCGGGAAAAGGCAGGCCACGAAGCGACAAAGAGAGTGCGCACAATTGCATCTCTTCTAGTAAATGGACCGAAGGGACTCGAAGACCTGGAACTGGACCTGGACTTGTGCCCCGGTTTCCCGCACCGGAAACAAGTCCCACTACGGTCCACCGGGCACCGGCACTTGGCAGCCACGTGGCCGGTGTCTTGGCAGCGGAAGCAGCGCGTTGGCCTCGCGGCCAGCAACGCCACCCTCGCCGACACCCAACCAACACGCAACCGCCCAGAGCTCGAGAGCTTCTTGGCGGCCGCGACTGGGAGGCGGACCCAACATGATCCGTCCCCCCGTGGCCCCTCTCTGATTGGCCCCGCCCGGACATCTCCGGCCTGGCACCCTCCTTCCAGTGCGACCGCTTCCATGATTTCGGCGGCCGTCACAGAGTCGTCAAGGCCGGCGATGCGCATCTCCGCGCAAGCAGCCGGCCGCCCGACTTTCACCCCCTGAGGCAGGACGGTCTTAAGCCTTGCGGCAAAGGCGTCCGCCTTCTCCTTTGCGCCCCCACCAGCTATGGTGAGAAGACGCCCACCAGTTCGGGCCCGGCGGAAGCGGATTTGCGGGATATCGAACTCCGCGATGTTAACCGCCCGCCGGGCCGTCTCGAGAGCCTTGGCATACGTCAAGCCCGCCTTCACGGCCGACTCTTCTATGGTGAGAGCAACAGCCGCAGTGGCGGGGACGCGAAGCCTTGGCTTCTTCTTCTTCATCGGGGCGACTTTAGATGGTGTAGCCGCCCCCTTCTTCTTCTTAGCCTTGGGACCCACCGTGGTCCATGGGGCCTCAGTACGGGGAGAGCTGATGCTCGCTCCCCCTTGTGCCGCCTCTTGAGCAGCCATTGACGGCCGCTTTCTCTTTTTACGGGCCTTTTTGCCCATAGGCGCCGTCGATGTGGCAGGCGCCTCTTGCGGGGCCGCTACTGCGACAAACGGCTGCGTCTTCCGTTTGGGGGCCGATTTCCCCTTGATATTCGGGGGCCCCGACGTCTCCTCTGGTATAACTTCAACGCTCTCGACGGCGGCCGGAGTAACACTCCGCGCTCTGTCCGCCGCAAGCGGAGGTCGAAGCCGAGGTTCCGGTAAGAGCCGGCTCTCCAGACCGGCCAGCCGAGCGTTCAGCATGTTGCTGAAGGTCTCTACGTTGGAGCGAGAGACCTCAGACAACAGCTGGCGCATGTCCTGCTCGGCTGGCTTTGTCATCTGCTGACGTAGGCCCTCTATTTCTCTGCGCATGGACTCCACCTCCTGTTGGAGCCGCGCATTCTGAGCTTCGAGGGCTCTTACTTCGTCCGTCGTTCCGCGGTTCTTCATTTCGGCGACGGTCGCGCGTATGTCGCTGACCGCCTCCTTGAGAAGACGCTGGAACGTCCCCTTCAAATTGTTTGACTTCGTTGCGACCATGGTGATCGTAGTCAACGAAGTCTCCACGCATTTAGCCAGAGCATTGATGGTCTGCTCCGGCTTGTCACAATCCATGGGCGCAGGGCTCGCGAGGAGCGAAGAGCGCGTCTCTCGCGCTGCCCTGGCCGCCTCGGCTACCTCCTCCTCCGCCTGGAGTCGAAGGGCCTCCTCCTTTTCCTTATTCAAATCTGCCTGCGCCTTCGCCAAGCCGACGTATTGTCCGGTCGTTGGCGGGCGGCCGCGTCCTCTTTTGGGTTTTGGCACCGCCCCTTTGCTGAGGGGCGGTGTCATGTCATCGTCAGAGCGCCGCTTGCGGCGCGTCGTCTCCGAGAATGCGGGCAAGCCCCCGGAGTCCAGCGATATGCCAGACATCTCACTGGAGTCCGAGAGCCAGTCCTCGCTGTCACGTCCGGGATAGTCTTGTCCATGTTGGGAGACTCGACCGCGAGGGGAGTCTCTACCAATATTGTCCTTTCCGGTGCTTGGAGGCGGCATTTTCACGTCGCGTGTCAAAAGGACACGCGGCAGATCCTTGTCGCCTCTCAGCTTCTTCCTCTGCATTAACTTCAGCATCCGTTCAACGCCGTTGGGCTGCGGCTGACTGAAGTCAACGTCCTCGTCCGTTAAAAGCTCCGCCGCCGGCGCGGTTATGGGCGCCGGCTTCGGGCTGTCATTCTTCATCTTGCCATCGCCACTCAAAGCGGCTAAAATGGCCCTCTGCCTCGCCGCCTTAGCGGCCCCCTCGTCCTTCCTCGCAGTAGTTGGTCCCTCCGTATACACGGACCTCGCACCCCCTTGCGGGAGTGCACGGGATTCTCCGGCCCCAGAGGAGCCGGGACCCGCCCGGAGATTATTTGGACTAATGCGACCTTCCATCTTACAAAACACCGACACCCCGGGTCGCGGGCTCTCTCTCGGCAGTGAGCTCTGCCATACACGCACAACAAACACACACGCAAACACTCGCCCATACCGGCGTTCAGCCACCCCTCCCGTGTCACCGTGAAAAAGCTCACGATGGCACGGGGGGCCTCCATGGCGGGCGGGGGCTGACTAGCCCCGGCGCCGCCGGCTCCAGGCTCTTTCGGCCGAGCCTTATCGGAGGGAGCTCCGCGTCTCTTCCGGCGCTTGGTGTTGGGGAGCGGCTTTTTTGCTGTGAAGCAGCCGCTACTACCCAGCACGTGGTCCTTGTCTTTGCCGAGTGCCTCACAGAAGAAGCAGTTGGGTTGCTTCTCCAGGCACTCGGCGGCCTTGTGCCCCGGCTTCCCACAGCGGAAACAGTTCCGGCTGCGGTCCACCGGGCACTGGCATGTCGTCGCCAGGTGGCCGGTGTCGAGGCATCGGTAACACCGCTTGGGCCTCGCGGCCAGCAGTGTCACCTTCGCCGAGACCCAGCCCACTCGCAGCCGCCCCAAGCTGACTAGCTTTTTCGCGGCCGCGACGGGGACGCTAAGCCAAATCGAGCCATCGCCCCACCTTCCAACCTTTATGGGGCCCGTCCTGATGGAGCTGGACGGGCAACCTCCTTCTCTCGACACCGCCTCAACGACATCGGCGGTTGTCGCCGCGTCGTCCAGCCCGGCGATGCGCATTTCCACGCATTTCGCCGGGCGTCCGACCTTCGCCACTTCCGGGTCCAGCACCTCCCGCATCCTTGCAGCGAGGGCATCCGCCTTCTCGTTGGCGCCCTCACCAGGTATGGTGAGGACGCGCGCGCCGGTTTGGGCCTGACGGAAGCGGAACCCGAGCTTCTCGATGCCGAGTTCCACCATTCCTGCCGTTGCAGCGTCTTTCATCTTTATAAGGACGTCTTTGTATGTGACCCCCTTCGCCGCGGCGCTCTCCATCAGCGTGACGGTGATTGCCGCGGTTGCGGGGGCACGAAGTTTCGCCCTCTTCTTCCTCTTGGGAGCGGCTTTAGCTGGAGTAGCCGCCCCTTTCTTCTTTTTGGGCCTGCGTGGACCGACGGTGGTCCACGGGGCCTCGGCGGGAGGGGCGGTTGTGTTCTGCCCCCCCTTTGCCGCCTCCTGAGCGGCCATTGATGGCCGCTTCTTCCTCGTCTTCTTCTTGGGCTTTGCAGCCTCTTTCTCTGCAGGTGCAGCGGGCGGCTGTATAGCCGCCGCGCCGCCTGCCGAACCCTTGTCCGGTGCCTTTGCCGTCGCCGTCTTCTTCGGCTTCGGCGTCTTCTTCTGGGCCGCTGTTGGCGGGGCGCTGGGAGATGGTCCAGCACTGTCCGCCGCTAGCGGCGGTCTTCTCCGGGGCTCGGGTAGGAGCCTGTCCTCCAAGCCGGCAAGCCTTGCATTCAGCATGTTGCCGAAGGTCTCGATGTTGGAACGCGAGACCTCCGACAACATCCTCTGCAGATCGTCAGGTGCAGGCCCAGTCACGCGACGGCGCAGCTCCTCCAGCTCCCGGCGCATCGCATTGACTTGGCGCAGAAGGCGGTCGTTCTGCTCCTCCAGTGCCCGTATTTCAGCCGTTTGACCGCGGCCTCTCATCTCCGTGACGGCCGCTTTTATGGATGCGACCGCCTCCTTGAGGGCCCGCTGGTATGTGCCCTTCAAGTTGGAGGACCTTGTGGCGACCATTGTCACCATATCCAAGGCCCTCTCCACGCCTGCCGCCAGTGCCGCGCTTGTCTCCTCCGGGTCCTCGGCCGGTGCAGGGCTAGCGCGAAGGGCGGCTCGCGCCTCCCTCGCCTCTCGCTCCTCCCGTGCCCTCCGGGCTACCTCCTCGACCTTCGCCCTGAATATAGCCCGGCGCTCCTCCTCTTTTTCCCGTTTAAGGTCCGCTTGGGCCTTACCCAGGCCGACGTATTGGCCAGTTGTTGGTGGCCGACCACGTCCCTTCTTTGCTTTGGGCACCGCCCCCTTACTGATGGGCGGGCCCGTGTCGTCGTCGGAATTGCGCCTTTTCAGGCGTGTCCTGTCCGGGTCTGTGGGCAAGCCCTCAGAGTCCATCGACACGTCGGATGTCATGTCGTCGGAAGTAGTGATGATGATGATGATGAATGTAATTTGCATAGTAGCATATGCTTTCCGTTCTTAAAATAACGTCAAAACTCCCAAACTTGCATCTATAAAGAGTCAGGAGTTCTCTCAGCACCTTCCGAACCACGGTATACCTTGGTGCAAAATCTTACTTGTTGGTAAAATATGCTTAGAATACTGCTCACGAAACGGAAGTCACCACATGTTTCCATATAAATTTTGAGGAGTTCCCTCGATTTCTTATGGATCCATTCATCAGGTCACCACTTTTATGAATATGGTACCAAATTGGGATGATAACCTATACACCAAAAGAAAAATTTTGAAAATCGGTTCACAAACGGCGGAGTAATCGTTGAACATAAAAAAAACGAACATAACACCTCCTCCATTTTGAAAGTCGGTAAAAATTGTAGCCTATGTGTTATTCTGATGTATAGTAGTAGGTACAATAATATGTAAAGTTTCATTAAAATCCGTTCAGTAGTTTTTGCGTGAAAGAGTAACAAACATCCATACATACATACATCCAAACTTTCGCCTTTATAATATTAGCAGGATTATTTTTATTATTGGTTGTCTGGAAGAAACCGCTTAATTAAAGCGGTAAGACCGCCATTTTGCACATTTTTGTGATTTTTATACTTTTTTTAGGGTATCGTACCCAAAGGGTAAAATCGGGATTAGTAATAGACTAAGTCCCGTATTTTTGGTCAGTACTCAAGATGCATCTCGGTCTCAAGACACGGTTCAGGCTCTGTGATTGGTTGGCTGTCAAAATTTGGACCAATCACAGAGCCGAATCGCGTCTTGAGACCGGGTCGCATCTTAAGTACTGACCAAAAATACGGGCCTAAGACTTCGATGTCTGTCCGTCTGTCCGTCTCTCTGTCTGTCTGTATGTCTTCAGGCTGTAACTCAAGAACGGTAATAGCAAGAGAGTTGAAATTTTCACAGATTATGTATTTCTGTTGCCGCTATAACAACAAATACTAAAAACAAAATAAATTAAATATTTAAGGGGGGCTCCCATTTATTACAACAAACGTGATTTTTTTGGCCTTTTTTGCTTGATATCAATATTGGCAACAGTTAGGCACATGAAATTTTCTCAAAAGCCTTAAATATATTTGTACTTTAATAATTAATAATAATATTTAAATAAAATAAAAATTTAAGGGTGGCTCCCATACAAAAAACACAATATTTGGTATATTTTTGCTCTATAACGGTACGGAACCCTTCGTGCACGAGTCCGACTCGCACTTGGCCGGTTTTTATTGTTATTTCTTTTCTTTTGTCTCTTTTTTATGTATTTTCTTTTTTTTATGTGCAAATAAATAATTTATTATTATTACGGATTCCTATGTGCGAGAGTCCGACTCGCACTTCACACTTGGCCCATCTTTGAGATAGAGACAGAATGGCAAACTTAGAGAAGTATTTGCCATTATAGTTAATTATGGATTCATGCGGGAAAGTTTCTCAGTTTTATCCTCGTAAAAACGAATTTGGCTCATTATAATAAAATTAAATTAAGAAATTAAAAAAAAAACCCCGCCAAACAACTTTAAAAAGTAATGAAATAATAATTTACTGACTTTAAGTTTAAGTAATTTCTAAGTGTAAAGTAATATTTTAGTCCATAATTATTGTCACAGTGTGTCGGGGGACCGCCAAGTAAACTACGACAACAGCGACTTTTGTATTTTGTATCGCCAAGTCACTGGTTGTCTCGATTCGGTTCGCTGTGAACTGACCCTTAAACTATAATGTTATGTGAAATCAAACATCTACATTAGCGGTCCCCCGACACACCTTGACTAAAATATTACTTTACACTTAGGAATTATTTCAACTTAAAGTCAGTAAATTATTATTTAATTACTTTTTAAAGTTGTTTGGCGGGGGTTTTTTAAATTTCTTAATTTAATTTTATTTCATGCTTTTTAAACTTATGTAGGTTACTGGTTATAGTGCAGAATAACTCCTATCAACAGGATCATAACATCATCATTACCATCTATAAATGTAATTTTCGATGAGGCCGTTAATATGAGCCCAAACACGAAACCTCCACTTTGGGTTCATACGGAGCTCGGCTCCTATAGAATCCAGGTGATGCTGCAGCAGCAGCATGCAAATATTTACTGTTTATCCACGTCTTACTGGTTATCGCAATTAAAATGAGCCCAAACACGAAACCTCTGCTCTAAGTTGGTGTGGAGTTGGGTATCCTATTGATTACCAGGTGATGCTGCAGCACCAGGGTCAACTTTCCATTAATGTGTATACGTATACCTACTGTATATTCACAAATGTCACGAACGAACATATGAAACCCATCAAACGACTGTAAGTTGCTAACGGTCTTTCATGAACCAGATAAACCCAGATTTTTCAGCACTGAGCAGGTTGATGATGATGAATTATAGCTAAGAACACTCTCGTTCATGTCATGTTTCAAACAAAAAAACTAGATCAAAATCGGTCCACCCGTTTGGATGCTACGATGCCACGGACCGATACACACACAGACAGACAAACAGAAAGACAGACAGACAGACAGACACGTCAAACTTATAACACCCCTCTTTTTTGTCGGGGGTTAAAAATATGTTAGAATGAGTTAAATGACGACGCGCGACATGATGTACAATAATACAATCAGACAACGTAATATGAAACTTAAATTCTAGTACTTGTTTTTCAACCACACGTTGTATGGGGGAGGACTTTTTCAAGTTGTACGAAGAGAGTTAATTTAACAATGTTAATATTATTCGGCACCATGAACCATCGCTTACCATTGAATGCCTTTTAACTTGTCGCATAGTGTGACATTAAAAAATAAAACAACATTCTTATTAAGTATAATATTGATTTAAATAAAGACCGTGCCAGCACATCTTTTTACAGTTAAACTTACAACATGATAGATCCAAAGTGACACGAATAAGGCGGCCCCTAAACCTACGATAATATAGTGCAATAAAAATTAAACTAGCTCAAACTGTTCAACATAAATCCTAAACCGTCAATAATATTGCATAATAAGTAATATTGGGCAATAAAATTGATCGTCTAGGGGCCGCCTAGCAGTAAAAAAGGTGTTCTTAGCTTAGTCATTGACAGCCGTACTGCATATTTAGTTTTACTAATGCTAGTATATATTAAAACTACAACCAAGAACCGTATTATTAACAAAATTAGAAAAATTCTCCTAGTGATACTACACAATAGAGTAAAGAGCACTTTGTGGAAATATTATGTCTTTTTTAATCAAGCAGTCGGTAGACCTAGCGTTTTTCGAACTAATCTTTCAGCTATTTTGTTAAACTGCTCCCGATCTTCGCGCCACATTTTGGCTGCGTCCACGTTGGCCCCACTCTCGTCATTTGGCTCTGCAAAAGAAGTTTATGATTTTAGAAATAAACTATAAAGGGTCCTTAAATCTTCTTACACTTTAAACACACTACATTGGAGAAAGCGAAATTTTAAGGAAAAACTTTTAGTAACTACGGAACCCTAAAAAAGCATTTCATAAGACTGAAACAAAAAAAAAAAAAATAATAAAAAGGCCAAACAATAATATCAGTATTCAGTACATAATAATCACTACATAATATAAAACAAAGTCGCTTTTTCTGTCCCTATGTCCCTTTGTATGCTTAAATCTTTAAAACTAAGCAACGTATTTTGATGAGATTTTTATAATAGATAGTGATGAGCAAAGCAAGACCAAGACCAAGACTCGACCAGTCTTGGTCTTGGTCTTGGTCTTGCTTGTGCAGTTGGTCTTGGTCTTGCTCAAATCTGTCTGGTCTTGGTCATGGTCTTGCACGCCTAGTCTTGGTCTTGGTCTTGCAAAAAGAAAGACTCTTGCAAACATTTTTCAAAACTTTTTGTAAACGTTTTAATTTTCTCGAAAAAACATTTTCAAACCTAAACTATTAGACTAGCTACATGATCATATCTTAAATTGTTAAGAGAATTATTCTTGAATTGAAAATACTAATGAAAAGTCGAGAGCCAACTCAGCATAGGCTGATCTTTTAGCGGAAATAAGTCCTTAAGAGAAAAATAAGAACTTTCCCTCGGATTTCTTCTAGAGTATTTTTAGGGTTCCGTAGCCAAATGGTAAAAAACGGAACCCTTATAGATTCGTCATGTCAGTCTGTCTGTCCGTCCGTATGTCACAGCCACTTTTCTCCGAAACTATAAGAGCTATAAATTGAAACTTGGTAAGTAGGTGTAGTCTGTGAACCGCATTAAGATTTTCATACAAAAATAGAAAAATATTAAAAATTGGAGGGGTCCTCATAGGTACAACTGAAACAAAAAAAAATTTGGAACGAAGTTCCTTATCGCGCGTTGCGAAAGGGGGCTAGACGAAAAAAGTAGTAACGACACTTTTTGCCACAGCATAGATCAAGATAGGTGCGGTATCTATCTTGATCTATGTCTGTGCTTTTTGCTATAGTTGTAAGCCGTGCGGCGTGCGCGTGTTTCTCTGTCTCTCTCTCTCTCTCTCTCATAGAAAGCAAGCCAGTTATGTTTTTTGTTTTTTTTTTCGTTTTTTTGTAAGTCTAAAAAAATATATATGATGTACCATCGAGGAAATTGATTCCTAGGCAGTTGACAGACCTACGTCATTTAGTCAGTTTATGTCAATTCAATGTTAGCTGTGATCTGTTGGCTGGGTTTGACGTAACGCGACCAAACTACGTAGGTCCCCCATCTGCCTAGGAATCAACTTCTCTGATAGTACATTACTATAAAAACTACCAAGGAAAATTGGTTTGAACGAGAACTAGCAAGTAGTTTTTTTTTATACGTCATAAATGATAAACCTTAATTTAACTTTCATTAAATCAACTGAAATATAAAAATAAATCAAAAACCTTTTAATTTCATAAAAATAAACCTTATTGCTGCTGCGGAACCCTTCATGGGCGAGTCGAACTTGCACTTGGCCGATTTATTTTATTTTAAAAAATCCGGATTTTGGATTCTCTCTCGGTTGGAAGATCTTCCTTTTCGGCCGCCACGTATATTCCCAAATTTTTAGTTTAAATGCATGGTTACATAATCAAAGGGTCAAAACGGGACCCAATTACTTACACATCGCTGCCTGTTCGTCTGCCTATTTCCAGGCTGTATCACAAGAATTGAAATTCATGTTAAGTAGATAATATATTGTTATAAATATTTTATCTCATATTATAGTCACTGCGACTAAGTCAAATTTTTAGCAAGAGTCTTGCATTGAGCAAGACTCTTGCATAGTCGGTCTTGGTCTTGGTCTTGTTCTTGCACACCTAGTCTTGCTAGTCTTAGGGTAGTCTTGGTCTTGGTCTTGGTCTTGCATTTCTTGCAAGACCAAGACCAAGACTGCAAGACCAAGACCAATTTTGCTTATCACTACTAATAGATAGAGTGATTAAAGAGGAAGGTTTATAAATATAATAACATCCATTAAATACGGAAGAAATACTGTTATTTTTGAGGTTTCTAATGAGATGTCGTAAAAAATTACATTTTTTCCGCTTACACTGCAAACGCAGGCTGAAGCCTACGAGATTTATTGAAATAATGTAATAATAATACTCCCCACACCGGTTTCGGTGACGGTGGCCGGTTTCATTGAAACCAGGCCAGGTACGCAGGAGTAATTTTATAGTGCCCAGATGTGTGCGCAGTACACGAGAGCACTCTCTATTCCTTTACTCTCATAACCCAGTGGGACGGAAGACCGACACGACTGGCGAGAGATCAGGCGCAGGACCGACTTTTACATGCCCATCCGACGCATGGTCATGGATCATCTTACTTGTCAGACAATCAGGTGATCAGCCTTCATTGTCCTAACCAAACTTGGAAATAACATGTTTTACAACGCGGGAATCGAACCCACGACCAGTCAAGAGCGACGTTCTAGACCACTGGACCACGGAGGCGTTGGAACAATGTATGATGATGTTGATGAAATAATGTATTAAGTATTGTACACAATAAATAGGTCTACAGAAAACTCCGCTATGGTATATGTCTATCTCTTATGAATATTCCACAATAACATTTTTATCATTTACTTTTTACGACAAATAATGGCTAATTTTCGAAGCGATTTTATATAATACACCATTAATCCTTATTCAATTAAATACTTTAAATACATTGTTGAATTAATATAGATCTATATGGCCCTTTACAGCATATGATTTAAATGAATATTTTCGAAGATACAAAATTGCGGGAGCGTTTGCGGCGGTACCGGCCAATGCGGGCCACGCGCAGTAATAATGAATATAAATCAAAACTACTGGATCGATTTTAATCAATTTTTCAGTGAGTGAGATAGGCTATAATTAATGAAATGTATTGTTTGTATGTCGCCGGTTAGACGGTCAAATTTTCATCAATCTGATCCATCAATCCGGTAAAGATTGATGAAAATTTGATCGTCTAACCCACGGATTGATGGATTGATCATATTTTTAATATGAACTTTTTATAACCATCAATATTCCGTCAATCAGATTGATGAAAATTTGACCGTCTAACCGGCGACTATAGAAAACGATGAAATATGACAAGTTATTTGACAAGGGACTAATGACGGCTACGGATAGGATTCGGCAATACGAGAATAGGAATTTTTTACATACTTAATAATAATTTTGTTATAAATTATAATACACGACCGTTTTCGTCTACGCCCTTAATTAGGATTCAGGTGCAGGTAAAACTAATTTTGTGAACATTGCGCAGCTTCCTTTCGAGCAGTTATTAAGCGATCAATAATAATATTATGCTCGTATTTAGAACGATACTTAGTAACATGCAGTGTACAACACTCACCAGCCAGCATGCTGACAACTGACAGCAAGATCTTCTCAACGCTCTGTACGGGAGACCACCTTTCTGCGCTGCTCTCATACCCCATTGGATCGTCCCCCGGCGCATGGAGAATCGATATGCACACTCGACCATCGGCATAGACTGAAAAATAAATGTACAGTAGCTACAGACTAGGCGAAAATAGATTATTTCATTGTTTACATTTTACTTCATCAAGATAAAAAGTAACCTCTGCTTTTCAATAATCTATATACATAGAGGTATAATTTGACTGGAGGTCCGCCTGAATATCCTGGCATCCTCTCTGTCTAGTCGAAATTATACTAAACGCCTGAAAAGGAAGGACATCTTTTAATGTTCCTTAATATGAATATTGAGTAAGCAGTCCACGGTGGTGGAAGCACTCTACCTGCCAAAACCTACATCTCACCTGCTTATAGTTTGAAATACTGATTGCAGATTTAAACTGGAGAAAAAAAAAATAGAGGTATTAATACGCGAGCGAAAAAATTTTGACCCTTTTTTTACAATAAATGTGGAAACGTATGTGCATGAAATTTTGCACAGTTATAGTTTACATGGAGAATGCAACATTGGCTCGATGAATTCATCGAGCCAATATTGTTTTAGAATTATGCTTTTATCATACATTGTTTTATTAAATCTGAGGACACGGTAGTGTCCCCGCCGAGACGAGCCAAGCGAAGCGCAAGGGCACTACCTACCTTTTCTCGAAGTGTTTCGCTGTTTTTTTGAACCTTCATAGAATTGGTTTCCGTTGTAGCAGATAGTTCATATATTCAGGATATGATGTCATCAATAGACTTATTAAGCATACAAAGTCTCAATTGAATAACTCTAATACTTTAGATTTTATAGATATCTAAAATACGCTGATTTCGTCACTGACACACTGATGATCATCAAAATGTTTGGCTACTTCCTGAAGTGCTAGAAAGCCGAAATTTGGTATGTAATCTAAGTTTAGTATACAAACAGCAAAAAAATTCATAAACTTGTAATTTTCGCCCCCCATCCCCTAAAATGGGGGGGGTGTGTGGAAGTTGACCCTCATAGAGTTGGTTTTCAATATAGCAGATAGTTTATATTCTCAGGATAATCACACACACAATAATAGACTTATTAAACATACAAAATCTCAATTGAATAGGTCTACTTAATACTTTAGATTTTATTGATATCTAAAATACTTACGGCTAAATTTGGTTACGCCGTAAAATAAGTTTAGTAGGGGTAATGGAAGTTTAAATATGAGACTTTCACCAATCTTATGAATTAGGACATAAAAGATTACACGGGATAGACATTAACTAAAAACCTCTTAATTAAAAATATATATATAAAAAAAAAAAAAAAAAAAACTAAAAAGACTGCCTAGCAAGTAGCAACTTACATAAAGGACTGAAATCCCACCAAAAAAATTTCATGTAAAATGTTACCTCGACGACCACAAAAGGTTTGCCCTGTGAAAAAGACATCAGATCTAATGTGGAGCCAAGCTTCTGAATATACTAACCCTATCGACCCTAACTCCAACAAATTCTACATATCAGTAAGTATGTATGGCTTGGCTGTTTCGTTACTTACTTTAGATCAGAAACTAAATATTCATCTCACCTCCACGACGGTAGCGAAACAGCGAAGCCATACATACTTTCTGATATGTAGAATTTGTTCGAGTTAGGGTCGATAGAGTTAGGCCGTGTATGTTCAGAAGCTTGGCTCCACATTAGATCGTCTTTTTCACAGGACAAACCTTTTGTGGTTAACTATTGTAATTTACAATATTAGCCACTATTTTAATTATAGTTAATATTTTGACGATTAACTGCCGCATAATTACTTTCAATGTAAATAATTATTTAAAAATTTGACATAAGTCTCATACATAATATCTGTTAAAATTTTTCATTAAATTGAAGGTTAATTATAATTAAGATATGTCTCTAAGTACGGCGGATAGAATCTTAATAGGGTGTTAGAATGACTTAAAAAAGTAGCAAACATTTATCCATTATCCTTACAAACTACACATTTAAATAATATCAGGATTAAGTGTTGCAGTTATTGTTAATATCCTATTTTCACTTTATTGATATTATTATTATTGTATATTATTGTTAACCCATTATAAATTCGGCCCTGTTACGACAAAACTATGCAACCCGGGTTACATCGTTTTGTAACAATATAGTCTAAATTAATCTACTTGATGTAAGCTTTGTATTGATTGAACCCACAAAATTCAGGACAAGTTTTCGACCAAAATATTCCATATTACATTTCGCTGTCCCCTAAGACGTGCTTTGAGCTAAAAAGTTTAAAACTCAATTTTCGCAAGTTGACGTGTTACAGGTTACAGCGTTTTGTCCTAACAGGGTGTTGAAAAAATGAAACCAATACTAGTGGTATTTAAGGTTTAGAAAAAAAGTGCGCAAATTTAGGTGCAGTCTTTGCAGTAGGGGGGTCAAAATATTGAAATGTTTGTACTAACATTCTATAAATAGATTTTTTATAAAAACTACTGGACCATACTGGATCATTTTTGAAACGAGTTAAGTTCTAGTGGTATGTAAGGCTTAGAAAAAAAGTGCGCAAATTTACGTGCAGTCTTTGCAGTAGGGGGGGGGGGAGAGGGGGGGAGGGGGGGGGGGGGAGAGGGGGGGAGGGGGGGAGGGGGGGGGAGGGGGGGGGAGGGGAGGGGGGGGTCAAAATATTGAAATGTTTGTACTAACATTTTAACGATTTTTTTCTATTTCTCTAATGGCTATTGCGTAATTTTTTAGGTTTTTATTCAATAATTTTCTTGTACCATTTTTGTACTGATTTACAAACCAACTTCTGGGTCTTGGGTCAACCCGGATATTTTTCAGGCTGTCATGAACACATCGGTGAATAGACAGAGATCCCTATAACCCCTAATTGAAAATTAAACAGAAAAACCAAATATTATATAATACCTCGCTATAGAATGCATTCATAGAACCGTATGGGTATAATATATAAAACGAGTCCTTAAGACTCACTTCAATAAAATAATATGGGCGAAATACTTTATATGGTAAAACAACCGTGTGCCGGGACAGCTAGTATACATATAATTATTTTACTCAGGGAAGGTATTTGATAATTTTACAACTCAGGGACGGCAGGAACAGCAGGGCACTTCTAGATACCAGAAAAATTTTTGGTCAGCACCTTTTGATTTGGTTATAAAAATCTTATCATTTGTTTTCACCAGTTCAAACAACACAGACACACAGTATATTACTTATGTCTTATACCAATAGTTTAAAATACACATAATATTATAATAACTAGTCTCACACAACTAGCAAATATATATATTATTTACCTACAGAAGTATCCCTGGATTAATAATATTATACATAATATAAGTATGCAGTCACTTGATGTGTCACTCTACAAACTTTTTGTTTGGCAATAACAATACAATTTTATATCATAAGCATCTGGTGTATTAAATTTTACTCACTATAGTTCATTACAAGAGAATATGAAAAATGAGAATATTTTAAAATATCCCATTTACGAATGGATCAACAAACTTAAGATAATACTTACTGTTGGGATGAAACATTTCACAGACAAATTGCATTTTAGGTGGACTCAGAGGGTAATCTGGGGGGAACACTAACTTTGCAGGGAATATGCCGCCTTCAAAACATGTTCCCTCGGGGCCTCTGAAATGCAAGTAAAGTGGATATTTTAATTGAACCATTTAACAAAGTGCATTGCTTGCAGAAAAGTTACACAGACAAAAATTGGGCAAGACATTTACAAGCTTCGAATACAATTAAGTTCAAATTTTTAAGTAAAATAAACTTTTTTCTGAACTCCAATGAACAATAATAATAATAATAAGTCTTGAAAATTAAGACTCTAACGTATTAGCTTTTAATACTATAGTTATTTTTAGGGTTCCGTACCCAAAGGGTAAAAACGGGACCCTATTACTGAGACTTCGATGTCTGTCCGTCTGTCTGTCTGTTTGTCTCCAGGCTGTAACTCAATAACCGCTATAACTAGACTTCTGAAATATTCACAGATTGTGTATTTCTGTTGCCGCTATAACAACAAATACTAAAAACAAAATAAAATTTATATTTAAGGGGGGCTCCCATACAACAAAGGTTATTTTTTTGGCCTTTTTTGCTCGTAATCAATAATGGCAACAGATAGGCACTTGAAAATTTTATAAAGGCCTTAGTTATATGCCTACTTTAATAATTAATAATAATATTTAAATAAAATAAAAATGTAAGGGGGCTCCCATACAAAAACATAATTTTTGGCCTATTTTTCCTTTATAACGGTACGGAACCCTTCGTGCGCGAGTCCGACTCGCACTTGGCCGATTATTTATTGATAACTGTTGGGCCGACCGATGTTGTCTCGTCATATTTATGAAGTTTTTTCAAAAGCAGTTTTTTTCATCTAAATTTTTTTCATCTAACCTATGCGTGTGGGGTATCTATGGATAGGTCTCCAAAAATCATATTGAGGTTTCTAATATCATTTTTTTCTAACCTGAATAGTTTGCGAGAGAGACTCTTCCAAAGTGCTAAAATGTGTGTGTGTGTGTGTGTGTGTGTGTGTCCCCCCTCCCCCACCCCCTCTCTAACTTCTAAAGTAATATAACATGATAAGTCAAAAAAAATATATGATGTACTTTACTATAAAAACTACCAACGAAAATTGGTTTGAACGAAATCTAACAAGTAGTTGTTTTTTTATACTTTTATATTTAAATAAAAAAATTTTTTTTTTCATCTAACCTATGCGTGTGGGGTATCTATGGATATCTTCAAAAATCATATTGAGGTTTCTATGATTATTTTTTTCTAACCTGAATAGTTTGCGAGAGAGACTCTTTCAAAGTGGTAAAATGTGTCCCCCCCCCCCTCTAATTTCTAAAGTAGGGGCATGATAAGTGTAAAAATATATATTATGATGTGCTTTATTATAAAAACTACCAACGAAAATTGGTTTGAACGAAATCTAACAAGTAGTTTTTTTATACGCCATAAATGGTAAACTTAATTTAACTTTCATTAAATCAACTGGAATATAAAAATAAATCAAAAACCTCTTAATTTCTTAAAAATAAACCTTACTGCTGCTGCGGAACCCTTAATGGGCGAGTCCAACTCGCACTTGGCCGGTTTTTAATAATTTCACCATATAACACTAGGCAACAATTTTTTTTTTTATCTTGTGACTGTTATTTAATGACTTTCATCCGATTGCTTACATTGAAAATTAACCAAAAATATAATTTTTAAAAAAGAAAGTTTGCTTTTCTAGTCTAGGAGAAGGTAAATAAAAATATAAAATTTTTGCAAAGTTCTTAGAGACTAACGCTCGTCGTAACCAAAATAAAGGGGTTTGTAAAGATATGAGGGTTGCAACGAAAAGTCTGTTATACGCACTTATTGTGCGTATTTCATTTTTAGAGAAATGACGAGTTTTAAGTACTTTAAAACGGTATAATATCTCCAAAAATGTGTAAAATGGATGAAAAAAGTTTTGCTACATTTGTTGAGAATTTATTGAAGTAAGAGCTAAAAAGTTAAACGCATCGACAAATAAAAGGCTTTATATAGCCTATAAAGTATATTTAAACTTCCTATTAAAAGCCAGAAAAAAATAGGGTGCTACATATCTCACGTACTTACTCAAAACACATGCTGCAAGCTATGTTTGGAGAATGCTCACATAAATCCAAAAAATATCAGTTCTTAGCCTAATTTATATTTTTTTCCTTCAAGCATGTTTTAGTGAATGTAATTAATAATAAAATATAAATAAAAAATAAACTTCATTCTGTTAATACCTAACTAAAAGAAATAAAATGCAGATTTTCTTCAAAATATTTGTTAAAAGTTATTGCTACATTTTCGGAAAATTTATTAAAGTAAGAGCTAAAAAATTGTATACATTGGCAAATAGAAGGCTTTGTCAAGCCTATGAAATAATTTTAAACTTCCTATTAAGACCATAAAAAAAGAAGGAGCGCCATTTATCAGGTACTTATTGTCGAGGCATAAAACAAGTGTATTTTGAGGTATGCTCATCTAGATGCAAAAATTTTAATTTTAAAATCTTTATTATATATTTTTTCCACTAATTTTCTTTTTTGGAATATAAGCAACGATATAAATAAAAAAATAATAATATATTGTATTACTTTGCTACTTAACTGAACTGAAAGAAATGCAGGTTTTCTTCAAAATTTTAAAATTTATGAGTGTAAGTTGTAACTTAAGTGGAAGAGAATAATTAAAAAATCAAAAGCACAACTTTTTAATAGGTAAACTTTTTTATTTATATCAGCTACACATTCCTTTTTTTCTTTTCAATTTTCATCCACTATTACGGAAATCGGAGGTTTGCATGATTTTTACGCTCTAGGCACTCCACTATAAGGATTTGTTTTGTTGTGTTTGATGATATTGGAGGAAGGTTGTTACGGAGAGAAAATAAAAAATCGGCCATGTGCGAGTTGGACTCGCGTACGAAGGGTTCCGTATCACAATAAAGCAAATATAGGTTGAAAATTGTGTTTTTTGTATGGGAGCCCCCCTTAATTATTTCATTTATTAAAATTTTATTATAAATTATTAAAGTACAGATAAAACTGAGTATTTCGTGCATATTTCAAGTGCCTATGTATTGCCGTTATTGATATCGAGCAAAAATAGCAAAAAAATCACGTTTGTTGTATGGGAGCCCCCCTTAAAATTTTAAATATTTCATTTATTTTATTTTAAGTATTTGTTGTTATAGCGGTAACAGATATACACAATCTGTGAAAATTTCAGAAGTCTAGCTATAGCGGTTCTTGAGTTACAGCCTGGAGACATACAGTACAGACAGACAGACAGACAGACGGACGGACGGACGGACGGACGGACGGACGGACGGACGGACGGACGGACGGACGGACGGACGGACGGACGGACGGACGGACGGACGGACGGACGGACGGACGGACGGACGGACGGACGGACGGACGGACGGCAGGACGGCAGGACGGCAGGACGGCAGGACGGCAGGACGGACGGACAGACGGACAGACGGACAGACATCGAAGTCTTAGTAATAGGATCCCGTTTTTACTCTTTGGGTACGGAACCCTGAAAAATATATGTGGAAAGTTAAATTTAATTATCAAATTTTTTACTTTAAAATATGACATTACAAGTTTAAAGTACCCCGCAAACGATCAAATTGTTTGTCAAATTTTACGTGTTTGTCAAACAGTTTGATAGTGTACAGCTTTGTTTGAAGCGTTTGTCAAACAAACTACGTGTTTGACCTGTTTGAAGAAAATTTGGATTTGCGTAGCGTTTGACAAACGTGTTTGAACGTGTTCCGCTGTATTTGTCAAACAAGTTACAAGATCTCATGATCTCAAACCGATTCTAGCTAATTGTTTGACAAACTTGTTTGATGCACGTTTGATCGTCTGCGCTGCTGTTTGATGAAAACGTAAATTACATCAAACTTGTTTGTCAAACAAATTTGATCGTTTGCGGGGTACTTAACAACTTAAACTTCATAGATCTGCCAGGCTTCGATCAAGGACATTCGTTAGGCCTGAGAATAGTTTTTTGTTTACTTTTCATATTGACACTAGAAATCCTACTAATATTATAAAGGCGAAAGTTAGGATGTATGTATGCATGTATGGATGTATGAATGGATGTTTGTTACTTTTTCACGCAAAAACTACTGAACGGATTTTAATGAAACTTAACAATAACATAGCTTATACATCAGAATAACACATATGCTACAATTTTAACCGACTTTCAAATTGGAGGAGGTGTTATGTTCATTTTTTTATGTTCAACGATTACTGCGCCGTTTGTGAACCGATTTTCAAAATTTTTCTTTTGGTGTATAGGTTATCATCCCAATTTGGTACCATATTCATAAAAGTGGTGACCTGATGAAGGGATCCATAAGTAATCAAGGGAACTCCTCAAAATTTATATGGAAACATGTGGTGACTTCGGTTTCGTGAGCAGTATTCTAAGCATATGCTACCAACAAGTAAGATTTTGCACCAAGGTATACCATGGTTCGGAAGGTGCTGAGAGCACTCCTGACTCTTTATAGATACAAGTTTGGGAGTTTCGACGTTGTTTTAAGAACGCAAAGCATATTATGCTACTATGCAAATTACATTCAGCATCGTCATCGTCATCACTACCATAAACCATTATAGAACCATGTATCGTCCCGTTTCGGCCCTATTATTGGTAATTTTCAGTTTATTATTATACATCACTTAAACCGCGGGTAACACCGCGGGGCACAGCTAGTAATTTATAATATGGCAAAACAATGTTTGTGGGGTCATCTAAATATATATAATTCTCGTGTCACAGTGTTTGTGCACAAACTCCTCTAAAACGCTCAACCAATTTTAATGTGTATGCACATTCATTAGGCCTGAGAATAGGTTTTATTCTACTTTTTAGGGTTCCGTACCCAAAGGGTAAAAACGGGATCCTATTACTGAGACTTCGATGTATGTCCGTCTGTCTCCAGGCTGTAACTCAAGAACGGTAATAGCTAGAAAGTTGAAATTTTCACAGATTATGTATTTCTATTGCCGCTATAGCAACAAATACTAAAAACAA
The DNA here is from genome assembly GCA_905187585.1 of Cyaniris semiargus. NCBI lineage: Eukaryota > Metazoa > Arthropoda > Insecta > Lepidoptera > Lycaenidae > Cyaniris > Cyaniris semiargus. Next base: position 24,639,773 of record LR994547.1, on the reverse strand, counting down.
AATAAATTAAATATTTAAGGGGGGCTCCCATACAACAAACGTGATTTTTCAAACATTTTTTGCTCGGTATCAATGATGACAACAGGTAGGCACTTGAAATTTTCACAAAGACCTTAAATATATGTGTACTATTATAATTCATAATAATATTTAAATAACATACAAATTTATGGGTAGCTCCCATACAAAAAACACAATTTTTGGCCTATTTTTGCTCTATAATGGTACGGAACCCTTTGTGCGCGAGTCCGACTCACACTTGGCTAATTATTATATTGATACTAGAAATAATTTATATGACAAAACAATGTTTGCCAGGTCAGCTAGTTTATATTAATAAAAATTAATTTTAAATTTTGTTAGTCTCGCCAAAACTCTAGAACGGCTGAACCGATTTTGCTAATTTTAGTCTTTAAATATTCGTGGATGTTCAGGGAAGGTTTATACGACAGAAAATTTATGATTTAAGCGATACAAAGTTCACAGGTCATCTAGTTTAGAAATAATTGTATAAAAGGTAAAAGTATTCAGGAAAAGTATTCTTAAATTTTCTTATTTTCCACTTACATTAAATTTTCTTTGTTAATAGAAACCATTCTTCAATATTAGCAAACAACAAAAAAGAATTAGCAAATTTGATTTATCTGTTCTTGAGATTAGAGTGTACCAACACATTCAGTTGTTCATTTTTAAATTATAGATACTAATGAATGTATTAATTATTATTACCCTGTTTGTTATTACAATCTTGTAAATGTTTTGTGCTACTGGTGAGTTTATAAGAGCCAAGTTGAGACTGTTTGCCTTAAAACATAAATTAGTCTTTGCAACAAAAGCTAAATGTCATGTACCATTGAGGAAATTGATTCCTAGGCAGTTGACAGATCAACATCATTTAGTCGGATTGTGTCAATTCAATGCTAATTGTGATCTGTCAGCTGGGTTTGACATAACGCAACCAAACTACGTAGGTCCCCCATCTGACTAGGAATCAACTTCTCTGATAGTAGGTATAATTGAGAAAAATTGTTTCTGGTATTAAAAATATACAAATAATTGTCAGTGTTGTATGTTATAACAATAAGTGATGTTAACAAAATCTAGATAAAATATTATGACTTATGGCTTACGTTATTAGGGCTTCCCATTCAAAGAAATTTTCTTCATTGACCGGCCCAGCTATAATACCCTCGGGTGGATTTATTGTTAGTTCTGAAACAAATTTTGAATCTTTTTTATCATAAACATATTTTTAAGTCAATTGCAATTTTAATTATAAAAATATGTATATTATTTGCCTCATAATTAATAAGACTATTTATAGACTTGCATACTTACCGTTAATTAATAATTTAAAGTATTACTTATAAAAAAAATAAGCCTGGCAACGCCGCACCGCAGCGGTGCGGCGTTGCCAGGCTTATTTACTTAAAAAAATGTTAAGGAATTTACCAGTAGCCAGCGGCTGGCTACTGGTAAATTCCTTAACATTTTTTTGTCAATAACTTAAAATAAAGTTTTTGACAAAAAATGTTACGGTATTTACCAGTACCACATCTTTATAATAAGATAATAATAAGTCTTTACGACTTATATCAATCATTGAAACCTATAGTACTGAGGAAATGACTTATGTACTAAGTCAAAGTTTATTTTAACAATGTTTTAAAATGTAAAATAATTAACAATACAAAACAAGTGATGTTATAGCATTCAATTTCATTTGATGGGAACGCCATATTGTTCTATAAAGGAAATGTAAATAATACTAACTATAGGTCTACCAGAATCTGATGGCAATTTTTGACAGCAGATTTTCAAAAAATATCCTTGATCATTGGATAAATTTTTATATTTGCACGTTTAACACACAGAATCAGCCGCTATAAGAAAAAAAAATTATTAAAATGTTTTATTCTAATTACCCCGGTATTGCTATAGTCAATTTATTTTCTCACTTTTTGCCATCAGATTCTGGTAGACCTATATGTACCTACGCAATAAAAGAAAAAGTTTTAACATATTTTAAACAATGCACACAGCACATCTATACAATAAATATTTGGAGCAAAATATTACGTTTGTATTCTGCCATAAGGCGCCGTAATGCCGATCCCGCCATCATCTGGACTGATTGTTTTATTATAACCTTTTACAGTAAATTAATTTAAAACATTATATCATAATCTAATAGCTTTTAAAAATTATAAAGGTTAGATAGATAAAATTTGAATTTTATGCGATCACAGTGATGACTGATGAGAGTGACGTCAACAAAACAGTGATCTGCCAAATGTCAATTGTCACTGTCATAATTGACGTTAGTTGTTTTTTTTTTTTTAGTGTACGTTAGTTTTCTTGCAACTGAGAACAAGTAAAGAACTTAAAAATAAATCACTGTTGTATAATTATGTACCGAAAGCATGAATTGATAAGAAATGCTATGCAATAACTTTACCGCGGCAGTGCCACACGTATATTATTATTTACTACGGAAAATATTTGTAGGCACTTAAACATCCATCTAGGTAAGTCTAGACTCTAGAGTCTAGAATCTAGCTATAACCTATAGTCTGTCAAGAAAGTGAAGAAATTAAAAAGTGGCAACATCGTAGTGTCATCCCTTTTTTTAGATTGATTTGAAAGGGGTGACACTACGATGTTGCCACTTTTTAATTTCTTCACTTTTTTGACAGACTATACAAGTACCTACATACCTATATAACCTACCTACAGGCTATACCTATTCTGTTCGCGCGCGGATTATAATATTATCATCAGTATCAATATTAATAATAAGTAATAACTATCAAACAATGTCAACGTCTCGGCGTTGGGCACATGCTGTGTGTGCTGTGCACCCAGGTGCTATCAAAATATTATTATTATTATTATGGCAACCTCGAAGAAAAATTTACATAATTGGAGTTTTGCCAGGAATGTGAAAGAGTGCTGTTGTGTTTTTGTATTATTTTCCTATAATAATTGTGTTAATTGGGTTTTTAATGTGTAGGTAATATTGGTAGGATATTAACCATTCGATATTCGTTTTCATGCACAAGTGTAGGAAAGTTATGTCATATTATCCAGAAACGTGCTATTTTGTGTTCGCTCCAAAACTCCATCGAAAGTTTCAGTAAAGCGTCTACCACTTTACTGAATCGACCGACTTGACTCCTTGGCTGTATTGACTTTTACTTAGACTTTGACTAGACTTTAGACCACTAGAACATTGTTTCCCGCCATTTACTCGACACTGGCCATGGTTTTATAGCCGAAGTGCCATAATAAGAAAAAAAAACCATAATTGCCATGGCAACCCTAACCTTTGCGCCCATTTTTGAAAAGTGTTGTAAATATAATAAGCAATTATTTGTGTAAAAATATACTTATGCAAAGGTAAAGATAACAATTTTGGATTTTAAGAAAATAATAATTAAATATTAATGTGCTGCTGCATCATATTGTGTTGGAAATTACAGCAGCATATTTTAGCTGATTTAGGTTTTATTCAATAGTTATTATTAATTTCTGACAATATCCAGTTGGCTATGATTCTATTAAAACTTTATATTCCTAATGACTAGTAGTTGGCAAGATCCACTATTATTATGTACTCAGTACCTACTTGTAATTTAAAGTATGAACATAATATACAGGGTGTAACAAAAATAAGTGATAATACTTTAGGGTGTGTACGTGTTCCTTGTAGAGAGTTCACTGTGAAAGTAGCAGCGCTGAAAGACGATTTTTTTTTCACTGTTGTATGGGGATACTCGTGACGGTCGGGCCCTTGCCCATATGAAAGTTAAAAAAAAAAATTCGTCTTTCAGCGCTGCTACTTTCACAGTGAACTCTCTACAAGGAACAGGTACGCACCCTAAAGTATTATCACTTATTTTTGTTACACACTGTATTATTATGTCAAAATAATGATATACAAAACTAAAACTGGCCAAGTGCGTGTCGTGCCACGCGCAATATAGGGTTCCGTAGTACCGCTAGTTTTTGATAATTTTTGTATGGTCAATGAATGAACATTTATAACGTGTTTTACACTAAGTTAACAACATCATCTCAGTTACGTTCTAAGGATTTTTTTTGTACTTCTACGAATACATTTTTTTAGCTGATCGACTATTACTCAATAACTTATGAAGTCTTCTTAAACGTGGTAGTTTTCCTTTTAAATTCAGCATATTTCCTACTCCCGTCAATTTTTTCACATTTCCAGAAGCAACCGTTTAGCTACTAGATGGGATGTCACTGGAATCTCACGATTTTTTCCACTTTAAAACTTCATATTTCACAAATGAATCCCTAAATCGTAAAATGATCTTTGAATACTTGTAATATTTTAAAAAAAACTATCCAACGACACCCCACACGGTGAGGTGGACGCGAAAAAATTAATCACCCCCGCATTGATGTGTAGGGGAGGTACCGTAAAAATATATTTTTTTTTTCAAATATTTATTATACCATTTTGTCGGCATCATTAAGATGTGCATTCATGCCGAATTACAGCTTTGTAGGTTTTATAGTCTCTGAGCAAAACCGCGGAGAGACAGACGGACGGACAGACCAAAACTATAAGGGTTCCTTGTTGACTACGGAACCCTAATAAAGTATTAGAGGTATAATATTTTTTATTATTAAGCATCTATGTAGGTATGTAAATAATAAATTATAGAAATTAATTACTAACTTAATGTACGGTCTAATAAAATATTTTAGAATTTCACAAAATCCATGGGCCAAAATGACGAGTTTACCTGCAAGTTGTGCATGAAAAGTTTTTATAGTGCAACTGCTTTATTGAACCATAAATACTCTCAACATGATGATGATAGTTCCGACATTGAGCTTCAAATACTTCACAACGAAACAGACAAGGTAATAATTATTGTACATCTAATTTTATAAATTGTATCTAATATTTTCATCAGTTAACTATAAATGGTGCCAAATAAAAAAAGTAAGTACCTATATAAAGAAAGTAGTCTTTAAGGCAGATTAACCTAAAAAATATAATATTATGCTACTTCGTTGGGGATGCTTATATTATGCTATGCGGAGATTTTAGATTTTGTTCATAGATGGCGTTCGATACCACAAATAAAAATGGACTTAGTGAGAGAGGGATTCGCGAACGAAGGGTTCCGTATCGTAATAATGTTATGCTGATATCGAGCAAGTTAAATATTTATATTAACAGCGAAGTCTTGTAACAGGGTCATGTTTCACCCTTTGGATAAAGAACTCTAACAATAAAAAAATAATATAATTATTCTTTACCTACCTATTACAGAAAACCGGCTTTCAATATTAATTAAAGAACTTAATTTTATGTTAAATTATATTATATTATAAGCGTTAGTATTTAAGTTGTATCATGTTATGGTCACGATTTACAAATCAGATCAGTTCAACTAGAAAATATTTTTTAATTAATAGCGTGGTCCAGGTCGTAACAGCCTTTCTCAAACAGTTTAAATATTATTCAAGACGTGCGTACCTACAGGACAAAGTAGTCGAGTCCTCTTGATAATATAATATTATAATAATTTAATAAGTACGGTATAGCAAAACCAATTATTAACGTTCCCTCTGTCTTTGCCTAATACTTAGTTATTACAGTGTTTAGGGGATAGGTATCAGCTAATATTATTATACGGTCTCTTTTTTAGATATTTGATGGTCTTTGCGGCTTTCAATTCTACCCCCACGAAAATCAAAGCAAAGACTATACGACGATCGAAGACAACATTACACGACGCACTTTCAGCATAGACACGAGCTACATCGTTGTAAGAATAGGTGAAGGTGACCATGGAAGCAAGGAGGACCGACTGGAGGATGGCTTGAGAAAGATGCAATCAAAGTCACCGGTCGATTTAAGGTATTTACAATATTATTATTATTATGTTTTATTCAATACGGGACGTTCCCTTATCATTACCAATATACCATTGAACGTAGTCAAATTTTGCTGTGTTTTCTAATAGGTATTACGATCCCGGAAGACGATTGACTTAAATGAAATTGAGATTTATTTAATCATTGTATATTTATCTGATATTTGGCTAACCAAAAACACGATTCACTTATTTTGACTCGATAGTTTTATTTTTCGAAATTATGAATATTTCTGGGCTTTTCAACAAATATCTGTTACACTTATTGAGTTACTATCATTAAATAATTTGCACTACTACAATCACACACTTTATAAAATAATAGCTAAAGGAAATATTAGTATTGTATTTAATGTTTAAGTAATCATCAAAAACATTTTTGGGACTAGCGAACTTTACTTTCGTGCTATAATGCGCCGGACCGTTGTTACGCGATATTGTTCACTATTGGCTGCAGCGCAAAATACAATTCATGCGGGCACGATTCATGAAATCATTGTATCACGATTGGAGGATAGCGGGGTGTGTAGGCGGGGCTAGCCTGTTTAGATAATTTTGGGAGCCCGGTCTTAAGCGCTTGAGTTAACACTAAACAGAGTTAACCGAAGCATCATGCCTAGGATAAATATTATGAGAGAACAATATTAAATATTGTTCTCTCATAATAATAAATTTTATTAATACCTATAAATTAATAATCTCCTTTCTTACAGTGGGCCGTTTACCTGTACCCTGCCTTCGGTGATGCAGCCAGATCGTATATGCCGGCAGATATTTGTAAACTGTTGCGATTACTCGATGCACTATCGAGACCAACACACCAAGCGGCGTAAAACCGCTCTCAGATGCCAAGTCTGCGAAAAACGTTTGGACAGGGCGTACCCTGACAGTACTCCCCAGGTCGAAATCTATACCTGTCAGATCTGTGACCAAGTTTTCCTGGATAGCTCCCAGTTGGATAATCACACCAGAATTATTCACACTAAAATAAAACCACATCAATGTCCCTTATGCTCGAAAAGATTCACCCAGCAGGGCGGCCTGCAACAGCACATGCGCATGCACTCTGGTATACGCCCGTTCGTTTGTGTCTTTTGCAATAAGGGTTTCACTCAGAAGGCTGGTTTGGACCAGCATTTGCGGACCCACACCAAAGTTAAGCCTTTCAAGTGTGTTATATGCGGTAAAAGCTTCTCACAGTCTATCCATCTGAGGCAGCACATGCGAACGCATACAAACATACAGCCATTCGAGTGCCACGTTTGCGGAAAGCGATTCAAGCAGAGTAGTCATCTGAATTTTCACTTGAGATCGCATGGAGACGTCGGCTACGTGATGGACCAGTATAACCAGACAATACAGGAACCGAATCACCTCGACTTTTTTAACCTTTCCAACGTCCAACCAGTAAGAAATGGGGATACAATGTACTATGCCGCCGAAATACCAGAATATACGAACACTATATAAAGTCTTCGATGACTTAATATTTTAACTGTAGGCGAGTAGTTGGAATTTATTTGTTTCTAGTACGAGTAAGTAGTTAATATTATTTGATTTATGTAGGATAAAAACGTAATATAATAAAAATACCCGAAGCAGTTTGAAATATTTCTAGTAGTTTGTAGGTTGGTCAGGTTGAAACTGTACCAGGCCACTATGAGTTTGAAGAAGTGGGAACCGACGGGTTGTCTGCGGTCGGTCAAAGTTCGTGACTCCGTTATCGATTTTCAATCGTTTTGAGACAGTAAACTATCCCACCAAAAACATTTCTTGTAAAGTTGCCGAGACGATCACATAAGGTTTGCCCTGTGAAAAAGATATGAGATCTCATGTAGAGCCAAGCTTCTGAATCTACACGGCCTAACTCTACTGACCCTAACTTAAACAAATTCTACATACCAGTAAATATGTATGGCTTCGCCGTTTGGCTACCGTCGTGGAGGTGATGCGAATATTTGATCTGAAATTAGTAACGAAATAGCCGAGCCATACATATTTACTGATATGTAGAATTAGCAAACCTTATGTGGTCGTCTCGGCAACATTTTACAAGAAATGTTTTTGGTGGGATTTCAGTTCTTTTTGTAAGTTGATTCTTGTAAGTACTTACTTATTTAAAGGTTTTTTGGTTACTGTCTACAGTCCCGTGTAAACTCTTATGTCCTAATTCATAAAATTGTTGAATGTCTCATATAAACCTCCACCCCCCATTTTAGGGGATGGGGGGCGAAAGTTATAAGTTTATGATTTTTTTTGTTGGTTGTATAATGTATACTAAACTTAGATTACATACCAAATTTCACCTTTCTAGCACTTCAGGAAGTAGCCAAACATTTTGATGATCATCAGTGTGTCAGTGAGTCAGTATGTCAGTGACGAAATCGGTGTATTTTTTTAATTTTTAGATATCAATAAATCTAAAGTATTAGCTAATCAATTGAGACTTTGTATGTGTAATTAGTCTATTACTGACATCATATCCTGAGAATATTATGTATCTAGTACATCGGAAACCAACTATATGAGGGTTAAAAAAAAAACGACGAAACACTTCGAGAAAAGGTAGGTAGGTAGTGCCCTTACGCTTCGCTTGGCTCGTATCGGGGGGTGCACTCAGGCCCGGATCTAGAGGGCGGGGGCGAGAGGGTGCACTTGCCCCGGGCGGCAAAGATTGGGGGGCGGCCGGAGGCCACCTCCCAATCTTTTGCCGCTTTCTGAAACCGCCGCGTGCGCCACCGGCAAATACTTACATTCAAATATAAATTAATTACAACCTGTTTCTTTGTTAGAAGTTATATATAAAAACGATTTACAGGATGCATTTCCTAACTTGAGATCTTAAAATTTATGCAACCCTTCCTGTAACTTCTGCTTCATGTGAGAAGCTTCAGTAAAATGAAGCTTATCAAAAATTATTTATTTACGCTCCACAATGTGCCAAGAGCGCTTGTCAGATTTGGCTATATTGTCCATTGAGAGCGAAATAGCCAACAACCTAAATTATGAAAATGTAATTGACGATTTCGCTGAAATGAAATCGAGAAAAATAAATCTTTAATTTTATTATATTAAAAACAATTTTATAAAAATCATAGCATTTTATTTAAGTACCAATTGAAAACGCACATTTTTGCTTGGAGGGCGGCAAATTGGGATTCTGCTCCCCCCTTTTTAAAACGTAGATCCGGGCCTGGGTGCACTACCGTGCACCACACAGATTTTCATCTCTGACAGAGTACTATGATAGTGCTCTGTCAGAGCGCTTGTCAGATAATCTGACAAGCGCCAGTTAGAGAAAATAACAAAATATAGGGACCGTGCAGAAACTATAGAGAACGTCGTAATTCGACAGTAGCGACACAGTGCGAGTAAAAAAAGTAACACGTGAGTCATATTGGTTTCGCTGTTCGCATTCTCCAAGCATTCTCTTTGACACCGTCTAGTCTTCATGTGATTTGTTTATGTTTTAGAATATAAAATGAATAAGATTATTAAACATCGGTTTCTACCCGTAAACAATGATCGAAAGCGTGGACAAAATGTATCAAAAGGCCAAAAGCTGGTAGAGTCGGGACATGTTTTTGATGTAGTCATCATCACCGAAATAGTTAACCATGTCAAACATTCAATAATAAAAACTTGCTAAATGATTTTGCAATAAAATAATGAAGATGCAAAAAATACTAATATACTGAAAATGCTTGTGACTTAATAAAATAAAACAAGTTCACTGAAATAAATGTTTTAATTTAAGTAACTATACTTTTTTTATAACCAAACTTACTGTATGATTCTCGCTGGAGAGGCAGCTGCATTTCCCTGAAGCTTGTGTTTCAATACCTAGTGAATTCTCAGCGGTAGAAAAGTACAAACACTCACCTGGATAGGTTTGGACTGAAGGAGGATTCCAACTCGGGGCGTCGTCTAATGTCGCCGGCCTGCTAACAAAATCCTTCGAAGTACACCTTAGTGGCGTGAAATCTATCGCACCACAAATTCACCACGGTAGATTGAGCACAATTCAGTCGGCCAACCTCTAACGAGACTGTTCGTTTTTTAGTTCTGGATTTTCGTATCACAGAGTGTCTTTCAGGCGGACATAATGTTTTCTTGAATATTCTCCCGCGCTTGTGATTGGCGGGAGGCGAAGCACGCGATTGGCGGGACATTTAAATGTGGAAGGAAGGATGCAGGCTTATGTCTATACGCTTACAAAATGGAAGTTTAAATTTTTTTTTAATATAAAATAAGGGGTCAAACGAGCAAACGGGCCACCTGATGGAAAGCAACTTTCGTCGCCCATGGACACTCGCAACATCAGAAGAGTTGCATGTGCGTTGCCGATCTTTTAAGAGGTATTATAGGGTAGAGGAGGGTAGGGAAGGGAAGAGGGTAGGGTATTGGGCCTTCAGCTTTATGATAGTTTCATTAAGGGTGGGTTGCACCAGAGGTTATAGTTACAGTTATGGTCAAAGTTATGGTTATAGCTGTTATGGCTAACTTAACTTTAACCTTAATTTTGGCCACAGAATTTCACAGTTGTCTGTTGCTGGTCCGACAAGTCTTTAAATGAACGTGGGCGGAGGCGCTGCTGATAAAGGAGAACTGTCAAAAATGGCGTTTTTGTATGATGACAGCGTTAGTTCCTTTTTTCGCCACGTTACTTTAAAGCCTTGTCGAGCTCTATGGTTATGGTTAAATATGGAGTCCATTTTTGACTTTAACCAAAGAGTTGACATTTTGCATTGTAGTTATAGTTAAAGTTACAGTTAAAGTTAAAGTAAGTTGGTGCAAGTTGCAACCCACCCTTATTGTTTAATAATTGGGTTTTCAATATTTACTAACGCACGTACAACATAAAATATTTCATCCCTGTATTTTTAACCGACTTCGAAAAAAGGAGGTTATCAATTCGACGCGTATGTATGTAATATTTCCAGAACTGCCCAATTTTCGTATATGTTAGTCTATATTATCAGCGCCTGAACAAATGTGTCAACTTTCAAAAGTGTATGTATGTATGTATGTATGTAAGTATGTATGTATGTAAGTATGTATGTATGTATGTATGTATGTATTTTTTTATGTTTGTGTTCGCATATCTCTTGAACTACAATTCCGATTTCAGTAATTCTTTTTTTGTTGTACAAGGTATAGTTCATCTTAGGGAATAGTGCAAGTTCATCAAAATCGGTTCAGTAGTTATGGAGATAGGTAGGTACTAGGTACTTTTAATTCTCAATTACGTACAATTTTGAAGTCGGTTTTATCTTATATAGTACCCTAGAGTACTAATATAAAATTTCCACTGCTTAATACTAACGATCGCCTGGGAGGCTACTTTTGTAATAAAACTTGTTTATTGTATTATTTATTTACTACATTTTTACAAATATAGCATAAAATATAAGGCCAACCTTTTTCCCTTTCCAGAACCTTTCAGGAATTATTTTAAAATAAAATAAGCATTTGGTAAATTATAATATGCTACAAGCTGTAAAAAAAATCGTAAAATAAAACATGTTACGAAGGAAAAAAATTAACGGTTAATACCATTAAAGTCAATGGTTCATACTAATGATCGCCTCCCAGACGATCGAGTAGGTTATATTTTCAAAATGGGGAGTCTGGGCCGGACCCTGTTTGGTCTCAGGTCTGCAGCAAGATGTATAATATGGAGTTGGCGCGAAAGCAAAATTTGACTCGCGAACGTGTTTTTGAAATAATTGAAAAAAACTGACCGTACGCGGCCTGTCAGGCGATGATTAGTACTCTTGTCTCTTGGGTTAAAATATTATGACAAGATGGTTCAAGTTCAACACTATCCTCAGCGTCAGGGGCGTCTTTCCCTTAGGTGCAGGGTGTGCGTTGCACACGGGCGCCGCGGTCCTAGGGGCGCCGAGTGCCGCTCGCAAGGGAGCCCCACTCGGCGCGGGCCCGCGTTGGCCGGCCGCCGCGCTTTAATACGTAAACCAACGTAAAAATAATCTCCAGTTTACATACATTTTGTGTAGCATCTGGAGCTCTTCTTATATATTTTGTCTAATTACATCAAAGCAAGGCGCGCCACGAGCGGTTCGGCTTTTGCAATATAAATATAAACTTTATTTTTCAACGTGAAATGAACCTTAAAACACATAAATGAGGATTATATTTGTTGACGGGCGCCAAAATGACAGCCGAGTGACTTACGTCAGGCTGGATGCATATGCGTCCGCGCGCAAGCGCGGTTTCGCCGCTAAACTACAAAATCACAAGCAAATGTACTCTTGGGGATGCCATCTGGTCAGGTGCGTATTGTAATAACATGCGCCTGATGGCGACATCGGGTTGCCAGGTTTGGTAGCACCCGCTCTCCTCGCTTTAAATTCGGCTGTGTGTTGATACACCCTCCGACAACACGCGAGCCTCTAGATGCCACGGAGGGGACCCTTTCAGCGCCAACGCTGTATTAACGTCATTAGACTTTGCGGTGGTCTGGTTTTAAAAAAAGTATTAACTTTTAGGCAGTTTTAGGGTCTTACGGCTCACCTCATATTTATTCTGGTCATAGACAGGTCATAGATGGCATTTATTATATTCTCTATGCTAGAGAGTTGAAATTCTCAGATTATGTATTTCTGTTGCCTCTTTAATAAAAAATACTAAAAACAAAATAAATTAAATATTTAATATTTTTTTTAGCCATTAAGTATATCAATAACGGCTATAGCACTTGAAATATTCACAAAATACTTAATTGTATTTATACTTAAATAAATATTTAAGGGGCTCCCATAAAAAAAACATAAATTTTTTGCCTATCTTTGCTTTATAATCGTACGGAACCCTTCGTGCGCGAGTCCGACTCGCACTTGGCCGATTTTTATTTATTTAGAAGGAACTTTTGGATTTCGCACCACCTAAAACTTTGACTAGGACCGGCACTGTTCCTCAATCCTCACCCTTAAGCGTCCGGGCCAGACAAACTGTATTCTGTACTCATTTCATTTTGACCGCGCGCTTGCTAGGGGGCGCTAGGGTAATATTTGCATACGGGCGCCACATGGGCTAGCGACGGCCCTGCTCAGCGTTGAATTCCTGGCAGGACTTCTCCAAACTATCTACCTTTGATGCAACTTGTTACATTATACGTTGATGTTTTTGAAATCTTTCATTTTTTAAATAGTTTTTTCGATTTTCTTCTCCAGGAAAAATTGTAGGTATATATGCCGGGTGTACAGGATTTTCCGATTTTTTTGGGCCAATAAAATGAGCGCTGCATATGGTTGAATATTTAGATGGAAGCCAGTTTGGATGTTTAGTGAAAGAGTTGTAGGTAATTGAGTTGCAATTAATGGTCTAGTCACTAGTGACTAGACCATTAATTGCAACTCAAATTTTTAGTGAATAAATAATTTTAGTACATATCTCATTAAATACTTTATTAGTAGTGTACAAAGTTCTCTGTATTGGTTTGTATTATTATAATATTGTGATTTCTTTATCTTTTGAAAGCCTCAATGCAGGTACGTTGATAGTTTCTGCACTGATCTATACAAGAAAGAATAAAGAAAGAAAACCTTTATTTGTGCAAGAAAACATACAAAGCTTAGTTACATAAAAAAAACATCATAAAATGTTAAAATATTTTCGAGCACAAGCCGACGCAGCTCAGCATATGCTGACTGCAAGCAATCAGCGCTGATCTTCCGCTGGGCCAACAGCTGGTGACGTCACGGACATCAATCCGGGTTCACAGATACAAGTTTATAACATAACTTATGACACAACATAATAGAAAACAGCAAGTCACACAAGTATATAATTTATAAGTTGAAAAGAGTAAAAACACAAATATCAGAAATGTACCTAAAAATATACAAGGGTGTCATAAAAAGTAAGAGGTAGTTCTGTATTACTCTGGGTGTAATATCAAGAATATTAATAATTATGTTTGTGGTGGTATAACAAAATCAATATTATTTTGGTAACCGACTTCCAAAAAGGAGGAGGTTATAATATTATGTTCGGCTGTGGATATATTTTTATTTTTGAATGTTCAACGATTACTCCACCGTTTGTGAACGGATTTTCAAAATTTTTCTTTTGTTGAATACCCAAGTAACAAAATCTGGTCTTGTAGTGGTTCCGGGGCCAGGACTATAACAGGCTAGTAAGCGTTTATAACCACGGAAAAGGGCCCATTATATACGCGTACTTTTGCTAATAAAACACTCATAGTAGACTTACGTAGCACTACTTAGACCAATAGTATTATTGGTCTAAGTAGTAATCAATTCTAATCACGGAGACGATGTGAACTGTTTCGCATGAGTTTGCCTATCAAATGCGACCTTTTTCATCATCTTAGGATACTTAGATGGGAAGCATTGGTCAAATGAAAATGAGGGCCCGAGAAAAAAAATAAAATGGCTGCCATTTTAAAACCTCGAGAGAGAGAAAAAAAGAGGCAATTCGTAGATAAATAATACTATATTTCATAAGATTAAAGGATCTGACACTGGTATAGGCATACCTATACGAGGCGTACTTATGCAAATTGTGAGAAATACAACTTTTCAAGTCGTTATATTTCAAAAACGGTGACTTGTATGAAAAAAATATTAATACATTTTTGTAGAAAATTTAATGGCCTACAATTTCTATCTGAAGTATTTTTATGAATAAAGTTACCGTTTCGCCGAAAATCGAGAAAAAATATTTTTTTTAGAACATTGAACTTGAATAAAAAATTTAGCACACATGGGAATTATGGGGAACATTCAAATTTTATTCGTAATTACATTCTTAACAATTATTACCGATTTTCAGCTTTGTGCGAATTTATGCAAGGTTACAGGGGTAACAACAAAAAAATAATAACTTTTAAATCGGACTCGTAGTTCCGGAGATATACATAGTACATACATACACATATACATACAAACATAACTTACATACATAATATACTTTTGAAATTTTGCACATTAATTATTGTCCAGACGCTGATACAGACTAACATATACAAAAACTGGGCAGTTCTGGAAATATGACATACATACGGGTCGAATTGTTAACCTCCTTTTTTGAAGTCGGTTAAAAAAGAGTGAAATTATTATTTTTAACAAAAAATTGGAACCGACTTCCAAGTGATAACAACAACATTGTCTCTTATTCTTAAATGAACTTTAAATAAGTTCGAAATTATAAAGATACCACCAAAAACTATATTTTTTGTAGAAAATTCTATGATATACAATCATATGCTATCTATTTTTATGATAAAATGTACCATTTGAGAAAAAAAAAACGGGGAAAACCTCATTTTCGTACCCTTTGACTTTGAATAAAGTTTTTAGGAGGATCGTCGGGGACTTTTGAGGTTTTATTTATAATGGTGTATTTAACATCTCTACAAATTTTCAGCTCTATGCGAATTATTCCGAGTTCAAATGTTTAATTTTCCTGGGCTACTAGCTATACGTTGAGGTACCTACTACATAGTTTACGCGCCACGATAACTAGGTCGCGTAGTGTATAATATATTATTTGACTAGGTTCACATGAGCGATTAGGAGGTTAAATGAGAGATTTCAATTCTGCAGCCACAATTTCCGATCGGTCAACAAAGGCCTGCAGGCTGCACTCTGCAGGGTGCAACATAATTTGATGTTGAACTTAAAGTACCAGCACCCGTAGCACGGCTACAGTAGAAATACGAAAGTATAGACAAACAGCGGAGATAAACTGAAGGTGCCGTTCCGATCTTTACCTATCCGATCGACAAAAAATGAAATATAATGTTTTCATAATATTATAATGTTTTTGTCACTTTATGACATAGACTATAGTCCTAAAAATTCAAATAAAATCCTACTTTATGACGTAGACTATAATCTATGTCATAAAGTGGCATTTTAATTGAGTTTTTGTCGATCGCGGCTAGCCGTGGTAAATATCGGAACGGCACCTTCAGTTTATTTCCGCTGTTTGTCTATACTTTCGTATTTCTACTGTAGCCATGCTACGGGTGCTGAATATAATCGTGCAGGAAATTGTGCCATTGATTTCGTGGTCAACAAAATGATCATCAGCAAATCGTCTTCTTCAGCGCAGCCATTTAAAATAATAATAATTAGCCCCATGGCCAACAAAAATTATTGTGATGTTGTTTTATCTGGGGGCACGGTAGTGCCCCCGCCAAGACGAAACAACGAGCCAAGCGAAGCGCAAGGGCACTACCTACCTTTTCTTGAAGTGTTTCGTGTTTTTTTTAAACCCTCATAATGTTGGTTTCCAATGTACTAGATAGTTCATATTCTCAGGATAATATGATAATATCAATAATAAACTAATTAAACATACAAAGTCTCAATTGAATATGTAGCTCTAATACTTTAGATTTTACACCGATTTTGTCACTGACACACTGATGATCATCAAAATGTTTGGCTACTTCTTGAAGTGCTAAAAATATAAATAAAATAAAAAATAAAAAAGCCTTTTATTTCCTCTAACTTAAGCTAGATTAACAATAAAGTAACTGCCTACTAGTGCGTTAGCAACATTTTTCTTTTTGACTCTACATACTATATTTTTACACGTAATATAAAACTTAATAGAAAAGTTACAATTTTATGAGTATTTATGTTAGTAATTTATTTTTTTAAAGAGGAACCCCTCTCGGGTAAAGGCCTCTTCCAAACCTAACCATTTTTCCCGGTCATGGGCCACGTCTTGCCAGTTTGGCCCTGCAACGTTTCTAATGTCGTCATCCCAGCGTGCGTGTGGTCTACCTCTGGGTCGTTTACCTTGTGGTCCTCTCCAAGTTGTGACCGCTTTCGTCCACCGATGGTCTTTTAGCCTGATTATATGTCCGGCCCATTTCCACTTTAGTTTTTGTGCGTATTGAAGGGCGTCTATTACTTTAGTTTTGGATCTTATCTCTTCATGTCTTATTTTTTGAATTTTTTTAACGTTTATCATGCTTCTCTCCAGGGCCCTCTGGCAGGTAATTATCTTGTTTTTTAGAATGTTTGTGAACTTCCATGTTTGGCATCCATATGTTAAACAAGGGATAAGACATGTATCCATTGCCCTTTTCTTTAGTTTTATAGGTATCATATCGTTTTTGAAGACTTCTTTATAACTCCAATATTTGTTCCATGTGTTTCTGATTCTTCTATCAATTTCTAGAGTATAATTATTTCTTTTGAATCCTATTTGTTTTCCTAAATATATATATTCATCTACATATTCTAAGCTTTCATTGTTTACTTTTATTTCTTTTCTCTTGTAGTTGGTCATTATTTTTGTCTTCGATATGTTTATCTCGAGACCTACATTTTTACTAGCTCTACACAGGTCTGTGATCATTTTTTGTAATTGTGAGCTGGTTTCAGCAAACACAACTAGATCGTCTGCGAATCTTAAATGACTAAGGTTTTTACCTTGTACGGATAAGCCTTGTTTTTTCCAATCCAGCTTATTTATGATATTTTCTAGCACAGCGCTAAATAGCTTTGGCGATATGGGGTCCCCCTGTCTCACACCTCTAGCAATTGCAAACGTTGGCCCCAGAGATTCCAGCCTGACTCTGCTTGTGCTCTTGTTGTAAAGTTTTTTAAGTATTTCTATATAGTCTGACTCTACCTCCTGTGCTTCGAGGGCTTCCCATATGCTCTTATATGATACAGTATCGAAGGCTTTTTTATAGTCGATATAAGCAATATACAGTGGGCTGCTGAACTCCTGATATTTTTCTATAATTAGCTCCACCGTATGAATGTGGTCTATTGTCGAATATCCCTTCCTAAAGCCCGCCTGTTCGATGGGTTGTTTTTGCTCAAGTAATGTACTCAGTCTGTTGTTTACAATTGTAGAGAAGAGCTTATATAAAGTAGGCAGCAAGCTTATAGGCCTATTGTAGAATACACATCTAATATTTTGTATGAAGTTTGTAGGTTGGTTGACGTGGGTACATTCTTGTTTTTCTTATTGACTTAATAAGATGAACTAAGTGGGTACATAAATATTTTCAGTGTATTTTGCTACCTAGCTCAATAAAGCTGTTCTTTCGTAATTTAGTGTTTTAATACTTATTCTGGACATAATAGTGGCGACGAAGTGTAAAATTTGTGAAAATGGATCGAAAATGCGTAAAATTTAGTGAATACAATACACAAACAGACAATTGGGACAACTATATTGATAGACTAAAGTTTTGTTTTGAAGCAAATGGAATCATAGTGGACAATGTAAAACGTGCCAATTTTATTACGGTGTGCGGTCCGCAAGTGTTCGAAACATTACTGGCGTTAATTACTCCGCGAAAAGCAACCGATGTGTCATTCAATGAAATCATAGACATTCTAACCAAACATTATAGTCCGAAACCAAATGAGATATCTATGTCGTACAAGTTTTATAAACGCGATCAAAATCGCGGCGAATCCGCTGCCGACTACATAGCTCAACTTCGACAGATAAGTGCTAATTGTAATTTCAGCGACTTAGAACGAATGTTGCGGGACAGACTCGTGTGTGGCATGAAAGACGAGCAATTGCAGTACGAGTTGCTGAAAAAAGACAATCTTACTTACCAGGACGTAGTCGACGCCATGTTATCATCTGAAAGTGCCGTAAAAGACATGCGTATGATACATGTAGTGGAGAGCACCAGCTACAGTGGCGCGCAGGCGCCGTCACTAGCAACCGCGCTGGCTGCTGCACCCGTTGGATCGCCGTTGCCGCCGCCGGAACCTATGGATTTGGATGTCAACGCGCTGCGCCCCCGCCCTGCTCCGCGAACGTCGGCGCCACCTACTGCAGCACTGCGGCCTGCTCCTCGAAATTCTTTTCGACTGTGCTATCGCTGCGGAGACAGGCACGGTGGCGAATGCCGTTTCATCAATACGACGTGTCGGTTCTGCAAGAAAGTCGGACACCTGGAAAAAATCTGTATGACCAAGAAAAATGCAAACAAAATGAACTTTACGGAGGAGGAGGAAACTGCAAATTTGAATGGCATCTATGCGGTACAAAGTACAATTCGAGTGCCGCCTTTCATCATTCGGGTGGTGCTTGCGGGCGCGCCAGTGGAGCTGCAGGTGGACACGGGTGCGTGCCACACGCTGATCAACGAGCGCACGTGGCGCGCGGTGCGGCCCCGCCTGCCGCCGCCGCATCGCCTCCAACCTGCGCCACTGGCACTGCGCACGTGGACCGACACGCCTGTTCATCTGCTCGGGCGGACAGTGGTACCTGTTCGATACATGGACGCCGACCACAAGCTCCCATTGCTAGTGGCCAAGGGTACTGGACCCAACCTACTAGGGAGAGACTGGCTCGGTCATCTTGGCATAAGTATGAACATAAATTTTCTTTCTAATGGAGATTCTACTGCGCTGGAAAGTATTATCACTAAACATAGTGAAGTGTTCAAGGACGGTCTCGGTACCTACCGTGGGGACCCTGTCACCATACATTTAAAACCAGGTGCTGTACCAAAATTTTTGAAAGCTCGCCCGGTTCCATACGCTATTAAGGAACGAGTAGAGAATGAAATTGACCGGCTGGTATCTGAAGGCGTCCTACGACCAGTAGCATACTCGGAGTGGTCAACACCGATCGTACCAGTTATTAAAAAATCTGGTGAAGTCAGACTCTGCGGGGACTACCGTAGTACCGTCAATGAAGCCACTGAATCAGATACCTATCCTATGCCTACAGCGAATGAGGTGTTCGCTGAAATAGGTGGCGGGAAATTCTATACAACACTTGATCTAGATCGGGCATACACTCAAGTTACTGTCACCGACGAGACATCAAAACTTTTGACTTTGAATACTTGCAAAGGACTGTATTCCGTACACAGGCTAGCATTTGGCGTAAAGGCCTGCCCGGGCATTTTCCAAAGAATGATGACAGCTCTACTGGCAGGCATCAAAGGAGTAGCAGTTTTGATAGATGACATTATTGTCTCTGGTAGCACCATACAAGAAATGCTGAAACGCCTGGACAAGGTACTAGTACGCATCGAAACAGCGGGACTACGTCTTAATAAAAAGAAATGTAAGTTTGCAAAAGAAAAAGTTGAATTCTTGGGGTTTGTCATTGACAGTGATGGCATCCACCCGTCACCGAGCAAGGTTGAATCCATACAGAACACCCCAGAGCCCAAGAATGTTCAGGAATTACAAGCATTTCTCGGCCTGTATAATTTTTACGAGAGGTTTATCACTCACAAAGCTACAATTCTTGAGCCCTTACATCGGCTTTTGGATAAATCACAGGCATGGCAGTGGACGGAACGGGAACAAATTGCGTTTGACACAGCTAAACAAGCTCTTACATTTGACATGACACTCGTGCACTATGATTTAAATAAACCTCTCTTATTGACGTGTGACAGCTCGGAGTACGGTGTTGGAGCGGTTCTCTCTCATATTATTGATGGTGGAAAAGAAAGCCCTATTGCTATGAGCTCACGAACATTAAGCTCAACAGAGAGACGATATTCACAACTTGACAAAGAAGCAACAGCTATTTTATTTGGCATACAAAAATTTCACAACTATTTGGCTGGCAGGTCATTCACTGTGGTCACCGATCATAAACCCCTTCTTGGTATATTTCACCCCAAAAAACCGATGCCGACTATATTATCACCCCGTTTGACCAGAATAGCAATCGCTTTAACTGCACACAACTATAATATAGTATACAAGCCTGGAGCACAGATAGGTAGCGCTGACAGTTTGAGTAGGTGGCCACAGCCTGTGCCTGAAAAGCCTGAAGAGGAAATGAGCGAAATATTATTAATGGCTGAAAAACCAGAAGACTTCCCGTTTGACGCTCAGCATATTGCGACAGAGACACAAAAAGATAAAACACTGTCTCAAATAATTCATTATGTCCTACGAGGGTGGCCTACAAAAGTAAGGGAGCCAGAGCTACATACCTACTGGCTACATCGCTCTGAATTATCATTACAAGATGGCTGCCTTTTGCTAGGTAATCGCGTAGTGGTACCACCACCTTTGCGTGAAGCTACGTTACGAGCATTGCATAAGATGCATAGTGGAATTGTGCAGACCAAAGCACTAGCAAGAAGTTACGTTTGGTGGCCATATTTAAATGAAAATATAGAGGCACTAGTGAGTCAATGCAACAAATGTCTTGAACATCGGCATATGCCACCGAGAACACAGCACGAATGGATAACACCCACTAGACCTTGGTCCAGGATTCACATAGACTTCGCTGGCCCTTTTCAGAACAAAAATTTTTTGATCATCGTGGACGCGTACTCAAGATGGCCTGAAGTATTTATCGTTAACAATATGACCTCGGCGACGGTGATCCGACATCTACGAACAGTCTTCGCGACACATGGTCTGTGTGAGATATTGGTGTCTGACAATGGTACAGCTTTTGTGTCTGAAGAAATGAGGCAGTTTTTAGACTCCAACAAAATAAGACACATCACCACAGCACCATATCACCCTGCTACCAACGGATTGGCTGAAAGGATGGTCCAGACTGTAAAAGATAAAATACGTAAAATGGATTACCTAACATGGGATGTGAAGATACCCAATATGCTACTAGGTCTCCGAGCAACACCTTGTGCTGGAACACAAAAGAGTCCTGCAGAGCTCTTGATGAATCGGAGGATACGTACCTTACTGGATACCCTACATCCAGACCATATACAACGAAGTAGAACCGATAAACAAATACATGACAATTGTCAGAGACGGAACAGAGAGACTAATGTTGGTTGTAAAATAAGATACCGAAACTATGCCTCTGGTCCAAACTGGTTACCTGGAGTTATAGTGGAGAAAACAGGTCCATCCAGTTATAAAGTGCAGACAGAAGGTGGGCTTATCATCGACAGGCATATTGATCAAATTATAAAAATCACATCACATGATAAGGACTCATCTCATGATACGGATGGAGGGAGAGATTCTAATATCTCAAGAAACGATGAGTCGCAAGATGTTATAGAAATTCCTAGTGAAGAATCTTGGGCTGAGATGTTAGGAATACCAAAAAATTAAATTGTTATTTTGATTTATATATTTTATTGACTGCTGCTTACATTGTATTGTTTAAAAAATTACTTTTTTTTAGTTCAATATTATTGATGATGTAAAATGTTAAATTATTAGTTTGTTTTTTATGCTATACTTATTTACATACTTAAGGGGAAGGTATGTAGAATACACATCTAATATTTTGTATGAAGTTTGTAGGTTGGTTGACGTGGGTACATTCTTGTTTTTCTTATTGACTTAATAAGATGAACTAAGTGGGTACATAAATATTTTCAGTGTATTTTGCTACCTAGCTCAATAAAGCTGTTCTTTCGTAATTTAGTGTTTTAATACTTATTCTGGACATAATACCTATAATTGCCAATGTTTTTTGGATCTCCTTTTTTATATAACAAAATTATAACAGATTCGGACCATTGAGTTGGGGTTTCTAGGGTTTTCATTATCATATTAAATAAGTTTGTGATTGGTAGAGTTAGTACCTCCTCGCCATATTTAATAGCTTCGTTTGTTATATTATCCGCCCCCGGGCTTTTCTCAGTTCTTAGTTTTCTTATTGCTTTTACTACCTCCTCATACTCTACCGGTTTTATGTTATGGCTTGGGGGTTTGACTGTCATTTCTGATTGCATCGCATATGCAGTTTGCTTCTCTGTTGTGCTATACAATTTTTTGTAAAAGTCAGTTGCAATATTTATGATTTCTTTCCGGTTGTACTTGCACCCTTCATTGTTTTTTAAACTCTCTATCCAATTTCTTTTTGTTTGCAGCTCCTTATATCCTCTTTTTAAACTTGATTTTTGTTGCAGATATTTTTTAATAGTGTTGACTCTATGTTTTTTGTAGTCTCTTCGAATATATTTGCTAATCAATTTATATAGAGCCCTCAATTCGTTCTTCATTGCTCGAGTTTTTCCGCTGGTGTTTTTTATTTGCTGTCGTCTTTTGATTAAGTTTTTGGTTTGTTCTGTAAGTACATTTCTTTCTTTCCGAGCTCTACATTTTTCTCTGGAAGCTTTTTTCAAGCTCAATTGGACGGCGTTTATTAGTTTATCGTAGTATATTTGTACCGTCGTTTCTTCGTTTTGATCTGGAAGCGAGAGTAAATATTTTTCTAAAGATTCTATGTATAGACTTATTTCTTGTTGACTTTGAAGTTCGTTACATTTGTTGTTGTTATTATAACTCGCTCTGCTCCTTACTAGGCTCTTGGGTGTGATTGTTGCCCTGAGCAGCCTGTGATCTGATGGGTAATTGATATCCAGGGTCTCAATATTCTGAAATATTTGTGGCGCATTTGTCATAATAAAGTCGATTTCATTTTTGTGCTTACCGTTTGGGGAGCGCCAGGTCCACCTTTTTTTCGGATTTTTCTTGTAAAAAGTGTTCATAATCATCAGTTTATTCGCTAAGGCAAAGTCTATAAGTGTTTGACCTCTGGCATTCCTCTCTCCAAAGCCATTTGGTTTTGTAATTAGTTGCTCGTCTTTTAATGGGTTTCCTATTTTGGCATTAAAATCTCCCATAAGAATATAATATTTTTGAGCCATTCCTATGGCTTTATAAATATTTTCATAAAATTTCTCGACTTCCTCTTCTTTTGCGGCTTCTGTGGGAGCATATGCTTGGATAACTGTGAGATTTTTGTTTGGTAACGACAAGTTTATCAGAGCCACTCTTTCTGAAATACCAATATAGCTTGTTAGGTGTTGTTTTAAGTATTTCTTAATTATGAAGCCGACTCCATACAAACCTGGTGTCTCTCCTGTGTGGCAAAGAATAAACTCATCAAATTCTGCTATTTCTGTGCCGAGGCGTCGGGCTTCAGATATACCAATAATATCGTATTTTATATTTGTCAGGGCCTCCTTTAGTTCGATAAGTCTTTCCTGTGTTGATAGTGTCCGAACATTGTAAGTACATATATATAGTGGTTTTTCTTTTATATTCATTTCATTTCTCGTGGAGATGGGACAGAAATGATTTGTATTGTTTGGAAGGTTTTGGTCGTAATCCTCCACGGTGACCAGCCGGCTTGGAAGATGCTTTTTCTTGTATTTTTCCTTATTTCTTAATGTTAAAGTGATGAGAGGGGCTTCTGGTTGCTAATTAGATTCATTTTTGTTTTGTGGTGTTTGATTTATAGTGGGAGCTTTGTTTATTAAATAATTAAGAAGAACAGGTCTTGACATCCCTTCAGGGCGATCAGAAGATGGTGCAGTGTTCAAAGATGATGTTTTATTTTTTTTCTTTGACTGAGTAATAGACTTTGGAAACTTCTCTACTTCTTGAGGTGAAGCGGAGAGGACTCTCTTTTTGTTATTATCCGGAGTTTTCATATGCTCGGATTTTTTCAAAATTACCAGTTTATCGTATTTAATAATTGCTCTATTTCCTTTTTCTGCCTCTATTTCAATTTGTTTTTGCAGTTCTCTCCTTTTTTCCAAAACCTGTTGCGGATAATCTTCTTTTATATAGTAGGTTGTATCTTTCAATAGTTTTTTCTGCTTCATAATCTCTATTTTCCTGCCAAAAGTTGTAAGAGTTAGGACTATTGGTCTAGGATTTCCACTCTTTTTTCCGATTCTTCTGATTTCTTGAATTTCTTTTAGAGATATTTGTAATGATAAATGGTCATTTAGGAAATCGATAACAGTTTTCTCTAGGTCACTATAGAGATACTCTTGTTCCTTAACTCCAAATATGACCACGTTTCGTTTTCTCGCTTGTTTTTCCAATAAGTCTAATCTTTGCTCCTGTTTGTGTACTTTCTGTTTTAACTCTTCGTATTTTTCTTCCCAAGCGTTGAATCTGGCGTCAATAATTTTGTTGACATTTCCCGTAACATTCTCGGTCACTTCCGCAGCACTTTCTTTTATCGTTTTTTTTTGGTTGTCTAATTCCTTTTGGATTGATCGTAAAGTAGCTAAAACTTCATCCATGTTTAGTTGTTAAGATTTCAGTGGATTTTATAACCTTTGTAATTTTTTGCAATGTTTACATACAAGTAACGCCCTCGGACGGTGAATATCTGCACTATCGATTTTCTTAGAATAGCGTATAGAGGTCGCTGTTGATCAGGTTCTTTTACTTGCCGCCAGATGTCGCTCTTTTAGTACCGCGTTCTTTCGCTAGATGGCGCTGCCGGATAATATGGTGATGACAATGGCGATTTCGATTGTCTTCTTTGTAGGTTATGTTGTGTCCGCAAAACTAAAAACTTTTAGAATAGACCTGATTGCTTCTAGTTTTTTGTTCAGAATGTTTTGGCTTCGGTATATTTGATTTTTATTCACTTTCTTTTGCGTCCGGAACAATACTTTCGTTAAACAGTCACTGATTATGCACAGCACTTCTTTCGTTTATATAGTCACTAAGCACTTATGTTCGATGGAACTTTTATTTGGTCCGTAATTTTTATGAAGAAAACTAAACTGTGATCACTTAATTATTGTCCAAATCACTCTTTTTGATTTTTTACTTCGAAAAATATGCGGAGCCGATGTGAACGGTGGCTCAGAGGCGCCCTCTTCCCCCTCGCGACCGACATTAATATATCAGATGTTATTTAGAGCCAAGCTTCTGAATCTACACGGCCTAACTCTACCGACCCTAACTACAAAAAAATTTATTCAATTTATCGGTAAATATCGGCTTTGCTGTTTCGTTACTTAATTCAGGTCAGCCGTCAGAATCTAAATATTCGCATCACCTCCACGACGATAGTGAAACGGCGAAGTCATACATTTACTGATAATATTATGTAGAATTTGTTGAAGTTAGGGTCGGTATAGTTAGGCCGTGTTGACATGACATGAAATATTTTCACAGAGCAAGCCTTATGTGGTTGTCTTGGCAACATTTTACATAAAATGTTTTAGAGAGATTTTAATATTTGCGATTTAACAATAAAATTTATTATTATTTTTAACAAAAAATTAAAACCGACTTCCAAGGTAAAAACAATAATAAAATCCTTATAATATGAACTAAAAAGTATTAAATAATGTTTCCTATCTAATAGTGCCTTTTTCCGAATTCGGCTAAACCTCAACTATTTCTGTACTCAATCTTCATAATTTTGGTTTCGGTACCAGATATAGCTGAATCTTCAGTTCTCTGACGGAATAGGTATTTGAAACTTTTGGAACTGGCACCGACTTCAAAATTATGAAGATTGAGTACAGAAATAGTTGAGGTTTAGCCGAATTCGGAAAAAGACACTATTAGATAGGAAACATTATTTAATACTTTTTAGTTCATATTATAAGTGTAGGACCCTCTGTTTGTGTGTATCACAGGCTTGACCACGCCCTTAGCAAACTACTAATATTACACGTCCACTCTCGTCTATTGACTCGTGTTCTGACTTCTGACGCGGTGCGCTCAAGACAGTGTCATGTCTGTTTGTATGTATGTATGTGTCAGTGTAGTGATGATATGATATTTATGTATATAATAATATACTTACATATATATTATTATTTATTTAAGGATAAATCACATACACTACAATAAGGATTTTATTATTGTTTTTACCTTGGAAGTCGGTTTTAATTTTTTGTAAAAAATAATAATTTCACTCTTTTTAGTTACCTAGTAAACCATCGCATATATTCTACGTAAGATACGTTACAATTTGTTAAGAGTCACACTCAATGCGATTGTGTTTCTTATTCCTATTACGATGTAGATTGTTTTCCTATGTAAGTATTTTCATACTAAGGGTTCAATTTATTACCTCGATTGTGGGAATCGCAGACACAATAGATTTTTAATTGTTATGCGGCAGCCGGGTGCCGCTTGGGCTTGATGGGTTAATAGTTAAACTAGTGTAGTACCTATCGAAGCAACTTACTTCTCTTTTTTCTTTCGAATCTCAAAAGTAATGTCAAATGTGTGACTTACGCTCTGGAGTTAAGGTTGAATTTGTTATGTTAAATTTTGTGGTACATAAGTCGCTTAGAACTTGAATCATTTATTTTGAAACAACATTATATTTTTATTAAAATCGCTATGAAAAGTACCAATTATTATAAGGACATAACGTGATGATATAATTATGGTGTTGTGGGGGCATATTGTATCCATATACAACCATGTGACACTGGTGACCCTGACGTGGTAATGATGATGATGATGATGAATGTAATTTGCATAGTAGCATATGCTTTCAGTTCTTAAAACAGCGCCTAAACCCCCAAACTTGTATCTATAAGGAATCCGGAGTTCTCTTAGTATCTTCGGAACCATAGTATACCTTGGTGCAAAATCTTGCATTTTGGTAGCATATGCTTAGGATACTTCTCATAAAATCAAAATCACCATATGTTTCCATATAAATTTTGAGGAGTTCCCTCGATTACTCATGGATCCCATCATCAGATCACCACTTTTGTGAAAATGGGACCAAATTGGAGGGAAACCTAATAGAACAAAACAAAAATTTTGAAAATCGGTTCACAAACGGCGGAGTAATCGTTGAACATACAAAAATAATAAAAAAAAAAAAAAAATATATATATATATATATATATATATATATATATATATATATATATATATATATATATATATATATATATATATATATATATATATATATATATATATATATATATATATCCACAGCCGAACATATAACCTCCTCCTTTTTGGAAGTCGGTTAAAAACACCTAATCATTTTGTTATTAGTGTTCCTAGTTACAGTGGCAGTGATCTTATGGCTTCGTTCTTGACGCTTTAGATACAGAATCATAAAAACTATTTATACAATTGAATAATATGCGCTTTGGAACCCTAAAATAACAATATCATTAGCATAGTATAAGGAGTCATTCATAAGTCGATGCCGCACCGCGTTCGGTTTCCCTTGTACACCTGAGCCCTTGATAACAATGCCATCTAATACTTGTCGCAGAAGTATACAGTATACTCCTTCGCATAAAATGTTCTACAAAACACTTCTCAAATTCAACTGTGACGAGCCGTGATTACAAATACATACAAAAATACACACATTTCTAGAAAACATAATACTCCTTCCGGTGCATCGGAATACTAGTGAATTAATGAGAAGCGACTGCCTCCTGCGGTATACCCTGAACCGAGCCCTTTACCAAAAGGATATACACTCGAGCGACACTCGGAGGTTTGCAAGCGCTAAGCTACTTTTGGGTCCCGTGGCTCTGTCCACGTTTGTTTCAGGTTAGTTTTAAGTTAGGTCGTCGTACTTGGATCGTCGAGTCTAGACGATGAGGGGAATGTACAAGACTATAGGAGCATGATACAACAAAATATGTCGCCCCGTACCTCCCGCCATCGTTTATGGATACAAGCGAGTGTATATAACATCAGCGTAGATGTAGTAATTGCGGGGCTATAATTAGAGCAACAATACAATGTGTGGCCGTAGTCGGTTACATTTCGGTCGACTGTATATTTTGACAAGGCAAGGCAAATAAAGGGCGGCTGACGGACGTATCCTGAACCTCGTATCATCGGCCTCCATAATGCGCTCGTTATTACACACCGTTCATAGTTAATTTGCACCCAAATAACTCATGCGGTCAGCGTAAGCCCTGAGAATATAGACTTATCTCTGTCTGTGAGTCAGACACATACAGTGACTCGGAATTTGAGACTGACATAACCTATGTATGTGCTCACAGTGAACATTTTAATATTTACATAACGGGAGAAGAAGGCCTTGCGGGTAATTACGTGGTTAAAAAGTGTAGATCACATTCTACACTTAATATTATAAGGAGGTAAAGTTTGTTATTTTGTTTGTAGGAGGTAATCTCTGAAACTACTTACTGTTCCGATTGCAAAACTATAACACCGATGGTGTGTTCCTGACTCCTGAGCGACATTGGCTATATCTTCTAATATATAAAATTCTCGTGTCACGGTGTACGTACAGCGTAATTGAACTCCTCTGAAACGGCTCGACCGATTTTCGTGAATCTTAGCGAGCATATCGGCTAGGGTTGAGAATCGGACAACATCTACTTTTTGTATTGATAAGTGCATTTGTTGAATAAATAATAGTAAATTATTACAATTCGAGACTGACGGCGACCATTGTTTCTGCGACGCGATAGCGATGGACGTTGCCATGGTGACATACATACTTATTTAGTCACTTCAATAAAATAATATGGGCGAAATACTTTATATGGCAAAACAACGTATGCCGGGACAGCTAGTATACATATAATTATTTTACATCTCAGGGAAGGTATTTGATAATTTTACAACTCAGGGAAGGCAGGAACAGCAGGGCAGTTCTAGATACCAGAAAAAAATTTAGTCAACACCTTTTGATTTTGTTATAAAAATCTTATCATTTGTTTTCAACTGTCTTCAGGTCAGTCTTGGTCTTGGTCTTGCTTTACTCATCACTAATATTGATAAGTGCATTTGTTGTATAAATAATAGTAAATTATTACAACTCAGCTGACCGATTCACGATCGTCGGAAAGATCTCACGCGGAATATTTTCACTTTCTGTCAGATACACAGCGATTCACAAACTAGTTTCCGTTAAAACGTAGTGATTACATTCTCTTTGGTTTCCGTCGCGGAAATGAATCCGAAACCAAAGAGAATAACTGATTTTTTTTGGCAATAAGTGCTACGGTATATAGCCTTGGATATTCATCGCTGTCAGTATCAAGATAAAAGACCGAAAAATAATTATAATTGACTCCAAATTTTCCTGCACCTCTTAATTTAATGAACTAAATTTTTAAGACTGATTAGTCTCGCCTTACAAAAAATATATTTCCTGCGTTTATTCATTAAACGCAGCTGAAATATATTTTATAATATACAATATGAGTATTGAGAAAATATTTAAATTTATTGAGCTCTATCAGAGTAAAAACTGCCTGTGGAACCAAAAAATCATACCAAAAGTGCTAAAAAAATAAGGTTCTTGGATATGCTATTTTCCTCACGATGTTTTTTAGGATTCCGTACCCAAAGGGTAAAAACGGGACCCTATTACTAAGACTTCAATGTCTGTCTGCCTTTCTGTCTGTCCGTCTGTCTGTCTGTCCGTCTGTCTGTCCGTCTGTCTGTCTCCAGGCTGTATCTCAAGAACCGCTATAGCTAGATTTCTGAAATTTTCACAGATTCTGTATATCTGTTGCCACTATAGCAACAAAATATACTAAAAACAAAATAAATTAAATATTTAATATATAATAAATATATATTAATCATGATGATTACAATAATAAGTAATAATAATTATATATAATAAGTAATAAAATAATTATATTATTTTAATATTATAAAAGTAAAAGTCAGTTTATTTCTTTGTTTGTTACGATTTCTCGCCTTTTACTTTTTTATTTCGAGAATACCCTTTAAAAACTTTTTCTTGTCCACATTTACGAAGTAATTATAAGCTGTGAATAATTATTATACAGCTGCAGCTGTTAGCGACTCAACATCCATTTTGAATCTGTCCGCACATTGGCGCGATCCAAAGCATACTTAACGACCTTCCTATGTGTGGATTACTCACAAACGCCGTGGCGAGCGCACCGCGCGCCAGCGCGTGGGCCAACGCGCTATGGCGGTGCGCTCGCCTATGTGGGGAGGCAGCTTTAGGCGATATGTGCGACTAAAGTTGGGGTCGCGATATGGGTCGCACATATCTCTTATTCTTTTGTTAAATACCAAACTCCTACTTCGCCGGCTTTCCCTTTCCTCATTTTGGGCTCTTCTTTCTAAAAGAATCAAGGCTGCTATGCCCGCCATTGTTGGAACTTATAGTAGAGGAGGTAGTGCTCATTTTGTAAAGTCATTTCATACCGAGCGAAAATTGTAACAATAATAGTATTCTATTAATACATAAGAGTTTTGGTCGTTAGCTACTTAAGTATGAGTGGAATAAAAATTGAGAGTATCTCAAAGTTGTTGTTGGGAATCATATTGTATTGATATTATAAAGATCCCAATTCGCACCCAATAAAGGTTCATATGTAGATTTAGGTTCGGTAGGTGGTATTTTAGTTTTAGTATGTAACAACAGATGGCGCTTTACAAGTAAAATCTATATAATTCTTCCTCATAAATATTGACTATCGAATTAATTACTTACCGAATAAAATTGGTATGTGAGACAATTTTATAGTTAATTCAAATGAAAATCGCCGTCAGCTGAATGTTTGTAGGTGTAAATGTCGTCTACGCGACGCCCTAGGATACATTGAGCGCGAAGTATGGTTATTTTGGTTATAAGTTATAACTTATATCGCTGACTGACGGTTTTTCCACCGTCATATTAACGACTGACGGTTTTCTTTATTATTTACAAAGTAGAAACATTCTCCTCTATTGTACGGTATAAAATTACTTTTTAATCAAAATATTTATTGTTCAATGAACACTTCCTAAAGCTTTAATCATTGAGGTGTACATCTCAATGGCTTTAACACATAATTATTACAGTACTTACGACATTTATTTTAAACAAGACACGACTGACTATTAATAATTATTGCTTTCTTTTATTATTCTTATCATTAAATAATTTCATCTAACAATATCCGCCATGAGTGACATGACCTCGAAGTGAAAAGATTTCACGAGTCTCGGAGGTGGCGGGAACATTCCGCGAAAACGGCTCTAATCCTCGGAAAATTTGCCGCCGGCGGATGTCAAACTCCCATCCGCGGTGAGATCTTCTCGAATCCGTGGCGGAAACTATTTCACTCATACAAAAGAAATGTCACTACTGTCAAAATGACAGCAAAATCGGAAAGTTTTCACTTGTCATTTGCTTGAAAGTGAAAAAGTTTCCGCCATCGAAAACATTCCGCGAGGAATAGCTATGAATCAGGGAGCTGGACTGACGGCGACCATTGTTTGTGCGACGGGATAGCGATGGACGTTGCCATGGTAACATAATTATTTAGTCGCTTCAATAAAATAATATGGGCGAAATACTTTGTATGGCAAAACGTTTGCCGGAACAGCTAGTCTTATACAGGGTGTAACAAAACTAAGTGATAATATTAAGGGTGTGTACGTGTTCCTTGTAAAGAGTTCACTGTGAAAGTAGCAGCGCTGAAAGACCAAATTTTTTTTCACTTTTGTATGGACTAGCGCCCCAGCGCGGCGTCACAAGTTTCCCCATACAAAAGTGAAAAAAATGTTTGGTGTTTCAGCGCTGCTACTTTCACAGTGAATTCTACAAGGAACACATACACACCCTAAAGTATTATCACTTAGTTTTGTTACACCTTGTATATAAAATTCTCGTGTCACAATGTTAGTTACCGTACTCATCCGAAACGGCTTTACTAATTTTTACCAAATTTTAAATATGCATATGCAGTAGGTCTGAGAATCGGCTACTAGGTACTTTTTATATTGATAAGTGCATTTATTGAATAAATAGTAAATTATTTTCAACTCGAGATTGACGGCGTCCTCTTTTACTATCTTTCCTTTTTGGTTAAATCTTCTTTTATGTGTTGTTAAAATATATTATGTTATGCGATTACGAAATAGAGTAATACCCCAGGCGGGTACCGGAGCTATACGTGATGGAGAATCCCGCCCCGGGCCTTCGAATTCGGGCTGCCCTTCGTATTCTGGGGAGGGCAACGAGTCGCAACTCGCATCAAGCAACACAATCTCGAGCTGTTGCAGGAAGAAACCATCATCGCTCACCAAGTTCGTCAACAATATCATCATTATTTCCATCTTTACACTCATCACCGCAATCTTACCTCGACTCACGAGAGTCAACATCTTCCACATCATCATATATTTCATCGTCATCTCGAGCCGAGGATGTTGTGCAGAAGGCTATAACTACAGCCGAATTTACTGCACCCACCCCCGGTAAACGACGCTCACGAAAAACGTGGACTAAAGAAATGAATATTTTCATTATGCGTCAATATTTCATTATAACCAAATTAGAAACAAACACAATAATCTTACACAACTACACTCTATGCTCACAACTAAATACCCGGAAATGGAGGCCAGTAAACAGCGGATAGGAGATCAACGACGAGCAATAGTTAACAGTAAACTTCTCACAGAACTAGAAATTTTAAATATTAAAGAAGAAGCAGAAAAAACTCTACAAACCGAATAGCAATCACCATACAATAATAATATAAACATACCTCAAAATTCATCACGTAAAATGCGGTGGATAGATGAATTAAATGAAACCATCATGACATGTTACTATAGATTGACCAGATTTGAAACGGATTTAATGACTTACAGGCCCCTGCTGCATCAAGAAGTTACTTCAAGATGCCCTGAAATTTCACACCTTTCTGTTCAAAGAGTAGCCGATCAACGCACGCAAAATAAAGAATTTTTAAATAATGAAAAAATATTTTCTCGAAATTTATTGAGCAAGTTTAATAGCGATATAAGAGAAAACAACTCCTTACCACCGAGAACTCAGTCTCTACAAGAGTTTTGGTCAAATATATTATGGTCTAAGCCTATTGAACACAAACAAGGTAATTGGATAGAGAATGATAAAGAAACATAAAAAAACATACCAGAAATGGAATTTGAACAGATAGGTTTAGATCTTTTTAAGACTATAAACAGAACTCATAACTGGAAGGCTACAGGATCTGACAATATTCATAACTTCTGGTACAAAAAATTAACATGCACTCATAGACTTCTACATAGACACATAAATTCATTTATTAACTCACCTGATACATTACCAGATTATATACTGCAAGACGTAACGTACATGATTCCGAAAGATTACAGCGACACCCAAAATCCAGCCAAATATCGGCCAATTACCTGTCTGCAGACTATAATATATAAAATAATTACTGCATGTATCTGTGAATCTATTTTTGAGCACACGCAAAAACATAATATACTATCAGAAGAACAAAAAGGATGCCGCAAAAACAGCCAGGGATGTAAGGAACAATTATTAACTATAGATGCCGTAGCCACTAAACAATCACTGAAAGAAAAACGTAATATCTATACGATGTTCATAGACTACAAGAAAGCTTATGACTCCGTTCCACACTCATGGCTTCTGTATAATATATTGAAACACTACAAAATTCACCCAGTTATCATAGGTTTCCTGGAAAATATAATGCCCCATTGGAGCACCAAATTAGGATTATGCAACCCGACAACCAGAATCGAAACAGAATGTATACCAATAAAAAGAGGAATCTTTCAGAGCGATGCTCTAAGTCCTTTATGGTTTTGCCTCGCCCTTAACCCTCTGTCATCCATGCTCAACTCAAATAACGTAGGTTTTAAAATTAATTACAACACTCAATATACTTGCATAACTCACTTGATGTATATGGATGACATTAAAATGTTTGCCAATACAATAGAGGAACTGAATACACTTGCCGATATAGCCCAGTTATTTTCTAGTGACATTTGCATGCTATTTGGAATAGATGAGTGCAAAATACAAGTTATCAATAACGGTAAATTAGAACATGCTGCATATGAATTAGAAAATCATGAAGTCATAGATTCAATAGATCCAGTAGAAGGGTATAAATATTTGGGATATCATCAATCTAAAGGAATACATCACAAAAGCATAAAAACACTTCTCTAAGACAAATTTAAGACAAGATTACACCGCATATTACATACATATCTCAACTCAAAAAGACATAATTAAAGATATTAACACCTTTGCCATACCGATTCTCACATATTCTTTTGGAATTATATCCTGGAGCCAGACAGACCTCAAAAAACTACAAAGAGTTATTAATACAGCCATGACAAAGTATAGAAAACACCACCCTAGAGCTTGCGTACAAAGACTTACCTTACCTAAAATTGAAAGAGGTAGAGGACTTATTGACATAACTAACTTACATAATAAACAAATCACGCTTCTTAGGACATACTTCCACAATCACTCACACTCATCACCGCTACACTATGCTGTATGCCAAGCCGACACATTCACACCACTCTCACTCACAAATCATTCCAAGCATTTAGACATTTCTTCAAATCAAGAAAAGATAGACGCATGGGCACGAAAATCCTTGCATGGTCGTCACCTTGCAGACTTAACAAATGCAAATATAGATAAGATAGGCTCGAATGCATGGTTAAGACAAGGTGAGCTATTTCCTGAAACTGAAGGGTTTATGTTGGCAATCCAAGATCAGGTTATCGATACAAAAAATTACAGGAAGCACATCATCCGTACTGCTGGTGCAGGAAGTGACCATTGCCGACATTGTCACAAACATACCGAAACAATCCAACACATAACCGGCGCTTGTTCATCCATCACACAAACAGACAGGACCAGGTAGCAGCAATAATACACCAGACGCTCGCACACAAATACAATCAAAATTCAATACTATACTACTCATCACAGACAAAATTCCATACCACAAATACACACCTCAAATCATACTTGACTCACCGGACTTCAAACTATACTGGGACCGGACAATATTGACTGACAAAACCGTACACCACAACCGACCTGACATAATATTACCTCGACATAACGAAACAGAACAGTTTACCTCATAGACATTGCTATACCCAATTCACACAATCTTACCTCTACACATACGAACAAACTGACTAAATATGTAGACTTGACAATAGAGTTGAAAACACAATGGAAAGTGACCGCAGTTAAGACCATACCCATCCATCATCATCTCCGGTACTGGAATTATTCTCAAAACACTACACACTAGCCTCTAAACACTCGACTTTCACCCACTCACGTACATAACCCTGCAAAAATCAGTTATTCTAAATACATGTAGACGACCTCTATGGCTCAATGGTTAAGAGTGTGTGGCAACTGGCAGCTCAAGCCGGGGGTCGCAGGTTCGAATCCCGTCGACGGAACAAAAAGTTTTCAATGTTCCTGGGTCATGGATGTGTATTAAATATGTGTATGATATAATAAAAATCTTAAATATATGTATAGTATAAAAGTATTAAATATAATATTTCCGTTATCTGGTACCTGTAACACAAGTCCTTCAGGTACTTAGCACGGGACCAGACTGACGTGGTGTGAAGCGTCTAGA
The DNA here is from genome assembly GCA_905187585.1 of Cyaniris semiargus. Classification (NCBI taxonomy): domain Eukaryota; kingdom Metazoa; phylum Arthropoda; class Insecta; order Lepidoptera; family Lycaenidae; genus Cyaniris; species Cyaniris semiargus. Next base: position 24,603,719 of record LR994547.1, on the reverse strand, counting down.
GATATTAGATATTAATCGTTAGGAAATTTCTGTCTATTAATTAATTACTTACCTGAAGTTGCTTGGACACAAGCCAGCAACTTTAGTAAAAAAAACTCATAAAGGAGAATCTAAAAGATTTCAAAAATAATAATAATAATCTTTATTTGCAAAAATATGGTACAGAAGGTGATACAATTGAGGCAGTGTTTCACATATTTTGTCGATTTTTCGGCGTGCAAAATGTTAGATAAATATTAGTCAAGTTATTACAATTTATAGTTAGTTCGTTAGTTTTTACATATTATGTCTATCAATCAATAGCGACGGACGTTGCCATATGGTGCCATACTTATTTAGTCACTTCAATAAAATAATATGGGCGAAATACTTTATATGGCAAAACAACGTTTACCGGGACAGCTAGTATTATGTATAAAAAGTTAAGTTTTTTCCCCTGAAATTATGTCGTTCTCAGAATTCCACGCGGGCGAAGCCACGGGCAAAAGCTAGTTTAAAATATTTTTTTAAGCGTATGTAGTGTATGAAGTTTGTCGTCTCTTCACCGGACAGGAGCTGCACATTAATAATTATTATATTCTGTAATTATTATCGAGTCTTCTTAGCGTTTTACAGATCATATAATATTTAGATAAAATATGAAACATGATTTCGTGAAAAAACAAAAAAACGACGGTTCCCGCGCGTTACAAAAATTTTGGCGGAGTTGCGGGCGTCATCTTGTATATATTTATATAATTTAATTAATACACATTGATTTCATGTATTGTTAAATTATGTCGCATATTTCAAATAAAGTCTATCACCCAATTATTATTTATTATCATAATAGCTCGAATCTGTAATATGAGTATGACACGTGGCCGCGAGCGGTACTCGCTACTCACCGAGCCAAGTAAATTACCGACTGTGATATCAATTCCTAAAAATAATATTATGACTTCTGCCGTTTGTCTGTCCATGCATTTCGATGTAGCCAATAGTCAATAGCTTGACTCCACAGAGAAAGTCATTGTCATGGAGCAGAACTATATAGATTAGTAAAAATCCGCGGTCCCGTAACCCGCCAAACGCTACGCGGGTGTAAATGGCCACGTGTTTTTTAAGGTCGCCACATGTGGCGGCCTGGCGCGGGCGAGGTTAGGCGTGATTTTGTTTACATCCGCTGTCCGAGGGTTGACTTACCTATGATGGGGTTGAGCAGAATCCCCACAAAAAACACGCCTAATGTTTTTAAATCGTTATTTGTTCCTAAAAAATACCACAGCAAAAGTGAAAATGGGAACGTTTTATTGCCATATTTAGCCGTTATATATGGTGTGTGCAACATTATTCAGCCCACTGTTATAATTTCAGAAGTAGATAATACTTCTTTGGGCCAGGCCACAACACAACACAGCGTTGCGGCGTCGTCGCACAGAAATGCGACGTTGTTGTTGCGGGGGTGAGCCAAGACCTTTTCTTTATCGCTTCTTTATAGAATAGCCGATCAAAATGTATGGAATTGACATTAGACGAGTCGAACGTCAACGTCATATTAACGAAGGCATAATATGTCAATTTCATATATTTTGATTGGTGATTCAACATATAACGAAGCGGTTACGTAAAATTCTAGGCTAAATGGCCTGGCCCTTTTATTGTTATTTAGCGAGATTCGAGTCCGTTCGAATTCGAAAAAAACTTCGATAGCCAGATTCGACAGTGCACCGCTTGGTTATGCCACAATGTTATGATTCAACTTTGGCCGATCCTCAGACACACGCGCACGGAGTAAAAGTAATTTTAATAATTTAATTATTTTTTAGGGTTCCGTACCCTAAGGGTAAAAACGGGACCCTATTACTAAGACTTTGTTGTCTGTCAAAAACGCCTCCGTGGTCCAGTGGTGTACAGGGTCGCTTTTTACTCGGAGGTCGTGGGTTCGATTCCCGCGTTGGAAACATGTTATTTCCAAGTTTGATTAGGACAATGCAGGCTGATCACCTGATTGTCTGACAAGTAAGATGATCCATGCGTCGGATGGGCATGTAAAAAGTCGGTCCTGCGCCTGATCTCTCGCCAATCAGGTCGGTCTTCTGTCCCACTGGGTTATGAGAGTAAAAGGAATAGAGAGTGCTCTTGTGTACTGCGCACACACCTGGGCACTATAAAATTACTCCTGCGTAGCTGGCCTGGTTTCAATGAAAACGCGGGCCACCGTCACCGAAACCGCTGTGGGGAGTATTATTTGTTGTCTGTCCGTCTGTTTGTCTATCTGTCTCAAGAACCGCTATAGCTTTACTTCTGAAATTTTCACAGATTGTATATATCTGTTGCCACTTGCCGCTATAACAACAAATACTAAAAACAAAATTATATTAAGGCCATCCCCCGAGCAAACGACCTTGACCATACATTTGACGCGTTGCCGAGATCGCACCAAAATCCTTTTTTTTAACCCCCGACAGATACACACACGAGGGACAGATACACACACAGACAAACAGACAGAATCATGAGAATATGATTCTGTCTGTTTGTCTGTGTGTGTATCTGTCCGTGGCATCGTAGCATCCAAACGGGTGGGCCGATTTTGATCTAGTTTTTTTTGTTTGTAAGCTGACATGATCGAGAGTGTTCTTAGCTATAATTCATCATCATCAGCCTGTTCAGTGCTGGACAATCAGGGTTTATATTCTGGTTCATGAAAGGCCGTTAGCAACTTGTAGTCGTTTGATGGGTTTTATATTTCATTCTAGATCATGAGAGCGTCCGTGGCCCAATGGGTAGACCTTTGGTTCGCACTCCTAGAGGGTGTAGGTTCGATCCCGGGTGGAGGCGTGTACCAATGAGACATTTTCTGATCTCAAGTACTTAATACGGACACTCTTACGGTAAAGGAAAACATCGCGAGGAAACCCGCATATAGTTGGTCCCAGCCGTATTGACGTCTTGTTCTTTCCTCTGGACTAGGCCAACTATGTTGCGATAATGCCATATGTGCTTGGGCAACCATACGGTCATATTTTAAAAATCTTGTCCCAGGCACTTCAGTATTTGAGGAGTGGTTATTCCGCTCTGAAAATACTGTATAAATCATCCACAATACAACGGATGCAAAGCCCCAGTAGTTCGTGATATTTATGAATATACAATAAATACGTATACACATATTAATGGAAAGTTGACCTGGTGCTGCAGTTTCACCTGGTAATCGATAGGATATCCAACTCCTCGCCAACTTAGAGCAGAGGTTTCGTGTTTGGGCTCATTTTAACCCTTGGATCGTGGAAAAAATCTGTCAAAAATAGGAATCCAACATTGCAAAAAAAAAAAATGGCGCCCGGGCTTACCCCCTTTTTACAAATAATATAATATTTTTACATCCAAACCATATTTCATGTTTGTGTGAAAAACATTAACAGCTATGTTAAATTTTCTATCTATAAAGGCATCATACTATAGTATTTAGTCTGATTTAATATTCTTTTCACAAGTATATATTCTGAAAAATATTTTTCTGACTGTTTCACATGAAATAAGTTAATATTTTGCTATAATCTACACGACGGAACCCTATTGTAGACTCTTGTTTATACAATTCATTGTAATAACTTGAGATGTTTATAAAAACAGGTCATAAATATGACCCGAAAAAAATGGGTTTCGTATTACCCACAAGCAAATTTCGTCATTAGGGCTTTACATATAAAGTTCAAAATGGCCGCGGCCGGCAGAATATGGCCGTTACCTGCGAACTTTTATCTCAATTGTTTTAGTAACGTAATGCATACTATCGATATAAATCGTCTTGTAGACGTTGTGTAATAACTTGGGGGGGCGCCGGAAGTCGGTTAGCCTAGTAGCCCGTCTTGGCGGGGGCACGACTGTGCCCCCAGAAATATTTAATTGTGTAAATATTCATTAAATGGCCGGGGGCCGGTGCAAATTTCAGTAATTTCAGTTACCGGGCGAAACACAATGTAAGCGTCATTATCATTTAGGATTCTTCTGAAGCCATGATTCAAGTTCTCACATTTACATCTCTTGCAGACTTAAAATATTACTTACCTTGTAATAATATTGTTACAAAAGCAACTATACATAATATTATTATCTAGTACTACTTATATGCAAAAGTGCCGTTCGATCAGGCTGAAGGTACACCGTACACCGAAAATCGCTAAGCAGCACCGCGCTGTTACAACGTGCGTACGCACATATACTCTGTAAATGCGTTTGCGTAGTCAACCAAATCTCTTCTCATTTTGGCCACTGTGTGTTAATTTGGTTTTGTTTTGTAACTGTGATTTAGCATTTACATAGGTATGTAGAGTCACATGCGGCGGCGGTGCGGCGGTACGAAGCTCACATATGGGCTTCCTTTCAACTAGCCGTTGTTTACACATTCGGGTAACGTTACAACTTACAACTGTAACACGTTCTCTATCTGGGTATTAATCATTTCTAAAGATTTACGATTCCTAGCTGTAAAAGCACGTTGATAACCGGTAGACTTGTTTTATGGTATAATAAAACAAAGAAATAAAAGATCTCCGAAAGTTATTTCGATCATGTTCGCACTGATCATGTTGATCTTCTACAAAATTGAGATTTTCCGTAGAAGAAAACTGCTCGCGAAGGTCTTTGATAGAGACATTTATTGTCATTTTCGATACACTTCTACGATACGTTAGTACTTTGAACATATTTCTCATTTAATCTTCAACTAAACACACATTTCGGTCGAATACAGCTCCCACAGTTATTTCTACTCGGAACAAAGTATCCACACACGTAAATTGTAATTCCGGGATACTTTTAGTGTTTTTGTTGGAGAGACGCCGAGATCTGCCGAAGCCGCACATTATCGCCGTGGAGCGTTGTGCGAAATTTATACTATTCCAATAATTAATGGGAGAGTACTCGCCTCGTGTAAGTTAAAAATAAAAAGTCTGGATATTTTTGTTCGTTACATAGGCATTATGTGGTCCAGTTTACTCGTTCGATTGGTTACACGAAACGGTCATGTCTGTATTTTGCTTCAGGTTACATTCAGGCAAAAATGCTAGAGCTAAGATTAGAATACTAATGAGTATTATTTTAGACACGTGAATAACAAAACCTGCTCAATATAAGAGAACGAATGACACGTTTTAATTATTTTCAATTAACATTATCGTTATCCATATGAATACGGAAATAAGAAGGTCGATAGGTTGACGGATGGAGTAATAGGGTCGCTTTATCCTCGGCTCCAGCTACGTAGGTACTCTAAAAACGAACCTTTTCTTCAGCAGTTGGGAAAGACGTAGCTACTTTTGTTGCACCCTAGTAGTCTCATGATGAATACGACAATTCATCAAGGCACGCCTGCTTCGTATCGCGATAAGAGTGACGCGCCGCACATGGCCTATCATAAAACTAATTTACACTTCTCAGTGCGCCGAACGCCTCACATCAAATACTCTCAACACCTTTGCCAAGTTTTATTTAAGGACGCGGCGACTAGGTACAGCGATTCGTTTACTACGGCGGACGGCCTACGTGATCGACCAACGTGGTCCTGGCGCAGGACGAGGCACAGCGATGACGATTTTTTTACAAAAATGAATTTTGCTCAGCATTATGTACTATGCAAGATATTTTTACAGCGGGTAGACAGCGCATGTAAAATTTAACTTTATAACTTAAACTGCCGCACTCAGAGTGGAACATTAATTACTTAAATGTAATTAATTCAAAATTTTGACATAAGCCCCATACATTATCTGTCAAACTCTTCATTAAATTGAAGGTTAATCGTAATTAAATGTCTCTGAATACGGCGGAAATCCTAGTTAAATTTAACTATCGAGGCCTTCAACTAGGTTAAATTTTAGTTGAGATACTAGGACATCATGACAATCGAGGCGATCTAGTTATTTGAACAACGTTAGCGCATGCGTCATCAACTTTAGCCTTCATGTGCAACAGCTGAAAATGAAAGTAAAACGATGCGACACTGTGTTGCGCTGAAAATCTATATTATGGCACAGAGCACTATGGGCTATTATTAACCCTAGAAGCCTAATCTACGTCTGCGAGGCGTACACGAAATCGAATATCGTTTGTATTTTTCTCATGATTGAAGCTAGTGCGTTATGCTCTTACGCCAACTCAGTGGAAGCCAGGAGCTAGCATAATAATATTATGATGTCCTTATCTTGAAAATAAGTTCCACCATTTTTGACTTATCGAAGAATTGCCGCCTGCGAGACGTATGTTTAGGTTTTGTGTAAGTTTTAACTAGGTTTATGTGATTTTACTTTTGCTTGTTTTTCGTACTTTTATGTATTTTTCGGCGTTGTTTCAGACATAAAATGTCAGTCTCAAAAATTATACGAAAACGATATTTTAGCAATCCTAAACCTGAAATCTTCCGAATCTTCCAAAGAAGAATTATCTATCCTTCTTTGGAAGATTCGGGTACCGAAGTTAAGAATGACCAAATTATCGACGACGTTCAAAGGGAAGAAAAAAAAATTATGTGTCTGAATATGTTTCGTCTTTTCGTCAATATTGCACCTTTTATTCCTATAAAATTAAGAAATTTAAAAAAACCCCCGCCAAACAACTTTTAAAAGTAATGAAATAATATTTACTGACTTTAAATTTAAATAATTCCTAAGTGTAAAGTGATATTTTAGTCCATAATTGTTGTCACGGTTTGTCGGGGGACCGCCAACAGCGACTTTTGAATTTTGTATCGCCAAGTCACTGATTGTCTTTCATAAAATTTCAAAGTTCCCCATAATTCCTATGTGTGCTAAATTATTTATTCAAGGTCAAAGGTCGAAAAAATTAGTTTTTCACAATTTTTGGCGAAACGGTAAGTTTTTTCATAAAAATACCTCAGATAAAATTGTAGGCCATAAAATTGTCTACAAAAATGTATTATTACTATTTTCATACCAGTCACCGTTTTTCACTCGAAAAGTTGTAAAAGTTGTTTTTCTCACAATTTGCATAAGTACGCCTCGTATAGAATGTATGCCTATACCAGTGTCGGATCCTTTTATGTTATGAAATATAGAATGATTTATCTACGAATTGCCTCTTTTTTTCTCTCTCTCTCGCGGTCTTAAAATGGCAGCCATTTTAATTATTTCTCGGACCCTTATATTCATTTGACCAATGCTTCTCAACTAAGTATCCCAGAAATATGAAAAATGTCGCATTTAATAGGTAAACTCATGGACTATAATAATACAGGTACAGTTTATTAAAAATTTCTATTAAAAAAAAAACAGATAAACAAAGATGAATGGAAAAAGGGACAAATTTTTATGTTTTTTTTTAATTATTGGCTTTTTGTGGAAAATCTGGCTTATCAAACTGGTTCTTTTTTATGTTAAATAATAGAGGAGGTATTTAACTAGAATAAATTCTACGACTTATTTGCTCTCAGTTAGATAGTTTAGAAGTTATAATGAATTACTTATGACTACTCCGGTCAATTTAGACATTCGAAGCTCTAATTCGAAGTTAAGATGAAATCCCACCAAGCTGAAAATCGGTAATATTGTTTAAAATATTATTAAAAATAAAATTTGAAAGCTCCCAATAATTCCCTTCTATGAAATAAAATATCAAAGGTCAAAGTTTAAAAAAAAAGATTTTTTCGCGATTTTCAGCAAAACGCTAATTTTTTTATAAAAAATATCCTGAATGAAAATTGCAAGTCATAAAATTATCTACAAAAAATGTTTAAATACTTTTTCCCTGCAAGCCTCCGTTTTTAGGGTTCCGTACCTAAAGGGGAAAAACGGGACCCTATTGTCTGTCCGTCTGTCTGTCTGTCTGTCTCCAGGCTGTAACTCAAGAACGGTAATAGCTAGAGATTTGAAATTTTCACATATTATGTATATCTGTTGCCGCTATAACAACAAATACTAAAAACAAAATAAAATTAATATTTAAAGGGGGCTCCCATGCAACAAACGTCATTTTTTTGGCCTTTTTTGCTCTATATCAATAATGTCAACAGGTAGGTACTTGAATTTTTCCCGAAATCCTGAGTCATATGTGTAATTTAATATTTAATAATAATATTAAAATAAAATAAAAATTAAGGGGGGCTTTCATACAAAAAACACAATTTATGGCCTAATTTTGCTCTATAATGGTACGGAACCCTTCCTGCGCGAGTCTGAGTCGCACTTGGCCGATTATTTAAATTTAACGATTAAAAAAGTTATTAAAGTTGTAATCGTCATAATATGCATGAGTACGCCTCGTATACAATAATATATCCCTTAGATACATATGTGGGGAATGTACGTGGCGGCCAAAGGAATATCTTCCGACCGAGCGAGGTGGTATGCTCGGTCAGGCCGGAGCCCGCGTGATACATTTCAGCTGTCGTATATATACTGACGCACTTAGAAAACTTCGATAGCGCGATGCAGGAATGTTAAGCGAATTGTGGGTACCACCACATCACTCACCCGAAGACCGGAGGTCGAATATTGAAGTCTTGTCGCTTGAGTCGCCAGTGCCAGAGAGTTCCAGTGAGTCGGAACTATTACAGTGAAGTCCCAGTGAGTCGGAACTGTGATGCTGCTGCACGGGATCCAGTGAGTCGGATAGCTGCCGTGCGGGGCCGGTGCTACGTGCTGACCAGGAGAGATGTGCTATGCTTGCTGACCGGTTGGTGTAGTGAGAAAGTCCGATGATGCCGACGCGAAGTCGCCCAGGCCGCGGTACATTGCGGGCTAGTGGACGAGGTACCTGATGAGGCGATGCTGGCTGGCGCGGTGCGGAGGGGCGGGGAGCGATGATGATGAAGGAGACGTGTTCTGTCGAGGGTCACCAATCTGGGAATATGTGTGGCGACCCTAAAGGAAGATCTTCCGACCGAGCGTTGTGGTATGCTCGGTCAGGCCGGAGCCCACGTGATACATTTCAGCTGTCGTATATATACTGACGCACTTAGAAAACTTCGATAGCGCGATGCAGGAATGTTAGGCGAATTGTGGGTACCGCCACACATATACTAACCAGTTTGATATGCCAGATTTTCCACAAAAAGCCAAAAATTCAGAAAAAAAAACTTTTTTCTTCCTTTTTTACAACTTTTTAAATATATTTATAGTAATATCTCAAAAACGGTTGCTCGTAGAAAAAAAAGTACTGAGGTCAACTTGGGGAAGACCGGGATACTTTATTTGAAGTTGGCTTTGAGCTGCCCCTATTTCTTTTGTAATGACTCTAGAAAGACGGTGTTCACAGTAGATGACAAAGTAATCTTTTATAAACCTAATTCAGACGTTAGATGTCCCCACGTATTAATTGTGTGGCAAATATAGTTGATATTTCAAAGAAACATCTTGTAGACGGACTTTCCTAGTCTTTGGGGCAAGTGTGTCTAAAGGTGATTTTCGACATCATATTATGTACACTAAACAGACTAAAAACCAGATAGTGACATCTGTAAGTGTGAGGTATTGAAAAAGAAACTATACTGTTACGAGTATAATCTTAAAGCCTCATTTAGTTTTTATTGAGTAAAAAAATAATTGGGGCAAGTCCGACATGTGTTTGGGTTCAGGGCTATCAAACATTTTATTCACATGGGTAATTTAAAATAAAACAACGGTGTAAAAGAACATATTTACTTATAAAGTTATGAGCCCATACTCATAATTTTCGGTGGTGGTCAGGTTTCGAGGGCACTTGTGAACCAGGCTACAAGTATGAAGTGAGTTGTTAACCAAGGCCACTTTAAATTTTGTTGGTTCAAACTTATTAAATCATTTTTTTGCAAAAAACAATCAACATCTAGTAGATCTGGCATCTCTTCATGACATATGTAAATCTGAAACGAATAATAATTATGGAATTATAAAAAAAGTTAATTTTACAAATTTTTTTGTTTACGATACAGGGGACAGTCTAAGAAACGGATCCCCTGATAGGAAGTGAACTACCGTCGCCCTTGGATACCTGTAACACCGGGGGAGTCACAAGTGCGCTGCCGACATTTTAAAAACGAGTACGCTCTTTTCGTGCAGTAAAATTTGGGCAATGCTATCTAGTAGTCCTATTTTTAATGCGATTTCACTATAAATACATGTAGGTTTGAAAAGGTTGACAAAATCTGATTCGAGGCAAGACGGTCTTTCCTTATGCAAGCTAGACGGACTTCCCCACTATTGCACTTTTAGGTTAGAAATATTTTGCAAGTGATAATAACCAAATTAAAGCGATACTAACGAATTGAGCACCAGTTATAAGTAAAAGGATCACTAAATTACTTACGTAATCCAAGAAACTCCAAAAACTCCTTCGTATTACCCATTTTTTTTTTTTTTTTTTTTGGCAGAGACTCACACTCCGACTGCGAGTACAAAACGGGAAAAAAATTGCGGACCGTTTTTTTTTTTTTGTTAGTAGTGACATGTCTGTTTCTTAGATCAAACTAACTCTGCAATACTGTTTTACCCACTGAACCATATGAATCTAGTCTATTCTATATCTTGATATATTTTTTGTAGATAATTTTATGACCTACAATTTTTGTCGGAGGTATTTTTGTGAAGAAACTTACCGTTTGGCTGAGATTACGAAAAATATTTTTTTTACATTGAGCTTGGATATTTTTTTCCATAGAAGGGAATTATTGGGAGTTTTTAAATTTTATTTTTAATCATATTCTAAACGATATTTCCGATTTTCAGCTTGGTGGGATTTCCTCTTATAACTTCGAATTAGAGCTTCGAATGTCTTAATTGACCAGAATAGTCATAAGTAATTCATTATTCATTATAATTTCTAAACTATCTAACTGAGAGCAAAGAAGTTATAGAATTTATTCTAGCTAAATACCTTCTTTATTACTTAACATAAAAAAACCAGTTTGATAAGTCAGATTTTCCACAAAAAGCCAATAATTAAAAAAAAAAAACAAAAATTTTACCCTTTTTCCATTCATCTTTGTTTTGCTATGTTTTTTTAAATATATTTTTTTAATAAACTACCTGTATTATTGTATTCCATGAGTTTGCCTATTAAATGCGACCTTTTTCATATTTCTGAGATACTTAGTTGAGATGCATTGGTCAAATGAAAATAAGGGTCCGAGAAAAAATTAAAATGGCTGCCATTTTAAGACCGCAAGGGAGAGAGAAAAAAAAGAGGCAATTCGTAGATAAATAATACTATATTTCATAACATAAAAGGATCTGACACTGGTATAGGCATACATTCTATACGAGGCGTACTTATGCAAATTGTGAGAAAAACAACTTTTACAACTTTTCGAGTGAAAAACGGTGACTGGTATGAAAAAAGTAATAAAACATTTTTGTAGACAATTTTATGGCCTACAATTTTTATCTAAAGTATTTTTATGAAAAAACTTACCGTTTCGCCAAAAATTGTGAAAAACCAATTTTTTGGATATTTGACCTTGAATAAAAATTTAGCACACAATATGGGAATTATAGGGAACTTTTAAATTTTATTCGTATTCACTTTCTTAACAATATTACCGATTTTCAGATAGGTGCGAATTTATGCAAGGTTACAGGGGTATTTTTGTCTAAGTTGACTTGGGTACTTATACGTCCTAAAACTTATAAGCAGACATTGCGATGTATGTCCTACTACTACATTGAGGTATCTACCTAGTACTTATACCTCAATGTAAGCAGAGTTTGAGTACAAATCTACGTGTACTCGACTCGACTTACGAATTAATGGCCAAGGAAGCATAGGATACGGATACGGCTACGATTTTAACGTTTGAATATATTAATAACTATTCTTAATAATTATTATTGACTTTTCATTAGAGTGTTGTACAGTGTACAGTAAGTAAAAGTGAGTTGGCGTCATTTTTACAATGCCGTTATAGCCAACTACTAAACCGGCCGACCCAGCATTTAGCGATACCAACAGACTAACAGAAATAATTTAATTAAAGTATACTCCCTCGTAAACACAAAAGAAGAGAAATAATTTAATTAAAGTCCGTATATAAACTCCCTCGTAAAGTTCAAGAGCGCACGGCCATGTTGTGGGCGGGGCTTGCGCGCGCGCATCCACGACCAACATTTCATCATATTTTATTATTATAATATGTGTTATAATAATTAATGTCATTCTTCTTATTTCACGTATTCTTATTTCTGACAATATTTTTCTTGTTTCGATAAAATTGTATAATTTTGTTAAAATATTAATATTAAGTATAATAAATATTTTATTTTTATTATTGTTAACTATGTTATGAGTTATGACTAATGTATACTGTCATTATAAAGAGAAAAAGTTTGTTTGTTTGTTTGGTTCGATTAGGCTTTGAAAAATAGTATTTGGCATAGACAGATACTAGACCGCGGTCGGCAGTCCACCGTCCACGGGAAGGACATATTATTAGAGGTATTAGGTACATAATTCAATTGTGAATATTTTTTTCACGCGTGCGGAGCAGCGCGCATCTTCAGAACAACGGCATTCAATCACACGGCTATACGTCGTTTAGCCGACTTATTGATTGCAACGTTCAACACTACAGCTAGATGACGCTTAGCCAATTGGTTAAATGGTAAATTAACTCAGGTGACCATTAGTTTAGTGCTATTATTACACAAGCGTAATGATAACAAGCAGATTGATTGTATTCTAACTCATATTGAACACAATTTCAATAAAAGCAGCTTGGCAAAAAAGTGTCTGATGCGGTGACAGCTGAAACTAAGAGTTTTTATTTATGACAACTTTATAGGGTTGCCTATATTAAAAGAAAAGTGCCCTCATTTAATACACTCTCTTTTTTACCAAGCTGTACCTTGGTGATGCATTTCATAATCGCGTAATTTCTCCTCGAATATTAGTTTAAATTTTGATTCACTCGTATGTGCCCCCATAATTTATGTCTCTTTAATAATACTTGTAACGTATATTTACGTAAAATATCTTAATACAACCACAAAACACCGGTTAGTTGACGCCATATTGTAAACAATTAACAAAACGCACCTAGCGCCGCGGTGGTGAGCGCTAAACTAATTCAATCAAACGGCGGCTTTTGAATCAGCTGTAGTGCTGAACGTTTTGAGCGACTTAAATATTCAATTAAAAAGCTAGACGTGTGATTGAATGGCGTTGTTCAGTACAAGGGCTAGCTTTTTAGGTTGATAACGGCTATTTAAACCAGTTGGCTGCGACATAAATATAACTATATTATAACTAATTTCCTAGAACTGTCATACGTTATAAAAATAATGTATTGCCTGTTCCATGTGGTTCCATTAAGATTTATGATAGAGTGCGAAATAGGGGAAGAGAAAGTGAAGATACAAGTTGCACTTTGGTCTTTGATAACTCATCAGGCTGTAGTTTTCAGCTATTGAGTTCCTGCTATTTAAGTTGAAAGCTATAGCTTCAGTTACGCGCTGAAATTACTAGGCACACATAGCTGATTGGAAGATACAAGTAACATTATGCAAACAACAACAAGAGTGCAGCAAAGGAAATATATCATTGCGCGCTTATCACCTATGTAGGAAAAGTATTTGACTAACTCTTTTTAAATAAAATTATGTATGTTATAGGTATCTAAAGTACCTAATAATTATAATAAGTAATATTAGCATATAAACAACGAATTGAAAATTATGTTTTGATTATAACTTATGACTAAAAATTATCAATAAGTAATGAAAATTGGTGCGAAGTTACGTTTAATGATCAATCGACAATCACCGTTTGTATCGTCACAGAATACAATATATTTTGTATCGTTTAAAATGAACGGTTGTAACTTCCTCTACCACGTGATAGTGTGTAATACCAACATTCATCTCTACACCATGGTATTAAAGTTCAAAATCGCAGCAGACAATAAATAAAAGTGCAAAAGTTTTGGTTTACGCTTAACGGTAAATATTTGGTGTATCGTTAATGTTTTATAGTCCTAGTAGAATGTTTGCTTTAATTGTGCTAGGTCAAGAACGTCCTTGCGACGAGTAAATATTATTGTCTCGGGTTTGCCTCTGTTTGTGAGTGCAACGACCGAAACACTCAATATTTGGATACTTTGTAAACGGAGTACCAGTTCGTGCTAGCCAATTTCCGCTTTTCTATGAAAACGTCAGAAGATGTATAGAAAATGACGGTTACCGAAAATTATGATAATTCCGAATAACATAATATTATGTTAATATTGTCGTTTCTCATAAAACATTCGTGCAGTTTCAGTAGAGACAAAAATATAATGTATTCAAGTTAACGAGAACAACGTTGCAAACATTATTAAGCATACGATCTGATTTTTTTTTCTGTCAATATAAATTACCTCAATGAACAGAGGTGAAGAGTGAAATTATGAAGAGTGAAATTACAATACATTACGAGCGCGCGCGAAGTCAGAGACAGTATTATCGCGAATATATTATCTTCCTATCTGATTCATGGAAGCCATTCGTTAACTCACGCGTCGGTCGGCTACAATCTGTCGTAATTACTCCCCCGGCGGCACGATCAAAAACATCAAACAATTTTTACGTCACATCAAAGAACATGAACCTAGTACCTACCTGTACACGATGCGAGGTACCTCCGTAAGGCGAGTGTACATGGCCGACGCGACGAATAGTCGATTCACGGTCCATGGAATATTTCACGTCACACGCTCATTCAGATCATAAAGTTTCGCCGACGACCGACGCCCAAGCGCCGACGTCGGAAAACGAATCATGTAGTGTAGACTTAAGGCGGGGTATCCATGTGGCAGAAGTAACAAATTACACCTCGTGTCCCGGCCCTCCGGCGACTACGGCGCGTGTGTGCGTGCGCGAGTGGGGCGGGGCCGGGCGGCGCGCGCGCGGTGGGCGGCGCACTCGCTGTCCGCACGCGCCCGCGCACGCACGCATGAAGACCGAGGAGCACCAGGACGAGCGCCGGGCGCCCGCGCGCCGCCAGGAGAAGCCGCCCTTCTCCTACATCGCCCTCATCGTCATGGCCATCCGCCACTCGCCAAGCAAGAAGCTCACCCTGAGCGAGATCTACGCGTTCCTGCAGCAGCAGTTCCCCTTCTTCCGCAGCTCGTACCAGGGCTGGAAGAACTCCGTCCGCCACAACCTCAGCCTGAACGAGTGCTTCGTGAAGCTGCCCAAGGGGCTCGGGCGGCCGGGCAAGGGCCACTACTGGACGATCCACCCCTCGTCGGAGTTCATGTTTGAGGAGGGCTCGTTCCGGCGGCGGCCGCGCGGCTACAAGCGGAAGTGCCAGGCGCTGAAGCCACAGCTCGAGGGGGGTTACTGCGCGGCCCCCGCGGCGCCGGCGCAGGGGCACGGCTACGAGGTGGGCGCGGGCGAGTACGGCGCGTGCGCGTACGGCGCGCCGCCGCAGCAGCTGTACGCCGCCGAGTACTGCGGCTACGGCGGCGAGCGCGACTGGGGGCTGTACGGGGAGCCCTACCGTCCGCCGCCGTCGCCGCGCCCCGACCTGCCCGACATCATCCCCAACTACCAGTATCCCGTCGCCAACGACCACGGTGAGTGTCCGCCTCTGTTCTAGGAGTCGTAGTCGTGGTGCTGAGGAGCTCGCGGCGGGTACTCACTACCCGCCGAGCCGAGCTGCTCGCCCGCCGAGTGCGGTACTGCGGTAGGTCCGGCCGAATAAGTCGAGAGAGTGGTTTTACACGACCCGGCAGGTGGCGAGTTGACGACCATAGTATAATTGAATAGTAGCGAAATGAGACTTTGTAGGCAGACAAAATTCAAATAATTCGACAATGTGTTACATGATGTCTGATGTCACATGCACTCAGATCTATATATACGTCATACTCGTACAACATCATCCGACGGGACTTAAAATGATAATTTAAAACTTTGTCTGACTGTGAGATTTAATGTAATTAAATCAATTTTTAATTTAATTTAATTAAAATATATATTTATTAAATTAATAGTGAGCTAACATTATATTATTATTGTGACCTATTAAAAATTATTCTTTGAAAACAGCTATAATTTCCAAAATATGTGTGGACTCGTAACTCGTAGCACTTTCGTAGCGCGCTACGGGCCGGGCCGCCGCGGCACCGGCGCAGTCTACGGAAATTAAAATGTATTCCTCTCGTTTATCATATTCATTAATAATAATTCTTTTACTTTTTTATCATTTCATTAACTTTTTCTAATATTATTCTAGTATACTTTATTATAAATTTATTATGAAATATCGTTTGTTGTAAAAATGTATGAAAACTTTCCCCGCTTTCTTCAAAATTTATATTATTTTAAATATTACACATAATATTAATTTTGCGTACTGAGATGCGATTACTATTTGAAATATTATACAACAAGCGAAAACTTGTCCAGCCATTCTTGAAATATAGCGTATTTCGTCTCCGTCCTCTTGCAGTAGCGGTGCATTCGCGCGCCCATCCACGTTGCACTTCACTAGGCTAGCATGAAACTGCAAGCGGTTCCCTGCACAAACATACAGCCTACAGGTCACGAGTTCATGACCTACATATATAATATTATCATAACAGTTAGAGAATAAGTTCGTCTAGTACTATGTTTTAAGGATAACTTGTACGCGGGTAACGGGTACGCGGGTAACGGGTACGCGGGTAACGGGTACGCGGGTAACGAGTACGCGGGTAACGGGTACGCGGGTAACGGGTACGCGGGTAACGGGTACGCGGGTAACGAGTACGCGGGTAACGGGTACGCGGGTAACGGGTAAGCGGGTAACGGGTACGCGGGTAACGGGTATGCAGGTAACGGGTACGCGGAAAGAGGTCTAGTTGATTAATTGTATTCTAGATGTGTACTAAATTCATCAACATCTTACAGTATATTTCTAACATAAACAAACACAAATCTTTCCTTTCATAAAATATTAGTACAGACAAGGAAAAAAGTACAATAAAAAAAATTAAAAGACGTAACATGACATACTATGTTGCATGTATTTTTCTCAAATTAATAATAATTATTCATCTAATTGGCATTTTCAATAAAAAATGTAACCTCCCGGCTCCCGTTTTTTGGTTTTTTACTATGTCCCTCTTCTACTTGTGAATTTATTTTTCGGGAACTAGTGACCTCTTGCAAAATAAAATTAATGAAAAAAAATGCATGTTTATAATTACTACTTTTATAAATTGTCTTAATGCTGTTACATAAATAAATATAAGACTTATGAATATTTTTGTTTTGAAGATTTTGAAATTACGGCCGACTCTTTATTGAACACGAAATTTCATATTCTTCTATTTGCTCGTTTTTCGTAAAACGGAGTCCAAAGTTTTTGTATCACGTATAAATAAAAAGATACCTACTACCGGTACGTTTAATTTAGCAAAATTACACTTCATAATATGAACACGTCCTTATATAACTGTCCCTTCAAAATATTGCAGATAAGATTATCAGTTTATTTATTCTATACTTAATATTATAAAGCAGAAGAGTTTGTTCGTTTGTTTGTTTGTTTATTTGAACGCGCTAATCTCAGGAACTACTAGTCCGATTTGAAAAATTGTTTCAGTGTTAGATAGCCCATTTATCGAGAAAGGCTATAGGCTATATTTTATCACGCTAAGACTAATAGGAGCGAAGAAATATAAGAAAATGTGGAAAAAACTGGGGGAAATTATTTGAAAGGCCTTATTTGAACGCACTAATATCAGAAACTACTAGTCCGATTTGAAAAATTCTTTCAGTGTTAGATAGTTCATTTATCGAGGAAGGCTATAAGCTATATTTTATCACGCTTAGACTAAAAGGAGCGATGAAACAGAGGAAAATGTGGAAAAAACGGGGGAAATTATTTGAAAGGGCTTATCTCACGAACTACTAAAGCAATTTTTCTGTTATTTGGCACAGATAAGAAGAAGACCACGTGAAGGATCATAGGCTATTAAACGTCTAGTAAAATATAAAATCTACAATAATTCATTTTAAAAATATGCGTTTAGAAATAATTATTATCTTTAAAGAGAAAGTAGTACTTTTCAAATAAATCCACGCATACTGGGTAAATTGTTATATTTTTAGAGAAAAATCGAAAAATAATCAAATAAAAGACCACAGCGTCACATTTTGGACAAACAATCATTTTTCTTATTTTAATTATTGAAGCTACGACTATATTCTTTGATTTGTCAAAAAATTGCATGTTTTAGTAGTTAAAATTAATTAAATTTATTTTAAATTAAAAAAAACCGGCCAAGTGCGAGTTGGACCTGCCCATGAAGGGTTCCGCAGCAGCAATAAGGTTTATATTTATGAAATTAAAAGGTTTTTGATTTATTTTTATATTTCACTTGATTTAATGAAAGTTAAATTAAATTTACCATATAATATGACGTATAAAAAAACTACTTGCTAGATTTCGTTCAAACCAATTTTCGTTGGTAGTTTTATAGTAAAGTACATCATATATTTTTTTAGACTTATCATGCCCCTACTTTAGAAGTTAGAGGGGAGGGGGACACACATTTTACCACTATGGTAGAGTCTCTCTCGCAAACTATTCAGGTTAGAAAAAATGATATTAGAAACCTCAATATGATTTTTGAAGACCTATCCATAGATACCCCACACGCATAGGTTAGATGAAAAAAATATATTTAAATATAAAAATATAAAAAAAAACTACTTGCTAGATTTCGTTCAACCAATTTTCGTTGGTAGTTTTTATAGTAAAGTACATCATATATTTTTTTAGACTTATCATGCCCCTACTTTAGAAGTTAGAGGGGGGACACACATTTTACCTTGAAAGAGTCTCTCTCGCAAACTATTCAGGTTAGAAAAAAATGATATTAGAAACCTCAATATGATTTTCGACGACCTATCCATAGATACCCCACACGCATAGGTTAGATGAAAACATTTTTTTTTAATTTAAATATAAAAATATAAAAAAAAAAAAAACTACTTGCTAGATTTCGTTCAAACCAATTTTCGTTGGTAGTTTTTATAGTAAAGTATATCATATATTTTTTTTAGACTTATCATGCCCCTACTTTAGAAGTAAAAGGAGGGGGGGGGGGGGCTCATTTTTCCACTTTGAAAGAGTCTCTCTCGCAAACTATTCAGGTTAGAAAAAAATGATTTTAGAAACTTCAATATGATTTTTGAAGACCTATCCATAGATACTCCACACGCATAGGTTAGATGAAAAATATTTCTTTTGTTGGTTTAAGGTTTACCATTTATGACGTATAAAAAAAAACTACTTGCTAGATTTCTTTCAAACCTAAAAACGCCACACACTGGACACAGTCCCATCACAGAGTAGACTATAGAGTATAGAGTACGTACGTAGTAGTTTGTTTGTTTGTTTGAGATTAATTTGATTGTTTTACTACATTAACGAACAAGGTTTTCACTTTTCCGAAAAGAAGGCAAAGAAGAAATTTTTCCATTAACAAGCGCCATCTGTTTTCGAATAGATCGATTAATTATTTTTCAGAAGGAAATGTTTCCAGAAGCTATGCTGTAATTATAATAGATGTGCATAGTTTTACACCAGGGATTTATAAATAGCAAAGAGGTAACATCTGAATTCCTTGAGATGTAAATTCATTATCAACATCATGCATTATTTAACAAAATTATAATAATTCTAAAGTTAATATTCAGACTATGGTATTACCCGACACCGCAAATTATATTATTAATAATATTATAGCCCGATTCCCGGGATACCGTCATGATTTAGATTGTATCCGTAGTTTAGGCATTTAACAATAATAATTAATTATTAAATAGTAATTCAGACTGCCAAAATGGTTACCTTCGCTTTTTCTGGCTAAGCGAAACAACAATATAGACTATTCGAACTAATAATATAGATCTGGGTCGATAATTTTTAAAACCAAAAAAATAATAGTATTACCCATTAGAAAAGGAGGAGAATTTTACAAAAATGAAAGGAAAAATAATTTACGACCTGTGTGTGAAAAAAGTCAAATGGCAAAGTTGTAGGTAAGTAATAAAAAGATCTAAAACTTTTGTATTAACACTTTTTTCACATAACCTCAAAATTTATGTGAAAAATTCAAAAAAACAAGTTTTTGGTTTCTTATTTTTATCTACTTATTACAAAATTTTTTTTTCACGTAATTTGGTGAAAACTTACGTTTTTATGTCCCAAATACGCTGTAATTTATCTGATTAGAAATATTAATTTTTTCACCTTATTTTGAATTAATATCGAAAAAGCCCTTCCCGACTCGTCGTCACACCAGTTATCACACCAGTGTGACAAACAAGAAAATAAAAACTTGTTTGTCACACTACTGATTTTTTCACACCATTTATTGCATTTATTTCCTAACTAGTGCTGTCCTAGTTGTACTACTGAAGAAGTTACTACTTAGTTAAATACTACAGGCGGGTTAGATTTTTTCTGAAATTAATTATAGTCAGATTTTTTTTATGCCAGTGTTTAGAAGGTGTCATAAATAGCTTAAATTAAAAAACTCGACCAAATCCGACGGGTGCGTTAGCCGCCATATTGGTTTGAAGGTTAAGCCTATTTTTGACCACATCTTCTTTATTTTTCATTTTTTTTACAAAAATGATAAGAAACAAAGTTGTTGCAAATTTAATTCTCTACAAGTTTGATCTCTGTGATTTTCATCGTACAATCAATATTTACGAAAGTAATTGCAAAAAACAAGTCAAAGTATAATTTCGCCTGTCATACGTTCTCGATTATTATCAAATTTAAGAAAAAAATACAGAATTAAACTTGTAGATCATTAAATTTCCTCAAACTTTGAATCTTATGAATTTTGTCAGTAATCAATATTTAAGTCCCTTTTTGGCACTAACGCTGGAGTACACATCGAGGCGCCTTTATTTTACTTTACGTGGTATCCCCATTCCTCAGTTATAGGTTTCAGTAGCGCCTTCTTCATTATCATCCAATAACTCTGGAAGTTCGACAAATTTTACGAGAGTCACTACCACAGTTTAGACAAATAACAGAAACTTTCAAGCCCGCTTTGCGATTGGTGCAAAAAAAAATCTGACTATAATTAATTTTAGTTTTCCATAAATGGCTGAACTAACTCTACTGGGCTAAAATTAAAGGGAAACATTTAAATTATGTATTAGCTTATAATATTTTCAACGTAATGTTTCAAGAAAATGTCTTAATGATATTTCACCATTTAAAAGTTTTAATTGGCTGGAAATTTTAAAATTATCGTTATCAGTTTGGTCGAGCCTTCTTTTTTTTTAATATTAATTTCTTTTTGATTGAATAATTCTGTTAATAATTTGAGTATGGTTACGTAGTTTTTATTAATTTTTTTATTTAATTGGGAGTGCCAACTTTTACAAACGTTAAAAATGTAATAAGTGTTATAATAGTGACCGTAAAAGTTTAAAAACATTTATGAATAAATGAGATAATAATTGCACTTAAAATTTAATAATCGGCCAAGTGCGAGTCGGACTCTCGCATGAAGGGTTCCGTACCCGTTATAGAGCAAAAATAGGCCAAAAATTGTGTTTTTTTGTATGGGACCCCCCATAAATTTATATTTTATTTTAATATTATATAATAATTAAGGGCCTTTGTGAAAATTTCAGGTGCCTACCAATTGCCGTTACTGATATAGAGGAAAAGAGGCCAAAAAATCACGTTTGTTGTATGGGAGCCCCCTTTAATTATTATTTTTATTATGTTCTTAGTTCTTGTTGTTATAGCGGCAACAGAAATACACAATCTGTGAAATTTTCTGAAGTCTAAGTACAGCGGTTTTTGAGATGCAGCCTGGAGACTGACAGACAGACAGATAGACAGACAGACAGACGGACAGACAACGTAATAGGGTCCCGTTTTTACCCTTTGGGTACGGAACCCTAAAAATCACGTACAAAGGTAGGTAAATATATATGGTACATGTGGAGGACACGGCCCAGCACACCCTCGAGGTGTGCGATCATTGGGCCGTGCAGCGCCACGATCTCGTGGCGGTGCTAGGTGAAGACCTCTCACTCCCGAACATGGTGCGCTGCATGCTCGAGAGTGATGAGGCTTGGCAGGCGGCGGTCTCTTTCTGTGAATCCGTTCTTTCACAGAAAGAGGCCGCGGAGCGGAACAGAGAGGATGACCCTTCCTCCGTTCCGCTCCGCCGGCGTAGGACGGGAGTGCGGAACCTCCATAAACTTCCGTCCCACGGGGCTCCGGGTCAGGATGGAAACCTGCCCGGCTTAGCTAGTCCCGGCGCCGAGGGGAATGCTTCAGTTTGCCGAAGCGTTCCCTAACTTTGGTGGAAGTCCGGTCCCTTTTTAGGTACCCTTTTTAGGCCGACCGGCCGGTCGTGGAGGGAGTCCTGTGTTAGACAGATCCGGGACATCCCTCCGTATACGGCTGAAGAAAAACCGCAGGTGGTTTTAGCTCAGCTTAACTGAGGCACATCCCCAACCCGGGGCACCAATAAAGGGTTTCCCCTACGCATCAAAAAAATAAATAAATGGTACATACATTTATTGTGACAGATCCACTTTATATTGTTACGGTGGTTACGACAAAACCATATCTGAGATAATTTTTTATATTCTTTTTGTTTATAGTATTGACGTCTCTTAAATAACAAAACTTTATAATATTGTCATTGGTTACAAACATTGCGTTTCTTACCGGCTAGCACTAGATAAGGTTGCATTAATATATCAATCACTGGACATCCACAAGGCCATAGATTGCACTAATTACTACGAAAAAGATGCTAGTGTGTACCATAGGTACAGCTGCAGCAGCATAAGTGTGGAAAAATCAGTAGTGTGACAAACAAGTTTTTATTTTCTTGTTTGTCACACTGGTGTGATAACTGGTGTGACGACGAGTCGGGAAAGGAAAAAGCACCCTAATTTTCAATCGAAAATTCTCCCGTCAAAATATCAGCTTTTATCAAAAAGTTCGTATGTTTTCTGTTCGTTGAAATCTCTACTTTCCGATGGTGAAAAAAAATATATATTTTACTACAGTAAATCTTCTCAGAAAATGCAAAAAAATCGAAAAAATAATTTCGCAATTTGTGTTTGTGCAAAATTAAGATTATTATTTTTTAATCTTGTACTAAAATATCATTCAATTTTAATCTTTAGGTTATGTTACGTTAAGCACACTATTTTTTAAAGAAAATTTTACTATTTTTATGTTTGAGTTGACTGATACACATAAAAATAGAAATAATTTACCTTCCTATGCAGATTCGAATGTTTTTTATTTATCACAATTCTCTTAAAGAAACTCAGCGTGCACGTGTATTTTTATAAACGATGTTGTATACTGTGCTGTATTATGTATAATATAGTAGGTATGTATGTAGTAAGACCCAGACCCGCCTAGCCCCTTCCCCACTTCTATAAAATTTTTCGTAGGTCACTCAGGTATATAAGTTACCTTAAAATATTTATAAATAGGCATCTACGCATACAATTTAAAGAAGATTCTACAACTTTTTCCAAATATTGTAGATATATTATTAAATATTGATTTTATTAACTTATTTGTTTGTTAATTATTATAGTATTATATTTTGATTTGCAATATATGTTTTTATCAATATAACATGTAATCTTACGTTTTTCGAATAATTAAAGTACAAAATTTAATAAATAGCTCGAAATTGTATATAATAATTATACAAAAAAAAATTCGAAGTCGAGTTTTTTTTTCGATTTTTTGCATTTTCTGAGAAGATTTACTATGGTAAAATATATATATTTTTTCACCATCGAAAAGTAGAGATTTCAACGAACAGAAAGCATAACAACTTTTTGAAAAAAGCTGATATTTTGGCGGGTGAAATTTCGATTGAAAATTAGGGTGCTTTTTCGATCTTAATTCAAAATAAGGTGAAAAAATAAATATTTCTAACCAAATAAATTACAGCGTATTTGGGACATCAAAAGGTAACTTACCTTCACCAAATTTTGTGAAAAAAAATAATTGTAAAATATATAAATAAATTCCAAAAACATGATTTTTTGAATTTTTCACATAAATTTTGAGGTTATCTGAAAAAAGCGTAAATACAAAAGTTTTAGATCTTTTTTTTACCTACAACTTTGCCATTAATTGACTTTTTTCCATAGGACTTTTAGTTTTGCCGGAAATCGACATAAACCGTTTTCACCATTAAAAATTCACCATCCCCTTCCCTCAGACCTCAGATCGCCCGTAAATTATTTTTCCTTTCATTTTTAGGGTTCCGTACCCAAAGGGTAAAAACGGGACTCTATTACTAAGACTTCGATGTCTGTCTGTCCGTCTGTCAGCTGTCTGTCCGTCTGTCTGTCTCCAGGCTGTATCTCAAGAACCGCTATAGCTAGATTTCTGAAATCTTCACAGATTGTGTATGTCTGTTGCCCCTATAACAAAAAATACTAAAAACAAAATAAATGAAATATTTAAGGGGGGGCTCCCATACAACAAACGTAATTTTTTTGCTATTTTTGCTCGATATCAATAACGGCAATAGGTGGGCACTTGAAATATTCACAAAATACTCAGTTGTATTTATAATTTATTAATTAATAATAATATTCAAATAAAATAAATAATTAAGGGGGGCTCCCATCCAAAAAAACACATTTTTTACCTATTTTTGCTCTATAATGGTAGGGTACCCTTCGTGTGCGAGTCCAACTCGCATTTGGCCGATTTTTTATAATATTCTCATCCTTTTCTATTGGGTTTTATCCTACTATTATTTTTCTTCACTTTTTATTATTTTTAAAGGCTTCTGAAACCCTGGTCTGGGTTTAACACTCGAATCCTCGAATGTTATAAAACTTAAAATTAACTGAGCGAGCAGTAGGCGTGTAGCTAAAATTGCAGAAAATGTTTTCAATTAGACAAAGTACAGAATTTAAAGTTGTTTGATTTTTAATACCTCCGAAATTGTTTTTAAATATCTGATTCCTATTCTAGGGGAATACGCATTTTCTTAAATTTTTTTAAATTGTTTTCAATAACCTGGTATTAAAACTTAGTGTTATATTCAATTGAGTAAATGTGTTCTATATCATTAAAAACAAAAAAAACGTTGTGGGCGTGTAAAAAAATATATTATATAAGAGCTGCACAGCGCCATCTCGTATCGAGATGCAGAACTAAAAGTGCACTGAAATGTCTCGCAGGGACGTGGTTTCATGCTGTGTCGCACCAGGGCAACATGAGGTGTGGGGAGGTAACTGCTCGTTTCAGCTTCAACAGCTCCATCCTCATACCACCGTACACTACGCGCGGTGGGAGTGCCTCCTAGCGCATCCGAGCTGCAAACACCGATAGGTGGTGGAATTCAAATATATAACCTAATGTGATAATTTTGTATACATATTTAAATTCCTAACGAAAACCAAATTTACTGAAAATAGCTGTCGGCGATGGGTTAAATAAATTTAAAGTACGGAGTAAATACATAAGTAGTAAATCTTCTTATACTTTTATAAAATAAAATATTCTTTAGTAAGTACTTAAATATACAATTATTAACATGTGCTTGTACTTAACTACATTACAACTACAAATAATTTATATGGCAAAACAACGTTTGCCGGGTCAGCTAGTATAAGTATATTGTCACGATACATTTTTAACAACTGAATAAGTCTGTAGAAATAGTTGGAGTCCCGTCTGAAGCCTGATTATTTTGAAACTCCTAAAAGTTTTCCTGCACTTCAAAAACTTAGTTTACGAAATATTTCAATCGCACTTGCAACTGAAAGGAATGCATCTGGAAGGTTTCCATGATACACTTCACTAGGGCATCATAAGCCTCAAGTAGGTTTCCAGGAACTGAATACAAGCACTGAAAATACTGAAACACTAGCGTCGATATACAATAATTATAGAATAACATTCCATTGCACTTCTGCTTCCCTCCCGCGGCCGCGACTTTATATCCCAGGAAATTGGAAGTTCGGTGACATAAAAAGTATTCTAGTTGTCAATCCAGAGCGGAAACATTTTTTACCGACCACATTTCTTTAATTTCATGATAAGCCCAGTAGGATGTTGGAGGAAACAGTAGAGTCTATGCAATCGGAATTTTCCATCAATGTTCAAATCAATACAATATGCGGCGCAGTTTGAAAGTGAAAATGAAGCGATGTGACGTCACGTTTCACTGATTTCAGTAGCAGTATCAGTCATACTGCAACCCTCTCTCACGGTCACGATCACGAGTTTATTAATTTAATATGGAGATTAGTGCAAATCAATAATACATATACAACATAACATAATATCATCTGGTAATATTCACAACTGAAGTTTTAAGAATCCGATCTCAAATGATAAAATAAAATTTCTTGCTATTTCTTGTTGTTTATTCTCGCGCCGGTCAAGGTTAAAACATACTGGATCCATATTTTATTTGTGATTTCTATTTAACGCGTTCGCAAATGTGCAACTAACCGGTAGGATAGTTTTCAAAAGATAAATAATAATTTAAATTATTGTTTTGGTCATGTTTAGGCATTTTAGTTGGTTTTTTATTCGAGTTTGAAACGTTCAGATTTTACTTATATTGCTTAGCTGCCGTTAAGGGATGTGTAGTATGTATATTGTATACTCAATATAATAATATGTATGTAGTGTGCTACTAATAACTACGAGTATGTTGTATTGCATATTATTCAATATTGTATCTAACATTGCATTTAGGAAACTCCTCGCTGCTCATGTGTTCCTAGTCTACGAAGTCGAAGTTACTTCTTTTCTATACAAAAATGATTCCAGAATCTCCCTTCTAGGAAAGAGGAATGAAATAATTGTGGTTTGTTGAGAAAATTGCAATGTTGAATTAAAAACTGCTTATTTCAATTTATGCAGGCAGGTTGCAATGTTTTAACGAAGCTAGTGTGCACAGCAGCTGCGCTCTTATATATTTCTGTTTCCCTAGTATCAGATTCTGCTGTAGCAATGGCGTACGTTTGCAAGTTGCAATGAAAATTGTGCGCAAATGGCTACAACGCGATTTGGCTGCAACGGGCAGTTTGCTCTCGCAATGATAATTTTAAATAATTAATTATTATTATTATTATTATTATTACATATTAAAAACTGCATTTATTTACAAAAAGAAACTTGGCCTAACCTAGCCTAGGTCTACTAGGGGGGGGGGGGGGGGGGGGGGGGGGGGGGGGTGTCCTTAACGTTATAAAGCTGCCAATTGCGAGTTGGACTCGCTCATGAAGGGTACCGCAGCAGCAAAAATTTTAGTATCTATTTACTAAAAAAAGTAACAAAGGTAAAGTAAAAAAATCTCTCTAAAGTAATAAATTTACTCTTTTACGTTTTATTGCTAATAATTGATTAATAATTTCTTCGGAATCAAGCTGCATCGCCAGATCTCGGTGTACGCTCATTAAAGCCAGTGAGTCTTTCATCGCCCATTTTATTTCTTAAATAAGAGTTTTAACATCTTTAAGGTAGAGAAAGATCTTTCAGGGGTTGCAGTGGACACTGGAAGTGTGGCTAAAATTATACACTGCACATTGCACATTTCCCCGCGCCCCTGCGACGAACTACGCATCGCGGTACCTACTCTGCCTACGGACACGTTACACCGTATAATAATGAAAGTGAATAGAAAAATAATCGGCCAAGTGCGAGTCGGACTCACGCACGAAGGGTTCCGTAGAATTGCTCTACGGAACCCTTCGTGCGTGAGTCCGACTCGCACTTGGCCGATTATTTTTCTAGAGCAAAAATAGGCCAAAAATTGTGTTTTTTGTATGAGAGCCCCCCTTAATTATTTTTTTTATGTTGATATTATTATTAAATATTAAAGTACACATATAACTAAGGATTTTGTGAAAAATTCAAGTACCCACCTATTGCCATTATTGATATAGAGCAAAAAAGGCCAAAAAAACACGCCCATGGCCTAGGTTTCCCCCTGGTTTTTAAGAAGGATTTAAATCTGCTTAATTTAAAAAAGTGCTTTATTATTTAAATATCCAATAAGTCGGCATAATTATGCATAGCTGTTTAAAACATTTTCTAAATACTTGGTGTGTGACAAATATCAGCCAAAGTTCCCGTGAATGTCGGCACTTGAAGTGTTTGTCGACAGGTATTACGGGCACCACCACTTGAGACCACGCCACAGGCCACTTCTCCCGCAGACATGCGATAAGCACGCGTGCCGGTGCCCGGTACTAACCAGTAGCTCACTGACAGACTATTTTATGGTTTTCACATCCTTGAAATTATATCCATAAATATAATTTCAAGGATGTGAAAACCATAAAATAACCAATACCACATAAGTCACAACACAAACAGACAAGAAAATATTTGCGAATCATAATATTTAAAGTACTTACCTATCAATTGTAAGCAAAAAAAAAAAAACAAAATAATAATTAATGCATTGTTTTATTTTAATACAATTGGTATTTTGTTCTTTTTTGGCAATAGCCAAAAAAGAACAAAATACCAATTGACTGTACATGTTGCCTGTTTCTTGTGGGGTATTCGAAGATAGTTTCGCAGTCTCATACAGCCGGGAAACATGAATATAAAGAGGTTGTCATAATTTATTGTGTGCTTTGCCCACATAGGAAATATTATGCAACAAGCAAAATGTGAAAAGTTTCACTTTGAAAACAATGAAGGCGGCTTTGCTGCTACACAGGAAAAGGAAGATAAAAAGATTGACGACAGTCACAACAATACTTTTTCGGGTTTTAAATAGTTTATAATATGCTTTATTCTATATTCAATATTCATTGTTATGACCGGTTTACAAATTATTCTAATCTAGTGACCCAATCCAGCGTTGGATTGTTCCTGTAATAATGTAAACGGGTTCTGGAATGCTCTAGAATGAACTTAATTGCATTCCAGTGCCCGTTTACAATCCAGCAATCCAGCTCTGGATTGGATCACTGGATTGGAATAATATAAACCGGCCATGAGGAGGGTGGGATTTTTTCGGATCGGAAAGCGTAAAAATTAAAAATCGGCCAAGTGCGAGTCGGACTCGCGCACGAAGCTTTCCGTACGAGAGCAAAAATGCAAAAGCAATAATAAATGTGTTTTTTTTTGTATGTATATTCCCTTAATTATTTATTTTATTTAAATTTTATTATTTTCTATTAAAGTATAAATACAACTGAGTATTTTGTGAACATTTCAAGCGCCTACCTATTGCCATTATTGATATCGAGCAAAAAATAGCAAAAAAATTACGTTTGTTGTATGGGATCCCCCCTTAAATATTCAATTTATTTTATTTTTAGTATTTTTTGTTATAGCGGCAACAGATATACACAATCTGTGAAAATTTCAGAAATCTAGCTATAGCGGTTCTTGAGATACAACCTGGAGACAGACAGACATCGAAGTCTTAGTAATAGGATCCCTTTGGGTACGGAACCCTAATAAAAAGTGAAGCCGTCAAAACCAGCAATTATCAGGTTACCATTTTTTAGTCACGTGTGTTTGTGACCACAGTTTTGTACTAATAATATTATGTATTCTGTGCCACCTACGAATAATGTGCCACAGTAGCGACTTAGTTTTAAAATTTAACTTTCCTTATTTATGCATTCCTGGTGTATCGGATGCGTATCGGAATATCTATAGAGATATTGTTAATTTGATCTAAGTTCTAACTAGTACGGAGTGTATCTACTAGCTGTGAGACAGACTAACGTTGACCTCACATAGCCCGCTGCCCGACCAAAAATCCATGTCCGCCATTTACCTATGGACTATGAATGAATTTCTCGGATGGCACAGTTATATAATTATACTATTTTAATATAACGTTATCAATCATGTTGAGATCCTATTACGAGTTAAACTAGGCCTCCTAGTTAGGTACCCAAACCGGCCATCTGCAATAAACGTCAAATGGAGTAATACCGGCACTGAAAGTTTCACAGCAGTGCATTCCTGTCATGCTGCACTTACATCAGGAGTGCATGGCTACAGGCGAGAAAATTATATCAGCAATCATTGAGTTATAATGGCCTAAGATCCGACCGTAAAATCCTGCATGAATCGTTTTTTTCGATGAAATATATTTTAAAGTAATCTTTAGAACGTATGGAATGGATTAATGTTGGGTTGCCTTGTCAAAAGTAGCCGCAAGTACCTCTAATTAAGTTTAATGTTCATGAGATAAATGCATAATTTGCATGTATATTTTTTTTCAATAAATTTTACATCATTTGCAAGAAAATGACGTGACAAAATAAGGTATAAATGGTTGCCAGCTCTAAATCGGCCGCAACCTAGGGTTGCCAGCCCGTAAACAGACATAGTTCTTCGTCAAAATTGAAGCATCGATTTTTTTAATAATTTTGATACAAAATTAAAGTTTTATGCATTTTGTACATGAATATCCATGGTTGCCAGTTGCACGATAGCCGCAAACTGGGGTTGCCATCACTTTTGTATACGACATCGCGTGAGGTTAGGAAGCGCAAGAGAAAAGAAGCACGCATTGTTACGTGCGATAAATGAGGATATTGCATAGCAGCTGCGACACTGATAACCTAGTCAACGAATATATGTGGATGGAAAAGTCCCAAACAGAATTTGACTTAGGAATTTGAGCGAAAAGTTCCCTTATACTTCCTATTTTTTTTTTTTTTTGTTAAACGAGTATCCATACTATACACTTATACTACTTATAATATTATAAAAGCGTAAGTGTGTCTGTCTGACTATCTGTCTGTCAAGCCCAAACCATTGAACCGATTTTGCTGAATATTGGTATGTTTATAGATACTTTGAGTCCTGGGAAAGGACAAAAATACTTTTTATCCCCGAAAAATATACGGCTCATTCGCGATAAACGAATTTTGGCGCGACGGAGTTGCGGGTGTCATCTAGTTACCAGGGGCGTAGCTACCGCCGTATATGCCGTATCAATTATACGGGGCTCCGGGCCACAAGGGCCCCCAAAGTGAATAGAAACTTTCAATTTCTTTTATTAATTCATCAAGCCCCAAGCGGCCACATGCGGCCGCGATAACAATAGATAAGCTATTATGACTCGTTTTTCCACGATCGACGGGTTCACAAAATATGAGAAATTTAAAAAAGGCAACCTTTCCTAAGGTTGCCTTTTTTACATTTTGCCCCCAAACAAATTTTATATGGGGCCCCGCTAAGGCACGCTACGCTTCTGCTAGTTACTCAATAAATTATGAAGTATTCTTAGCCGTGATAGTTTTCCTTTTACCATATTATATTTTTTTAAAGATTTACAATTTTGTCGGCATCAATAATATGCACAATTACGACTTTAAACATTAAAGGTCCTGTTATCTCTGAGCATAACCGCGGACAGACAGACGGACAGACCGAAGCTATAAATTCCCTGTTGACAACGAAAACCTTAAAAAGTTACAAAATGCAAAAGATCAGATATATAGAGATTTTTTTAAGCATTTACTTAGTACAAAAAATATAGCAAGTGCCGATTTCAAGAATTTAATAAAAAATCACGTCTTCGAATAGAATTATAGCATATTAAGTTTATTCTTCGACATTAATAATCATGTTAAAAAAAATACTAGTAGGTTTTATTGTTTATGCCAAATTGAATGTCGAATATTTTTGATTAGCGTTGAAACGTATTTAACATACAAGGTGTGGGTAGATTAAAAAAATTCTCATTCTGTTTGTCTGTATGTCTGTCTGTCCGTCTGTCCGTCTATCCGTCTGTCCGTCTGTCCGTCTGTCCGTCTGTCCGTCTGTCCGTCTGTTCGTCTGTCCGTCTGTCCGTCTGTCCGTCCGTCTGTCCGTCCGTCTGTCCGTCCGTCCGTCCGTCCGTCCGTCCGTCCGTCCGTCCGTCCGTCCGTCTGTCTAAGCCGATTTTCAGTCCTAGTCCTAGTCCTGGGAAAGGACATATTATGATATTTTTTTATCCCGGAAAAACATACGGTTCCCGCGCGATAAACGAGTTTTGGCGCAACAGAGTTACTGGCGTTATTTTGTGTAATTACAAATTATTATTATATTATGTCAGTCAAATTTAGTTATTTAGTTCAGTCCGTCCACCCGCCCGCTCGTTTCTATTAATTTTTTTGCCTGTCTACCTGCCAGTCCGTCCGTCCGTCTGTTCCTATGAAAAATTTTTGTACTACATAGTAAAACAAATAATTCTGTTTGGGACTTTTCCATCCACAAATATTCGTTGACTAGGCTATCAGTGTCGCAGCTGCTATGCAATATCCTCATTTATCGCACGTAACAATGCGTGCTTCTTTTCTCTTGCGCTTCCTAACCTCACGCGATGTCGTATACAAAAGTGATGGCAACCCCAGTTTGCGGCTATCGTGCAACTGGCAACCATGGATATTCATGTACAAAATGCATAAAACTTTAATTTTGTATCAAAATTATTAAAAAAATCGATGCTTCAATTTTGACGAAGAACTATGTCTGTTTACGGGCTGGCAACCCTAGGTTGCGGCCGATTTAGAGCTGGCAACCATTTATACCTTATTTTGTCACGTCATTTTCTTGCAAATGATGTAAAATTTATTGAAAAAAAATATACATGCAAATTATGCATTTATCTCATGAACATTAAACTTAATTAGAGGTACTTGCGGCTACTTTTGACAAGGCAACCCAACATTAATCCATTCCATACGGTCTAAAGATTACTTTAAAATATATTTCATCTAAAAAAACGCTTCATGCAGGATTTTACGGTCGGATCCCATACTATAAGTAGTACGTAGTACTTATAACTCAATGTCAGCAATAATTATAAATAATAAACTATTCTATCATACTCGCAGGATATTTTTTGTTTAACTTGCTGCAAACCTGCGAAGTTGGTGCCCAGGTGCATTTGGAAACTTATTAATACTAATACTATAATAATTATTAATAAGTTGCAGGGATAATAGACTACGCTCGGAAAACTCATACTATTTCGGGATGATACTTCGCGGGACAACTTATTACTATGTTTCGTTCAATAATTTTAAGAAAGTATACGAAACATCCATCTAATCATTAATGTCGGCGCCGCCGCCGCGTGGACATGGCGGCGGCGCCGGGCGCGGGCACGCGGTGCATTTCCCGCTGCAGTAGTACCAGGGTACTATGACAGTGTAAAAGTTACTAGTTACTGCACTTCAGCTTTATCATAATCACTATCGTTAGTTTACTTTCCAAATAACCTCACTTAACAGCCGGGCTCGGAACCGGTATTTTTTTAACCAGGTTAAAACACTCTTTAACCCGTCGATCGTGGGAAAAGGAGACACAATAGATATTATATTGTGTCTCGGACGCCGGTTACCGTCTGGGGCTTGATGAATTAAGAGCCTGCTGCCAAAAATTTCAAAGCACGCTAGCCCCGCCTACACACCCCGCTATCCTCCAACCGTGATATAATGATTCCATGAATCGTGCTCCCGAGCAATGTGCTTTACGCTGCAGCTAATAGTGAACAATATCGCGTAACAACGGTTCCCGCATTATAGCACGAAAGTAAAGGTCGTGAGTCCCAAAAATATTTTTGATGATTACTTAAAAATTAAATACAATACTAATATTTCCTTTAGCCATTATTTTATTAAGTGTGTGAAGCAAGTTATTTAATGATATTAACTCAATAAGTGTAACAGACGTTTGTTGAAAAGCCCATAAAGATTCATAATTTCGAAAAATATAACTATCGAGTCAAAATAAGTGAATCGTGTTTTCCGTTTAGCAAACATCAGATAAATATACAATGATTAAATAAATCTTAATTTCATTTAAGTCAATCGTCTTCCGGGATCGTAATACTTATTAGAAAACACGGCAAAATTTGGCAGCCCGTTGTTAACTAGCTTTTTGGATAAGTGTTCGCTCGGAGCGAAACCGAGATGCGAGCGGTATTGCTTCTGAAATTAACCTGGTTAATTCCTCGCGGAAAGTAACTAGTGCAGTGATATCTTCTATTCCTTTCTAGTGCACCATCTAATAGCCAATAGGCCATAAGTCATAACTTGTTTATTTGTTTTGAATGTGTGGACAATGGGTGAGGGTCGTGGTGTGTCTGTGTGTGAGTGGTCGGGGCGAACATAAATTGCGAACGGTTCTAACCGATATTTTGAGCAGGAGCAGTTTCATTTTGCTCTTTGAACAAAACCAGGAATAATTTCGGTCCGTTCAGAGCGGAATAGAAGTGAAAACGCTCTTTTGGAAATGTATGGTGTTTGCATGCAGGACCGTGAAGATTAACCAGGTTTCCGAGCCCTGCTTAACAGATAAATAATAATAGTTTGAAAAAAAACTAAAAAATCACGCTGGAGATAGGTAAAAATCGTGGTCAAAGATTTCGTTACATATAGCCCAAGCTAATAAAAGCGTGTTAAAATATTTAAAATGTATCGCTCCATGCCTTGCAGAAGAAGGAACTGCCTGAGATTTAATTATGATGGTTTTGTAAATATTATGAACTTGGCCATATTACACGATGCAAAATAACAATGGCTTATTGCTCGCACCAAATTAACAACAGGGAGCTTGCTACTTATCTAAACAGCTGCAATGTAAACGTTATCTGTTATGTCTTTAATATTATTATGATAATAAATACGTAGAAAAGCGAATTATTTTCGAAAGCTGTAAATTGTTATAATTATACTAGCTGTCCCGGCAAACATTGTTTTGCCTGTTTTCCTGCTTTTCTCTTGAAGTTTTTTTTTTCTATAAACCTCACGGAGCCCGAGACCTTTCCAACGAATGCAAAACCGTGGAAATCAGTTCGTGCGTTCTGGAGTTATAGCGTCAGGAAGGAAAACCCGACTTATTTTTATATATTAGATTGTGGTGCTTCAAGTACCTATTATTTATTAACGCAAGTATAGGTACAATATACATATTATGGGTAAAATGTAACGAATTGTTAAAATGTTACATCCCATACGATAAAAGTGATATTATGCAATTTGAATGTCTCGCTAAAATTCGGGAACGGCTGGATTTCGCCAATTTAGGTCTTAAAGTCTATCTTGAATTAATAGGCTTGTCTGTGTTAATTACTATCTAGAATTACTTGGTTGGGATTAAGAAGTTCACCGAAAGTATTTTTTTTTATTTTAAAATACATGTTTCGTAAGAAACATGCATATATAAAAAATCCAAATTCAAATAAGCCGCCGAAACGCTTTATTTCAGCAATATGGCGTCGCGCCTTGTAAGTGACGTCACAAGCGTGTTAACTAAATAAAATAAATAAATAAATAAATAAATAAAAGTTTATTTGACTCAATAGGACATTACACTACAATAATTCACATCAACAATTAGAATTTATATAAACATTAACACAATAACAATACAACACGAAAAAAAAAAAAAAAAACCGGACACAATAAAAAAAACAATGAGAAACAACAATAAAAGAACTTGAAATAAAGCAGTAGGTACTATAGGGTAACTATGGTGTTAACCAATATAATATACTTTAATCTGTGGTGTAGAGGAGTTTAAGCGCCTATGACGTCATCATGACATTAGCCAATCCGGATCATTTCCCAATAAGTGGCGCGAGAAACAAAAAGCCAAACATATTTTTGTGTTTTTCGATATATTAAGTGTTATTATTTTTATCAAAACTCATGTAAATCACATAAAGAACTCTCATTCTCCAAATCATCTCAGAATCCTCATTCGTTTAAAGCAAATAATCACAAAAATTTTCATACGGCCAAAATATAGCCTATTGCATGAAAATATTATAAGCACTAACGTCTAACATTAACTACTGAATAACGTAGCAACGTGACACGTGTAGATCCTACAGGGACTCCTAGGTCCAAATAACTGTATGTATGTTGAAGTTTAGGTACTTAAGGCATTCGGATATAAATAGAGAGTTTTATCGGGAAATCATAACTTGGAAGGATGCACCTCCAGCTGGCCTGTCGAGGAGCACAGATGTGGTGAAGTGTGCAAATCACTTTCACTTGTAACGTCATTCATGTCCTATCGGAGACATTGATTCGTAAGCAGATGCCACGCCCACGCACGTAATATGGTCGGGTTATGTCAAGTCCAGCTGACAGACCACTACAAATACTCACTATACCTTAATATTATAATATTATCATGTAGTTTCTTATGTGCTTCTAGATCCAAAAAATATTTGCTTTCAATTCCGATTTGTTAGTGTTTCTACTACAGCCCCACTTTTTAAAACACAAAATTAAAACCGGCCAAGTGCGTGTCGGGCCACACGCAATAATATAGGGTTCCGTAGTACCGCTAGTTTTTGATAATTTTTGTATGGTCAATGAATGTACATTTATAACGTGTTTTACACTACTAACAACATCATCTCCGTTACTTTCTAAGGAATTTGAACGAAAAGTTCCTTTATACGTCGCCGAATACTTTTTTTTAGTTGATCGACTATTACTCAATAACTTATGAAGTCTTCTTAGCCGTGATAGTTTTTCTTTTGAATTCAGCATATTTCCTACTCCTGTGAATTTTTTCACATTTCCAGAAGCAACAGTTTAGCTGGTAGAAGGGAAGGAATGGGGGGGGGGGGTTATTTTATAGTGCCCAAGTGTGTGCGCAATACACAAGAGCACTCTGGTTTCAATGAAGCCAGGCCAGTTACGCAGGAGTAATTTTATAGTGCCCAAGTGTGTGCGCAATAAAATAATACACGTTAAGACAGGACAACGTCGGGTCGGCTAGTAATATTATAAATACGAAAGTGTGTCTGTCTTTCTGTCTGTCTGTCTGTAACCTCTTCACGCTTTGAGTCACGGGGAAGGAGATAGGATACTTTTGATCTCGAGAAAATGTACGGTTCCCGCGCGATAAACGAATTTTGGCACAACGGAGTTACGGGAGTCATCTAGACTTGGGGTTGGTTGCACCAACTTACTTTATAGCTATATAACTTTAACTTTAACAAAATGTCAAATGAACTGTCAAATCTCTAGTTAAAGTCAATAATGGACGCCATATTTGACGATAACCTTAACTATAACAACGCCTCTGGTGCACCGTGCAACCCACCCTTAAATAAAATCACAAAAAAAAACATAATATCTGTTTGAGAACTGCAGCGACTATAGTCATGAAACAAATTGTAATAATATACTGACTACTTTATAGCCTAATTTAATAATAATAATAATATCTATGGAGCTTCGCACCACGTCAGTCTGACCCCGTGCTAAGTAGTAAGTAGTACCTAAAGGACTTATGTGTTACAGGTATCAGACAAAGGAAATATATTTAATACTTTTTATACTATAATATGAGTATTTAAGATTTTTATTATAAATGATACATATCCATATGATACTCCGATGATATTATATATTTAATACACATCCATGACCCAGGAACATTGAAAACTTTTTGTTCCGCGCGTCGGCGGGATTCGAACCCGCGACCCCGACTTGAGCGCAGACCACGCGCTCTACCACTGAGCCACAGAGATCGTCGAAAATCGAAATAATTATATTTATTTCGACGACCTTTACGAATTAAACAACTTAAATGAATTTTAATTACTATATTAAGATATAATTCTAGATTTTAACAAATAACACGACCGGTTTCGAAATACATCATCGTCAGGTGTAGTTAGTGTAGGTAGTTTTAAATAATTAAATATTTTCAAAACTACCTACACTAACAGCTACACCTGACGATGATGTATTTCGAAATCGGTCGTGTTATTTGTTAAAATCTAGAATTATATTTTAATATAGTGGAAAAAGTGCACAAAAAATTGTGTTTTATTAGTGTTCAACATGAATTTCCACCAAGAATTATAATGACTTCAGAGAATATTCGAGTTATCAGTTATCCCAGTTTTTAGGGTTCCGTAGTCAACAAGGAATAGTTTCGGTCTATCCGTGCGTCTGTCCGCCTGTCTGTCCGTTTATCTGTCTGTCTGTCCGCGGTCACATTTCAGCTAGGTACTCGTTTTGGAGTGTAACCAAATGCGATGACAGTTTATCGATATCCATAATATTTTCTTTCTCACAAAAAATAAAAAAAAAACTTTATCAAATCGTTTGTGACTTTTATGAACATGAAGGATTATTCTAATAATAATACAATAACAACGATTTTAAACTCGCGTAAACATACAATACGTAGAAAAATATGTTATTGAGTTACATATAACATAACATAATATATAACATTTTTGAAGATTTAAGAGCGGGCTGCCAAATTTTGCTGTGTTTTCTAAGAAGTATAATGATCCCGGATCGTTGTATATTTATCTGATATTTGCCTAATGGAAAACACGATTCACTTATTTTGACTTAATATTTATATTTTTCGAAATTATGAATCTTTCTGGGCTTTTCAACAAATATATATTACACTTATTGAGTTACTATCATTAAATAACTTGCACTACTACAATCACACACTTTATAAAATAATGGCTAAAGGAAATATTAGTATCGTATTTATTTTTTAAGTAAGCATCAAAAACAGCTTTGGGACTTACGATCTTTACTTTCGTGATATAATGCGGGAACTATTGTTACGCGATATTGTTCACTATTAGCTGCAGCGCAAACCACAATGCTCGGGGGCACGATTCATGGAATCATTATATCACGATTGGAGGATAGCGGGGTGTGTAGTCGGGGCTAGCGTGCTTTGATATTTTTGACAGCAGGCTCTTAAATTGTTAATAACTTTTAGGTTACCCAAAGACGCTTCTATAATAGAAAGTCTATAAGGGTTCCGTTTTTTGCCATTTGGCTACGGAACCCTAAAAATGGATGGATGCAACCGACAGGGTTGATTGGATGCCAACAAAATACAGCACAATCTGTTCCCAACATCGTAAACGTAAATATAAGAATTAAAATTCCCTGTCTCAAAAACTAATTTGATTGAACCGACTTTGATGAAACTTGCAGTAATCTCTTAGTTGAACAATAACCTAGTACAGCAAAAAAAGAAATCGCTTAAATCCGACTTGTAGTTCCGGAAGTATGGGAACACAAACATAAAAACATTCGTATACATACACTTTTGGCATTGAACATAATATACGAAAACTGGTCAGTGTTGTATATATATTTCATATATATATATATATATATATATATATATATATATATATATATATATATATATATATATATATATATATATATATATATATATATATATATATATATATATATATATATATATATATATATATATATATATATATATATTACGGGTAACGGGTCGAATTAATAACATCCTTTTTTGAAGTCTCTTAAAAATAATGTCCAGTTTGTAGATAATATCGATATATTGTATCACTTGGCAGCCACAGTGTCACCGGCTACCGCACTAGCTGAGTATGAATGAATGAATGAATGAATATTCTTTATTGCATTTACACACACATATAGAAATTCAAATTTCAAACTTAGTACTTATAACTAAATAAACACAAAAGGCGGCTTTATACTATGCAGCAATTTCTTCCAAGCAACCGAAAAGCAGGAAATTATTTTATATAAAAAGCAAATAGGCAATGTGCAAAAACAATCTACAACTAATTAATCTAGGAAACTAGAAAATTACAAAACACTTAAAATAACAATTATAATTTATAAACCTATCTAAACAAATAAATGTTATACATTATAATAAATATTATATCAATAATAATATACTACACATAGTACAAATACAATAATTATAATATATTAAATATTATACCAAATAATATATATTAATGTATAATTACTTATTATTATTAAGATAGTAGTCTTTGACAAGTTTTTTAAATACGTCTACACTTTTAGCTTGCTTGATATTAACAGGCAAAGAATTCCATAGCAGAATCGATTTTATTGTAAAAGAGGACCCAAAAAAGTTTGTTTTGAATAATGGTATATCCAACAATAATTTAGAAGATGAGCGTAAATCCTTATCGTTAGATGTACGAAAAACGAAACTATTTTTTAGGTAAGAAGGAGTTCTGGGATCATGTAGCAGGGAGTACAGAAAAGAGAGCACTCTAGAATTACGTCTTAGGCGTATAGGTAGCCAAGAGAACGATATTCCGACACGTGATCATATTTCCTTAAACCGAACACAAAACGAATAGCCAAGTTTTGCAGACGCTCAAGCTTATTAAGTTTATCCTCGGTAAGATCTACGAAGCACGTATCGGCATAATCCAGCATCGGCAAAAACAAGGACTCAGCAAGTAAGACCTTGGTTTTAATCGGTAGCAAATTCTTCCACCTTCCCAAGGAATGCCATACCG
Organism: Cyaniris semiargus; assembly: GCA_905187585.1. Taxonomy (NCBI): domain Eukaryota; kingdom Metazoa; phylum Arthropoda; class Insecta; order Lepidoptera; family Lycaenidae; genus Cyaniris; species Cyaniris semiargus. Next base: position 24,563,446 of record LR994547.1, on the reverse strand, counting down.
CGTGTACTTTCTTACTGACCGCCGTTACATGATCTGACCAAGATATGTGCTCATCCATATGAACACTCAAGTTTCGAACACTTTTCGAATAAGGCACGTGTGTACCACAAACGAGCACAGGGGGAAGATTTACCCAGTCAATCCTGGAAATTAAACCAGAACTACCTATAATAATGACCTGAGATTTAAAGGGATTAATAAATATGCCATTGCGCTTACTCCACTCAAAAATAATATTGAGGTCATTATTAATTTCACCAATTCTTCTAATGAGATCTTCCAAGGTTAACTGAATATAGATCTGGAGATCATCTGCATACAAGTGAAAGAGAGACGAGACGTCTTCACAGATTGTGTTTATAAATAACGCGAAAAGGAGGGGAGATAACACACCACCCTGCGGAACGCCGACAGTGTTGCCTGACCACGACGAGAACTCGTCATCCACACGAACACGTTGCCGGCGCCCCGAGAGATAGTCTGTAAGCCAATCAATTACTGAAGGCGATAAATTAAGCGACCTAAGCCTGCCTATAAGAATGTCATGGTCAATAGTATTAAAGGCATTGTTAAAATCCAACAAGACCAAAATAGTTAGCAACCTACTGTCCATAGCACGGCGTATAATAATAATAATAATGTTGTGTTTGTTAACAAATGAGGACAACTGTTGATATATCAATTTTTCAAGAACCTTTGACAGGAACGGCAAAACTAATATGGGTCGAAAATCAGCAGGCGAATTAGGTTTTTTTTAGATTTTGGCAAGGGAACTGTATGAGCACTTTTTCAAACTGACGGGACTTTACCATTTGTAAGAGAAATAAAAAATATGAGTCAGTATTGGAGCAATTGCGTCTATAATTAAAATTATCATCTTACGACTTATATTATCTTCGCCAACAGCATTCGATGATATGGACATGACACTCTTTTTAATATCACCAACAGTAAGCGGGCTAAAAAGAAATGGAGGGAATTCAGGTGTCGATGTAGATGCAAGATTGCTAATTGTTTGTAATTTAGTGTGGGGATCAAAATTCACATTATTAGCGGAGGAAAAAAAGGAATTTAGGGAATTTTTATCGAAAGGAATCTTTGAGGGAGATGGACTCGACATTTTACCTACACCTATGGACTTCAAGAATTTCCATGTTTTGGAAGGGTTACTATTATCAACAGAGGAATGAATGAAGCGTATCTGAGCATCTCTGACCATTGTATTGCAGCGATTTCTTAATCTAATATATCTCTCCCGGTGCTCGATTGTATTAGTTCTCTTATATTTAGCTTTTGCCCTATGTTTTCTTGCAATAATCGTTTTGATTAATAATCGTGTCAAAATTGTTTGCGCTAACTATAATGCCATCTACGTGAACATCTACGTAGCTAAACTTTTTAGTGTACAGTGGGGGTCAAAATTGCACTTTTTAAAGCTTTTTGTCAACCACTGTATACATGCGCCCTGTGGGTGGCATATACGAGGCGGGCGTTTGACGCTCTTCGTGTCCAATACAAAGGCTGCCTTCACAGTCGCGCTGCTGCCGCACTACTCGCGACTTAATATGAAGGCAGTCTAACGCTTTCAGGGATGCTGCAGGCGCTCCCGCGATACTGCAGTGCATCTGGCATGTTCGCTGACGCTAGAACTGACGACTTTCCGACAGTTTTACGCAAGCCTACCGCATCACTGATGTACAGGGTTCGCGGGAGTGACAACAGCATACTGAAGGCGATATATGGGCAAGCCGACGCACAGTGGAAAATTTGGGTCCTTATCGGATCAAAAATCTGTAACTTCAAGGTTTTTCATCGTATTGAATTGAGATTTGGCACATGTATACAGTGATATACAAAGATTTTAAAAATAATCAATTTTTGTATTTTTTTTCATTGTATACATATTTATTTTAGGTTAAAAAAAAAGAAAAGATAAAAAAGTAATACGAGTAGTTTATTTTTTATAAATAAGTAGTAATATGAGTAAAATTATACTTATCACACAAGCATAATAAAATACATAAAATTATAAAATCGTATAGTACCTATCTATGCCTCACACCAAACTAATTTATCTTAGATTAGACAAATCTTATAATATTATTGGTTTTATTCTAGGTTTTAGTTACTTATAATGTTATATCTAATTGTTATTATCCTCGCTATTTCTAACTAAAATTACTTCCGGTGTAAATGTAGGATCACCTTCAGGTACCACCTTCAAAAGACTTAGTGCCTCTTCATCAAGATCCTTCACATTTCTCACATAAGGTTTTCTTAAACTTGAAACGTATGGATCTGAAGTATATAGAAGCGTTTTAAATACGTCTTCATTTGTAGCTATACGGGAACATTTTCTGGCATGGTGCAGGCGCATATTTCTGTAGTCTTTATTGCGCGACTCTTGTGCATCTTCCGACAGTTGCCCAATAGGAAGAACAGAAAAATGTTTGATCACGCTTTCTCCGTGTATAAGTAATTTGTGCACGGAGGATGGCATGTAGTACCAATCATAGTTACTAACATAAATTCGCGCAGTTTCTAAGGCATAAACTCCAAATTTTTCGGGATCGATCATCATTCCAGAAGAGAGAGCTTGTAAAATAATATACAAGCGTTTAATCAATGTTTCATCAACACCTGTTATGTTCGCCGAGCAAGTGTAATTGTAAAAGAACCTTCGTGCTGTATTTCCATCACTTGAGTTTCCACTTAATTGACGAGGTTTGTCGATAATTAATCCTAGCTCTTCCCTGAAACGTTTTTGAACAAATTCCTTCTTTTCTTTCTTCAATTTCTTTTTTTCTTCTGTTGTAGCAGACCAAGTCTTAAAGTCAAGATTGTAGCAAATGTGTAATACCATTTCCATGCAGCGAATCCAGGCATGCAATGTGGATAATCCATATTGGTAAGCACTTTCATTTTCAGGTCTAGCAGTCACTTTTAATAGGTCATTCATAAGTCGAGGAGTAGCCCCACATATCGTGCACGTAGAACCCGATGGAGTTTCTGTTAGGACCTGAGCCACCTTACCATCAATCATTGTTAGAAAAAGTTCGTGCTTCACATTTACTGCAACACCATCTTTGTTTATTAATGACGGGCGTAAAGATTCAATTTGTCTGGTAATTTCGTCTACAACTGCCTTAGTTTTTTCAGGAGTTTCTTTACAAAATTCAATAGAAATGGGTCTACAATAACGAACAGATGAAGGTACTGGATTTTGCCAAATAATGGCTTGTGAGAGGTCATCAATTAATCTAATGGGAACTAATGAAGTGACGAACAGATTGGCATCTGAAATAGTTTCCGATTCTTCTGGCAGTTTCTGCTTGTATTGACTTTGGCCAGATGAACCATCACATCCCCATTTACAGTAAAGGATTAAATTTCTGTGTTGTTCTAGGAAAACTGGATTAATTTTTAAAATTCTGGCAACTGTGTGGTCCAGTAAGTCTTGTATATTAATCACTTTAGCATAAGTATTTGTGATTTCGATTGTAGAAGATGGTGGATAGCAAGTTTGTTTTATTTCTTGTATTTTGTAATATGGGGGAAACATTGTACACTTTCTTTCGTTGGTTAAATTTCTTAGGTACATATATTGTGCTTTAGTTAGATCCAAATCAATAAAAGCACTCAATGCTTCTGTATCAGATAAAATCTTCATTTGGTTTGACTCTTTCCACATAGTCGAGAAAACTTTTTTCTTTTCGCTCTCAGAGTTTCTTAGCTCTTCAACAAGATGAGCCTCTGCATACTCACCTAAGGCCCGCAGTCCTTGCAAAAATGCGTTACAAATGTGCTCAAACCCATATTCTTCTAGTAAAAGAGTGTTTTTCCTTTTCTTTGTTGATTCTGAGGAGTCTCCATAAGCAATGCACGGTCTTCCTCGTTTACCAGAAGTTGATGGCAGTGAATGTGCTTCAGACTCCGGAAACTGTACTGAATATCCTGACTCCAGCCAGCTTGTATTATTTCGAATAAATTCGTCCTTTTTCCGTGATGCTTGAGCCCAGCGCTTATTGAAAGAAGGCAGAATATTTCTTTGAATGTCACCAATTACAAAACACAAGATGTTTTCAGAAACATTTAATGTTTGCTGTAGAACTATGGACAACGATTCCAAGGTTCTGCCACGCTCGATATAGGGAATGATGAAATCGCCCTTAGTACAGTTGAAAGTTGACATTTTAATGGAAATAACCAATTTAAATAAGTGTCACTCAATATGAAATACACGCTGAAGTGTGCAATTTGAAGATATTTGCTTCCCCTTATATACTAGTTTTTTAGATATGAAATACGTACTAATATGAATGTTATGCATATTTACTCATGCACGACGAGTGCAAAATAGATGATAAGCTATTGCTATCAAAATATTGTGGTTAATATAGTTTTTGTAAACTATGTCAGCAGTAACCGCAAAAGATACCGAATTATCTACTCCGACCGCTATCACATTTTTTCCCATAACTTCCAGGACCGCAAACTTCCGCAGCTGATTTTTTTAATTTTTCATTTATAAATAGTTAGGCTATTAAATAACACATAAAGTTGCGCGTCGCGAGCCGTCGGTAAATGTGAAAACCTTCGACGAAAAAAAAAGAAAAGTGAAAAATAGGGTATGTCAATTTTTAAGTACTTACTCAAAAATAAAAAGCATATTAAAAAAAGTTAATAGCTCATTATTAAGAACATAAAATATCCTTTTTAAAAATGTATAAAACCGCATGCATGTGCTAAATACTTTTTTCACAATATTCATTTGAATTACGTGTATGCAAACATTTGAATGAGCCATCCGCTACTTCAACTTACTTCAACCTATGAAAAAAAAATATTTATGCAGTTTTAGAACAAAAAAATGTCTGATTAAGATTATTTGGTTATTAGAGTATCGAATGCAATAAATATTTCATTCAAATTGTGATATTTTTAAAATCCATTTATGATATGCTCTAGTTCTACCATTTTCCATAGTGCGACGGCGCGATGTCCACGTCCACAGTGCGCCGCGCCGGTACCGTGGCGCAAATACGGCAAATAGATAAATTATAAATCACTTTATTTTTTTTACTAACATAGGTATAAGATTATTTTTAATACTAAGTACTAACCTCTATGGGCTGTGATAGTCTGCAATAAACGTATTTACAACAATACGTACAATTTTATTTTTATTTCAAATCCGCAATAAACTGATGCTCCTATGACTCGAAATACGAAATGTCGTAAGTGCCCGTTTTGTTTATTGTAAAACAAACTCTATTTTACGTACTGAAGGTGTTTTGGTTTTCAGTTTTAATAAATTTAAGGCAAGGCTTATTTGGGTTTAGAATAGGGTTGCCAGATATGTTAGACAAAAAAAAACCGGAGAAGTATCAATTTTTTTATTAAAATTTTACTGAAAAGAGAGGATCGTTATCGGTTACTTAAAATACGATTAAGAGTGAATTTACTTTTTTATATATTTAGTACTTGATGTAACTGCTTTTATTAAAGTCTTATTGTTCGATATTGAGTGTTTGAAATCAGTGCAACTAGCAGTTATATTAAAGAAATCGCATAATTCACTTTTAACAGTATTTACAGCAAAACGATTTCTTTCATCTGTCCATACATTTCCCATAGCATTTGGCATAGCAACGCGTCGTCTATACGTAATTTTCACTAAAACCGGACAATATTTTGTCCGGTTTACCAATATTTTTTAGACTGGACAAGAATAAAAAAAAACCGTACTGACCGGTCGAACACCGGACATCTGGCAACTCTAGAAGTACGCGTTATGGTACGCGTCCAATCAAAATATTCGTTTGTTATTAAGTGCAACGGTTTATTCGGCGTGTCTTCGGTATTTTTATTTTGAAATAACTTTTGAATTATTGCGAAAAAAAAATGTTTTGTTATAAAACTTATTTATGATCTTTCCATTTATCACAAAAAAAATTTGTTCAAATACCCAATTATGTACACCTGTGAATTATTGTGATAACAACGTTACCACGATTCTTCTCAAATGTTTTTCGTGTGGTTGCAGTAGGTAGTAGGTACTGAAACAAGAAAGGTTTTTCGGTTTACGAGCATAAAGAAAATTCGGTTCAAAACTCTGTTAAATTTGAAATAGTATCAAAATGTATCGGTTGCAGTTTCCGCGTTGCAATTAACCAGGACCACATAAATGTGAAGAGCTGCACTGCAGTTCCTGCATTGCTCGTGTGTACAAACTGATCGTTGTGCAGTGGGGTATGTCAATAATGTCAATATAGATAGTAAATAATAACTAATTAGGTATTTGCTACCAGACCAAAATATGTTAAGACAGGACTAAGGCCTCACAATCCACATACTTACTTATTTAGCTAGATACAATACTTCACCATAGAATTATAACCTTTAGAAGAGGCATTCCATACAATCGTCAGCGCGAAAATGTGTCACCCTCGAAATGAGTGAGCTCACTCATCTGAGAGCAGTGTGCCTTAGGACGCGGTGACACGGTGTAATATACATACTAATATTATAAATGCAAAAGTGTGTTTGTTTGTTTGTCCTTCCTTCACGACCTACCGAAGCAACAAATCGACTTGATTTTTGGCATATACTTAGTTGAAAGGATGTAGAATAACATAGTCTACTTTTGGTCTTGGAAAAACATCATGTTTCCAAAGGAGGTTTACAAGAATATTCGTATTTTACGCGATTTTTGAATTCCACGCGAGCGAAGCCGCGGGCAAAAGCTAGTTTTGATATAAGCTGCATTTCCAGGAGTGAGGGGAGGGGGGGGGGGTTTGGTGGACCTGACAGACAGATAGACAGACAAAAAAGTAACCACATTTTTTGGCTTCCATAGCGATGTAGTAACACCCCCCGCTTATTATTTTTTTTGAATATCTTTAACGTACAGAATTTTAATTTCTACAATTTTATTATATATATAGATTAGATACTGATAGGTTCAAATAATATATTTACATCCTCCATTATCCCTTATTTTATCCCCATGGGGGTTGAATTTATCAAAATCCTATTTAAGCGAACGTTTTCATCATAGAGGCTCAAATCTTTAATAATTTCAGTTCAATCAGTCGAAAGTCTAAGAAAATTCATAAAAACTTTCATCCCCTTAGGAGTACAATTTATTAAAATTATTTCTTAGGGGATGCCTACGTCATAGTCGCTTTATGCATACAAAATCTTAGCCCGATCGGTTTAAAATTGACAAAGTTTCATACAAACTTTCATCCCCTATTTAACCCCCTGAGGGATAGAATTTTTTAAAATCCTTTCTTAGGGGATGTTTACGTCATAGTAGCTTTATGCATGCAAAGTCTCAGCCCGATCGGTTTAAAATTGACAAAGTTTCATACGAAGTTTCATACCCCATTTTATTCCCTTGGGGGTAGAATTAGGGGGGATTTTTTTAAAATCCTTTCTTAGGGGATGCTTACGTCATAGTAGCTTTATGCATGCAAAGTCTCAGCCCGATCGGTTTAAAATTGAGAAAGTTTCATACAAAATTTCATCCCCTATTTTACCCCCTTTAGAGGTTGAATTTATTTAAATCCTTTCTCGGGAGATGCCTACGTCGTAGTAGCTTTATGCATGCAAAGTCTCAACCCGATCGGTTTAAAATTGACAAAGTTTCATACAAACTTTCATCCCCTATTTTACCCCCTTGGGGGTAGAATTGATCAAAATCCTTTCTTAGCGGATGCCTACGTCATAACATCTACCTGCATGCCAAATTTCAGCCCGATCGGTCCAGTGGTTTGGGCTGTGCGTTGATAGATCAACATGTCAGTCAGTCACCTTTGAGTTTTATATATATGGATTTAACTCCATTAGTAGGTATTATTGTGTTTTAGTGCAACTAATAATAATAACTTATCTAAGTTGTCACCATAATATTTTGTTACTAGTGAGCCGTGAGCGCTGCAAAAATAATGATGATCAATGTTGCAGCTTGAATTTCTACTGTCAGAGTTTTATGTTGGCCCAGTAGAGTTCAGGGCGGAAAAGCTTTACGTGCATTTTGCGACGTTGCAGTGTTGGAGGTCGATAGGCGATCGCCGACGACGGCCGCTTCATAATATTTTAAATTTTATTTTTTTACTGTTTTATTTTTGTTATAAGGTTCTTGAGAATACTTTTAAAATAAAAAAATATAATCTTATAAGGATATAAAATTCTCGTGTTGCGGTGTTTGTTGTCACACTCCTTCGAAACACGTTCTAATTCTATGTTTGAAACTGTGTTAAGATTTTGTATGTTTTTTGTGTGGGTCTGACAATCATCTACAGGGGTGTAACAAAACTAAGTGATAAATGATAATACTTTAGGCGAGTTCACCACCCAAAAAAAAAATTTAAATTGTTCTTGCCTTGGCTTATTAATCGCTTAAATAAACATCCATTGGATAAATTTCTTACACGTGCGAAATTATTGGCTGATCATACAAAGTAAATTAAAAAGATGAATAAAATGGATTATAATAATGTAATTTACAATATCCATCCAGTACCGAAAACAAAAACAAGGTAGCTATTAATTATTGCTTTGAAAATATTAAAAATAAATTAAACTTATATTCTATATCCAACTAGTATCTATAAACTTATCACTATAACGTTTTACCGATAAACTAGGATCACATAAATTAAAAGATATCTATTGATAATAATGACTGTTATCACTTACCACCAACACATTTGCATAGTTCTATTTAGTACACTCGCACTGTAGCTACAGGAAAATAATATGTCATACTCACACGAATAGATGATACGCCAGAGGGCGCCACTAGCACATACAGTAAAATATAATCCGAACCAAAATTCGACCGTTGCATACGTTATATCAGAATATTGACAGAAACGTTGTCAAACGTCAAACAAAACTTGTTGTTTACTGTCTGTGCTGGTGCTGCCGCGGCCGTCTAGCGTGAAAACATCGCAGTAATATGTATATATTATCCTACTAGACTGCTGGGTGGGTACTATAACGTTTAGTATAGGCAATTGATGTATTGTGTAAAACAAACATACACATTGATGGTTATTTTACTGTGTGTAATATTTTATGAATAATAATTAATTAATGACTATGAATGCAAAGTAACGAGTCATGTTTTTGATATATTTTGTGTACTTCTACGTACCTATTGCATGGAAAATGCACTATTTCCAATGTTCACACGCCATTGACACATCACTTGCACGCAATGCATTCCCGCATTGCACTTCACTAGGACAGCATGAATGATAGCTGATACTGAATGCATATTTTGCATTCCTACACCGTACACGTCAACATGCCTTGAATTACAAAAATAACTTCAGTAGAACCTTTTAAAATTTTCATAAGCGATGCGTTAAATTTGGCTGAGCTTTTATGGTCTTATAAAAGTATGCTAGCAAGTCTGCTAATATTTTTTACATTGTTATTACTAATTTATTAATTTAACATGTTTTTTACGTTTCCACTTTTCTCTAACTACCTCTTGAGCGACGCTATAAACATCAGCTATTCGAACATCGAATAATAATTAATAAATAAAATTTTAATACACTATTAAAATAACATTTATTTTTAGAATAAAAAAAATATTTTTCAGAATTTGCCAAACCAAAGAAGACGTAAAAATTGTAGGAACGGAATTTAGACTTTAAGGGTTGATTCAGACCGCAACGCGACGCGTAGATGCATTTCTAAATTTATATGCATTTGACAGATTCGCAAGACGTCTCACGCAATTGTCAAATCCATACAAATTTATACCGCCCAGCGCCTCGCCTCGCCTCGTCGCGTTGCGGTCTGAATTGACCCAAAGTGTCTAAACACACTAGGCCGAAAAAACGCGGCCGAAGTTCGGCATGATTACGCCAGCAATGTATTTTAAATTACCGATGGGCGATGACTGATGACACACCATGCCGAAATTACGTCGCGTTATATTGTATGCGTTTGTAAATTGTATCGTAATGTAATTTTTAATTTAGTGGAGTGCCTAGAGCGTAAAAATCGTGCAAACCTCCGATTTTTGTAATAGTGATGAAAATTGAAAAGAAAAAAAGGAATGTGTAGCTGATAATATAAATAAAAAAGTTTACCTATTGAAAAGTTGTGTTTTTGATTTTTAAATTATTCTCTTCCACATCAAGTAAACTCATAAACTATAAAATTTTGAAGAAAACCTGCATATTTCTTTCTTTCAGTTATGTAGCAAAATAATAAAATATATTATTTTTATTTATTTATATCGTTGCTTATATTCCAAAAAAAAAAAAAGAAAATAAGTTGAAAAAAAATAAAATTTTGATGTGAAAATTAACATTTTTGTATCTAGGTGAGCATACCTCAAAATAAACTTGTATGCCTCGGCAGTGAGTACCTGATAAATGGTGGTCCTCCTTTTTTTGGTTTTAAATAGGAAGTTTAAAATTATTTCTTAGGTTTAACAAAGCCTTTTATTTATTAATGCGTATAACTTTTTAGCTCAGATTACTTTATTAAATTTTCCGTAAATGTAGCACAAACTTTTCACGTATATTTCGAAGAAAATCTGTATTTTATTTCTTTTGGTTAGGTTTTAACAGAATTTTTTTTTTCATTAATTATATTCGCTAAAACATACTTAAAGAAAAAAAAAAATACAAATTAGGTTAAGAACTGATATTTTTTGTATTCAGGTAAGCATTTTCCAACACAGGTCACAGCGTGCGTCTTTAGTATGTACGTGAGATATGTAGCACCCAAATTTTTTTTCTGGCTTGTAATAGGTAAATATATAAATAAATTGTAAAAAATTGCATGCATTTAATTATGTAATAAGAGTATGCTGTAACAAATTGGTTTATTGAAATTTGAATTAACATGTTAATTGTTATGATGTATTTAAAAATAATATAATATTTATTTAATTCTAAATAGTATTATCAATTTATTTTTAATTATTTCTTCAAAAATTATAATTGCTCCATTATTAAATAAAAAGTTTAATTAAATTAATAAATAATATAAAGAAATAATAAGTACCTATGCTAAGATAAATCAAGGTATTGAATTAGCATGCTATGATGTGAATGTAATATATAAATTAATATTAAAATATGTAAGCAAAACATGTTAAAAGTCTATATTGTTAAGGAATAAATGAGGCTTTATTATTATTATTATATTGTATGCGTTTGACATTGCTGACGTAATCATGTCGAACTTCGGCCGCGTATTTATATATCGACACTTAGAAGTTAGTCAAAGTGAACTGTGGACTGTGGAGGTGCAAAACTCCTGCATTCCGAATGCGGAATGTATTCCCGGGATTCTAACGACGCAGCTGCATCAGGTGAGGGTAGCATACCTTTAAAAGCTGGAGGAGAAATTCATAGCTCTTAAATTTTCTAATTTAAATGCAGAAGGAAAAAGTTATTCCGTATGTTATTACCTGAAATATTGCTTAATGCTTACTTTAAACTTTGATATCGTTTCTAACTTTTATTTAAAAAATTCAAAATTCTTTGTTCAAATACATATTATGATATTATAAATATTATTACTTAAGCACACATTATTTATTGATTAGGAATATAAGAAACATAATTACACGCGTCATAATTACAAATAAGCTGTTTCCACTCATGTCTTTAATTACCATTGGAACGATCGAACCGATGATAAGATGACGTCAATATTGTGGTTGTCTGTTCGGGTCTCGGGACATCATCCTAATTCCTAGACATTTGTCTCGGACAGACACGTCTAGTCTAACAATAATAATAACCGACGTTTACATCAGGGGTTACGAGTTAATTTAAACAACTGAACCTTTTGAGAATGCGGTTTTTATAAAAAATAATAATTAGTCGTCGCTCAGTCGAGTAAAAAATGCCAGCATGTGGTTTGTGTGATCATGATGTTGATGATGAAATAGAAAGTCGGAATGCAGTTTACTCCTACATCTTCATGTTTTCCTGGTGAAGTGCATTGCGGAAATCAATCGTATGCACTTTGAAAGCTTTAAAGCTGCGCTGAAACTCGATCGGTGGAGCGAGTGGGTAGGAGCAAGTCTGAAGTGAGGGTAGGTGGAGGTGTTGCTCGGGCATGATCGGGGGACCTCGGAAGTTCTCGACTGTATCGGTGGTGATGATGATGACGGCTGTACGATACGCGATCTCGGTTTTCATATTGTCCTGGTTATTCGCCGGCCGGAAATCAATCAATGCACCGACTCCGTTATACGCATGCCTGCATGAAAATGCATGCGCGAGATATATGCAACCAAAAATATGAAATTTGTCCCTCGTAGTCCCTCTCCCTCGAATTTTTATGATCGGGGTGAAATCGATGTCAAGAATCAGAATGCATATTAATATTTATTTGTTTAAAACACTTTATGCAAATTACAAAGGCGGGCTAAATGCCTTGTGAGTTGTGACTGTTTTGAAGATTATTTTCCTTTACTCAAAGTCTCATTTTAAGATGAGATATTACATTTCAAAGTTTCAAAGCTTAAGGTACTGCTATACCTTTCAAATCGGTTTTTGCGGGAAATACATCTCTCATCCATCCACCCTCACAAAACGTATAAAATCAGGAGCTATGATTAGTTAGTTTGCGTCACTTCGTCTCCTGAACGCGTTTATAAAACAGAGTGATGAGAGCCAGCGCCGGATCCCGATTTACGGCCGTTCTCAGAAGACCCTCGAGCTATAAACCTGCGGTGGCATGTGCACGCCTGCATCATTCGCACTTCCATTCCGATTTACTCTTAAACGAGAAATCGATCGAAATACTCAATTATTTATGTTACATAAAGTTTCGATGTACTCATCAACACCGAAATATAAAATATACACTTAGCACGCCGTACGCGTACCAGAACAAAATGCGGATTAAGTATTACCTATCGGGATACTACATACTAATAACATAAAACTAACATGAATCGAAATTAATTTATCATTAGCAACAACAACAAGGCTTACGTGGAAACGGTGAAAAAATATCTCGTATAATTCCAGCGACGAAGATGCGGTTCTATCTGAATTATTTCAAACAAACGTCAGTCCGGTTCGACCGATTTCGAGCACCTTCAAACGTAAACAAAGTATCACGGGTGTCGTTTTAAAAAATCATCGTAATTTTTTTTATTAAACCTAACACGCTTTCAGACGGGTTATTCTTAAAATACCTATTGCATTTATAAAGATCAAACGGGCGGGCGAGCGGTGTTGTAAACATTGCGCGCGAGGGAGCAGAGCCGATTATCTCTCTAAAACGATGGTAAAACGGATCTTTGAAGTAGTGTTCAACACCGAACTCTAATATTCGACGATCATGATGATATCCGAACGTCGGTGTGCAATATTACGTCTGTGTAAAAGCTGCACTGCATCAGAAACCTCCTCCAGTGTTATAATTTCCTGGTTCGTATAGTGATATTTAGTTATATGGACACTTTTCGGAGGACGGGGAAAAACTCTAAGGGCTCGCAAAACTGGTTCAGCAACTTGTACTTTTAATTTTTTATTATCATTTGCTAAGCTGTTAGGACCTCTAAATTGGAAATTACTACCTATTTGAAAAAAATAGGTTTAAAAAACGGGCGAATTGGTTTTGATCAATTTGCAAGGCTTGAAGTAACTGAAGATAATATTTCGTCTAAGAATATCAAGGATATTCTATCCATCATAATCTGCTCATTATTGTTTAACGTTGCCTTTATTTTTTCTTGTTAAACAAATTTAAATAAAAGTTTAACAGAATAAAATAAGCACTCGCGCACGAAGGGTTTCGTACCACAATAGAGCAAAAATATGCTGAAAATTGTGTTTTTTGTATGGGAGCCCCCTTAATTATTTAATTTATTTAAATTTTATTACTAATTATTAAAGTAAAAATACAATTGAGTATTTTATGGATATATTTTCAAGTGCCTATGTGTTTTGGGTACGGAACACTAATAAAAGACAACATTATCAACACAATAATTATATTATCTATTATTAGGGTTCCGTGCCCAAAGGGTAAAAACGGGACCCTATTACTAAGACTTCGATGTCTGTCCGTCTGTCTGTCTGTGTGTCTCCAGGCTGTCACTTAAGAACTTCTATAGCTAGACTTCTGAAATTTTCACAGATTGTGTATATCTGTTGCCGCTATGACAACAAATACGAAAAACAAAATAAATTAAATATTTAAGGGGGGAACCCATACAAAAAACACAAATTTCAGCCTATTTTTGCTCTATTGTGGTACGGAACCCTTCGTGCGCGAGTCGAACTCGCACTTGGCCGATTTTTGTATTTTACTATCACTGCTTACCGTTGTATTTAAGCCGTGTATCTTAGCCATGATTCATTGTTACTCTTGTAATTTAAGTTACGTTTAGTGAGGTAAATACTAAATAGCATGTTTTCAATGCCAAAGGTCGAGAGAACTATTTCAACTAAAAAACAATAACGATTGAATAAAATTGTATGGAAAATTTTGAGGATATATTTGATACCGTTAATGTGCGTAAACCAATTAGACTGCAGATTAACAAGGTATTCTGCAGATTAGATAATCTGCAGAATACCTTGTTAATCTGCTCAGTTAACTGGGTCAGTCAGTTAAAGTGCAAAAAGTTTATTCTATTCTCATTAAATTACGTAAAACAGGTTCTTGATTGAATAAAACATGCTATTTAGTTGTAGAGAATTATTTCGTTTAATTTTTTGAACCTAAACAAAGGAATAAATTATTAAATTTTAAGTAAAATGTTACTCCACTAAAAAAAATATAACAGATCGTATCAACTAGAAAAAAACCAATCAAAACAACAATAGTCTTAGGTTGACAAGCTTAAGTCAAAGTTTTTAGGACTTTGACGAAGGAAGAGAATGCAAACTAACTAGGTAAACCCTAAAAATAGGTACGCAGTACGCACTTATAAAAAAACAAAAGGTGGGAGGGGGTCGCGAAATATTAATCCATACTCAAGACTGATAGGCCCCAAATAATAAACATGAAGCAACATTAAAAAAATATACCAATTATTACAATTTCTAAAACTCTCAGATGTTTATTGTTTCATGTATTGCAGTTTGATCCCAATCCAGGTACCCAACTCTATCAGTGGCTCGTGTGGTAAAAATAACCCCAGTAATTGACTGCGATCTGCAAACTGCGATCGATGCATTACGCCGTGTGCGGTCCGCTGTCCACATGGCACGGTTTATATTTAGCCCCTTTTTACAAAAAAAAAAAAACTTTACATAGAGGTGTTAATATTTTTGTTTTCTTTTTTTTACTTTTTGCTAATGTGTTATTCCAGTATTCAGTTTTCAAGAATAAATTGAAATCATCTGAATTACAGATTTTATTTCACAAATGAAAAAAAATATGCGGTCAATTTTTATTTCAAAAAATTTTTGAATGAATTTGTTTATGTTTTATCAAATTAAAATGAGTGATTTATTTATTTAGGGTGGAACGAAGGCGCAATTCGGGTACAATTTAATTCCTGAACGCCGAAAAGTCGAAATTCGTCAAAGCCTTAGGACAGGTATCGTCTACATTTTTTACCTTGCGAATTGAAATCATTGTTGATAATTAAAAATTGCGTCCTCGTGAATCCTTAATGCCAACTTATAAAAAATAAAGTTTGTTTTTTATGAGATTCAAATAAATAGAGATTTTTCTTTATGTAAAAGTTAACGACTGTAATTCGTAATTATTTTTAGCTGGTGAATTGTAAAAATTTAATTTGTATTTTAATATAGGTAATAAAATATACGCGTCCGGCATTCAAGATTCACATAACTTGCTAGCGAATTATGTTTTTTTTATTGCTTTGCGAATTATGCGAATTCTGTGTGCTAAGAAAATTGTCTCGTAAGCCGAATGGTAACTTAAACCCTCATGGGTTAAAAGATTGACCGCTTGTGCTGCATCATCTTATTTTTTTTTGAAAGAGTGTTTGTACTCACACTGTGTTACAAATGACAGAGAATAATAGAAGTTCCGTTATCGTAATTGATATATGAATAGCCTCAAAAACTGTTACGATAACGAAACTTAATTCAGGGTACATCAAGTAATAAAAATTAATCTTAATTTTACCCGTAGTTTTTTACTCGACTCGTTTTCAGTTTTATAGTCTATTTAGTTAACCTACCACATGAAAATCATTACTCAAATAGTGTACTGTGCATTGTAACTCACGCATGTGACCGTAGGTTATTAAAAGCGCAATAACGTTCCCATACGGCTGCTGGCATTCGTCTGTTCTCGCCCACATGCTCGCCGCCTCGCCCGCCCGCCGCCCGCCCGCTCGCCGCTCGCGTAAACAAACCCCACCCGATTTTTGGAATTCTAACTCCACTGTAACTATTTTGTAGCCACGTGTGAAGTTTGAACGTTTTTAAATCGTTTAACATTTTTTAGAACCGTCGCGTCGATGTGTTACAAATTCTACATTCTCGAATGCTTTCTTGATTCGATTAAAATTTAACGATATGTAAAATTATTATTATGTAAGTAATAGTAGTCACGGGTGCGATTAATGAAACGAGTTACAAAATTAGTTATTAAATATTATTTTATGAGCAGTATTAACTATTAACCTATGCGCGGCGATTACCGCCTCCCGTAATGCTAGGTCGGAAACACGATTCCGATGCAAAATTCACCTAATCTGTAAAATATAATAAACTATCCATGCAACAAATGGCTAATGTGGCTAAAAGGATTGCATCACGGTACTCGTTGCCGGGCGGCGCGGGGCGGCGCGGGCGCTGTCAACACCAGCAATTGCTCAGCAATAGCCCGCCGCCGATGGCTTAATGGCTCGAGTTGAGAGACGCTTAAAGTAGTACGATGTTGTGGGGTTATTCAATCCCTGGGCTGTCATAACGGTCACTGTGTGTTAATGAGTCATTACTTTGAACCAGATTGATCGTTTTACCACAATTGATGATGTTTTAAAAGTCGTGAATGGGTTGGGTGAGCACGCGAGGTTTTCTTTCCATATTGTAAAATGTTAATAATATTTCATGTCAAAGCAAATAATTCCAACCCGTGTACAAAGCAGATTCGCTCGACTCTAAAAAGCTCCAAAGGCATGAGGTGGGCATATTATACGAACTTATAACCATAAGTTCGTATAATATGGGCTCGACATGGGGGTTGTTGCCCCCAATATCACATAGGGATCAGATAGTAGGGGTAATTTATAAACTAAATATTATGTTCTAGCGCTATGTCTCTACATAGCGCTAGAACTAAAGCCTCTGCTAGGAAGTGCTTTCCTTGCTGGTTATTCTGCTCTGTGACTGACCAACACTGAAAGTAATTCTACATTGCCTATATTTAAGCGCAGTTGACTGAGCTAGAGCGAGATAGATATCACGTCTGGATGACCTATGTTTCGATTAAGTACCTGGATACTGGTTACCTGTGTTGTTTGATCCTCACATTTATGTGTTCCTGGTGCAAGCCACGAAACAACCGGAGTAAAGAATACTCGGGAAAACTTTAAAGAAGCTCAAAAGAAAAGGTGGAAATTGAGTCGCGTTCATCATGTTCTCATGAGTCGAGTTGGAGATGACACCACGGTACACAATTTACAATTGATAAAAATTTTGAATTTCTGAAATTATCTTCTAGTAGTTACATAATTTCATAATTTTGAGAAAATTATGTTGGAGTATAATTTACCAGAAAGATAGCTTCGTTGCCTTTTTTGTAACTTGTGTTTGACGATTATTATTAGATATTTAATCTAGTAATTGAAATTAAAGTAATTATAGTAATTATATTATGCGACTGGTGATTCCCAGAAATCTTTCCACAATTCGAAGTCGTCAGTCCACCTGTTCTTCTTTGTTTAATTAGGGTTCCGTACCCAAAGGGTAAAAACGGGACCCTATTACTAAGACTTCGATGTCTGTCTGTCCGTCTGTCCGTCTGTCTGTCAGCAGGCTGTAACTCAAGAACGGTGATAGCTAGAGATGTGAAATTTTCACAGATTATGTATTCCTGTTGCCGCTATAACAAAAAATACTAAAACCAAATAAAACAAATATTTAAGGGGGGCTCCCATACAACAAACTTGATTTTTTTGGCATTTTTTGGTCTGTATCAATAATGGCAACAGGTAAGTACTTGAATTTTTCTCAAAGTCCTTAGATGTGTACTTTAATATTTAATAATAATAATAATATTAAAATAAAATAAAAAAAATAAGGGGGGTCCCATACAAAAAACACAATTTGTTGCCCTACTTATGCTCAATAATGGTATGGAACCCTTCGTGCGCGAGTCCGACTCGCACTTGGCCGATTATTTTTATAATATTTATCGATTCTTATCGATTTTTGAACGTTTTTTTAAATATATTTTTTGTCTACAAAATAACGTTTATTGTGAAAATTCGACCAGGATCACATGGGTCGATTGGAGTTTATCGATAGCAGATAGTTCGATGCACCAGGCGGAGCACACATACGTAGGTACTGAAACATTTGAATGTGTGCATGTGTCTCTTCCTGTTTATTCAAACGGGATATTATTCATATATTACGTTCTCGTTCAACGAGCTGCGTACTACGTCGGTCACAAATGACAATATTGTAATACTGTGACGGCGACGCGTCGGTCGTCTCGTTACTCGTGTCAAAAGGTGCGAAGCGATAGCAGATTCATGAAATTCATGTATCAACATCGATAGTGTTCGTTTTATTTCTGATTTATTTTAGTCATAAGTGTCGTATTTTATAGGCATACGATTTACGAACTTTTAATCACACAATTATGTAGCTTACAACCAATCCGCTAATAGCTCCCGGCAATCTAAGTAATATATACTTACTGATATTCACTGCTGGTTTTCTCGGCACGTAGAAATTCGTACATTGACTCATCGCCACCTAGCTATTTCCTTCCGTCGCGCACGCATATAATATCGTTATCCCTAATATTCCACGACGAGAAACAAGTACATCGGAGTGACGAGTCAATGTACAAAATGTGCTCCGCGACCGAAATGCTCTACCATTACGTGACAGAAACCCACTTCTTGCAGGTTCATCGTCAATGTTCGCGAACGTGCGCGGCGTCCACGGCCAGATGCTGCCTGGTGGGTCGCTGAACTCGGTGGGTCTAGGGGGGTACATGGCCCCCCTGCCGACCCTCCCCCCGGACCGCAAGCCCCCCACCCCCCTGCCGGCGCTGCCGCCCGCCTCCATCGCGCCGACGCCCTCGACGTCCGCCGTCCACTACTACGACCATCTCATATGAAATGTTTCTCGTTGACGTGAGTATCCTAAGTGTAGGAAGCGAACTACTCTAAGATCGCTCGGCAAAAATGGAAGGGGAAATCGCCGTCTTCGATTAGGTCTCCTCGATTAGTTATCAAACGACGCGATCGCGATCGATTAGTACGATGCGATCAGAGGGTGACATGTTAGTGGTAGATATTGCACACATGACACGTGGGTCTTTCACCTCCTCCAGGTTTCAGCGAGCGATTTTGAGTCGAGAGTAATTGCACCTAAATTAACTTATTCTACTACTACTATACTTACTATGCAAAAGTTTGTGAGAATAGATGTACCGGTTGAACAGAAACACTCAACACCGAAGGGGTTGCGAGTAGGAGTCAGCTAAACTTTCTTGTCTGTGGGCAGCGGCAGTTGCCGCTATTAAAGAATTTCATTTACGATATAAAATAGAATATCCTTACGGGTTACCCTTAAGATTGTGTACCTACTAGAGAAACAATAATAATATTTATTGCACTTAATTTAATTTTCGATGCACCTCAGTTTGCGTGCAGCTCAAATTGCCGTTATCGAACCGATCACTTCGTCACCGTCATGGTACCCTGGTGCTACTGCAGCGGGAAAGGCACCGCGTGTCGCGTGACCGAGTTTTAATTTTAGGAAATATTCGAATGGTAGTCAACATAAATGTTCGACCGATCACCGAACTGTGTCAATGTTGCGTAGACCTCTACATCAGGGCAGTGTTGCGGATAAACATTTATGTTTAGTTTGTAAAATCCTACTTAAAATTTTATACATTAAAGTATAATTGATATTTTTCAGATTCAGAAGAAGATTTTGCCAAAGAAGTCGTTGCATTTACAAGCATGAAGATGTGAGTTGTGAGTTATGAGCGGACAATTATTACGTTTATATTGAAAGTAATGTGTACCATCTAGCAGGTAGGTATATGCAATAGCTGTAGTACTGAGTGCGAGCAAATGTCAGTACTCGCTGTGAAAAGACAAACTGCAATAATTTATCATCATCATGATCTTGCAGATAGCACTCATGTACTGTAAAAAAGTATGCCGTAATTAGGGTATATTATTAAAGCTAGTTAGTAAAGAACCCCGAAAATCACGTTTTTCCTAGTTTCCCTATTAGACACCTTTAAGGGTTTAATTTAAGAAAAAGAGGAAATCATTATTAATTAATTTAATAGTACTAGCCTTTCTATATATTTAGTTATAAAAAGCTTAGAAAGTGCTTTCTCCCGGCTTACCCTATCTGCCTTATAATGGTTTAGTGTAGGCATATTATGTAGCTTATAGTTTCATAGTCTATACCTGTAACTTCTATATACCTACTATTTAAGCTAGTAAAATCGCAGTGATATTATGTTAAATACATCTTATTATATTTATTGTAAACTTAATAGGTATATTAATTGTCAAAAACTAATATTAAATAATTATACACTTTCCTTGCACTTATTCCACTTTATTTATGAATAAAGTGGAATAAGTGCAAGGAAAGTGTATAATTATTTAATTGAACATGAATTTCCACCAAGAAGTGACAGTACATTCAATATCATATCTAAAAACTAATATTATTAATGCTGGTATGGGTGTCGTTTAAAACTGGACAAACCTCAGGATTTGTTATTCACATAATCGGCATATTATAATATTTTTTTTTGTATCACCAAAAATATATATTTATATAATATGCAGATGATGAACAAATGTATTTTGGTTGGGTTTGCCCCAACATAAGTCGCAACCCAACCAAATTACCAAACATTTTTCTGACAGTCAGGTGTACCTCCTCGATCAAATGACACACTACTCATGCCAGGCAAATTACTATTAGAATCATGTTATATCGTAGCTAGGAAGTAAACCGAGGAACATAATATTACTATCATTAGGATATATTTCGAGGTTTACACTTTACTTGCTATGAAGCAATTATTATAAAACTACTATTTGTTATGACGAAAACATAAAAGTATTATACACCAAAGATAGATAAGATATTACTCCTAAACTTGCAGCCGCATAGACAATCATATTACCTATAATATTATGAATGACTGTAATTACCACACTAATAAAAATATTTAGAAAGTCTTTGTCTGCTACATTGGAACAGTCATATAACAGACAAAGACAGCATAATTATTTGCATAGTCAATAGTCATCCACTGTGTAAATATTTTTATTAGTAAGGGTAGTAGAAGTTATTATATAGGTATTGTAAAAAAACACATTTTTTTCTTTAACTCGACTTATTCATTTGCAAAAGCTTAGCTTTAGTTACTTTGAATTATTTTTTCAATGTAAGTTATATTAGGTACTGACTGTGTATTATTTTGTAGGTCTGAAAAAGCATAAACAAATTCGGACAGTAATAATTATATTATAATTATTAATCAAAACATAGCCAATCTAATGATGAGTCTCTTGATAGTCTAAAATTAGTTTTATTTTTAGAAAACTTTAAGCGAATATTCTATTTTAAGAGAGTTAATGTAAGATGTTTTATTTTAAATTAATAAATAATAATAAAAAGTGATGTTGTTTTATTTTCTTACCTTAACACTTTTCTACATTCCACAGAACATTTGGTTCTGGACCAAAAAGTTTTGAAACTGATCAAGAAGGAACTTGGTCAATATTGTACCCAGCACATTAATTACTTTGCTAGGCAAACTTCAAGCTGTAACCTAGTAAAATCACCTAGGAAGTGCTTTCGAGTTAAACCCTTTAAAGGCACTTAAAAAGTGCGTGATTCAATGAAGGGCTTCAGTTTTAGGTACATGTCTACCGAGTAGAGTGGCGAGACATCAAATGTCAATACACTTTTCTTATTGATAATATTATGTAAATAAATACCTTCGTAAATTCCGTAATTACCTTTGTATAATAAATTTTTTTCAATGTGTGGACTGCGAAGGTCATTTCATCTCTTAATATGGACCCCGAGCGAAACTAATTAGTGACCCCTGTATTAGGCTATGACTTTTGAACTGCTAGGGACTAGAGTTAAACACTAAATAGGTCTAGGTCAGGTAATAAAGCGTGGTCCGTTATCATTGAGCAGTTTTGAGGAATGCCAGGATGACAGGAATATGAGGAGTTTTCAATTTGCCACGCGAGTGCCAGCTGTATGTGAAGGTCGACTGTCGCCGCTGAATGAAATATGCACACGAACATATTTTCATGTTTGAGTTTCCACGATGGAGCTTGAAACGAGGTAAAACTACACTTTCGCTGTACGAAAGTCGAAATATGATTGAGTAAATAAATAGATAAATGTTTATTCCCCTTTTCTGACCATTACACCACAAGAAATTATAACGAAAAAAAATTAAGACGAAATAAAACTAAAAAACCAAAATAGAACGTACAATGTTATAAATAATTTTGACAACTGGTACAAAATAATCCACAATAAATATTACAAACAAAGCATACGAAAAGACATTAACATACTTATTTAATATTGGCACAATAAAATTTTAAACTCCAACAAAATAAGGCAGGGAGTGTAATGAATAATGATCAAAAACTGAATTGGTATCCACTCAGGTAATGACCGCTGTTCGCAGTCCCTGATTTTCACACAAGTTACCAGTTCTGTTTTAATAAATATATACAAAAAATATACATATTATTATTACATTGTCACTACATAGTATAAAAACAAAGTCGCTTTTTCTGTCCTCATGTCCCTTTGTTCCCTTTAATCTTTAAAACTACGCAACGGATTTAGATGCGGTTTTCTTTAAGATAGAGTGATTAAAGAGGAAGGATTATAAGTATAATAACATTTATTCAATAGTGGAGAAATACTGTTATTTTTGAGGTTTCTAATGTGATGTCGTAAATAATTACATTTTTTCCCGCTTACATTGCAAACGCAGATAAATCTCGTAGGGTTCACCTACGAGATTTATCAAAATAATGTACTAAATATTGTAGACAATGAAAAGGTCTACAGAAAACTTCGCGATGGTATATGTCTATATATCCCACAATAACATTTTTTGTCATTTACTTTTTACTACAAATAATGGCTAATTTTCGAAGCGATTTTAACCAATACGGCATTAATCCTTATTCAATTAAATACTTTAAAATTTAAATCTTTAAATACATTGTTGATTTAATGGCCCTTTACAGCATAGATTTAAATGAATATTTTCGAAGATATTACAGATTTAAAAATTGCGGGCAGCGGGACGTAGCTTTTGCGGCGCGGCGGTACCGACCAATGCGGGCCACGGGTACTATAAAATATAAATCAAAACTACTGAATCGATTTTAATCATTTTTTCAGTGAGTGACATAGCCCATAGGCTATATTATATTTATACCCATGCGAAGCCGGGGCGGGTCGCTAGTATTATATATAATAATTAATATCTAAACTAAGTTTTTATCAATATTTAAGCCTAAGGGAACAGAAAGTAAGTCAACACCAACATATTTCTGTAAGTAAAAATGACGTAGTTGGGTAATTGTCAAGAAATTTCGAAATTCAGTTATCCTAAAATGACAAGAAAGTATTGAAATAATTTGCGAATATTATTTATTTTAAATGTGAATTTGATAGGTCCTGCTGCCTATACTAACGTCACTAGAAGTTATTTATGTGGTGGCTCTCCATAATTATCACGTCATTAAAATTATCCATAAAATCCACCATCAATTTTGATGAGGGGAAGATGGTGAGGTAATGACGAAATAAAGAAAAACCGAAAAGGACTAGTGACATAATGTTACTTTTAAAACGATTATTTTGCTTATGCCACGGCCGCACATGCGTCTATCGTCACGAAGCTTCGTGCTATGCTATGAGACGATACCATTGGACGATACACGCAGATCGTCCAATGGTATCGTCTCAAGCACGAAGCGCTACGCATGTTCGGCCTCAGCATTAAGGTAATAACTCTCTAACGCCATGTTTGATGTTATATTCTGTGCAACTTATAATCAGTTAGTTTTTTTTATGTGAGAGAGTGTAAAAACAATAATAACATCCTTATAATATGAACTAAAAAGTATTAAATAATTTTTCCTATCTAATAGTGCCTTTTTCCGAATTCGGCTAAACCTCAACTATTTCTGTACTCAATCTTCATCATTTTGAAGTCGGTACCAGATATAGCTGAATCTTCAGTTCTCTGACAGAATAGGTATTTGAAACTTTTGGAACTGGCACCGACTACAAAATTATGAAGATTGAGTACAGAAATAGTTGAGGTTTAGCCGAATTCGGAAAAAGGCACTATTAGATAGGAAAAAATATTAAATACTTTTTAGTTCATATTATAAGGATGTTATTATTGTTTTTACCTTGGAAATCGGTTTTAATTTTTTGTTAAAAATAATAATTTCATTATTTTTAGTTACCTAGTAAACCATCGCGTATATTCTACGTATCTTATTACAATTTGTTAAGAGTCACACTCACAGAATATATCAGGTAGGTAGAAAATTTTAAACAATACATTTAAAAAAAATCGAAGTGAACACGTGCAAGGTAATTTAACAATTTAAGGGCCGAATCACACCGGAATGGCAGCGGCGCGGCGCGGCGAGCATTTTCAGTGTCATTTGATTTTAAACTTTATCTTCATTATTGTAATACAATATAGTATCGCTTGAGAAACTTGGAAAGTCTCACGGCCGCCGGCGGCTCTATTACTATTTCTCAAGCGATACTATGTATTACAATAATGAAGATAAAGTTTATAAAATCAAATGACACTTAAATGCTCGCCGCGCCCTGCCATTCCGGTGTGATTCGGCCCTTAATCTATCAGATTAAAATAGTATAAACTTGCATAGGAATTCGATCTGTATATGTATGGTAATAAGGAGCAAAATCGTGTAAATAAATAAAAATACATTAAAGTACGAAGTATTTTTTTTTACTCATAAATGCGATTGTGTTTCTTATTCCTATTACGATGTAGATCGTTTTCCTATATAAGTATTTTTATACTACGGGTTCAATTTATTACCTCAATTCCCACAATCGCAGACACAATAGAATTTTTATTGTTATGCGGCAGCCGGGTGCCGCTTGTGGATTCATGGGTTAATAGTTAAACTAGTGTAGTACCTATCGAAGCAACTTACTTCTCTTTTTTCTTTCAAATCTCACAAGTAATATCAAATGTGTGCCTTACGCTCTGGAGTTAAGGTTGACTTTGTTATGTTCAATTTTGTGGTGCAAAGCGACTTATGCGCTTAGAACTTGAATCATTTATTTTGAAACAACATTATATTTTTATTAAAATCGCTATGAAAAGCACCAATTATTATAAGGACATAACGTGATGATATAATTATGGTGTTGTGGGGGCATATTGTATCCATATACAACCATGTGACACTGGTGACCCTGACGTGGTAATGATGATGATGATGATGAATGTAATTTGCAGTTTTTTTTTTTATGAAATAAGGGGGCAGACGAGCAAACGGGTCACCTGATGGAAAGCAACTTCCGTCGCCCATGGACACTCGCAGCATTAGAAGAGCTGCAGGTGCGTTGCCGGCCTTTTAAGAGGGAATAGGGTAATAGGGGAGGGTAGGGATGGGAAGAGAAGGGAATAGGGGAGGGAAGGGAAGAGAATAGGGTAGGGGATTGGGCCTCCGGTAAACTCACTCACTCGGTGAAACACAGCGCAAGCGCTGTTTTACGCCGGTTTTCTGTTAGAACGTGGTATTTCTCCGGTCGAGCTGGCCCATTCGTGCCGAAGCATGGCTCTCCCACGTATAAATAGCACATGCTTTCAGTTTTTAAAACAGCGCCTAAACCCCCAAACTTGTATCTATAAGGAATCCGGAGTTCTCTTAGTACCTTCGAAACCATAGTATACCTTGGTGCAAAATATTGCGTTCTGGTAGCATATGTTTAGGATACTTCTCATAAAACTACCTCCTCCTTTTTTGAAGTCGGTTAAAAAATTAGAGTGTAAAAATTATAGTAATAATAATATTATGTATAATAATGAAGTAATGTTCATATATAAAAAAGTAATAAAATCATGTATATATTTTGTAAAACACTTAAAAATAGAGCTGTAGCAGCTGTAGGGAAGGTAATAGGGTAGGGGAGGGTAGGAAATGGAATAGGGTAGGGGATTGAATTGACATAACCCGACTAACTGACGTAGGTCTGCAGCTGCCAACTGCGGCCTATGGGCTATGAACCAATTTCTTCGATGGTACATGAAAGATGATAATCCACGCGCGATCAGGATGGGATCGCAATGACAGTTTTGTTTGCTAAAAAAGTAGCGTTAGCAAAAATATTCTGATAACAATAATTTATAGGTAAGTAAGTAATCGACCAATTCTGTACATTAAAGGTATTACCGTGTTTTTGGTCAACCCCGTGGCAGCTTCAACTCTTTCAGTTAAGTACTTACTTTATTTTTTTATTTTTGAGCGAATCCAAAATTTTCACGAAAAAGATTTGTGGTAATATTTTATCAATCATGAATGTGATTCAGCTATTATTTTATTAATCAATTACTATAATAATATCACACATTACCTATTATTATAACAAAAAAATTAAAACAAACACTTAAAAAAAATGTCCGCAAATAAAAACGTTTTTGTTTGTCGGCCCTACGGGCTACGGCTGGCCAAATGTTAGCCGCGCGCGTCAACATTAGCAAACAAAACTGTCATTGCTACAGAACACACTTTTAATGTGTTCTGTGGTCATTGCGATATTTAATAAAATAATTAAATTCTAAATACGGCCCTGGATATTTGTTACGTTCGAAATAGTTATCCTAGATGACGACAGATGGCGCTTTATAAGTAATATGATAATAAAAGCTATATAAGTACGGTTTTAGCTATTATATGTGTTTAAGACAAAGTGTATAACGGTTTTCAGTATTCAAGTATGATATTTGTAATAAACTTATGCAAAATTATACGCATTTACGTATGTATTATCTTTCAAAGGTCTGGCCATCTAGTGTCAAGTAGATAGATTAACGTTTTGTTGTGAAATGTTCTAGAACTTTTATATTTAAATTACATTTAAAATTATTTCCAAATGAAATGTGATGTTACTTATGTTATCAGAACGTCTGTCTGAGTGTTTTCGACATTGAAAAATACAATACATCATCCTTTCCTTGTTAAAAACGCATAAAACAGATTTATTGGGAGTCTCGTTACGTATGCATCTGACAAACGCTAAAAGTGTACTGACTTAAGCCCCGCCCACAATGATGACGTCAGGACCTAGTTGAAAATCACAGTGCACAGTTGCTTATAGCATAAGGTACTATTATATATTCTGTGCTTATAGTACGAACAGACGTCCCGACCACCCGACCACGGCCAAATCGGGAAGTGTGGAGAGCGGTCGGCCCGACATAATTATTATTAACTAGCTTTTGCCCGCGGCTTCGCTCGCGTGGAATTCAAAAATCGCGTAAAACACGAATATTCTTGTAAACCTCCTTTGGAAACATGATGTTTTTCCAAGACCAAAAGTAGACTATGTTATTCTACATCCTTTCAACTAAGTATATGCCAAAAATCAAGTCGATTTGTTGCTTCGGTAGGTCGTGAAGGAAGGACAAACAAACAAACACACTTTCGCATTTATAATATTAGTATGGATAGTCAGCCCCCCCAAGTAGTGTCCGGGGGCAAAGCCCCCCGCATAATAATCAAACGACACTCGAAATCTGTATGTTTAGTTTAGGTTAGAATAATTTCGTTATGATATTCACTTTTAAGTAATACCTCAGTTTGTTCTTAAAAAAGAAGAATTACAACGCAACACTAACGCCGCGACACCGTTTTGTTATAAACATCATTTTCAGGGAGGAAGAGGGCGCAGCCATTAAGTAGGGAGGCTGGGGGGGGCGAAGCCTAGTAATTAAATTACACTCAAATAGTGGATGTTTAGTTTAGGTTAGAATAATTTCATTTTTATTTATTGACTTAGTTTGTTCTTTAAGAGGAATCAAAACTCAACACTAACGACGCGACACCATTTTGATATAAGCTGTATATACCCCAAGTATTGTCAAAAACTGTATGTTTAGTTTAGGTTAGAATAATTTCGTTATGATATTCACTTCACATCCCAGGTGCGGGAGTTATGATATATATAATGACGCGTTACCATTTTGATATAAGCTGCGTTTCCAGGAGTAAGGGGGGGGGGGGGTTTGGTGGACCTGACCCCCTCTTTTGACCCCTTAGAGGGGTGGAGGGAAAAAAATTATACACCAGATGTTAATTTGGAAGAAGACAAATATATCTGCGAAAACCGCATTCAAATCGGATCAATAGTTTTCGTGTGATGCGGAAATAAACATACAGACAGACAGACAGACAGACAGACAGACAGACAGACAAAAAAGTAACCACATTTTTTGGCTTCCATAGCGATGTAGTAACACCCCCCGCTTATTATTTTTTTTGAATATCTTTAACGTACAGAATTTTCATTTCTACAATTTTATTATATGTATAGATTAGATACTGATAGGTTCAAAATAATATATTTACATCCTCCATCATCCCTTACATCCTCAATTCAACCCCCATGGGGATAAACCCCATGGGGGTTGAATTTATCAAAATCCTATTTAAGCGAACGTTTTCATCATAGAGGCTCAAATCTTTAATAATTTCAGTTCAATCAGTCGAAAGTCTACGAAAATTCATAAAAATTTTCATCCCCTATTTCATCCCCTTAGGGGTAGAATTTATTAAAATCCTTTCTTAGGGGATGCCTACATCATAGTCGCTTTATGCATACAAAATCTCAGCCCGATCGGTTTAAAATTGACAAAGTTTCATACAAACTTTCATCCCCTATTTAACCCCCTTAGGGATATAATTTTTTAAAATTCTTTCTTATGGGATGTTTACGTCATAGTAGCTTTATGCATGCAAAGTTTCAGCCCGATCGGTTTAAAATTGACAAAGTTTCATAGAAAGTTTCATACCCCATTTTATTCCCTTGGAGGTAGAATTAGGGTGGAATTTTTTAAAATCCTTTCTTAGGGGATGCACTCAGGATGATGACGTCATAGTAGCTTTATGCGTGCAAAGTCTCAGCTGGATCGGTTTAAAATTGAGAAAGTTTCATACAAAATTTCATCCCTTATTTTACCCCCTTTAGGAGTTGAATTTATTTAAATCCTTTCTCAGGAGATGCCTAAGTCGTAGTAGCTTTATGCGTGCAAAGTCTCAGCCCGATCGGTTTAAAATTGACAAAGTTTCATACAAACTTTCATCCCCTATTTTACCCCCTTGGGGGTAGAATTGATCAAAAACCTTTCTTAGCGGATGCCTACGTCATAACATCTACCTGCATCCCAAATTTCAGCCCGATCGATCCTGTGGTTTGGGCTGTGCGTTGATAGATCAACATGTCAGTCAGTCGGTATTGATATTGGTCGGGAATGATCGGGTCGCCGGCGCACCCGACAAGCCGAGCGCCCGACCGAATTGGAACGTCTGGAAGCTTTGTCCCGACCAAATCGGCTCAGTCGCATTCGTGACGCCGCCGTTGTTAGACGTAATTATGAACGCCGAGGGAGTAATGATCTCAGAACGTGAAATAATAATAAAGATATTAGAACTTTATAAAGACTTTCCCTGTTTGTGGGACTTAGCTCATAGAGATTACGCAAATAGGAGTGCCAGGCATCAAGCTTATCTAATTATGCCGGATGTTTTAAATAAATGAACAGTACGGCAACTTTGAGCTTTGAACAATGGTCGCCGCAACCAACGCTATTTTAGCATTTTAAGGGTTCCGTACCCAAAGGGTAAAAACGGGACCCTATTACTAAGACTTCTATGTCTGTCCGTCTGTCTGTCACCAGGCTGTAGCTCAAGAACGGTAATAGCCAGAGAGTTGTCATTTTCATAGATTGTGTATATCTGTAGCCGTTATAACAACAAATACTAAAAACAAAATAAAATAAATATTAAGGGGGGCTCCCATACAACAAACGTGATTTTATGGCCTTTTTTGAATTGAATTTTTCACACAATATTTAGTTATATGTGTGCTTTAATATTTAATAATAATATTAAAATAAAATTAAAAATTAAAGGGGGCATCCCATACAAAAACGTCTAATTTTGCTCTATAATGGTACGGAACCCTTCGTGCGCGAGTCCTACTCGCACTTGGCCGATTTTATTAGATAATACCGGCGGCATGATGTTTTAATGCATCGACGGCAATAGCTGGCTCTGGTTCACTACTTCATACAAAGTCAACTGACGGTTGGAAGGCCGACCGTCGGGCAATCTGTAGCAATGTCGGAATGGTTGGCATGTCAGCCCCGATTCGGTCGGCCCCGACCAAATCGAGACATGTGTTCCTACTATTAGGCCAACTCCTCTTTGTTTTAGCTCCGTGATTATTGTGGCTTTGTTTTAGTTTTGTTTAAAATATATTTTATTTTATTTTTATGATTAATTTAATTCTTCTAAGAAAAAAGATTTATTCTTAGAATATTGTTTTAATTTTATTGTCAAACAATAATTTTCGACACCTATTTATTGCTTTTTAATAATTAGGTATAATCGATGCACGATGGATTGCAATGTTATGTGTTTTATAATATAATATTTTCACGGTTTTTAATAATATTAAAACGCCGCGACTCGATGCGTTATTGCGTTGTACTGTGCAGTACCTATGCTGTGTTATACAGTATGGGGTATCTATATATTAATTAATACGCGAGCGAAAACTTTGGACCCCTTTTTACGAAAAATGCGGAAACGTAGGAGCATTAAATTTCGCACAGTTAGAGTGGGTTGCACTAACTTACTTTAACTTTAACTTTAACCATAACAAAAAGTCAAATGAACTGTCAAATCCCTAATAAAAGTCCATTATGGACGCCATATTTGACGATAACTTTAACTTTAACTACGCCTCTGGTGCAACCCACCCTTATAGTTTAAATTGTGGAGGAGTGCATCGAGCCAATATTGTTTTAAAATTATGTTTTTTTCATACATTTTTTTAATAAATAAAATATTACACACACTACAATGTACACACTACCATATTTTTGAATGACAAGCATATATACACCAATTTTGCTCTTTGGTTTATGGTTGAAGTCTGTGATCAAATTGATATATATTTTTTTATTGAATCTCAAGCACTGCATATTTTATTATAATAATTATCTGTGACACCGACAACGGTTACCTACCATGGTGTCTACTTTGTTTATATCATTTCAATAAATATTATCCTTACGAATAAACGTATCCGGTATGTTTATATTTCTCTATGAATAAACGACTACATCATTGAGAGCTATTTGCGTTCAAACTTATAATTTAAATTATTATTTAAGGTCGAATTTCGACCATTGAGCGACCTCTAGTTAAAAGTAACGAGTAACGATACGATAGTATTTAGTAACGAGTACTAACAGTTAAAGTAACGAATACATAGGGGTACGCTTTTTTTTGTTACTTTTACAGCTCTACTTAAAAATACGACAATGTAAAAATGTAACATAGTAAACATTTACCTGTATAACGTACGGAGGAACAAGAATGTACTTATGATAAAAAAATAATAGTAGCATTCGAGTATTTTATTTATAAACAGACGGACATAATACAACCTCCTCCTTTTTGGAAGTCGGTTAAAAATGAGATCATTATTCAACTGCCACTTGCCACTTCCCAGTTATAATTATTATTATATTGTAAGGGAATGTCTTTTTGCGGGAAACATATAAATGTACAAAATATTTGTAACGCGTTTTTAGGGTTCCGTACCCAAAGGGTAAAAACGGGACCCTATTACTAAAATAAAATAAAAATTTAAGGGCTCCCATACAAAAACACAACTTTTGGCCTATTTTTTCTCTATAACGTTACGGAACCCTTCGTGCGCGAGTCCGACTCGCACTTGGCCGATTTTTTACTTTATGAAGCTGATTTCTGTTTTTCATAATACATCTACACTAATATTATAGAGCGGAAAACTTTGTATGTAATGATAATGAATAGACTTAAAAAAACTACTGGACCGATTTTAAAAACTCTTTCACCATTCGAAAGCTACATTATCCACAAGTAACATAGGCTAAATTTTATTTTGGAAAAAACTAGGGTTCCGTAAGATATTTGGGTTTTTCGGACACAAGGTGTAAAAAATCAACCAGAAAAGTTACTTATTTTGCGTACGCTGCCTAAACTATAAAAGATAGAACCATAAAATGTCCTAATTAATTGTATATTTTATAAATATCTACAAAAAAGTCCGTGACACATATACCTATCTATGTCGAGTGAGGCACAACAACCATTTTTTCATTTAAAAATCTTGAATTTTTTTTAACTACATTTAAACGCATTTATTCTACTTATGGTATTAATCCTTATCAAAATAAATTATTTCGTCACTAATTACAGTTTATGTAGATATTATTTGGTCTTTGAATGATTTAAATTGGACGTTTGGTTTTGAAATTACGGCGAAATTAAAATATTACGATTTCTGCTGCACGGCCCGTTGCGAATTGGGCGTCACCAAGGCGGGGGTGCTTGTGCGGGAGGGGAGTTTAGATCTGAGTAAGGTACCCGCGCGGCTCAGACGCGAGGTCGGATAATGACTGCGTCGTCGATGTTAGTGCCAAGTGCCAACTGCCAACCCACACGTACCACAACCACACGACATCGCCACGACAAAATGTCGTCGAGCAGTGGTTACGTGTGTATTCACACGTAACCACTGCTCGACACAAAATGCTGCAGCGACACTATTGTGTCGCTGCAGCATTTTGTGGTTGCGTTATCGCCAGTGGTTGCGTGGTGTGCAGACATTCAGGCCTATTTTCAGCGTTAAATTAAAATTATAAATAATAGAGATAGAATTCCGGGAGTCGGAAGATTTTTTATGGAAATAATATCCTCCTCTTTAAGAATCTTTATTCTTAATTTCTTAAATGTTAATAGTTTCGGAGTTTTTAACAAAAAACGTAATACCTTTTTTTTGTAACTTAATTTGTTTAAGTATAACTTTTGCAATTTTTTGTGTGCTTCCGATCACGCTTCCGATAACATTTTTCTAGACGTCATTCCGAATCTAATGAGCTATCGCACGTATTATTAAGTGCCTTATCTCTATATTTCGCCATTCTCAAGCGCGGGCGGCGTGCGCGCACTGTCGATGCATCGACGCAACGTTGTGGTTGCGATGTGGTTGCGACGTGGTTGCGACGTGGTTGCGACGTGGTTGCGATGTGGTTGCGACGTGGTTGCGACGTGGTTGCGACGTAGTCGGCCGTGGTTGCGATGTGGTCGGTATTTGACAAGTGGTCGACAACGACTGCAAAATGTGGTACGTGTGAATGGTCCAGTTCATTTACAATACGAAATATACGCCCGACCACGTGGTGTGGTTGTGGTTGTCGTGTGGTTGTGGTACGTGTGGGTTGGCCCTTAGTGTCGGTGTCTGTGAATTGACCTGGGAATCATTTTGCTGACCGTGTCTTTCCTGGGTAGGCTTTTTGCAGCGGTTACAGAGTTACAGACATCCATGCGGGCGGAGCCGCGGGCGACCTCTAGTTTATCATATTTTCAAACAATCAAAAGTACTTCAATATGATTCGAAATATTATTGTTTTTTTTTTTGGGAAACAAAAGTAAATAAAATTGCTACTTGGGACACAACAAGGGACAATAAATGAAATTCATTTATTTAATATATATAGGGCTCTAAAATTATTATAAATGACACTTTTAGGTATGGTTATGTGGATTGTATAGTAATCATAGTAACATCCATTTTTTTCAACTCCAACGACTAGAGTTTCTGAATTTCGTGAGAATCACCCAGTTATATTATTATTATAAAAATAAATATACTTACAATATAAAAATATGCCACAACGCCATCTGTTAATGGCGAGCAATATTATTTGTGAACATAGATCTAAAAGCGTGGCAGGAAGTTCGTGATTCGTGAGCTTTAAAGCTCTGATGTCAAGTGTCTCTCTTACGAGTTCAGGGGTGGGAACATAGATGGCGCTTTGACGAAGTGATATTTAAAAATAAGTCGGCTGACAGGAAAGTTTTATCGCTACTAAAGTCCGGTCGCCGGATAGAGATAATTTTCTATTGATGCCTCACTTTGTCCGCAATCGAAAATATTGATATCTCTAACGCCGACCTGTGACTACAAGGTCGCGAGTGAAAGAGTCA
The DNA here is from genome assembly GCA_905187585.1 of Cyaniris semiargus. NCBI lineage: Eukaryota > Metazoa > Arthropoda > Insecta > Lepidoptera > Lycaenidae > Cyaniris > Cyaniris semiargus. The sequence goes on along the minus strand of LR994547.1, from coordinate 24,528,915 downwards.
AGAAGTTTTTTTGTTGTTTTTCTCAACCCAGAGACCGAACTTAATAATATCAAAATTCATAGTACATACATAATAGTGAACGTTTGTGCAAAGTTATAAAGGTGCAATTGGTATTTAATTCGAAAGAATATAATATCGTAAGTAGGGAAATATGTTATTATTCAAATATTTCTTTAAAAATATTCGAAAACATTCGAAAATAACATTCCCTGATCGTAAGTTAAACTAATTATTTACATAGTTGCAAGTTGTAAATTCGGTGGAATTAATTTTTTTATTCGTCAGTCCTGATCTTCAGAGCTTAGCGTGTACTTAATACATTTAAAGTATTAATTTAAATTTTTTAGATTTTTTTAAAATAAATATATTCACGTGAATCGTGATATTACTTAACCAAAATTTAAGTAAGTACATACCGAATAGCAAATCTAAACTTAAAATATATTTAAGTACATGCAGGACAGATAAAAGTGACATTCTTTGTTTAAAGACACGAAAAAGGACTCTTCTCGACCTAAATTTCTATTATTATATTATAATGTTGGTGAACGTTACACATTGCTGGATTGAAACGCCACGGGTTTCAGATCTCTAATGAAGATGCGGCAATGAACAAAAAATGGGCGTCCGTTTCGTGTCCACGATTCTATTTATAATACGTCCGCTGTAAAAATTGTTAATTATGGAAATACAAGCCTTTAGGTTTCTGCGAGAATTTTCTTTGTCACGGAAATCTCCTCAAGGAAATTTTTAATACTTTATTTATTAAGTATCGATAGTACCAAAGAAACCTTAAGATAGTTTAAGTTGTTTTTATTTTGATAGTAGGTCGCCCACGAAAACTCCAGTTCGTTGAGTTCGGAATTTCAGATAAACATAGAGTGAGACAAATAACTTCGTTAGTTTCGTTCATTACGCGTAGCGTCGTCGGTAGCGTTCCGGCGTAGCGCGCTACGAACCCAAATAAGAAATTTTAAAATCGCGAAGGGGTCAGTTAAAAAAGAGGTCTAATCAGTTCTGCGAGCACGCGTTACGCACTTACATAATGAAAGGGGGAAGGGGGGCGGCCGGCCCCTCGGGGGGGTCAGGGGGCCGAGGGGACGTTATCTGCGTATAGGGTGTCCAGCCGCCCCGATCGATAGCTACGTGTGGACTTTATGTAAAAAGCCTCCACGACCATAAGTGTCTAGAAACGGGGCCCCAGGGAGGATATCTTCAATTTTCGAGAATTTCCAATGGCTCGGGGCCGCGGGGCGGCGGGGTGGAGGGGGGAGAGGGGTGTCCGAAAAATGCGCACCCCTTAATTGAATTCGTTTGTTTGTCGCTTGTCATCAGCGACGATTAACATGCGACTCAGACGCCGAAGATTTAGGGGCACATGCTGGAGGATGCGTCGAACTGCGAGCTGGTTGAGCGAGCTGTTGCATGACTACAGACATCGTGCAGATTATTAGCATTTTATCTATCTTCTTACTCTTCTTAGACATCTCGAGTGTCTAGCACTCATGACCAACGAAAATTTAAAGTCTCGTCCTTTCCGATTAAAACTCCAAATGATGACTCGGTAATCGGTGATCATTAAAAATGAGTTTAAAACATTATGATCAGTCGGCGCGGTGTGAGCGGTGACGCGGTAGTGAAATACACTCTGAGGTCATTGACCCCGTCCCGAGTGGACAATTGTTGAGGGTTACACTTTTATTGGGATGTTGAGTTTGTTATGATCGGGGATTTTGTATTTGTTTTTGTAAATATGTAGGTAATTGAGTCGCGTAACGCGTTGTTGAGATATTACGTAGAGTGAGCATTGAGCAGTGAAGATAATATTATAGATAGGTACATGAAAATATTCAAACATGGTTCAGGTTGATGCATTTTACATATAAAAGTGAAGTGACGTACTTAATACGTCGTTTTTCGTGCAGACAAGTACAAGTGGAACGCATGTTGCCTGTTTTTATTTTAAGACACCCTCTGAAAATTTTCTTAAAAAGTCTTGTGATCATTGTAGATGAAAAATGTCTGTAATTCTTAAGTTTTCTAGTTTGTTCATTGTTGTATTTGCATAATCGATGCTTATACTATATTTCACTATTCCGTATCATTATTTGCTACACCCGGTTGTACAGTAATAACATTATGTCACCATATCCCCACTTTATGTTTTTGTGATAAACGCTAATACATATTTAATTGTGGTATAATTCGAGGCGGCCGCTCGTCAAAGCGCCGTAACTGGCGAATGGCACTTATAATGTGGTTGTAAATGTTAAAATCGCACAAAACCCGGGTTAGGGCCGTTTCGTCGATGTTTGTAGCTTCATAAAACACGGCCAAATGTGTCGGACATACACTCAACTACGTATAAAGATGTTCGGACACTCGCTGCTAACGTTCGCGTTACTTCCATCTACTTCGATATTACCGATCTTTTAAGGCGAAAGTTCAAATGTTTCAGTTGGTACCCGTACTTCGGTGTACTTAACATGTTTTCTTTAATTATACAATAATTTAAGTTTTAGCGGTTGGCTTATGCAGTGTTTTTCAAACTTTTTAAGACGCGAACGACTTTTCTCTTTTGGTGTAAAAAAATATTTCGCGACCACCAATTCGGTCCTTTATCATGTACGTATGTTAATAAATATATCTTTTTGTTAAATTCCATTTTGAATCTTTATTGTTTTCTTTACCGTAAAAGTTCTCTCAACCTCTGGTGACCCCCTACAGAAGTTTCTTTCAGAACACTGGTTTAAAGTAGATCAAAGAAATAGTAAAATATTATTTTCCAGTATGGCCACTTACCACTTGAACATTCCGTACCTGCTGGACGTAATGTTCGATCCACCGTCCACGGTACGATACACATAAAATACGTTCGTAAAATTAAACGCCGTAAAGTGGACAGGAAGAGCGATTAGTCGAGTACTCCGCGTGTTTTATAATACACACGGCTTTTGCTTCGAACATAAATAAAACTATTTAGATATAAATGGCATTCTATGAAGAACGAACATCAAGCGAACTAAACAAACATAACGTCATCAAATCTATACTAAAAACCTATTGTCTTCAAATAAACAATGTTAAAGTGCCTAATTTTTATCTATCTTGTTCCTAATTAACGTATAAAGTAACTTTATAGTACCGAGTACAAACTAACTGATATATATATATATATATATATATATATATATATATATATATATATATATATATATATATATATATATATATATATATATATATTAGTTTGTATAATTATTTATAACCATATCTGTGAATAGGACTGTATCGCAGCATTAACCAAACCTCATTGGTTTTAAATGCTGTTTCAATTGAGTTGAATAATTGTATATGTCTTATTTGGTAAATAAATAAATAATTAAACAATATTATTTAGCACACATCGATATTACAAAGTCTAATAAGGTCACTTCAAGCGAGTACTCGATTTCAATATTAAGATTGCAACCCAGTTGTTTTACTTTGACTGACCACGACAATTACAATTTTAACCTTACAAACACGAGATTGCTTTAGCTACTTGTATTTTGTGCCTCAGAAATATAGGTAGCGAAATGTAATTTATCTCAATCTCTAGAATATTCGACCTAGACGAAGTACAATGCTGTATCACACAAAACCACTTTGGCGCTTATGCATAGTCGATTTTCGAGTGTCGATACTACGTTTCGGTCTAGGTTCTAAAATTAAAAGTATGCTAAACGAGTTTTCGAAATGAGCGTGTAGACTGGATTAAAACTCAGTAAGAGTCAAGTATTATGGTGCAGTAGGTCTAGGTAGTATAATATGTGCGGGCTATCGAAGGGGAAGTGCGCGGAACGGACGGAAGGTGATTCTGTCCTGAGGCTGCGTCGCCCTTGGTTACTCCGAGGGCGGCTAACATGTAAAATAGATTCTGCACGATTAAACGTTGCTCCACTTTGTGTTCGAGTTTTATGTCCAATTTATTGCGTATTATGTTACTACCGTAACTATATCGTTCTTTCAATCGACACCCCTAAACAATGTTTCTTACATAATATTATTATGTATATTCAGGATTATTACTAATTTATTCATTTTGATCTTCACTTTAAATATTCACCAGAAATGTTGTGAGGCCATTTTCATATCATTTAACGTCGATAAATCATGCTTTTGATGAATGTAATACTGTTTATGAAGGTTTATACACCACTCTCAAATAAGTAGTAATAGTAATTAATAAGTTCGCCTTTTTCTAAAACATCGGATACATCATTTATAATTATTTATGAATACATCATTTATAATTATTTATGAATTTTTGAACTGTACGGATAAAAGCTGAGGAAGTAATTGCGTATTTACTAGTATCTTACACTAACCTCGACAGAGAGGAAGAAGTTGAATAAGTAAATTGGAATCTAAGAAATATATTATTATCTTATATTATCGCTATCTTTATTTGCAAAAATATGGTACAGAAGGTGAAACAATTGAAGCAGTGTTTCAGATATAAGCTACGCCTAGCCCTACGGCAGAAGTGTTGGGATCACCTACCTACTCTTACTGCTAGGGTGGAAAGATAGCAAAAATATACTTAAAATGTAACAACTAATTATATTCCTACTCCATTATTTTCAAAAGATTTTCGGTCTCTTCTGAGACTTCTGAGACTTGTGGTTGTGGTGCACCACCCCATGCGATGATCATAATGCTTATTATATCAAAGTCAAACATAAATTACAAGATTAATAAAGTTATTTCTAGGTCATCTGTCTATAACTTTAAATTGCCTCGTCAAATACGATGAAAAGTTTTCAATCGTATTGTCAAACAGTTTCATGACACCACTTCACCCGGCGAGCAATGTCAAATCAGATGACCTAGAAGTCTAGACCCAAACAACGCCGGCCTCGAACAAAAGAGAAAGTCCACTGTCACTTTCGTACGATGAAGTGGAGCATACTGCAATAGTTCCGGGGGCTACTTGTATATCTGCCCAAGATACATGGCTCGCCGCCCACGCCCGTCGCCCGTCGCCCGCCCAACGCTAGGGTTAAAACTATGCTTCAATATTTTAAATTATTATTATAATTCAAATTTAACTTCTCGTTAAGATAAGATTATGTCAAAGACCTTTGTACTTTTGTAATGTCTGACCGTCTTCTCTGTTAAAGGAGTTAAACTTAACTTTTTTACCAAGTGGTAATAGAAAGTATTACATATTATTATGATCTTAATATAAAGTACGACGTAATAAAATATACCGTTTAAAAAGTGTAGCTACTATAATATATAAGAAAGTAACATAAGTAAGCCAAGAACGTATTAACCCTCACAACTCAAAACTAATGTAGAACGTAGCTATGTTTAGTAGTCAACTTACTGGTTGGTGGAAGTTTCGAATTACTGATTCAATTGCACATTCAACGAGATATGGCGAGCTATTGGCTAAGTAATCTCGGTCAAATCAATCGCTTGAAGTAATAAGTAAAGACGTCTAAAATAAAATATTATTAAAAAGCATAATAAGCGCCAGCCCTGCGTGTCCGGCGCAGCCCTGAATCTGTAGAGTGCGTGCCCGGCCCGTAAACACCCCCTACATGTGGGGCTGGACGAGACCCCCCGAAGGGGTTCACCCCACCCCCCGCTTCCTTGTTCCTCCTTGTGCAAATTCCCCTGGCGATGGAAATGTGTTCCGTAACATTTTATACAATTTCTAGTTCAAAACTTGTCCACTGAATGTTCGACCTCGATTGACAAATCTTGGGCGGCTTCCTGGGCAGCGTTCGTTTCATTGAAATAGCAGAAAATATTGAATTCAAATAATACTTTAAAACTAATACACCAAAAACCTTCCAAGATTTGTATAAATCACTAGATGTAGATGGTGCTCAATATTGTGTACCCCGGACCCAGTGTTTTTCCACAACTTATAATTAATAATACTATATTATAATTATGACGTTACAATATAGTCGCTTAAGCTTTTTGTGTGGCATTTATAAAGAATAAAAAATCTCTTAGGCTTTATCCTTTGTCTTAAATAATTTAATGAAGTTTAAAATTGGACATATTATATACACTTGGAAAAAAGTAACCTTCCTTCTGGCGTCGTTACATATGAATTATATTTTATGGTGATCAAAAAATGACTTACATAGTAGCTTACATATTTTCGAAATATTATGCTGTAATGACTTATATAAGTATTTAAGTTTAAACTACAAGGATTATTATAAGTATATTAAAAGTAACATTATAAGAGTAAAAACTAAAAACCGTAGGAGGACGCACCATTTAAGTTTTTCCAATATGGGATGCTCGGTGTACTGATGATGATGATGATGATGATCATCACGTCTTGGCCTCATGTCCAGCTGCTAGACCGGTCAGGTTCTGTGTTGTAACGAATAGAAAACACAATGCCTTACAAATAAGTGATATTCGATCGGGGCATTTTCAACTTTATTTCTTCACGGAAAAAATGATTTTTCATCGGATGTTTCATCTGGCTTAATCCTTTGATTTTACCCGACGAGGGTAATTATTAGTAAAAACTTACTGCGTTGTATTGATTTCTATGATTGAACATTTGGCGTTTATAAAATAAGGGAGCAAACGGGCACCTGATGAAACTCGCAACATCAGAAGGCCTTCGAAGAATCGCCTTTTAAGGACATATACAACGTGACATTTTAGCGGTTGTTTTCCCGCAGCAGAACTACCTATGGTAGTACTATCGAATCGAGCAAGTTATTTTTTGAAAATTAAAAAATATTTTGTATGACGTACGTGGTAACTTTATGCCGATAGGCGCGAGCGGCAACGACCCGGCCGAATTTTATTTATGGTTTGAATTAAAAAAAAAACTTCACAAATCCATTGCACTACTAAGATAGAATCATTTTACTGCAGGAAAACAACCATTAAAATGTCTACATAATATACGCTCTCTTCTTGAAGGTTTGGTCCGTCGTATTGGTCCGGAAATACTACTGGCGACAGTTCGTTCCAGGCTTTTACAGTGCGTGGCAAAAAGTTACGCGAATAACGCACGGTGGAAGACTGCTACTGATCGAGGTGATGAGGATGATATATTTTTCCCGTGAAACGATGGCGAAAAGTTGCAGGAGTTATGATTCCGAACAATTCCTCGAACCACTCCCCGTGATACAACCGTTGAAGGTTGAGAGCGAAGTCACATCCAGCGTTCCAGCTTGTTTAAAACACTATGGTAGTCAACAATCCGAGCTGCCCTTCGTTGGATACGATCCAGAGTTGGTATTTTGGCACCCCTGTCCACTGCCAACAGTATTCTATGTGAGGCCGAATCTGCGCCTTTTAGAACTGGTAGGCGTTGGATCGGACTGAAATACTGTCTCGCCCTGGTCGAACACCAAGTTTCTTCGAGGCTAACTTGGCCTTACCCTCGAATCTCGATGACATCGGAACTGGAATTCACTCGAAATGTTTACACCAAGTATCTCAATGCTGGGGTAGACTCTTAAAGTGGTTCCCTCAATACGAGGATATACGAATAAATTGTTTGTAAAGTCTTGATATGTCAGAAATGTTAACGCGTCTGTCCCTAAATCTATGTATAGTTTACCGAGAAGCATTGAAGAAAGACGCTTAGCTTATTCAGAGACCCGCTATTTTCAAGAAGAAAATAATTTTCAAGGTAAGAATCTGGCAATCTGATACATTAATCAAAACATTGTCCTAGAAACCGCTTGCTATTTTTGAATGGTATATCAACTGTTAGAATTATATTGCAAATATAACGTACAAAATATAAATATAATAATATAATTACATTATTGTTTACTTAAATGCGAGTTAGAACAATATCATGTTGACTGCTAGTCCATTTTAATCCATACTTAAATATTATAAATTGTGCCAAATAACGCCTGTGGTCCAGTGGTTTAGAGCGTGGCTCTTGACTCAGAGGTCGTGTTTTCGATTCCCGCGTTGGAAACATATTATTTTCAAGTTTGGTTAGGACAATGCAGGCTGATCACCTGATTGTCTGACAAGTAAGATGATCCATGCGTCGGATGGGCATGTAAAAAGTCGGTCCTGCGCCTGATCTCTCGCCAGTCGTGTCGGTCTTCCGTCCCACTGGGTTATGAGAGTAAAGGAATAGAGAGTGCTCTCGTGTACTGCGCACGCACTTGGGCACTATAAAATTACTCCTGCGTAATTGGCTTAGTTTCAGTGAAACCGGACACCGTCACCGAAACCGGTGAGGGAGTTATTATTATTATGCCAAAGTGTGTCGGTCCTATAAGGCTTAAACTGTTTAACCGATTTGGATGATTGGTATAATAATATAATATTATTATCTTTATAGATTCAGTACTAGGGCACTATCCGCAACTCCGTTGTTCGTTTTACGGTGCGGGAACCGTACATTTTTTCGGCATAAAAAGCATTTTACGTCCTTTATCGGGACTCAGAGTATCTCTATATCAAATTTCATCAAAATCGGTTGAGCGGTTTTAGCATGAAGCAGTAACAGACGGACCGACAGACACAGACACACTTTCACATTAATAATATTAGTATGAACTAGGTCTCAGGTTACTACGCAAAATAATGTGTACCTTAACGAAGTTACAGAGAAGATCTAATTTAAAGTTTAAATGTAAAGTGAATATTTTTAAGAGTGCCTGTCATGTTTAAACCTTTTCATAAAGTAATAATAATTGCTATTGTAACTGTTGCAGGCGTTTTATCCCACAACCTGAGAACTTTTGTGGTACACTTTACGGAAAAACTATCACGTCTATTGATTTGTGCTTTAACATAGTATTATTTTATTTATATATAGATGTGTTATCATCGGTCAGTCAAGGTTTGGTTACTATTGAAAAATATTAAAAAAAAAAGATTATTACCACGCAGAAAAACGACGCGAGCCCTCACAAAGCTCGGGTTTTTGCTAGTTAATGATGGGAGTTACAAATTACAAGAAAAACAATACATTGTTATATTATGAAATCTCATAAACGTCTTTTAACTGTAAAAAGTAAACATGAAAATGGTTTCTTCAGATATAGACCGACATAGGTGGCACAGTATTTTGCATATTTATTCATGTATAAGGCATAAGTGGGTCAGTTTTATGCTGACCTAGGACGAGGAGCATTGATGCAGACTGGTAGATGGCTACCTATGTAGGTGAGATATTATTAGATATCTAACAATACTGCTTTTATCTATTCGTTAAATAAAGCCATGTTTTATCATCTGTATATTTTTTATTGAAACTTAATCAAGAAATACTGTTAAAATTAAAAACATTAAAAAAGATTTTTTTTATGGGTGCGCAACTTAATTTTTTTTATTATTCATTGTTATTATATTGGGGCAAACTATTACATATCTATTATTTTAAGAAAATTATTTTTTATTTATTTATTTATTTACACTTTATTGCACACAAAACCATTACAAAGTAACATAATATTAGAAAGACGACACAACAGGTACTGCTTATCTCTAAAAGAAATTTCTTCCAGCAGTCCTAAGTAGAGAAATTTGAACAGAAACATCAGATAGGGCGTGCACAGATAATAATTAATATTGATGAACAATTTAAATTACAACATTAAAATACAATAATTATATTATGCTATTATACTACAATACTTAGATACTAATAATATTATACTATAATTTATTACATACTATATCAACATAATATATACCAATTATAAATATTTGAACATTATATTACATACTATATGTATATTTAATACTATATGTATATTTATTGTACATAACTAGTTATTATGGTTCATTAGCTAAACGGTGACAGACAGACGGACGATATAGCAAGACCAATGTCTGTTTTTGGGTTCCGTAGTGAACAAGGAACCCTTATAGTTTTGGTCTGTCCGTCCGTCTGTCTGTCTGTCTGTCTGTCTGTCCGTCTATCTGTCTGTCTGTCTGTCTGCAGTTTTGATCAGAGACTATAGGACCTACAAAGCTATAAATCGGCATGAATATTGTACATTAATATGTACAATGCACCATTTTGTTGACATCATTAATATGATGCCAATAAAATGGGGCATAAAATCTTAAAAAAATATTTTTATGGTACCTCCGCTACACATGAAGCGGGGATGGGTTTTTTTCGCGTCCACCCCACTGTGGGGGCATCGTTGGATAGGTTTTTAAAAAATATTAATATGAGTATTCTTTGATCATTTTCCGATTTAGGTGTCCATTTGTGAAATATGAAGTTTTAAAGTGGAAAAAATCGTTAGGGTCCAGTGTCCCCCCCTTCTACCAGCTAAACGGTTGTTTCTAGAAATGTGAAAAAAATCACGGGAGTAGGAAATATGCTGAATTTAAAGGAAAATTATCATGGCCAAGAAGACTTCATAAATTATTGAGTAATAGTCAATGAACTAAATAAAATGTATTCGACGAAATATAATAGGAACTTTTCTTTCAAATTCCTTTGAACGTAACTGAGATTATGTTGTTAGTAGTGTTAAACACCTTGTTTCTTTTGTCATTGAAAACACGTTATAAATGTATATTCATTGACTATACAAAAATTATCAAAAACTAGCGGTACTACGGAACCCTATATTGCGCGTGGTCCGACACGCACTTGGCCGGTTTTTATCTTAGCTCTTTGTCGTGTGCTATTGTAGGTACAGATATTTAATTAAAACCATACGCTCCCAAGATAATTGATATTAGATACATCGATACATATTATACAGTAGAAATACTTGTCATGTACAGAATTACTTGGATTTTAATTAAAACTGTTGTAATTAAGGAGGGGGCAGGGGGGGAGGTAGCCACCTCTATCTGCACGCCTGGTACCCCCTGTGGGCCGGCAGGTTAGTTCTCCGCTACAAATAAATTAATAATATCTACTTATCTATACACATAGCACGCATGTCCGTAATTATACAGGCGGATTCATAACAGGCTTCATTTTTTAAACGGCTTATCTTCTTCTCGTTTGCTTAGAAAGTACCTTAAAATCTGTTGAGTTATTTAAAAGATTTAAGATTATACAACCGTCTTGACTTTAAATACTATAAGGGCGGCCGCATACACACGTTTTCATTATACAATTTGCGAATTCGTTTTCCGTATTCGGAAATCTGAATGCATAGAATCAGTAGGAAATACACACACGTTCGTTTGGGCTAATCTCCTAGAATTCTGAAATCGTATGTATGCGGCCGGACTAAAACGTCTATACCACGAGATGAGCCACAAAACCAATGAGTTTCTAAAATACTTAGTAACATAGAATATCATTGCACAAAACTATTCATACTAGAGATCGCCCAATGGTCGAAATTCGACCTCAAATAAAAAATTAAATTGTAAGTTTCAAATTTTAACGAACGTTTTTCTATTGATATTCTATTGTCAAAATATTGACTTTATTATTTTTTAAGACATAATTACTGCGACAGTCTCAGATTAATAAAGTCAAATATGAGTCAAATGATGACAAACTGGCCGTGTGATAATTGTCTAACAGTATTTAAGATTCAATAAAAAAAACTAAATCTATTTTCAATTATTTTTTTTTGGCTTTTGGCACTGACACCGAGGGTGTACTTTGCCACATACAAAGGTGTAATAATAATTTTCATCAACGTTTTACTATATCGTCATGTCTAAAGTCTAGTCAAAGTCTAAGTAAAAGTCAATACAGTCAAAAAGTCAAGTCGGTCGATTCAGTAAAGTGGTATAGGTCTACCAGAATCTGATGGCAATTTTTGACAGCAGATTTTCAAAAAATATCCTTGATCATTGGATTAATTTTTATATTTGCATGCATTAACACATAGATTCAGCCGCTATAAGAAACAAAAAGGATGAAAATGTTTTATTCCAATTACCCCGGTATTGCTAGAGTCAATTTATTTTCTCACTTTTTGCCATCAGATTCTGGTAGACCTATAGACGCTTTACTGAAACTCTCGATGGAGTTTTGGAGGGAACACAAAATAGCACGTTTCTGGATATTGCATCACTTCCCTACACTTGTGCACGATAACGAATATCTAATGGTTAATATCCTACCAATATTACACATTAAAAACCCAATTAACACAATTTTAGGAAAATAATACAAAAACACAATATCACTCTTTCACATTCCCGGCAAAACTCCATTTTCAATTTGATAACCACTGACAACAGACTTCAACCATAAATAAAAGGGTACAATTCGTGTGTATAGGCTCGTCAATCAAAATCTCCTAGTGTGTGTGTGTAATGTTTTATTTGTTAAAAAAATGTATGATAAAAGCATAATTTCAAAATAATATTAGCTCGATGCACTTCTTCACCATATAAACTATAACTGTGCAAAATTTTAATCACCTACGTTTTCGCATTTTTCGTCAAAAGGGATCCAAAGTTTTTCGCTCGCGTATTAATATATAGATTAATTATTAATGTCAAAATTGTGTGAATGTTACCGGCAATGTGTATATTTGTATAATACAGGCAATACCTAGGCAAAGTATACAATGCCTGGGGCGTCCGGGCATTGTATGAAATATTATGAACTAGATGTCGCCCGCAACTCCGTTGCGCCAAAATTTGTTTATCGCGCGGAAGCTGACATTTTCCGGGATAAATAGTATTTTATGTTCTTTCCCGGGACTCAAAGTATCTCCATACCAAATTTCAGCCAAATCGGTTCAGCGTTTTGGGCGTGAAGAGGTAACAGACAGACAGACACACTTTCGCATTTATAATATTAGTATGGATTACAAATATAATGATTCATTACACACTTTGCCTAGGTAATTTATGCACTGTATAGAATACTTGCTGTTCTCTCGGCAGTGTGTAAAATAAACTGATCTTAGACTTTGTATATAATATTATGTAAAGTTAAGAGCAAATGAAACATGTATTTAAGCGAATTTAACTTACAAAAAGAAGGTTACCATATTTTTGTCAGTATAAATCATTTTTATTTTTGTAAGACCAGAGTGATTGTCAAATTCAAATTCAATTTTTGGTCTAATTTTAATTTTTTTTGTTGTTTCTATGTTACAAATCCGGATTCGGCACCATGTTTACAAAAGTGAATATCTGATGATGAGACACAATATGAGCAATCTAGAGCACTCCTTGAAATTTAATTTTCTATCACATACAAATGAATCGCTACATATTGTGTGTGTACTGTGTAAGCCCTAATCTCGAGAACGGTTCAACCGATTTCGCTAACTCTTTTTCATTGTGTTTGCTAATATCAGAGGAAGGTTGTTACGGAGAAAAAAATTACGTGGAAAATTAGAAAAAATAATTATTTCCTGTGACGCAACCTCACCGATTGTGACGCTCGCTGTTAAGCATTTGTGTATTAACCCACAAACATTTTTTGTTGACTAATGAATGCAGTCTTGTTCTAAATGAACTAAAGAACATTTATAACTCAATACGTATTTTTTTGTGGGACGATAGGTACACAAATGCTTAACAGCGTCCAAATATACTTCATAGATAATAAAATGACCCTCTAGTCTGTAATATTAAAAAGAATCGCTAAACGTGTTGTAAGCGCAAATCTCGAGAACAGCTGAATCAATTTCATTCTTTTTCAAGTATCAATTTCACTAATTCTTTTTTTACAATATTCTTTGTAATACGAGGATGGCTGTTACGAAGAAAAACCAACAAAAATCGTGGATAATTAGAAATCTTAAAGAGTTCCTCACCACTGTATATCATGCCATTACTTATTTTGACAATTAAAACTTCAAAGACGTTCGTCGGGCACGCTCGTATGAACGCTCGTATGAACGCTCGTATGAACGCTCGTATGAACGCTCGTATGAATATATATGCAGAGTCAGAATGTAATACACTAGTACTGTGCGTTCATTATTCCGCCGTTTGTCAGTTTTAAACAATCTATTGTTATTGTGAGGGTTATAATTCAAGCTTAGTGTTATGGCAAGCAAAGTGGTATTTTTATCACGGGATTCATAAAGCTATTTCAGAATTTGACTGAAACTCGACTACTATATTCAACCTTCAAAATGTGGAGGTCGGTTCGGCCGGTCGGAATCACCTCTAAAAATTGTGGTTCTCGACATAGAACTCATGTTTAACTTACCCGGTATCGACTTTAAAAGTGTGGCGGTACCCACAATTAGCCTAACGTTCCTGCATCGCGCTATCAAAGTTTTCTAAGCGCGTCGGTATATATATATACGACAGCTGAAATGTATCACGTGGGCTCCGGCCTGACCGAGCATAACACCTCGCTCGGTCGGAAGATCTTCCTTTGTGGCCACCACACATAATAAAATAAATATAAAATTGAGTACAGAGCTAAAGAGATAGTTGAGGATTTCATACCTTGCCTACGCCTTTTAAGCATTCTGTACATTGTCTAGGCATTGTATACAATCCCGTATCATATTATAGATTGCTGGTAACAAGAACAATGAAAATGGAGGTTTTCAGAACCAGGAGGTTTGACCATCAAGTAATAAAACGTGTTTGTTGTAATGAAATTGAGAGCCTTTAAAGATTAAATTTTTAGTATACTGTATTCTATGGAACCACTACTTGCAATCTTGGATCAGGATATTATACAGTCCTGTCCAGTGTAATGATAGTGAAAGCTGCCACATTGGAAACTGTAACCCTGAAACAATCATCAGAATCATTACAATAACACAGCATATTTTATTTAGTATGTCGGTTTCAGTATATTAGGTTGTGTAAATGTACTCAAGACTTAAATTACTGAATGGCACTGAACGACATAGAGTTAGTATTTTACGAATATTTTAATTGAATATCAAAAAGCAACAGCCTGTACATAGGAGATGTTGGATGTAAAATTTGAACGGAACACAGAGCACACCTATTATGAGACTCACACACTCGCCGGACTGACCCGCAGTGGGCCGGCACGGGGGGAACGGCGGGGGGACCGGGGGGGACACGACGTCCCCCTTCGGCTTAAATTCTCTTATTAATTATATGTATCTCCGACGCGTGGATTTTACGTCGTTTGCGTATGTCCTCTATTTCGGACGTTATTTGAATATCTAAAGAGTTGTGCTCAATTGATATTTGCCGAGAGACGCTTATTCAGACTCAAACATTCCTTCCCTTTATCCGCTTTATAAAGTTTTGTCTGCTCCTCTGATAAAATAATTATAATGATGATGAATATTTGTGCATAGATTGTGCCTCGAAAAATATTGGTTCAGGTAGAAGCTGTTACATACGAAAGCTTATTACTTATTACTGTGGGCTGGACGATGGTGAAAGACATTATAATGCTCACGCAATGCAACAAGGAGTTCAGCTTCAGGAGTCGATGATGATGAATGAGTTAGTTTTTCCCGTGATTTTGCTAGCGTAAATACGGTGTCCCTTAAAAACAACCTTACCTTTTATTGTGTACTATCAAAAGCTGTATTACCTAAATGCTGCGTTTCCATGCTTGCCAAGGCTTGACCAGCGTCCACAAGCACAAGCGTATAAAGAGAGTGTCGGGCTTGGCTTGCGTGAGCTTGTGGACGCTTGTATCCGATCCGGAGTGGTGTCGGTTTTTGGACACAGATCAAAGGGCGCTTGCTTGGATGCACGTCATACACTGACGCATTCACAAGCGTGTAAACGACTTCCAAATGCCAAGCGAGATTTGTGGACGCTTGTGCCTTGTGGACGCTTGCCAAGCCTCGGCAAGCATGAAAACCCAGCATAAAGAGTATGATACATCTCTCCATTCTCACAGACAGCACTTTTTTAATGGAGTCTCTTGCCCTAATTCTAGCGGCACTAAAACAACATAGTACTTAGTACGTACTAAAACTGAAAGTCCGTGCGTCCACAAGGCACAAGCGGATTGCGTGCGTGGTGCTATTCCTATGGTAATGATATACGAGTGCGGGAAGCGACGCGCGACGCTCAGCGCCCGTACAACACGTAAACACGATATTTATCACGATCCTGTACACTGTACAATTTTATTAGTAAGTTACGAAAGATACTCGTGAGACACTTATCTTAGTACCCAAGTTTTTCATTGGCAAACCTTCTAGTCACAGAAGCTTACTTATATCATCATTACTTTAGGTTATTATTATTATAGTATGTCATGTACTATCAGAGAAGTTGATTCCTAGGCAGATGGCGGACCTAAGTAATTTGGTCGCGTTAAGTCAAACCCATCTCGATCACAGCTAACATTGAATTGACATAAGCCGACCACATTACGTAGGTCCGTCAACTGCCTAGGAATCAATTTCCTCGATAGTGCATAATAATAAAAAATCTCGCAACTTTAGTAAAAATAAAACCGTAGAGGAGAATGTAAGAGATTTCAAACTCATAATAATTATTAGTACTTAGTAAAATATTATATGATACTAGCTGTCCCGGCAACGTTGTTTTGCCATATAAAGTATTTCGCCCATATTATTTTATTGAAGTGACAAAATAAGTATGGCACCATGGCAACGTCCATCGCTATCCCGTCGCACAAACAATGGTCGCCGTCAGTCTCGAGTTGTAGTAATTTACTATTATTTATTCAACAAATGCACTCATCAATATAAAAAGTAGCCAGTAGCCGATTCTCAGACCTACTGAATATGCATTATATAAAATTTGTTAAAAATCAGTAAATCCGTTTCGGAGGAGTACGGTTACTAACACTGTGACACGAGAATTTTATATATAAGATTTTTTTTATAATTTATAGTAGTATCAAGTCATCGTAGATCGCGTAGAGGCTCTACGAGAGCGCTACGCTCGTAGCGATGACTCTCGTAGAGGCTCTACGAGAGCGCTACGCTCGTAGCGATGACTCTCGTAGAGGCTCTACGAGAGCGCTACGCTCGTAGCGATGACTCTCGTAGAGGCTCTAAGAGAGCGCTACGCTCGTAGCGATAACTCTCGTAGAGGCTCTACGAGAGCGCTACGCTCGTAGCGATGACTCTCGTAGGTTTGTTTTCGTTTAGAGATATTGTTACCTTTCTTTTGTTACACGTTTATTTAAAATATATTATGTCTTAAAACATTACTCTAACCGCCGCACTCAGAGACGTCAATTAAGGCTTATAGTAGGGGAGGTGATGCTATTTTTTGCAAAGTCATTTCATACCGACCAAATTTTTGTCCAGGTAATAGATTAATATTTAATAATCAACATAATGAGCGTCAGTCGCCGCACCCGTGGTGGGTTCTACATTGAGAGTGTCTCAAAGTTGTCCAAAAAAATTTTACTAAAAGTAATTTTATACCGTATGAAAGTCTGATGGATGATTATTTAGGTCATGTTTAACCAAAAAATCACCGTCTGCCGTATTGCAGACGGGGGATTCAACGTCAGTCGCCTTACTGAATATGTAAAAATTTTTTGAATATAAAGTCATTTCATACCATACAAAATTTATACAGGTGAATGTTTCTATTTTTTAAATAATAAAGAAAACCGTCAGTCACCATTATGACGGTGGAGAAACCGTCTGCCAGCGATATAACCAATTACCATACTTCGAGCTCAGTGTATCTGAGGGCGTCGTGTAGACGACATTTCCACCTACAAACATTCAGCTGACGACGATTTTCGTTTGAATTAACTATAAAATTGTCTCATATAGCAATTTTATTCTGTAAGTAATTAATTCGATAGTCAATATTTGCGAGGAAGAATTATATAGATTTTACTTGTAAAGCGCCATCTGTTGTTACAAAAATTCGGCTCATTTTTGCTCTATAACGGCACAGAACCCTTCGTGCGCGAGTTTGACTCGCACTTGGCTGATTTTTTAGTATGGCGTTACAGTGGCAATCAGTCAAATGTTATTATAGGTCTACCAGAATCTGATGGCAATTTTTGACAGCACATTTTCATAAAATATCCTTGATCATTGGATTAATTTTTATATTTGCATGTTTAACACACAGAATCAGCCGCTATAAAAAATGTTTTATTCCAATTACCCCGGTATTGCTAGAGTCAATTTATTTTCTCACTTTTTGCCATGAGATTCTGGTAGACCTATAATCATTATAAATCAAATCATACCCCTTCACTCTGATATTGGCGACTCACAAAGGAGGCATAAAAAAAAGAAGAAGAAGACCATACCCCATTGACAACAAAATCCACGATTAGCGACTCAAGCGAGTTAAATGGTGTTTTTTCCGTATTTAAATTTAATCGCCAATTTGACGTGTTAATTTATCATTAGCTGACTCTGAGAGGGAATTTCATGTTTAATGAGCATTGAGTGTTGCGGTGTATATGTGCGGCGGTTAATTTTAATTTCTTAAATGATGTGTAGCGCTATTTTAATGAACGGCTCTGAGACTCTGAGTGCGGCCGTTCGAGCATATTTATTAATAATTATATTTGCCTTATTCATCTCCTACGATTCTTGTACAATCTTTAACTTTTTATCGCGACAAATTTTCTGATAAATATCTTGTTTAATGATGAACATACAATGATACAAATAGCATTTAAAACAGAGCAAAGCACAATTTTGGACATATATGATATACCTACATATGTACATAATTTTGCAAATGTAACTTACTGATAAAATTGAAAAACTTCTTTTTAGAAGTTGATTCAAAACTATAATTTTGGAGGAATATCACTCTAGAAGCTCGAAACATACTCTATTTTTGTTAGTTTTTTCCATACTACATGAATTGTAAAAATGTAAACAATAATTTTTGTCTTATGATTAATTGCCAAGACCTACCTTATTTCTTCGAATATTAATACCGATATCCTATACTCTATAGCTGTCGGTATGTACATAATTAATTTTGGTAAGCTCTATTATTTGCAATATAAGTCTTATTAAATTATACAGGACGTTTGCAACTGCAACTTCGTACTCACAGGAAACAGTTAACCGTAATTGGATGTAGCCTTTGTAGTCTCTCGTGGTATGTGCCATTGTGCTAAGAAATGCAGTCGATATAAAGATAAAACAAACTACATAACATATTTTCCTGCTTGTAAAATATTAGCGTCGAAAACAATAAATATTATAGGTAACAATCTTTTAATATAATATTATAATTCCTAATAATTTTTAATAATATTATGTGTAATCACAAGTTAGTGCTTTTCCCCGCTGCGGAGGACTCGATATAATAATTATTATAATTATTTTGCCGCCTGTAATGCCTTCTATGTAATGTTATGTATGTGATTTTATTATGTACTAGCTTTTGCCCGCGGCTTTGCTCGCGTCAAGTAGTATTATTATTAATTAGACCGAATCAAAGTCTCAGTCCGATCAGTTTAAAATTGACAAAGTTTCATACAATTTTTTATCCCTTTGGGGGTAGAATTGATCAAAATCCTTCTTAGCGGATACCTACGTCCTACATCTACCTGCATGCCAAATTTTAGCCCGATCCGTCCAGTGGTTTGGGCTGTGCGTTGATAGATCACTATGTCAGTCAGTCCGTCACCTTTGAGTTCTATATTATATTTAGATTGTATGCATTTGTAAGTGTGTTTCATCAGCGCTTAAACTTTTAATGTGTCAATAGTCACAGGTTTGTAATACGGTGTCAACGAGTTAAGTTAGTAATTTTGTGACTCTCGTCGTAAGTAGTTATTGAGAATGCTTTAATCGCTTTGTTGCGAAACAATTTTCTTAACAAATCGAAATCAAATATTGATACTCAATTAATAATATTGTTTGTAGAGTACGGCGAAACACGTTAGTGAAGTGACCACGTCGTGAATAACTGATGGGGGAGACGTCACCATTTTTGCCAGTCTAAATTAAGAAACGTGAATATTTAAAGGGCGCAAAAAGGTCTGTCAGTCGGGCAGTCTGATTGAGAAGGGTTACGGTTAAAAATTCAATACATCACTAAACTGCTGCAAATCCTAATTCGGCCGCTCTACTTCGCTCGCAGTACACGCGTGCCAGTCACACCAAGCAAAGGAAATATTATATCGACCGTTGACATGTACAGGAATATCAAAAGTGTGCGGACACGAGAGTGGCACAGTATAAGCCGCTGAAGACCATCTTCATAATATTATTATGTGATGACATGTAACTTTATAATTCAACTCTATAATAATATATCTGAACCTTTTTAGGTACCCGTAGCGACATGCTCTGTCTGTCCGTCCAACCGAACATCATCATAACAGCTCATAGCTTCGGTAATAATAATTATCATGAATATTATTTTACGTGTACAGTTGTAGATTGCATATAGCCTTTATTCTTGGCATTATTAAATAATTATAGTTTTATTTTTTAAGAGTGGCTTCCCATATTTGAGAAGTGGGGATATTTTTTTTTATTACACCTCATTGAATAGGTGTTAAATGGAGGCAAGGTTTCATACACGATTTTTTTGACGAATCAGCCTCCAAAGTGGTTTACAAATTGGTCCCGATAGTTAGAAACTTGAAATTTTGCATCAACTCTTTAGGAAAATTATTTTGAGGAAGATAGGTCGTTATTAAATAAAAATCACTTGAAAAGGACGAGTTTACGTAATTTGCCACCAGGTGGCGCTATACGTAACAAAAATATTTCTTAAAAATACTAGACTCAATAATAATTTACTATAAGTGATATACATAATTATTATAACATAAAGTATCTACGGAACCCGTGTCCTGAGTCCTGACACACTCTTGCTTAATTTATTTTAAGTACATTGATTAAAAATATTTTGTATGTACGGTAGAACCTCGATAAGGTAAACGTAAAAAAAATTAAGTTATTGATGTTTTTAATTACTAAGGGTTTAAGTTAAGGAGGTTTTATTGATTTATAGTTTTAACTTGCGGAGGTCAGCTAAATGCTAATGCGCTTTGTTTAGGAATTATAGAGATAGGCGAGCTAGGTTATTAATACAAATAAAATTTCGAAATTTATTTTAAAAAAAGTTTATTTTATTCTACATCAAAAAGTCGGTATTTTTAAGCAGTTCACAGTTTCTACATCTATTCTATTTTCAATATCAAATAAAGGAGAGAAAATTAGATCCTCTATGTTACTTATATCTAACTGTATAAAAGACCGCAACGCAATTTTTATTCAATTAAAACAGCTTTTCTTTATAATCGTAGGTGGATCTTGTGGCTCGTCATTTAAAATCTTCGTCTATATCGTCACTTTCAACATTATGAATTATGTTATCAATTAATTCGTCTTCTGTTAAGGTTCCGGCTGTGACTACATCATTATCACATGTGATGAAATCTTCGGAAGTAATTACTGATTGAAACACACATGGGATATACATTATTTCATTCAAATGTGAAAGTTACTTTACTGAGACCTTAGTGTATTGTTTAGGCACATTCGAAGCCATTTGGTAAACACGTGTAAACAATAACAATAGTCTGCAGGTAACCTTTTTTTGTTTGCGAGCTTATTTAAAGTGACTCATTGAGGGATAGTTGAAGTTACAAAGGTCTTTATCGTTATAACTTTAAGTTACTGAGGTGCGATGCTCAAATTATTCTTTGAAGTTGTAGAGGGTTTGTTCTTTAAGTAAAAGAGGTTTTGGTCTCCGGGGGGAAGGAAACACAGCATTTTATCAATTTGTAGAGGTTTTTACGTTATTGAGGTTTAAGTTATTAAGGTTCAACTGTATATGTATTTCTGAATAAATTACTTCATAACTAATATTTTTGGTACGGGATGTAACACCGCTTTAAGTTTTTTTATATATATATATATATATATTAGAGAAATATTGTTTCTTTGCATTGAATAAGCTGCTCTGAAAGTGCTGAAAATATTATTATCATAATATTTATAATGAAGAAATGCTATCTAAAGCAGTGGTCTAGAATAGAATAATTGATAATAATTTTACACTATTCACAAAATATACACAAATACCCCAATAGGCTATTTAATATTTAAGTCGCTGGATTTTATTTTTTACAACGAATGTTGATTCTAAATTCTAATGATGTCGGAGAAAAAAAATCATTACTTTAAAATGTTGCGCTGCATCCTCCACTCACTCGAGTGCTTTCACGTTATTTTGAATCCTATCTCCTGGCGATAAAGTTATATTTCGGTCGGTCGGTGTTATTTTTTCTTTTTAGTTCCAGGAATACAATGATATGGGTTATAAATCTTGCGTGTGCCATTATGCTATGAAACTGGAGAATCGTTTAACTTTTGTTATACTTTAAAATAGTTTCTACAAAATCGATCACAATTCACAGCCGTGGCAAGAAGCTTTACGCATTGTTAATTAGTATAAAACTACTGGGTTCATGTTATTTTAAAGTAATTTTTTTGTTAATATTATATTGACCGATAAACAATATTACGAGTTATAAGAAATGAAGGTACGGTACTACCTACGTTATTACATTTAAATAATAAGAACATTTTAACAATCGTACACACTACATGTGATGAGCTTCTTATCAAACGAGCAATCCCGATCGCCTGATGGGAGGCGTCGGGGTAATAACCACCGTCGCCCCTCGTCCACGGGGCATCGCCGCGCCGGTGGAATTTCCATTTCCTTTTACATTTTCCGTTGCCCCTCGAAACATGTAAAGGATGTATTAAATACAAATTCGTATTGTATATATAAAGAGAGATGCTTTTCATGCACTCAATTTAAAAAATCGGCCAAGTGCGAATCGGAATCGAGTACAAAGAGTTCCGTTCCGTTATAGAGTAAAAAGGCCAACTTTGGGTACTGAACCCTAAAAAGCAAATGGAAATTTTACGCCTAGTGTGGGTATTTATCTTAAATTACTGATGTGTACATGTAATTTTTCTGGAAAATAAATTATTCGTATTTATATTCGTATAATTATATTATAAATAGTATTATTATAGAACACTCATGATAACGTAAAAAAGGAAACAAAAATATCCATATTTTGTCAAAGGGTTAATTCCTTTAGAAGTTACGACAAAGCTATACATAGAGAAGTAAAGCAATTTACATAACAGTTACTATACATAACTCTATTAACATTGATTAAAATTAATATCTTCAATATTATAATTAAATAAATAATAAACTCCTAACCTACCAAAACATAATGCCTAGAGGCATCGTTAGTGAAGCACTCCAAAGTTTATTCTATTTTATATTTTTCTCTGAAGTTAATTATTTGCAATTCTTTATTTGTTTTAAGTTTTATTAACACCACATATTGCGCCAGTAATCAAAACATTTTGCAGTATTTCATAACTTGGATAGCCGGAGGTATACTACTTTGTTAATCTGTATAATATCTAGGTTTCTAGTAATATCCCTAGACCTTACGTACATTAAAATCAAGGAAGTCTAACTCGCAGCTAAAACAATGATACTATTTTCCGTGCGACTTAATAAACCGGGCTGGAACTATTAGCGTAATGTCTTCCAGATAGGTATGCTGTATGAAGATTGTTCGAATCCATTTACTGCTGTAAATTATGCGTAAAACGTCCATTTCACGTCCACCCCTCGCCCCTCTTATCGCTCGGACAGGCGCCCCGGGCGGGGTCGCCGGACTCGGGGGGCGCCCCCGACTTAGGGGGCGAGTCCTCACCCTTTGGCTACCCTGAAGTTCCATTTCTCACACCTATAAATTCGGCACACACACCCCCGGGGGGGCGAATCCTTTCGCTGTGTCACATTTGCGAGACCAGCGGTGACCTCCACTACAAATTAATATTCAGAAACGTTTCCGTTTTGATCGTTAATCATTCTGTTGCTGGTGGTGATCGGGCCACCGGCAGCGCCGCCGCCCGCCTCACCAGATATTACAGCGTTCATTTACTATTCCATAACGATCGTCTAATCTCGCTTTAATATCCATCTTATTTGGACACCTAGTCTGATAGTTCTACCCTAGTACTCGTGAGTCGTGACTCGTGACGCTGCAATCGTACCTAATCGTATTCATGTATAAGGTGTGTCGTCACTCGTCGTCTTATCCGAAATGTATTGTTGTCGCTTTTAGGCAAACGATCTTTGAAATAATATGATTTATAAAACTTCATAACATGTTTCTTACAATCTTAATGTGTCCATGAGAAACGCAATTGAAGACATGAGTGAAGTGAAGTGGGTAACTAACATTTTACAACATCTGAGTAATAGCTGACTTCTTTCCTTATAATTAGAACAAACCTTGCAACCCACTTCATAGATGATGAGCTAATACATATAGCTCTACATAGAATCCACATTTTTTTTATTTCAAATCATTTTCCCGGTCCGACCATTTAAGAAAAAAAAACAACAGGTTTCATATATTTTGTTACCTACTTCATCCACTCGTGTCTTTAAATAAAACTCAAAAACTTGGTCAACTTTTAAAGACATAAAAATTATCCTAATACTTGTTGAGAAAAAATAGTATTTTAAAAAGATAAAACCGACTTCAAAATTGTACGTAATTTAGAATTCCTTATCTCAAAAACTACAGCGAACTGATTTTAACGAAACTTGCAGTATTCCCTAAGTTGAACAATAAAAAAAGAATGAAACGGATCGGAAGAATCGGAGTGTCAGTTTTGAAGATGTGCGAACACAAACATAAAAACATACATACATACATACGCTTTTAAAATTTGGCACATTTGTTCAGACACTGATATAACATATTATACGAAAACTGGGCAGTTATTGAAATGTTGCATACATACGGATCGAATCGTTGACCTCCTTTTTTGAAGTCAGTTAAAAATTAAGTATTGACTATTTTATGATAAATGTTATGTCATACAATTACGGAACAGGGGTGAATCGCAGAGCCATACAGATAACTTTAAGTCAACAGGACGTAATTGAGAAAAAAAAATAAACGATCAAGTTAAGGTCTGGACTGGAATCAGATAACAATTTAGAAATTAAATTATCTTAAACGGCATAGATTGTGCACAAGTCGGGACGTCGCACTAAATCACACGGCCTATAAAACTTTACGTATTTTTTTTCTAAATTAATACACCGGCTCCCAAACTTTAAGGTAAATAAATAGCACAACTACAATTACATATTTGTGAGTATCCCAATATATTTTTTGTACAAATAAAAATATGATGCACTAAAATTAATTTTACATAAGTATTTATTTATAACAAATTGACATAAAATATTAAAGACATTTACTGTTTCTAATTTTCTATTATTAAAACGTTCTGGATCATCTACTTATTTTTGAATGTTAAATATTGATTAAATAAAAATATTTTATTGATGATGATAGCCTAAAAAATGATTTTATGACGTTAATAAGTATTATACTAAAAAAAACTTTGAGTAATATCATAAACTAGCTGACCCGGCAAACGTTGTTTTGCCACATAAATTATTTGTAGTTGTAATGTAGTTCTTTATTTGTAAAGAATATTATTACATACAGACAGACAGACAGACAGACAGACAGGCAGATAGAGAGATAATTTTATACACCAGATGTTAAGTTGGAAGAAGACAAATATATCTGCGAAAACCGTATTCAAATCGGATCAGTAGTTTTCGTTTTAAAGAAAAAAGTTTGATACAAAATCTGACACCCTCTTTGGTCCCCTTAGAGGGGTGGGGGGAAAAAATTTTATACACCAGATGTTAAGTTGGAAGAAGACAAATATATCTGTAAAAACCGGATTCAAATCGGATCAGTAGTTTTCGTGTGATGCTGGAACAAACATACAGACAGACAGACAAAAAAACTAACCACATTTTTGGCTTCTATAGCGATGTAGTGACACCCTCTGCTTATTATTTTTTGAATATCTTTAATGTACAGAATTTTCATTTCTACAGTTTTATTATATGTATAGATTATTTTCGGTTGTACAATTTACAGGCGCCTAGCCAGTCTCACTGCTGGAATAGATACTATCACCATTATAATATTTTAAGCTCTGAATGCTACGGACACCCGGAAGAACTCGAGCTCTATGGAAACTTTGAGAACCATCCCCACGAAATCAGAGTGGCGCCCGAAGGGCGGTCGCAGGTACTTCAAAGCGACTTCACGCGGACAAGGCGCTTCTCGATTCAAAACCAACCTTATTATTAACCTGACACGGTACACCATTATTGTCTTTCCTAAATAAATCTATTTTTTTCTAGGCGATCAACTGCAGCGTCTATTATTTTCGCAGTCTGCTCCTCCTCGTTTCAGCCGTGGTTTTCGTGTCGTATCGCCTGCATCTGTCTGTCAGGCGGAAGGTCTTGCACAGCAGCGTCACCTTGCCCCCCGAGATGTTCTCGTCCAGGGTCTTCACCGCGTCGGCCAGGAGGTACTTGTCGTATATCTTGTTCTCGGTGCCCCTTCCTCTGGCGGGGGCGAGGTCCCCGGATGTGCGCCGCGTCTTGTCCTCGCGGTCGGCCGGGGTGGAGCGGTCGCTGTGGTTACAGACGACGTCTACTCTTATTATCTGGAGTGTCTCCGGGCTCTCCGCTCGGGTGATGGTCAGACTCTTTCTAGCGCCGTACTTGTGGAACGACACCTTCGTATCGGTACCTTCGGGAGCCTCGGCGTCGTTATTTTCTTTTATTTTCGCAGCTTGGGCTCTCTTAATTTTCGCCACTTTTTTCGGTTTCTTATTTTCTTTCGTGATATCGACTTGCACGCTTTTGCTCTCCTTCTGTTTGTCGCAGGCGAGGGACTCGTCGGAGGATCGTCGCGATATATTTTGGAAGTACTTGGCGTAGTCGCCGTAGCATGCGAGTTCCGACATCCTCTCCGCGTCGTAGAACTCGACATCGTTGACTATTTTCTTCACAAACATGCGATGCTTTTCGCCGTGGAGGCAAGTTTTGTATTTGAAGGTAGTTCGTGGTCGCTTCCTCTGCTGCTCATCCCCCTGGAACTGTACGTTTTGCACGGACAGACACAGGTCTGGTGATTCGCGTTCTGTTTGAAAGCTTTCGTTGGTTTCATTTAACTCGTCCTTGTTCTCTTTCTCTTCTTTCTCGCAATACCTGGAAATATTGTTATTTAAAGAATGAACGAACGGAAAATGATTTATTTTCTAAATTCATGTATTCCAGAAAACAAAACTCATTATTTATGTTCCAAAAGGAGATATTGAATTTTGTTATATTATATTGTGTAATGAAAAACATATTTTCCACACAACATAATAATATAACATCGGAGTGCGGGTTACTCGCTGACCCTATCGAATGACTGGACGTACCTTTCCAATAAGACTGTGATATGATAGCAGATAGAGTCTCAATCCTCTAATAATATAATATCTGCGCCGACCTGAGCCATCGGATACTAAAGGCGGTTTAGGAATTCTTTACCTCAATTTTACTTTCTATATAACGAAAAGGTGAATTAATCACTACGTAAAAAAATTAATTGCTCGTCTTTGTGACTGAAAACCTCCAAGTTGACTCGAAAGAGTCATAAAACAGTATGAACCAGAATCGTGTAAATACTAATTTAGACCCCATTTATTGCAATATAAAATACAATTTATTCCAATCTAGAAAAAGAATTTAAAAAAAAAATGATAAAAACTCAGCACTAGAAACACTTTTCAAGACGAATTTAATGATTCTAAGGGTCAATTCAGACCGCAACGCGAAGCGTAGATGCATTTCTAAATTTGTATGAATTTAACAGATTTCTGAATTACGATTTACGACAGACGTCTTGCAAATCTAACAATTCAATACAAATGCATCTACGCGTCGCGTTGCGGTCTGAATTGACCCTTAATCTCCATAATAATTATGACGAACGATATACAATATATAAATACATACGAAAACATACACTGCACTCCTCTCCCCTAGCTGTGTGTACCTGTCGAGCACATGGAGCCACCTCGCCCCGTCGTGCTGGTCGGGGTTGACGAGCCGCTTCTGGCAGTACCGGCGCGGCTCCTCCACACACCTTACCATCTTCGACCGCTCCACCAGCTGCAGCTTCGCACATTGCATCGCGCCCACTCTGAAAATTTTTTTTCATACTCGTTAAGTCTGTTAAATTACTACATTTCGAATTGGACTGTCAAACTTTACTTATACACAGGTGCAAAATGTTTTATAGGACGAATTCAAAAACTCTTTTGCTAATACATATTGTATTAACTAAATAATATAATATCGCGAAGTGAGTTGGTACTTGGTAACAAGTTATGTTGTATAGTACTTTTGAAAGCTTTTTCACTTTGAAATATGGGCTTTCGCCGAAAATGTACGAGCGAACTACAATAGATCGGAAATTGGCGAATTGACTCTAAAACAATATACACCACAGTTAAAATTGATCGAAGTAAAGTAACAGTCGTTTGACACGGCATAGATATTTCGATTTATGTTAATCATATTACCTACGAATATTTAAGAGCTTTCGGGTGCCCCTGGCTCGGGGGCCTTCTCGTATTCGTGAGGTGGTACTCAATTTTAAAGTGGCATTCAAACAATCCTTGAAATTATATAAAGTAGAAAATATAGATGAAAGTAAGATACTTAATAAACATTATAGTTATTGAAAAATTATAGGAGCTTTTCGAAGGGAAAATTTCTCAATCACTTAGGATTTTGATTGTACATATTATGTAGAGAATATAGATGTAGGTTACTCCTCCACGTCACCCGATTTCAGTCGGAGGACACACTTGTGAGTTGTGAGGTAGTTTTGACACGAGACACCATGTCACCATGTGCTGAAGGTTTTGGGGTACATATAAACCTATTAAATCGGTTTGTTCAACACGAGGGAAGCAGGTAGCCTGGCTTTTACTACGCCTATAAGTATTCTATCTACAATAAAATATAATTTTTATAAATAATAATATAATCTGTATTATCTACTAATGAAATAAGTAGCATGTTTTTATAGTAGTTGAAGGATATTTTTCTGGCGTCTAAAACAGCAATCATTTTTTTTCTCCAGTCATGTGATTACTAATTCGTTCGGAAACTGCACTCTGAAATGTATTGTTTAAAATATTATCTATTCGCGGTGAAAATGTTATCTCATACCGTCTCTTTTTAACTGCATCGTTTGTATTGTATTGGAGTGAGATAAACGTATTATGTTTAAACATTTTTAATGCTCGACAGGATGGTGTATTTGATCTAGCAACTTAGCGGACCACATGTTCTTGGGAATAGCTTCACTAGATGCAAAAAAATGTTTCGGTGTGTGCATCTTGACGCGCCCGACTAGTCTCGATGCTTGCGACTCAGTTTGACCCACTTTCAGCTATTTTGCACGTTGATGTTATGATGATACTTTTATTATATGTAATAAAGTCTTTATCGCGTTACGCGGGAACCGTACATTTTCCCCATGGACTTCTCTATATCTGCACCATAATTATAACATAATAATAGTTTCTGTACCTCGTGAGATGGGCTCGTTAAAATAATTATCCCAGTTTCTTCCACATTTTCCTCTGATTCTTTGCTCCTATTGATCACATCGTAATATTAAATGTGTGATAATAGAGGTACAATGAAAATGGTATGGTTTACATATTCAATGTTAATTTCCCACTAGATGTCCCGGTGAACTTCGGGTCACATTATAAACCTACCCTGAACTTCCATGATTTTTTCAAGATTAAAATTTAGCCAAATTTAGCCGGTTCAGCCATTGTCGAGTTATAGCGAGACTAACAAAATTAAAATTTTTTTTTTATATTTTAGACAAATTACAAAAGTAGACTATTAATTTATTTCAAATACTAATCAGTCACAAATCACAATCTTCTGCAAAATAACCATTTTCATTACCAATTTCCGTATAATAAAATATGTCATAATATCTTTAGAAAGAAAAATATTAATCATTATCTAATGATCCGAATGAAAAATTATTATCGTCGAGTCATTAAGGTGCCATCGCTACTATCGATTCACCTTCGCCGGAACAAAAAGTCGCCCGAATGGCTTAATCGTGACTAGGCGAGTCTTCGTTAACTTTGCATAATTAGTAATTAGGCCTACTGCCTCACAAAAATACAATATTTCGCCGCGTTTGTCGTCCTGCCGACTCAACGACGACGTGTCACGCTATTGAGATTGATTTTCAGGCTATGGGTTTACGTCGAATATGCCAGCACTGAATACACGCTTCGAAAGCCTTAGACAAACTTAGAACAAATGACTGTACAAAAATAAATAAACTGGGGAAATAGAAAACTGATACACAAATCGTGAAATAAAATAATATCGCTCGGCACATTAAAAATTGTGATGGAGTCTTAAATACATTCAAGCGCAGTACATTTGCACACAAATTCGAAATAATAGGCCCAGCTGCTACACGCCTAGACGAGCACACAGGCGCGGATGCACACACAGACATCTCGGGATAACAAAAAAATGCATTATTATTATCCTGGAACAAGGACGTCGCGCACGCTCAACCGAAAACAACACCTTAAACTTAGGGGTTAGAGTATAAAATGGAGTAGCGCACGACTGAAGACGATTAACTTAGATTTTATCCTACACATATTTAAATGCAGGGCATTTTATGCTCTGTTCACGAGTATTAGGGCATCGATTCGCTTGCCGGTGCAAGGAATTTAAGTTTAATAATGGACTTAGAAAAAATTGTGTATCTTACTAGGCGCCAAATGCACGTTGCACTTCTATGCGTTCTATGGAATTTGTTAAATAATATTACGTGATGTTGCATCGCGTCGCTTATCACATTACAAACACCAGATATTTTGTGGTAGGGGCTGATGATTATTATTTTAATAATAAGAACATTTTAAATAGGTAGGATTTGATTTTGGTAGGTTAATTGAGAACTATAAAAACAAGAAAAATGAATCACTTTGTAAGCCCACACGCCATATTTGACGATATTATTAAAGCAAAATGATGCAGTAAAAAGTGTGTGACCGGAAAAAATAATAATATGATATTACATTAAATAATATAATTTCTAGTCTCTCGTACATATTTTATATTTTTCAGTATATTTTATGCTCCTTTATTAGCTAAAATTCTTAGCATCTTGCTTGTTAATGTATGCAAATTATATCACTTACTTCGCTAATTTCCAGGACATCACGTTTTATAAATGGCCTTTTCGAGTACCTTAATAAGAGAGACTCGTATTAAATACAAATATGTGCAATAAAACTAGCTTGACACTTTATGTTACGGGAGTCTTGGTCTGTCTCTATAGACAGTCTGTGAGTCCCTACAATATCTAGAGTTTGTCTCTACAGTAAGGGAATGTCGAAACCTAAGCCGCATATCGTTCTACTTACAGAGTTCAGTGTCTACATTACAAATTAGAATAATATTCTATATATATGTTATATATATTATATTATAATATATAATTATATTATTTTAATAATTGAAAGCTGTTAAATATTTTTCGTTTCCCTTAAAATGGCTTAATCTTGGTAAAAATTTCTAGCAACCTCGAAAGGGGTTTCAACAATAGCAGCTTAGAGTATAAAACAATTGAGTGAATTATAAGAAGCGTAAAAAATGAATTTGTTTCAGAGAGCTTTTGTCCGCGACGTCCTACTTGTTTCCCTAAAATTTTCCTTTAAATATTATCTTTGTATAAAATTTACAAATTTTGAGATTATTTTCAATGAATTTTTGGAAATAAATGTTAATAATCAGTATTACTATACAGTAGGGAAACATTTTAGAGTGCTCAACGTAAGCGCTACGTTGGACTTAAGTGCTATGTAATTCTTATATGTATATAGTATTTGACATGAGCTTAGGAACATTTCACAGCCTAATAAATTCAAAACGCAAAATGGTCTGTGGATAGTGGAATAAACAAGCTTAATTTGAAGTATAAAAGCTTAGTGGATCTGATAATAAGAAACCTGCCAGATCTCTTGCAACTTAAGCGTACTAAGTTCAAACTTTTGTTACAGTAGTAAACTGTATCTAAGTTACTTTGCCAAGTAGAGTGTAGTATAAAAATATGATGTGTAACATTCGGTAATAATAGTAAAGGAGTAAATTATGTATTATTTTTGACAGGCATAATATCTTTGTAACACTTTACTTACAAAAGGACTGTAGCGAGAAGTGATGCTAGATCGGATATTGAGGCCGCGTGAGTTTCCTACGTCTCTTGGTCGCACTGAGCTATCTCCTATTACCCGACGGTGGATCGTTTCGGACGAATGTCATAAAAGAGGCTCCAAAATATTTGGAATTAAAAGGACTTCCTTTTTTACATGCACAATGTCAGGTACCACTACCACAATGCAAAAAGATCAAGTGACACGAAGCAGGTGACCTATACCTGAGTCTTGACCACAATAGGGTCAATTACGACCGCGACCGGTTAGTGACCAGGAAGTGACTTGTGCGGGTCACGGGGGGTCACGGGGACAATAGTGACCCCTGGTATTGTGTTTACTAACAAGTAATTTACCTCTACCTTCCACCTTGCGTTTTGGCAACGAATTAATTGAGTTAAAACTGTGCAGAAACTAAATATTGAGGAGGCGTGCTCTATTTTCTAGAAATATTATTAGTAATGATTCTATAATGTACAATGACAAGCAGTATACTTATAAAATGTGGCGATTTCGAGTAAGAAAACTATGCTTGGATAACTCAGCTCAGTCTTCGCTCTAAAGAGTTTTTAAACTTTAATTATTGTGGACTACACATCCAATATCAGCTTGGCGTGGTAAAAACTTTAATATAATTGACGCTAGATTGCTGCTGAGATATAATTTTACAATAGTTCTCACTGCTGTATTATTGAACTTATTATTACTATGTAGGATAATTGAAGTTCCCCGTGCGGCGAATAAGGCGATCTATTTCGCGGGTCGCAAGTCACAACCCCTTCGACGAGATAGGACAAAGACGGCTCGGCCGATATGTTGCAGTGAGAAAATAAAGGGATGATATATTGTGAGCGCTGATGTCATTAAAAAAAACCATTTCCTTAGTCCTGTCAAGGTGCATTTTAACTAGGGATGTGCCACTAGCTATCGATCATCATTCATTCGTTACTGCCGTTTACGTTACATTTTGTTTCGGTAGCGAACAAAATAGGCGAGTAGTTTTGTTCTAATTCGAAGGCTGTCCGTCTGAAATTATTTTCTAAGACTTTGATCGCTATACGATTCATAAAATTGTTAAATAACTAATAGTACGGGAGCACAAGAACAATTTTTTTTTATTACTATCAAGCTATTTTTTGTGAGTAGCTTCATTTTGATAAGACGAACAACATTTTTATTTGTGTCAAGCTGATTTTTTTGTACATTGATAGGTTAATAGTTATATAATTTAAGAGTAACATTGTCCTACAAATAGAACAATCCATATTTTAGGACCATCAAGTCAAATTATGAAATCCTTTCTATTTCTGTTAGCTACCACTTTCAAGATTTTTCGCAAATGAAAATATTGTTCGTCTTATCAAAATGATGCTACTCACAAAAAATTTGCTTGATAGTAATCAAAAAAAAAAATAATTGTTCTAGCCCGTACTATTCATATTCATATTCATATTTCTTTATTTGCTTCAAAAGTGGTACATTTTGGTGTTATAGTTATGATAGTCTGCCATGATCACACTTTTCACTAATAATATATAGCATGCAAATTTTTAGGCACTTATTCTAAATACATTAATTTCCATTTAATTACATTTCCTTCTATAAATAATTCAATATAATACAAAAAAAATATTACAACATTAAAAATAATAAACCCTTACATATCCTAATCTTACGAGCTATATTAATATTACATTAATTCAAATTTCAATTGATTTCAAAATAATAAATCGATGTCAATAATATAGTTAAGCGATATTTTAACGATAATATTTAATGTCAAAAGTATAATCATAAGGTTTTATTACTGATTTAGGACTTTTGTGATAATATAAAATAATAAAAGAAATTAATGCAACATTCAAAATAATAAACTCTTACATGTCCTAATCTTACGAGCTATAATATTACATTTCCAGCTACTTCCATAAAAAAACCTACAAATATTTCCAATTATTTAAAACTAAGATAATTCTAAACAACATTCTTATTGCCACGACAGAGTTTTTATCGATATCGGCATCGTTATCATCCCCTGGCGCCGCACTTGCGCACCTCAGGTGAAGGTAATCATGGTGGGAACCATGTGTTCTGTGGTGCGAACTACGACAGCTGTCTCTCTCACTCGGCGTCTGTCTCGCTCCTCTCACAATATACTCTTCAATAGGATACGTGATTGAATAGATTTTTTCTAGGCGCATGCAATGACATGTATTGTGCCGAATTTAATTTGTTAGAACGAAATATGTGAAAAAATTAAATCTTACAGGTGTGATTTGTATGTCATATATTTTATGATTGTTAATTGTTAAAGCAATCAATTCAGTTATCTAAGTATATAACGTTTATGAGATGAGCTTCTGTTTGTTTTCGTAGACGAAGTCGCTGCACAGGGAATTTGTAGTAGCCAGTTAAATTATCAAATCGAAGAATAAGCGTGTCACGTAAGGCTTTGTCCACATTTGAATCAAGTAGTCACATCCGTATCAGGCGTATCGTATCGAGTATGCTTCTCAAGACGCGGTTCGGCTCTGTGATTGGTTGGCTGTCAAAATTTGGACCAATCACAGAGCCGAACCGTGTCTTGAGACCGGGTCGCATCTTAAGTACTGACCAAAAATACGAGCCTAAGTGTGGACGCCTATTTTGACCATAGCGCATCTTTTATCGCGTGAGCCACAGTTCGGCCAAAAACCACATCCACACTTATAGATACTGTATCTTGATCGCGTATCGTCTCGCCGATTCTCGTATCGATCAAGGGATTCATTCAGTCAAGAACTCCCAGAGTGCAGATATCAAAATGCGTCCACACTAGATCATTCTGCCGATCATGATACGCGTATCCGATACGCGGTTTATAGCGATCGGGGTGTATCATGATACGAAGTGTATCATGATCGCGATCATTTAGCGAATATAACACGCTTCGATGCTACGCGACGGAGATCTGATACGCGAAAATGATATAAATGTGGACAAAGCCTAAAAGGCCTACTT
The DNA here is from genome assembly GCA_905187585.1 of Cyaniris semiargus. Lineage (NCBI taxonomy): Eukaryota > Metazoa > Arthropoda > Insecta > Lepidoptera > Lycaenidae > Cyaniris > Cyaniris semiargus. The sequence continues at coordinate 24,493,903 of LR994547.1, read as the reverse complement.
TTGGGCTTTTCTGTGGCCATTTCGACATTTAAACTTTGAAATTGACTTCAAGGACGTAACATTATTTAATATAAGTATTCGTCGTAGCCCAACTGATTTTAGAACGTTTGGCATAAGCCCACAATTAGAGAATGTGCGGCCAGAGAAACAGTTTCTCTGCCTTCTCGTAATGTGAGGTCGAGTATAATACCTCATCATCGTAATAATTATTGTATTAGTTTAAGAAGACGCCAATTTTGAAAACAGTAAAAACAGATTCTTTTTAGGGTTCCGTACCCAAAGTGTAAAAACGGGACCCTATTACTGAGACTTCAATGTCTGTCCGTCTGTATGTCTGTCTCCAGGCTGTATCTCAAGAACCGCTATAGCTAGACTTCTGAAATTTTCTGAGGTTGTGTATACGTGTTGTCGCTATAGCAACAAATATTAAAAACAAAATAAAATTAATATTTAATGGGGCTTTCTTTTAACTTTTTTCTCGTAATCAATAATTGCAATAGGTAGACATTTGAAATATTTACAAAACCCATGATTATATTTATACTTTAATAATAAATAATAGAATTAAAGTAAAATAAATAGTTAAGAGAGGCTCCCACACAAAAAAAAAATGCCTACTTTCGCTCTATAACGGTACGAAACCCTTCGTGCGCGAGTCCGAGTAGCACTTGGCCGATTTTTTTAAATTGAATTTTAGTTTAAGTGTCAAAACACAGAACTTCATTATGGCTAGCACTTTCTTCAATTTGTAATGTGCTTAAAAACAATAGTAACTAGTATTTTCTAGCAATATTATAGTGAGCGCCATAAATGTGTTCGGTGCAGTTTGGTGCAACAATGGTAGTTCGGTTCCTTTGTCGGCAACTTTTGCGCTGTACAAAGACGCCGACTACATTTTTTGTACTTTGTCTATTACGCACTAATTACCTTAGCAAAAAATGGAAAAAGTTTGTATAATATTTTACTGCCAGAATTTAAGCTGGTGAAATATAATTTTTCAATCGTGGGTCAAATCTTTATAAACTCTACAGTACTACATTATAAGTTCAAGAATGGTGCTTTGAAACCGTTATTTAATAATAACGATATTTACAAACTTACGTCACTACTTTACATTTTATTATTTTGTAATAGCCTTTACATCATCGCTTTAAATTATCGCTAGTTCTAACACTAGACTAGGCAGGAAGATATTAAAAAACTTTTGTTATTGTGCCTTTAAAGAAACGTGTAATTAAAAGTGCCACAGCGTAAAGTATCTGAAGTACAGCGTGTACGGTGTAGGACGTAAGTGCAACATTCACGAACACGTACATTGTCACGTAGTATGACGTAGAGCGTCGCGCCGCTGCCGCGTCTACGGGCCGACTACGGCGACTCATAAACAGTAACACGTAAACCTACGTTCATCGTAGCAATAGCTACGTACACAAGTCTACAGACGTTATTTATTATCACTGTTATTATAACTTCACCTAGCAATCAGAATACGTTATATAGTAATATTCTGATTGCTAGGACAAGTATAATATATTCTCTGTTTCTTCCATAGAAAAGCAAAACTTATCGAGATGAGTTACGAGGAGTAAAAAAAAATACTAATTATGTTATACTGAATCTAGTTTAATTTTAATATTAATCAAGATTCAGCTCTAAACAGATTTTGTTTATTGATTTACTATCTAGTAATTCAAGCGGTTAGCAACGAACAAGTAGCATCTGATACCCGCAACTTCATAGCGTAGAAATTGATTTATCGCGCAAACTATACATTTTACCAACACTAAAATATCTTTCCCTGACACTCCATACCTAAATTTCTTCGTTTTGACCGAAAAGGGGCAACGTACTTTGATGAATATCTTAATAATTACTCTTAATATTATTAGTATATACTTTCTGAATGTATAATATATAATTGAATTCCCTCATTGTTGTGTTTGGTATCTGAGAGTTACGTATATTATATCACAACCTTACCGGTACAGACGCACTTAATCCAGGGTGTCCCACTTTCGTTATGACTTAATGTCCCCTACTCATGCCAAGTCCTATACAATAAATATCAACTTAGACAAAGGGTTATAAAAACTTACTAACTAGGTGAGTTGGAAGTTCGTCGGTGTAGGGATTACTGGGATGAGCTGTTTACATTGTGGCGAAACCTTTTCTTGTAATAAAATTATCCGCTTCTAGTTTTATTACTATCCAAGTGGTATCGGGTATGTTAGTGATGAATAATGATGTTGAGCAAATTTTTAGTTTCCGTTTAAGCCGCACATTTTGGCGAAATATAAAGAATGCATTAACCGAGTGTCTCTTATTATAATTAAGTTCGGTTTATTGAGTAATTTGATCTGAAATATTAGTTGTAGATCTGGTTTAATAATTATAACTCAGGCTATATTTTGTATCTCGAAAAAGTGAAATATTCCCTCGGGATATTAGCCGCAGTCACATGCAAAAGACAAACAAAGGAAGTTTATTATCAGGGCGAGCGAAACGAGCCCTAGTATATCCCACAACCAGTACATTTTGTGGTACACTTTACGGAAAAACTATCACGCCTATTGATTTGTGCTTTAACATAGTAATTTATATTTATATGTGTTATCATCAGTCAGTCAAGGTGTGACGACGCGAGCCCTCACAAAGCTCGGCTTTTAGCTAGTTAAATAAAAATTGCCTTGGAATCTTACTGCACGTCTATTTCCTGAGGTATAACCTATTAGATAATTAGATAAACATTTTTTGACAACGTACTCGTCACGTGAACACGAATTGCGAAAAAATACTCGACCACCCATGCAGCCTGATTCCCTTTCTCTCTCACACCCATGTATCGTATAATTCTCTATCCCTCTCGTTTCTTTTATTGTTATCGGGTGGTCTTTTTTCAACGTTTGACATTTAATTGCTCACAAAATATATTATCATTGTTCTTTTTTTCTGTCAAATATGAGTTAATTTTAATGAACAGATTTTAAGAATTCGTTTAATTTATTTTTAATATAGCTTCTTTTTACTAGCTACTTCGATAAAAATCTTTTTATTCAACGAAAATTACAATGTTTTGTGCAACAGTCTTCTGAAAATAGTTTAGCGACTTCATGTTATTTTTGAAATAAAATTTATTTGAAATTGAAAATTTTAACTCAGCGCTAAAATAAACTAAAGTAAATTATACTGCGATGGCCAAGTTGAAAGACTGCAAAATTAATTTGAATTATGTTCATAGAAAACAAGACGTAACTGCACGCAGAGAGTAAAATATATCAGGAGGACTGTCATACTGTTTCTGTGGTGGTATGGCTAATATACACCTGACGGTACGGAGTTAAGTTTTCAAGTTGGCTGCACTGAAAAGGCTGCGGCTTTTGTAATAAGTAATAACACTGAAAGGCCACTAAGACTCACGACGCATCCAAAGCTATAATATTACTGCGCTATATTAACGGTATATCTCACGAAGTTTAAAAATGATAAAATTAAATGATTATGTGTATTATCGCCAAATTGATAATCAAAGCTCTTAGGGTTAATTTATAATAGCGCAGAGTCGAAGCGCATCGAAGCGCGTCGAAGCTTCAAATTCGCAACAAGTCGAACGAATGCGCGCGAATTTGCCAGAATGCCTACAGTGATGACGCGTAGATTTGCTTGTGGGCGCATGGATGCGCGAGAATGCGCGCGCACCAAAAAACGTTGTTCAAGCGAATTCGCGCGAGTGCGTGCCAATGCACGCGCCTTTTTAAATTCTCAGAAGTAATATGTGCGTTAATGATTTGGAGTTAAGGTTGAATTTGTTATATATGTAATTGATTGTACTGTTGGTTCTTGGTGGAAATTCATGTTGAACACTAATAAAACACAATTTTTCGTACACATTTTCTGAATCTGTTATGTTGTATGTCGTATGTCAATTTTCTGAATTTGTTATTTTCAGTTTTGATAATTCGCTTCGATACGCTTCGACTCTGCGCTAGTATAAATTGACCCTTAAAGTAGTCATAAATTATTATTATAATAATATCATTCTTGTATTAAATTTGTCATTATCAATATCATTCTTATATTCTCAGTCAGTGGTTTAAAACCTCTGACAAGCTAAGATTTTCTTGTTTTTATTGTAACTATCAGTCTTAGGTGATATTGTGTTGTGAAAATCAAATAATTGAAAAGACGACAGAAATTGATATTTTAAGATAATACATACATATATAAGAATGTACCGAAATGGGTTATTGGAATTGGTTGGCTGTCAAAATTTGGACCAATCACAGAGCCGAACCGTGTCTTGAGACCGGGTCGCATCTTAAGTACTGACCAAAAATACGAGCCTAAGTGTGGACGCCTATTTTGACCATAGCGCATCTTTTATCGCGTGAGCCACAGTTCGGCCAAAAACCACATCCACACTTATAGATACTGTATCTTGATCGCGTATCGTCTCGCCGATTCTCGTATCGATCAAGGGATTCATTCAGTCAAGAACTCCCAGAGTGCAGATATCAAAATGCGTCCACACTAGATCATTCTGCCGATCATGATACGCGTATCCGATACGCGGTTTATAGCGATCGGGGTGTATCATGATACGAAGTGTATCATGATCGCGATCATTTAGCGAATATAACACGCTTCGATGCTACGCGACGGAGATCTGATACGCGAAAATGATATAAATGTGGACAAAGCCTAAAAGGCCTACTTTTGGGCTTTTCTGTGGCCATTTCGACATTTAAACTTTGAAATTGACTTCAAGGACGTAACATTATTTAATATAAGTATTCGTCGTAGCCCAACTGATTTTAGAACGTTTGGCATAAGCCCACAATTAGAGAATGTGCGGCCAGAGAAACAGTTTCTCTGCCTTCTCGTAATGTGAGGTCGAGTATAATACCTCATCATCGTAATAATTATTGTATTAGTTTAAGAAGACGCCAATTTTGAAAACAGTAAAAACAGATTCTTTTTAGGGTTCCGTACCCAAAGTGTAAAAACGGGACCCTATTACTGAGACTTCAATGTCTGTCCGTCTGTATGTCTGTCTCCAGGCTGTATCTCAAGAACCGCTATAGCTAGACTTCTGAAATTTTCTGAGGTTGTGTATACGTGTTGTCGCTATAGCAACAAATATTAAAAACAAAATAAAATTAATATTTAATGGGGCTTTCTTTTAACTTTTTTCTCGTAATCAATAATTGCAATAGGTAGACATTTGAAATATTTACAAAACCCATGATTATATTTATACTTTAATAATAAATAATAGAATTAAAGTAAAATAAATAGTTAAGAGAGGCTCCCACACAAAAAAAAAATGCCTACTTTCGCTCTATAACGGTACGAAACCCTTCGTGCGCGAGTCCGAGTAGCACTTGGCCGATTTTTTTAAATTGAATTTTAGTTTAAGTGTCAAAACACAGAACTTCATTATGGCTAGCACTTTCTTCAATTTGTAATGTGCTTAAAAACAATAGTAACTAGTATTTTCTAGCAATATTATAGTGAGCGCCATAAATGTGTTCGGTGCAGTTTGGTGCAACAATGGTAGTTCGGTTCCTTTGTCGGCAACTTTTGCGCTGTACAAAGACGCCGACTACATTTTTTGTACTTTGTCTATTACGCACTAATTACCTTAGCAAAAAATGGAAAAAGTTTGTATAATATTTTACTGCCAGAATTTAAGCTGGTGAAATATAATTTTTCAATCGTGGGTCAAATCTTTATAAACTCTACAGTACTACATTATAAGTTCAAGAATGGTGCTTTGAAACCGTTATTTAATAATAACGATATTTACAAACTTACGTCACTACTTTACATTTTATTATTTTGTAATAGCCTTTACATCATCGCTTTAAATTATCGCTAGTTCTAACACTAGACTAGGCAGGAAGATATTAAAAAACTTTTGTTATTGTGCCTTTAAAGAAACGTGTAATTAAAAGTGCCACAGCGTAAAGTATCTGAAGTACAGCGTGTACGGTGTAGGACGTAAGTGCAACATTCACGAACACGTACATTGTCACGTAGTATGACGTAGAGCGTCGCGCCGCTGCCGCGTCTACGGGCCGACTACGGCGACTCATAAACAGTAACACGTAAACCTACGTTCATCGTAGCAATAGCTACGTACACAAGTCTACAGACGTTATTTATTATCACTGTTATTATAACTTCACCTAGCAATCAGAATACGTTATATAGTAATATTCTGATTGCTAGGACAAGTATAATATATTCTCTGTTTCTTCCATAGAAAAGCAAAACTTATCGAGATGAGTTACGAGGAGTAAAAAAAAATACTAATTATGTTATACTGAATCTAGTTTAATTTTAATATTAATCAAGATTCAGCTCTAAACAGATTTTGTTTATTGATTTACTATCTAGTAATTCAAGCGGTTAGCAACGAACAAGTAGCATCTGATACCCGCAACTTCATAGCGTAGAAATTGATTTATCGCGCAAACTATACATTTTACCAACACTAAAATATCTTTCCCTGACACTCCATACCTAAATTTCTTCGTTTTGACCGAAAAGGGGCAACGTACTTTGATGAATATCTTAATAATTACTCTTAATATTATTAGTATATACTTTCTGAATGTATAATATATAATTGAATTCCCTCATTGTTGTGTTTGGTATCTGAGAGTTACGTATATTATATCACAACCTTACCGGTACAGACGCACTTAATCCAGGGTGTCCCACTTTCGTTATGACTTAATGTCCCCTACTCATGCCAAGTCCTATACAATAAATATCAACTTAGACAAAGGGTTATAAAAACTTACTAACTAGGTGAGTTGGAAGTTCGTCGGTGTAGGGATTACTGGGATGAGCTGTTTACATTGTGGCGAAACCTTTTCTTGTAATAAAATTATCCGCTTCTAGTTTTATTACTATCCAAGTGGTATCGGGTATGTTAGTGATGAATAATGATGTTGAGCAAATTTTTAGTTTCCGTTTAAGCCGCACATTTTGGCGAAATATAAAGAATGCATTAACCGAGTGTCTCTTATTATAATTAAGTTCGGTTTATTGAGTAATTTGATCTGAAATATTAGTTGTAGATCTGGTTTAATAATTATAACTCAGGCTATATTTTGTATCTCGAAAAAGTGAAATATTCCCTCGGGATATTAGCCGCAGTCACATGCAAAAGACAAACAAAGGAAGTTTATTATCAGGGCGAGCGAAACGAGCCCTAGTATATCCCACAACCAGTACATTTTGTGGTACACTTTACGGAAAAACTATCACGCCTATTGATTTGTGCTTTAACATAGTAATTTATATTTATATGTGTTATCATCAGTCAGTCAAGGTGTGACGACGCGAGCCCTCACAAAGCTCGGCTTTTAGCTAGTTAAATAAAAATTGCCTTGGAATCTTACTGCACGTCTATTTCCTGAGGTATAACCTATTAGATAATTAGATAAACATTTTTTGACAACGTACTCGTCACGTGAACACGAATTGCGAAAAAATACTCGACCACCCATGCAGCCTGATTCCCTTTCTCTCTCACACCCATGTATCGTATAATTCTCTATCCCTCTCGTTTCTTTTATTGTTATCGGGTGGTCTTTTTTCAACGTTTGACATTTAATTGCTCACAAAATATATTATCATTGTTCTTTTTTTCTGTCAAATATGAGTTAATTTTAATGAACAGATTTTAAGAATTCGTTTAATTTATTTTTAATATAGCTTCTTTTTACTAGCTACTTCGATAAAAATCTTTTTATTCAACGAAAATTACAATGTTTTGTGCAACAGTCTTCTGAAAATAGTTTAGCGACTTCATGTTATTTTTGAAATAAAATTTATTTGAAATTGAAAATTTTAACTCAGCGCTAAAATAAACTAAAGTAAATTATACTGCGATGGCCAAGTTGAAAGACTGCAAAATTAATTTGAATTATGTTCATAGAAAACAAGACGTAACTGCACGCAGAGAGTAAAATATATCAGGAGGACTGTCATACTGTTTCTGTGGTGGTATGGCTAATATACACCTGACGGTACGGAGTTAAGTTTTCAAGTTGGCTGCACTGAAAAGGCTGCGGCTTTTGTAATAAGTAATAACACTGAAAGGCCACTAAGACTCACGACGCATCCAAAGCTATAATATTACTGCGCTATATTAACGGTATATCTCACGAAGTTTAAAAATGATAAAATTAAATGATTATGTGTATTATCGCCAAATTGATAATCAAAGCTCTTAGGGTTAATTTATAATAGCGCAGAGTCGAAGCGCATCGAAGCGCGTCGAAGCTTCAAATTCGCAACAAGTCGAACGAATGCGCGCGAATTTGCCAGAATGCCTACAGTGATGACGCGTAGATTTGCTTGTGGGCGCATGGATGCGCGAGAATGCGCGCGCACCAAAAAACGTTGTTCAAGCGAATTCGCGCGAGTGCGTGCCAATGCACGCGCCTTTTTAAATTCTCAGAAGTAATATGTGCGTTAATGATTTGGAGTTAAGGTTGAATTTGTTATATATGTAATTGATTGTACTGTTGGTTCTTGGTGGAAATTCATGTTGAACACTAATAAAACACAATTTTTCGTACACATTTTCTGAATCTGTTATGTTGTATGTCGTATGTCAATTTTCTGAATTTGTTATTTTCAGTTTTGATAATTCGCTTCGATACGCTTCGACTCTGCGCTAGTATAAATTGACCCTTAAAGTAGTCATAAATTATTATTATAATAATATCATTCTTGTATTAAATTTGTCATTATCAATATCATTCTTATATTCTCAGTCAGTGGTTTAAAACCTCTGACAAGCTAAGATTTTCTTGTTTTTATTGTAACTATCAGTCTTAGGTGATATTGTGTTGTGAAAATCAAATAATTGAAAAGACGACAGAAATTGATATTTTAAGATAATACATACATATATAAGAATGTACCGAAATGGGTTAATTTTAATTGATAATTTAAAATGCCATATGTATTTAACGCGGCGACAAACTAATCTGATTTAGAGTTTAAAAAAAAAAATGTGTAGGAAAAATAATAGGTTGGCAGCTACAGTGAAGTAGCACAATCAATACAAATTTCATAATCTCAATTGTATTGTATAGCTTTTATCGCGGGCTTTGAGCACGGTGACCGAATCAAGAAATTCCGTAACGAAAAACACCTAACATTCGTCAACTGACACGACGTGTTTCAGTTCGGCTCGGTGTGGCTCGATGTGTGGTGCTCGCCGCATTGCTGTGCCGGTCGTTGCCTGATTTATCATTTTTTAACCGACTTCCAAAAAGGAGGAGGTTATATGTTCGGCTGTAGATTTTTTTTTGTATGTTCAACGATTAATCCGCCGTTTATGATCCGATTATCAAAATTTTTGTTTTATTCTATTAGGTTTCTTTCCAATTTGGTCCCATTTTCACAAAAGTGGTGATCTGATGATGAGATCCATGAGTAATCGAGGGAACTCCTCAAAATTTATATGGAAACATATAGTGATTTTGGTTTTATGAGAAGTATCCTAAGCATATGCTACCAAAACGCAAGATTTTGTACCAAGGTATACTATGGTCCCGAAGATACTAAGAGAACTCCGGATTCCTTATAGATACAAGTTTGGGGGTTTAGGCGCTGTTTTAAGAACTGAAAGCATATGCTACTATGCAAATTATATTCATCATCATCATTATCACGTCAGGGTCACCAGTGTCACATGGTTGTATATGGATACAATATGCCCCCACAACACCACAATTATATCATCACGTTATGTCCTTATAATAATTGGTACATAGCGATTTTAATAAAAATATAATGTTGTTTCAAAATAAATGATTCAAGTTCTAAGCGACTTATGTACCATGAAATTGAACATAACAAAGTCAACCTTAACTCCAGAGCGTAAGGCACACATTTGACATTTCTTCTGAGATTCGAAAGAAAAAAGAGAAGTAAATTGCTTCGATAGGTACTAACTACACTAGTTTAACTATTATTAACCCATCAATCCCCAAGCGGCACCCGGCTGCCGCATAACAATTAAAAATCTATTGTGTCTGCGATTCCCACGATCGAGGTAATAAACGTAGAATATACGCGATGGTTTACTAGGTAACTAAAAAGAGTGAAATTATTATTTGTAACAAAAAATTAAAACCTCAACTATTTCTGTACTCAATCTTCATAATTTTGAAGTCGGTACCAGTTCCAAAAGTTTCAAATGCCTATTCTGTCAGAGAACTGAAGATTCAGCTATATCTGGTACCGACTTCAAAATGATGAAGATTGAGTACAAAAATAGTTGAGGTTTAGCCGAATTCGGAAAAAGGCACTATTAGATAGGAAAAATTATTTAATACTTTTTAGTTCATATTATAAGGATTTTATTATTGTTTTTACCTTGGAAGTCGGTTTTAATTTTTTGTTAATTTAACTTTTAATATTTATAAGGACAAAATATTTACCTTTGATTTTATGAATAAGAAACTCTGAGACTGATTTTGTGACCTCATATAGTGTATTAGGATTACCTATAATATTGACTTTTGTTGATTAGTGAAAACAGTACGAGTCTATTGTATTATTTATACTTACATGGTTAATTATTATTAGAATTTAATGAATCCTATCGAAAAGTAGTTTTGGTTATAATAATATTAGAATAATTACTCAATAAATAAGTTTCACTTTGACTGTTTAACTTAAGTATATTGATTTTAGGTATAACGAAATTTAATTTCAATTAGGCACTAGAAGATGCCTCTTCAAAATAATAACAGCATTTATCCTTTGTCGAGTGGAGGTGGAGCGTGGTAATCTTTGTTCAAAGCAAATGTGTCTATTATTTCCCAGTACCAATATTTGTTATTTGAAATTAAAATCGTTTGTAATTTGAAAAAAAAAGTGAAATTTTGAAATAAAAGTACATTGTTCTATCTCATTGTTGTTTAAGTGACCATGCCCAGGCGTTTACCGTAGATGTAACTTAATACGTAAATAGAGATTATTTGCACATACAAAATGAGTAGCCGTCGCTCTATGATACTTTTGTGAGCGTAGCGTACGGGAGGCAACAGGCCATTTAGCCAAGACTTTTTCGTTATCGCTTCGTTGTAGAATCGCCCGCGCCGATCAAAAGGTATGGAATTGACGCGTTAGTTAATATGACGTTGACGTTCGATTCGTCATATGTCAATTCCATACATTTTGATCGGCGATTCTATAAAGAAGCGATAAAGAAAAGATCTTGACTCACCCCCAGGTTATTTGAATGGGTTAAAAATAGTAGGCTTTAGGAGTGCAATTATAGCTGATTTTACCTACGGAAAGCTACATTCTTTGTGATGGATATATGCTATGTTTTTTTATAAAAAATATGTGAGATCCTTCCGAAAATTGCAAAAGTGTAACCCAAAGTGGCAAAAATTTTCCATAAAATGACATTATTCCGCTTGAGCTGCAAAAAGTATTGATGATACACAAAAATAATGTTTTACATATTTAAAGCATTTATCATTATCTACAAAAAAGTCAGCGATAGCATAATATGTCTATATTTTATGGTGAACGAACAATAACAGTTTCTTTCGTTAAAAATTTAATTTGAAATCAACTTCTTATTGTGATTTGTGAGGCTTTTTTTTGCTTATTAATCATTAGGGTCAAATAAGACCGCAACGCGACGCGTAAATGCATTTCTAAATTTGTATGGATTTGACAGATTTGTAAGACGTCTCGCGAAATTGAAATCTGTCAATTCACTACAAATTGAGAAATGCATCTACGCGTCACGTTGCGGTCCGAATCAACCCTTACCTAAATAAATGTAAAGGAAAATTCTATTATTTATGTTGACATAATATTGCCAATTAATATTGGCAATATTATGTCAACATAAATAATAGAATTTTCCTTTACAGTATTACAATCGAACAAATGTTTTAGAAAAATAGAAATGTCTGTGCTTCGTTTGTTTAATTTTTATGTCATTACGTTTGTAGTTAAAATTGAGAGGAAACTTCCGTAAAAACTAAAAAAAAACATAGAAACAAAAAAGTTCACCGAAATGAAAAAAAATGGACATGTTAAAATTCACGCGACATTCATGCGACATTTTATGAGATCTAAATAAAGCAAATTGTGACATGTAAAAAAATATTAATGGGTTTTAAATTTATTTTTTCTCTCTAAATCTGTAAAATCGCTTTTGCTCCATTCATCATCATCGGTCATTCGTGTGAATGTCCGAGACCCAGTGTTTTCTGAATTCACAAATCTTCTGCTTCTGTCAAGTTAGAAAATGTATAATTTAAAGACACCCAAAGTTTGTTACGTCTTCGTCTACGCTTCAGTTTTGGTTGGTTCGGTTGATTCTCTTGTTCTGATTCACTTGACTCAGCCCTACTAACTCCAACTGATTAAGTTTGACGAAATACGTAAAAAACTTTTTATGCAACCAACGCATTTTCGTTTTTTCACTACTTTACGATTCTACAAACAAAAATTGTGATATCCTAATACTTATAGCTATTGGACCCGTTTTAGTTTTAAAACTGCTTGCAAAGCACTGCACGAAAGTGTATTTTTAAATGGAAGCCAATAGTTGCTAATAAATAATAATACAATGTTCGATATCCCATGTTAATATTAGCTGCCAAGTCATTATTTTTAATACCTCACCTATTATTTTATTTTCCCCGTTTAATATATTTGCTATCTTAAAGTAGCAGCCGTTATTTCGTTTTTATAGATCTTACGTTTTGTATCTCATTACAATATAATTGTTGCTAAAATATTTAATCGCTACCGAAGTAATTTTTTTGTAACCAAGTAGTTAGAAGCCAAATAAGTTCTTAGACGCCTCAAAAATAATTAGAGCCCGTTTCACCTCTTCCTGATAAAGGCTATCCACAACTTATTTGACAGATTCTCCATACTCTATCTGACAAGTTAAGCCTATCCGGCACTTATCAGGAAGTGGTGAAACAGGCCCTTAGCCATTTAAAATTATGGATTCTCATTCTCTGATCAAAAGTCGAAGAGTGTTTTTGAATTATATTTTAACAAATAAGTAGCAGTTATTTGGTATAAAATATAAAATTATCTAATGCTAGATTCTGTCTTTTGAAAAATAATTATTATATAATTAGTGAAGATTAATATTATTGGTATTTTAATACGTTAAAATGTTACTCTGGGGCTATAATTATTGTATAGTATAGCGTTGTGAGCGAACAGGGTTTATCTAGTGGATGGCACGGCGTAGCGCTAGCACACAATACCACCACGCTAACTACTCTCGGCTCATTTGTAATTAATGTTCATTATGACGGCGACCATCATCACCATCAGCTCACGAGTCATACGCCATGACTACGTTGATAATATGCCTCCGTAACGAACGTTCCAGAGACCGATAGTGTGCTGAAGACGATCTCGAAAGACGCAACGAACAAAATAGTATGCGTATTTCGACAAAATAACAGCAACGACTACATTTCGTCGCTTAGGTAACAATACAGATAATATAAAAACAATTGTGAGTGAATGAAAATATATTTCACTAGATGACGCCCGCATGGCCGGTACCGCCGCAAACGCTACGTCCCGCAATTTTTAAATGTGTAATATCTTTGAAAATATTCATTGAAATCATATTATGCTGTAAAGGGTCATATAGGTCTTTATTAAAACATCAATGTATTTAAGGTAGTTAATTGGATAAGGATTAATGGTGTATTGGCTAAAATCGCTTCGAAAATTTGCCATTATTTGTCGTAAAAATAAATAACAAAAAAATGTTATTGTGGGATATTCATTATACCATCGCGAAGTTTTCTGTAGACTTTTTCAATGTATACAATACTTAGTACATTATTTTGATAAATCTCGTAGGGTTCAGCCTGCGTTTGCAATGATAGCGGAAAAAATGTAATTATTTACGACATCACATTAAAAACCTTAAAAATAATAGTATTTCTCCACTATTTAATGAATATTATTATACATATAAACCTTCCTCTTAAGGGCCTTCCCCTACGGAGATTCCGTAATTTACCGTATTTAGAGCCTTATAAACTCATAATTTGAAAGCTACAAAGTTATAATAAAAATACAGCAATAATCTTCAGTATATCAACATTCCTTTCCCCGTTTTAAATTTCCTATTTTTGTTTATTATACTCATGATATTAGCTTCCATAGTAATACCAATTTATTAAAATTGAAGCATACTTTCAGCATCTCCCTAGTATTTACAAATTACGTTTATTTGAAACACACGACAATAGATAGACAATTTCATGAACTACATATTCCCCGTTTTATTTTTTTTTAGATCAATTTTGAACTAAGATAAGTTAAAAAAATATGATTTTGGTGCGATCTCGGCAACGCGTCAAATGTATGGTCAAGGTCGTTTGCTCGGGGGATGGCCTTAAATCACTCTATCTATTAAAAAAAACTGCATCAAAATCCCTTGCGTAGTTTTAAAGATAGTATAGTGTAATATTATAATACAAAGGGACATAGGGACAGAAAAAGCGACTTTGTTTTATACTATGTAGTCTACGAATAATAAATAGTTTTTATTATTCGTAGTATGTAGTGAAGATATCAGATTATCAGACACATCAATTGATTTCGTATGAAATAGTAAGTTTTCGTCTCTTCCGAAAACTTTTTGACGATAATATGTGGTTTACTACCTGTGTCTCAAAAGTATGTGTGACGGCGCTGTTAGGTTAGGTTAGGTTTTCATAGAGGCAAGTTTCAGTTCTGCGGCAACTTTATCGACATTAATACTGAAACATAATCCAATAGGAAACGGGTAAGTACTAGGCACAGATCACAAGAAACAAAACCTGTCTAGATTCTCATCTTGTGTTGTTGTCTCATCTTGTGTGCTAATCTGCAGCCCATTCTCCTCTTCATGAAAAAGCAAGGCATATGCCGATTCGATTCGGCTTTCTTATTTAAAATATTTTAAATAAGAAAGCCGAATCGAATCGAAATCGAAATGGAGTGCACAAATAAATCCACTAGATCTGATGAAATCGTGTGGGTATCGCTCACAGAGTATTATATCATCTAGGACCGGTAACTAATAGGTGGTCTATTCGATCTAGAGTCTACACAAAAACCCGTCTAGACTTATCTAGAGGTCAGTGTCTCAATGTTATAGCAATTATTGTGATAGGTCAAGTTGTACCATGGATGGCTAGCGCCTCTCAAACTCACCGTACAATATTGTAAAGTTTGTAAGGGAACAAATTTTTAAAAAAGTAAGGGTAAATTACTACCCTCGGCCAGTAAAGTGTGACGACCGCTGGTCTAGTTCGTCAAGCTATATACTTCCTATAGTCAGGGAGGATAGTTAGTAGCTCTCGACTTCGTTAACTATTTTAATATTTTTCTCGTCTTTTTAATTCCAGCACGACAGTTAATTTGATATTCTTTGTGGCGAATATTATTAATTTTTAAGACATCAATGTTTTATCATGCAGACGTTCTAAAAGTGTTAACTTTGTTAACCTATTAAGAAATAAATATTTTAATTTTGTTTTTTTGATTTTTCATTACAAAAAGCATTTACAAATACAAATTCTTTAATTATGAATTAGGGTTTAATTGGCGATATCCTATAGTCTCTTCATGGACCATGAACAATTGTAACGCCTTGAATTTAGCCCTAGTTAAACAGTTTGAGAATCACAGGGACATTATTTTCAGGTGAGCAATTTCAGCAATTAATCATAGTTGTGTGTCGTGGCGTGAGCCGGCGGCGGCCATGCCTGGAGCCTGCCGCTGCCAGAAGCGATAATTATTGCAACGATGCAATTCCACGCTATATCGCGTTTTGATACACGACGTGACCAACCATTTTGAATAGCGAGGATACACCGGGAGATCTGTCATGGCGAGATGAGAGATAGTTGGTAAATCTTTGCAGCTCGTGAGCATGGGCCGCTTCCATGGAATACCGGTAGCAGGCATCGTTTCCAGAAACAGTTAGCTACTTTGTAAACTATTCGTAAATTATTATTATATTTTTTTTCATTTAATTTCATGTCTTTTAATCAATTTGATAAGACGCTTGTTCGAGCCCAAAAGTATTAGGGTGGGTTGCACCAATTTACTTTAACTATAACTGTAACTTTAATTATAACTACAATGCAAAATGTCAAATCTTTGGTTAAAGTCAAAAATGGACGCCATATTTAACCATAACCATAGAGCTCGACAAGGCTTTAAATGCACGTGGCGAAAAAAGGAACTAACGCTGTCATCTTACAAAAACGCCATTTTTGACAGTTTTCCTTTACCAGCAGCGCCCACGCCCACGTTCATTTAAAGCCTTTTCGGACCAGCAACAGACATCTGTCAAATTCTGTGGTCAAAGTTAAGGTTAAAGTTAAATTTGCCTAATCTATAACCATAACTTTGCCCATAACTTTAACTTTAACCACGCTTCTGGTGCAACCCACCCTTAATCAACTTTAGCTCCGGTATGTAACGATCGCGATATAACAATATTTAAATAGATATTTTTTATTTAAAAACTCTTATAATCGGTAATAAAAGATACTGTAACGCAGATTTTCGGACTTATTTTTTGTCTTAGCAGCTTAGACGAACAATTTTATTGCACAATATCACGTATTACGTAATATTATTGACCGCCTAGGGTTGATATTATACATCGCGCGCCTTCAATCTTATTGTCAAAATATAAACTGTTCAATAAAATTAAAGCGTAATATTGCACAATACAATTGATCGTATAGGGGCCCGCTTAGTGATTAATATCCGTAGTCTTAAATAAAATCTAAGTCAAGATTATCCTCATTTTTAATTTGGGATGGTCACCCGTGTGTAACGTCAGACGTGGAGCACACACATCATGCACTGGTTGCCGAAAGTGAACCGCGCCATTGTACGGGTTGCGCGGGTTGTGACTTGTGAGGCGCAGTTTGAGTGTCACCCACGTGACAACCGGCGGTCACAAACCGACCGACAAAAACCGGTACGACATCGATACTTAGTACTTTTATATATTATGAGCTAGATTTGGTCAAAAAAGTTATTTAGTGCTCAAATTTTTTTGCGTTTATACTAATATTTAAATAATTTAAATATATTTTAAAATTAATTGTTTGCAAGTAGCCTATTCACATCACAGTTTCATCTGAGTTGGTACTACTAATATATATTCTGTGATTATTAAATCCATATTATTATTATTGTATAAATTATTGTAAATCTGTCTGTCTGTGAAAATTTCGAAAGACTCTCGTACAGTTCTAGAGGATAAGGTTTTCAGGATGTAAGAGGCACGGTACCATTGAACCACTGACCACAGGCCACAGCTATTGCGGAGGAAGCCGGCTCGTGTGTATAACTCGCTGTCTTTAATGGTTCATTGAAATTACCAAAACTGAAAGCTTAAAATATTACATGATATTTAACTTCAGAAACCTCCCAAATTTTCCACTGCTGGGCAAACCCGCTACACCAACCCACTGCGAGTTCGATATATAAACTTGAATGGTTGTTAATGACAAGACGTGAATTTTTCGCCCCCGTCCGCCGACCCACTGACCTATTTCTCTTCAACCCGGCTGCCGGACTTCACAGGAACTGCACTGACATTTTTGTGTTTATACTGAGGATCGGTACTTAGAGCTCGAGTGACTCGACTATATCACGCATGACGCAACCCTCGTGCAGCTTCTTCCCTCGTTCGATCCAGGCCGCTTTCTATTAAACTCCAAAACGGTACTTCAATAAACATGTTGGTTTGACATTTAGGAAAATACAATTTTATCGTTATTATTAAATAAGGAAAATGCATTAATGTTACATTATTGGTCGTTAAGTTAAATTGCACTAGATAATTTCTAGTGAAGTAAGAAATTAAATATTATCTAGTGGATATGAATGGTAGCATTGTCTCTGCCGTCAGAATAAGCGCCGAGACAACAGCAAGATAAGCTATTTGTCACGTATAAAGCGAAACTTTTTTTTTAACAAAGCTATAGCTTTTGTTAAACTCTCAAAATCGTAGTACCTGAAAATCGTTACTAGCCTTGCTGAAGTCAAGTGCGAGTATAAACATCGGAGTATAATATTATTTTGAGAAAATAAATTGAAAGTTAAAAAAATTAATAGAATAACGAGTACATATTTTAGTAACAAAATATGAAGTAAACGGTATCCAAAAGCTGGAACAAAACATAAAACAAAAAGGCTTTTAATCAGATTATTTTTCGTTTGCTTTCTAACAAATACAATGAAGTATTCTAAAAATATATTTTCATTGTTTTACAATGTTTTGTTACTAAGTTGTTTAGCGCCATCACAATGAGGTCAGCCTAGTTTTAACTCGGATATGATTTTTACCTTTTGTGAAGTAAAGTATTTATTATACTCCAATTTTACCATCTGCGATTCGTCCTGTAACTTAAGTGGCAATAGTGTGATGGTGAAATAGTAGATAATGTTTTTTACGAAGTCTATATCTGTGCTATAACTTCATTAAAATTGGTCGAGTAACTGTAGGATAATCATTAAGCATCTATTGTAAACAAGAACACTCATATAACTTCTTTATAGTATAACTGTACAGTGTACACGTATTTTATTAAATAAATAATAGGCCAAGTGCGAGTCGGACTCGCACACGAAGGGTTCCGTACCATAGAGTAGAGTACGTACCGTAGAGTGAAAAAATAGGGTTTTTTTGTATAGGAGCCCCCCTTAATTATTTATTTTATTTTAATTTTAATATTAATTATTAAAGTACGCATATAATTAAGGATTTTGTGAATATATCAAGTGCTTGTCCTGTTGCCATTACCTATGGATTACGAGCAAAAAAATCCAAAAAAATCACGTTTATTGTATGGGAGCCCCCCTTAAATACTAACTTTATTTTGTTTTTAGTTTTCAACTTTATTTGTTGTTATAGCGGCAACTGATATACACAATCTGTGAAAATTTCAGAAGTCTAGCTAAAGCGGTTCTTGAGATACAGCCTAGAGACAGACAGACGGACAGACAGATGGACAGACTCAGTAATAGGGTCCCGCTTTTACCCTTTGGGTACGGAACCCTAAAAACAGTAAAAATAGGATCTTCATTCATATCTTCAAGAAAAACCGAAAGCTCATAAAGCGGAACTTCGATCCTCCTTGTAGCTGACTCATTGATAAATCTATATATATATAAAACTCAAAGGACTGACTGACATGTTGATCTATCAACGCACAGCCAAAACCACTGGACCAATCGGGCTGAAATTTGGCACGCAGGTAGATGTTATGACGTAGGCATCCGCTAAGAAAGGATTTTGATCAATTCTACCCCCAAGGGGGTAAAATAGGGGATGAAAGTTTGTATAAAACTTTGTCAATTTTAAACCGATCGGGCTGAGACTTTGCATGCATAAAGCTACTACCACGTAGGCATCTCCTGAGAAAGGATTTAAATAAATTCAACCTCAAAAGGGGGTAAAATAGGGGATGAAATTTTGTATGAAACTTTCTCAATTTTAAACCGATCGGGCTGAGACTTTGCATGCATAAAGCTACTATGACGTAAGCATCCCCTAAGAAAGGATTTTAAAAAATTCCACCCCTAATTCTACCCCCAAAGGAATAAAATGGGGTATGAAACTTTGTCAATTTTAAACCGATCGGGCTGAGACTTTGCATGCATAAAGCTACTATGACGTAAACATCCCCTAAGAAAGGATTTTAAAAAATTCTATCCCTAAGGGGGTTAAATAGGGGATGAAAGTTTGTATGAAACTTTGTCAATTTTAAACCGATCGGGCTGAGATTTTGTATGCATAAAGCGACTGTGACGTAGGCATCCTCTAAGAAAGGATTTTAATAAATTCTACCCCTAAGGAGATGAAATAGGGGATGAAAGTTTTTATGAATTTTTTTAGACTTTCGGCTGATTGAACTGAAATTAAAATTTTCATTTTGAAAGATTTGAGCCTCTATGATGAAAACGTTCGCTTAAATAGGATTTTGATAAATTTAACCCCCATGGGGATAAAATAAGGGATGATGGAGGATGTAAATATATTATTTTGAACGTATCAGTATCTAATCTATACAAATGATAAAACTGTAGAAATGAAAATTCTGTACGTTAAAGATATTAAAAAAATAATAAGCGGGGGGTGTTACTCCATCGCTATGGAAGCCAAAAATGTGGTTACTGTCTCTCTGTCTGTCAGTCTGTATGTTTGTTCCCGCATCACACGAAAACTACAGATCCGATTTGAATGCGGTTTTCACAGATATATTTGTCTTCTTCCAGCTTAACATCTGGTGTATAAATATTTTCCCCCCACCCCTCTAAGGGGACAAAAGAGGGTGTCAGATTTTGTATCAAACTTTTTTCTTTAACACGTTAACTACTGATCCGATTTGCATACGGTTTTCGCAGATAAATTTGTCTTTTTCCAACGTAACATCTGGTGCATAAAAAAATTCCCCCCACCCCCTCTTTGGTCCTAAGGGGACCAAAAAGGGGGTCAGATTTTGTATCAAACTTTTTTCTTTAATGGACTTACTTACTTCATGTTATTTATTGTGTTTTCCAACTTAACAACCCCCCCCCCCACTCCCCCCCTCACTCCCTCCCCTTTGACCTGGAAATGTTGCTTATAACAAAATGGTAAGGCGTCATATATGTATATCATAACTCCCGCACCTGGGATTTCCCCCCGGACCCTGCTTGGGGGAGCTGCGCCCCCCCAAACCCCCCCACCCCTCTCCTGGAAATGTCGCGTAGTTAGTATTGAGTTTGAATTCTCCTTTTTTTGCCCCCCCCCCGCTTCTGGAATTGTAGCTTAATATATCAAAATGGTGTCGCGTCGTTAGTGTTGAGTTTCAATCCTCCTCTTTAGGAACAAACGAAGTTAATAATTAAAACTGAATTTATTCTAACCTAAACTAAACGTACACTTTTTCATCGTTTGATTAGTATACTGTATTACTATACTTCCTGTATATCTACCGTCCACTGCTGGTTATAAGCTTTTCATGACTATCCATACTAATATTATAAATGCGAAAGTGTGTTTGTTTGTTTGTCCTTCCTTCACGGCCTAACGAAGCAACAAATCGACTTGATTTTTGGCATATACTTAGTTGAAAGGATGTAGAATAATATAGTCTACTTTTGGTCTTGGAAAAACATCATGTTTCCAAAGGAGGTTTACAAGAATATTCGTATTTTACGCGATTTTTGAATTCCACGCGAGCGAAGCCGCGGGCAAAAGCTAGTCTTACTATAAAAGTTTAATTCTAGTTCATTTTAGCACTTAAGGTTCAAGAGTTGCAATCATAATCAAAATTAGTCTATCATTTGGTAGGCGCTATCTAAAAGCTTTAAATAATAGTTGTCAATTTTTTAAAGTTTTTTATTACTTAATTTACAATTAAACTTGTGGTATAAAACGATGTACGATTACTGAGCATTTTCCTTTTTTCGCTTGGGAAATCACGGGCAATATCTATTTAGATAATTTTTTTATTTCCTGGTTCGGCTTTCATGCTAAAGTTAATAATTAGTTTATTTATAAACTATTATTTCTCAAAGGAATTTTGAAAATTCAAGGTCTGTACTTATTGAATTCTTTAATTAGTTACCGATTTATGCAAAACTGAGCCGTCTGATCATTTTTCCTAGTATCAGTGGTGTATATGATATGTTATTTATTACACAAGTAGCGAATGATTCAAAACTAATATTAAAATTAATCATTATGTTATGGTCACTTCAGCGAATCGGCGGGCGTTTTGATCTCGTGTGGTCTGGGAACATGATACTTTAGGGTTCCGGGCGTCCGTTAAATATATCAGTAACACAAACGTCAAACACATAGTACGTACTTTCAATAAGTTTTAATTATAACTGTCAGGACTGAGTACTAATAATCTGTTGACATTTATTAATTTAAATACATACCTTATTTATTTCCGACCTCGAACTATCAAAGAAAGAAACGTTTCTGGCGGCGAACTGGACCTGATAAAAACTTCCCCGAATCTTAGAAACAGCTCTAGATCGTTAGAACTAAATTTCAAAACCGTGTACTGATTTTTGCTTTTTATCTTAGGTTTCTGTTTTCAAAAAAAATTGCTGCTCGGGTGCGGCGTAGCCGAGTCTTGATTTCGTGTAGGTCGAAGAACCTCTCGGTTAAAACGATCATGATAATATACTAAAGTTCGGAGGATTCATGTTCAATAATATGTATTTTAAAAATTTTGTTAAACCCTTAAAAGGTGAGGGGCCTGGCTTCGACCTCGGTGTCCAGCGAACGTCACAGTGCAAGACAAAGTGTCGTCTTGTTATTCCGCTGCATCTTCTCGACTCTAACATGTAACAGACTAACAGTAAACAGATGAACTTCTGGTTATGAACTTTTTTGAGTTATTTTATTTTCTTTGTGTTTCTTTTTATATCAAAAATATTTGAAATCGTACAGAACCAGCCGTATAATTAAATATTAAGAGTCGTCGCGAACACGTGCTTAATGTTAGTTGAAGGTGAGTTTGGTCGTGTGGAGGCTGCCACCCGGAATAACATGCCACTACATAATACACGCGGTTCTGTCTGTCCATTACATACTACATACTAATTATGTGTAAACTAGGTATAATTGTATAATTTCACTAGGTATAAGTAAGCACGGAAGCTTTTTCAGTAATGATTGGTGCTAGTATTTCGGATGAGATGATATGTCATTTTTCGAGACATGTTAATATTATCTTTTTCTCATGTTAGTGTGATAACTTTTATAATTCTCTCGATGTATTTCAGCAGGAAAATGATTAGTAAGTTTGGCCAATTCTAAGTTGAAAATTTGTAAAAAGCGCTTTATACGTGTTATCGAATTGACTCTGTACCTAGGTACTCTAGGGCAATATTTCTACATGCATTGGGTTTATATTGTAAAGTTTATGCATATTAATAGCTGCGTAGGTATTGCAAACAAAAACCGTAAAAATCGGCAATAAACATAAAATACGAGCAGTATAATTAACTATTAGCAATATAGTTTGTTTGTGTGCTTTATATCGTTAAATTATATGTTATATATTATGTTAAATTATATGCCAGAACAAAGCCGGCGCCAATGACCTATGAGTAACCGCGGCTTTTTATACAATCTTAAAGAGGTGACCAGCTGTGTGGAGTTTGTGGGACAAATCCTGTCTTAATTATATTCCACTCATCATAATTCATGCAGAGAATTAATCACTTCGCAAGAATGAGAAATGTTCGATAGCTACGTTATGTAATAATAACTGTATAGGAAAATATAGTGGTATATTAATTTTCTGTCTGGCGAGGACTGATTAGTAAGTAAGTTGTTTTTTTTTTTTGCTGTAAGGAAAACCAGTTCTTGTATTAAAAATGACTGAATGTTACGTTCGTTTTATGTTAGTTATATTGTCATGATTTATTATGATAATATAAAAAAATACATCATCTGTGAAAAAGGCTGCAGTCTAATCAAAAGAAGATGTCGAAGGCGATAGACACAAGAACATGCAGATAGTGAAGTTTGAGTTATGATAACAATAACTATATGGGAGTACCTAATATTTTAACGATCAAATTAACAGGCGATTAAAGAGCATGAATAAGAATTGTTAATAACCGATGTGGAAACAATATTTTCAAATCGACTTATTCGCCATGTTATAGATGTAAGCAAATTTATTTACATTTGTTACGAAGTAGAAAAAAAGCAATTGAAATAACAATAAATTAAATCACATACCGTCCGATAATTTACAAAAATGTGGTCACATAATTATCAAGAAACTCGCTTTAGCACTTGTAGATTGACCACAAAATCGGAAAAGAGCGAATACCTCCATACATCAGAGTTAATCCTTGGACTTCCTCAACGCCAATATCTCTTTTTTGACACCTCCGACATTCAATTCCATTTAATGTCTATTTTAATTTCGTGGAATTGTAATGTTTTTGTAGATTAAGGTGGGATTTCACCAGGCACACTCAAAACTTCGTTTTATAAAACTTAGTTCTCATTGAACGCGTTCACGCGGCAACGTAAATCTCGTTCGGTTTCAATTGGATTTCACAAACTTCTTTTGATCGCGATTAATAAATCTAAGTTTACGTGACATCACGCGATTATTTTACATGTTTTCATCATTTTGGAGTCTTATCACGTTAATTTAACAACAAAATAGCAAGAAACAATACGTAAACTAACCAAACGCATGTGTCAAAACTGTCATCTTGACATTTCTTTTGTCTATGTTTTTCGTTCCGCCATGACTTTACACTGACAGGGCCTGAACGAGTTTTATGACGTTAAACTTCGGACAAGTTGGGCATTCAGAGGATAAAACTTGGATTTGCTGTGAACGCGTTCATTTTATGTTGGTGAAATGCAATTCGATGTTATAATCGCGTTTATACATTTTGAACCGGTTTAGTGTGCATTGAACGCGTTCCATTTCTTTGGTGAAATCGCCCCTTAGTAAATTAATGTATTATCGATGACGATTCAAGAATGTTGCTACGTTATGTTGCTATATTAGTATTATGAGCTTACATGATCAAAGGGGTGACGTACCTAGAAACTACCTAGAAATACACAATATTGATTTACACGCAGATAATGCATAAAAGTGTGGTTCGACGGCATATCTTTCACGTGATTGGAAGCCAAAATAAAAGCCTCACTAAAGTGCTCAATGAAGTCTTTCTAATTTTTTTGGTTTCTTTTAGTCTTATCTGCTGCTGCTGTGTTCCATCTGCCACTTTTATTCGAAACTAGATGATGTCCGCAACTCCGTTGCGCCAAAATCCGTTTATCGCGTGGTAACCGTACGTTTTTTCGACTCAAATTTTTCTTTATATATCGAGGGAACTCCTCAAAATTTATAAGGAAACATGTGGTGACTTCGGTTTCGTGGGAAGTAGTCTAAGCATATTATGCTACCAACAAGTAAGATTTTGCACCAAGATATACCAGGGTTGGGAAGGTGCTGAGAGAACTCCCGATTATTTATAGATACAAGTTTGGGAGTTTCGACGTTGTTTTAAGAACGGAAAGCATAATATGCTACTATGTAAATTACATTCATCATCATCATCACTACCATAATATTATACCATATGCATGCATCGTCCCATGATTGATGAGTCTAGACCCTACTATTGGTACTTTTCATAGTCACTTAGATCGAGATTCGATTGTCAAGCGATTTAAAAAAATCTATACTAATATTATAAACCTGAAGAGTTTGTTTGTTTGTTTGATTGAACGCGCTTATCTCAGGAACTATTGGTCCGATTTAAAAAAATCTTTCAGTGTTAGATAGCTCATTTAATCATCAAAGAAGGCTATAGCCTATATATTATTTATTATTATTATTATTATTGACGACCTCTGTGGCTCAATTGTTAAATGTGTGGCAATTCAAGCCGAGGGTCGCGGGTTCGAATCCCGCCGACGACGGAAAAAAAAATGTTTCTCAATGTTCCAGGGTCATGGATGTGTATTAAATATGTGTATGATTAATGATAAATTATGATGATTAATGATGATATAATAAAAATCTTAAATATATGTATAGTATAAAAGTATTAAATATATTTCCGTTGTCTGATACCCGTAAGACAAGTCCTTAAGGTACTTAGCACGGGACCAGACTGACGTGGTGTGAAGCGTCCATAGATAGATAGATAAATAGATAGATGTTATAGATATCATCACGCTAAAACTAATAGGACCGAAGAAACTGAGGAAAGTTTGGTTAAAACAGGGAAAATTATTAGAAAGGTTTTATCTCACGAACTACTCAAGCAATTTTTATGTTATTTGGTACAGATATAGAGTAGACCACGTGAAGGGACATAAGCTATTTTGTTGTGGAAAAATTTACGGTTTTCGTAAAATTCCTAATTTACGCGGGCGAAGCCGCGCGGGACATCTAGTTGATAATATTTGTATGGGTGAACTGTCAGTAAACTCATTCTCCTGTCCTAAAAATATTCAGGTTCCCCTACAGTAATATCAACTTTGTAGATCAAAGTATTTAGACTTAGACATGACCCGAATTTTCACTTTCATCCTTACCTATTTATCCGCTGTCGGTCAACCGATAACCTGTATGTTTGAAAGCGAGAGTCTAGCCGTAAACTACGCGTATATAATGGTCCGTCCAGTGTTAGTTACTGGCGAGTGGCGAGTAAAAATGAACCTTACTACTTCGGAATAAAAACCATTACGGAGGTAACATGATTTAGTTCAATCCGCGTAGCGTGCAGACGCTGTCCTTGACTCCAACTGAATATCTTAAATTATTTTATTATTTGGACAGTTATTAAGATACACACAATTAATTTGTAATATTAATAATTTTGGGTATAAGTTTGAATATAACATTTAATAGCCTTCAAACATGGATTTGAATTTCTTCTTCTTCTCAGAATGATGAAGATCAGAACTGTAATATATTGTATGCATCCTTATAAGTTGTCTAAGAGCTAATAGTATTTTTTAGAGAAAGGTAAAAGTTCTAAGAAATGGACCGTGATAGTAAGCAATTTTTATCATTTATCCTACCAAACTTAACATTAGGTTTCGTTAAAATCATAGGCTATTTGGTAAGATGTGGGGTACCCATACTCACAAGCACGAACCGGGCAAGTCAGTGCTACGGCTCAGCCGGCTTATACAGCAGCAGTGAGTGTGATAACTGGAGGCCTAAGGTACAGTACTATGTAAACAAGAAGACGTTGCAGATGTCCAATGGTGAAGGCTATTTTTTACCAAGGGGTCCCCTGATCCCCTCGGTAAGAGCCTTATTTAAGCGCTACATTTAGATACTCAAATGCCACTCGATTTAACAAGAAGATCTAGTTAATTTGAGCGGCGTTTGAGTATCTAAATGTAGCGTGCGCTGGTCCTAAACTGTCGTTTTCAACACGCCTAGGGGCATCGTCGGAAGCGCTCGCGTTGCAGGCGCGTGACGTCACCACCGGTCCGACCAGTTCTCCCCAATTGGGCGATTGTGCATAACTCGCCCTAAGGTCGTCTGACATTCAAGGACACGAGATAATTGCACTTCCCACTAAACACCGAACAATGGATAATAAATTATATTGACGCAACTATCAAAATTGCTGGATCGCTCTATAATTATGCACCACGGTTTATATTGGCCGTCGTTGAGTCGAGCGCGGTGCGTCTGGGCCTGTAATTTCAGAATGTGTTCGGCGTTTCAACTCGCTTTGATAGCTGTTGAGTTTGTAACGAAACTATCCAATATATTATGTAGCTTTCGTCATTGAAAACTGTTCGGTTTTCGCGTGATAAGCAAATTTCGATGCAACGAAGGAGCGACCATTTGTTAGTCGTCAATACTCTCAATTATTTTTATTTTGTTACGAAAATCCGGAATATTTATGTTCCGATTGGGAATAGCACTTTTAATCACCGGTATTAATCGGTAAGTTGATATAAAGTGGTTGGTTAATTAATTGGTGGTTGTTTTCAGTAGTTAAAGAATAGAAGAATATGCAACAAGGTGCAGTTTAAATTTTGTCATTAATTCCAATGGTTCACTTCAAAGTTAATGCCAAAACACTAAAGTATTATATTAAGTCGCAACATCTTGAGTCATCGACTATTTCTAGAACACTTATTTACGCTATAAACTGAGGTTATTATTTATATTTCGTCAGGAAAAAACCCAATTTTAGTCATTGCACTTGAAATAATATTTTAAAATCATACAACATTGAACATAATGTAGTCTGGCACGTATGTTGTATAAACACATACATAGTAAATATATTGAAATGGCAATACACTCAATAAACACTAACGATGCAATAAGAACAAACAAGGAAACCTAAGAATGCAACCAGATACCCGATGACTTACAAATTGTAGATAAATCAACATCATATTATTATATTTTGGTTATAAGCTCATGTTAAAAAACTTTCACTGGCAAAGAAGCAACATATTTTTCTGGTTTGTCATAAAAAATCCACGACTAATAGCTATTCTAATTTTATAGGACTTATTATAGCAATAATTTTCGAGGAACAATAGTTAGGCAATGGGGTGTTAATGTTGAGACGTGTACTCAGTACAAAGTTAACCATAATGAAGTTCAACCTTTTCTAAGACTCCTGTAGCAGCTGCAATACAAACTTGCTCTCGTCTTAACTTCAAACTAGACTTTTCAAGCGAGCATCTGCAGCTACAGCGAAAGAGGGTGCGACATATAAACTGTCCTGAAATCCTTACTACTTACGTGTTGTGATCCCTTAAATGTGCATCTATTGTCATACATCGCGGTGACTATGTGATAAATACGCGAACAAACCAGCGCTATATAGGTGAAGGAACGTTTCCCCTTGCCGCCTCCTTGAGGTTGCAAGGCCAATACTCGCACCGCTTGTTTTTTTCTTCCGAATCAAATCATTTTTATTTACGTATCGCCGGCCAGTATCTGGTCATCTCAACAAGGACAGAGGTATCGCGTATGTTAATTTTTTGCGTGTAATTGCCACGCTGAGCGGAACGGATTAGCCCAAAGTATGCAACTAAAAAACGGAATTATCTGAGATGTGACAGCTTAATAGGAGACCTGAGTCTGGTCTGGCTAGGTATACTGCATGTAGGTTTTGCAGCCGTCCGAAATATTATATGCTGCATTCCGCGTACTAATGCGCAATGCAAAATTTTCAAACGATTACGTAAGTTAATTTTTAAAAATAATTAAATATACAATATTTTACATAACAATTTTGCATATTATTTATTACACATTACTAGTTAGAACAATATTTACTATATTTAACGTTAAAATAAAATTTTAATGGGTGAATAATTAAATTATATTTTATAATTATATTCGAGACATAAATGGAAAGACATCAGCTATCGTCCATTGTCATTTAAAATAATAAGGTTCGATTAATCACTGAGATTAAAATAAAGTGGACTGACAAGATTATAATCTGCGACTGTAAGTTGAATATCAGCAGATCGAGGTGCAATAAACCACTACCAATTAACAATAATGTTTATGTCACTCAATTAATTCAATAATATAATTATTTTTGTAGTTTTATTACAGGGTCTATAAATTC
Organism: Cyaniris semiargus; assembly: GCA_905187585.1. Taxonomy (NCBI): domain Eukaryota; kingdom Metazoa; phylum Arthropoda; class Insecta; order Lepidoptera; family Lycaenidae; genus Cyaniris; species Cyaniris semiargus. The sequence goes on along the minus strand of LR994547.1, from coordinate 24,464,716 downwards.
TATAGTACAACCCAAGTATCTTGAAGCATTTTATAGAGTAAAAGCTTAAAGTTTGAAAATGTTTCTATGATACGTAATTATTTCAAGGGTGGTGTTAATCGCAAACTAACTTCGTCGGAAACGTCACTCATAATATAGGAGGCAGGTTCTTTACTTAACGGAACTTTCTTTGCAAGTCAATCCTCGGCGCAGGTAACAGTCGGTCAGCTCACCCCTTCATCCGGGGGTCCACCTTAACCTTACGCAACAGGTCGGCGACCGCTCGCATCGTCAGTCTAGCAGGTAGACTAGGGTTTACCCGAGTCAGGTAGACTCATTGATAAACCACGCGCCACGTGATGGAGGTTCCCCGGCCAGTTGTCATTTTAATTTTTTGGTCACGGCCGCGACACCGTTACACGCGGTGCGACATCGCACACTCAGTGTAAACACGACGCGCGACATGAAGTTCAGCAACCGACGCGACGTGGGCCTCCTTACCGAAATACTCGCAACCGCGTGACGAGCCACTAAAATTTATGAATATCGACAAGTAAATGTCTATTGGCCGTAATATTAATGTAATTGTAACATAATTAGAACTAAGTGGCAACACAAGGAAAATAAAGGAGTTTTTAACAAGCTGACTTCTCTAATCATCTATATAGGAAAGCTTTTTCCCTAGGATAAATTTAGAAATATTAAAATGTTTAACTACAGAACAAATTATCTAACGATCGAACCGGTTGATGCAAATAAATTGCTCGTAGTAAACCAGTTTATCACCTGATGAGAGACCTAGCCCACAATGGCCCGTGCGGAATACCTGCGAGTCGCGGCGAGGCCCCAGCACGTGCCCCTACCTGATGCTACCACGAAATACTGTTTATATGCCCCTTTAATAATCGCAATAGTCAACAAACAACAAATTTCTGAAAATATCTACACTAATATTATAAAGCGGAAGAGTTTGTTAGTTTGTTTGTTTGTTTGTTTGAACGCGCTAATCACAGGAACTAATGGACCGATTAAAAAAATTCTTTCAGTGTTAGATAGCCCATTTATCGAGGAAGGCTATAGGCTATATTTTATCACGCTAAGACTAAAAGGAGCGAAGAAATAGAGGAAAATGTGGAGAAAACGGGGGAAATTATTTGAAAGGGCTTATCTCACGAACTACTAGAGCATTTTTTCTGTTATTTGGATCAGATAAGAAGTAAACCACGTGAAGGATCATAGGCTTTTTTTGTAGACTAATTTTTCAGTGAAATATCTAATTTACGCGGGGGAAGCCGCGCGGAACGTCTAGTAGTCTAATAAGAAGTTAGGCTACCTGATTCTGAGCCCAGGCTGCGTAAAAATTTCGTCGTCGGTCACCCGAAAAATAATCTGTGAGATTTCTGTATCAAGTACGTTTTTGTTTTCGGGCTTTGTCATCGTAATAAAATTATAAACGATGGCACTAGCCATCGTTTATTTCTATTAGGTAGACACTAGTCTACCTGATGACATATAAATCCAGCCTGAGGACTGTAACTGTGGCGTGCTCCATATACCAAGTAACATATTCATGAGCAACGTGTCGCATAGTCAATGTCGCGATGTAAGATTAATGTCAGTCCGCCGCCGCCCGCGTCACTGCGGCAGGCTACTGGACTACTTATGCCGTCCTCGGCTATGGCGGAGGTCGTACACAGATATCTAGATGCGTCTTGTCTCGTCATGTCTTGTCCCAGACAAGACATTTCCTTACATTTAAAACTCCTTACTAATAAAACGACTCACACTTTACAGTGAAAGTCTGTCAAGTCTCTGTCCAAGATATCAGGGACAAAACATGGTGTAACTATAACACTTTACACACGATGTGAATCTTTATATTATAAGTAGGAAAATGTTAAAGCCTGTAAGGATATAATAATATTATGACATCAACGAGCGATCAGGATGAATTACTTCTTCACACTTTTATAAATTAATTTCATCGACGTACTTAGCTATTTGATGTCGTTTAGGTCATGTGGAGTAAAATCCTGCCACTATTATCTATTCTGTGCTCCTGCCTATGTGATCGGGGTACGTTTTCGAACGAGAAATATTTGGAAACTATGATATATTATGCTATTCATCTGACATTCGACTTGCTAGGTATTGTGCTGCTAACGGTTCTCAGCAATCCTAGTCGTTCACACATCTGTCACTCCCAAAGATGAACATAGATTTCCATGCACCGCGGCTAGAGGGCTGGCTATGGTCCCCGGGACCAAACGGTCGCTGGTCCTCGAAGCTGGTGCATGGCGGTGTCTCCGCGTGTCGTCAGCGCCACTGACCTTCGCCGGCTCAAGTGCCCTACGCACTTGAGCCGGCGAAGGTCATTACCGCCGGCCAACACCCGCCAACACTCGCTAGACTGCAACGAGGAAATTTCCACTAAGCCACATCACACCGAGACGCGACGTGATGCTGCAATGCCTACAACATGCACGCTGCCTAGCGTAAATCTGAAAATTTTATCTGCAGTAGTAGACGTGTTACCCCATCCTGAATATAAATTTGGAGAACTTCATGTCATTATTGTGATCTCCATATGAATATTGACAATAACGATATATTATGATGATGGTGTATTTTGACTTCATAATGTTTTTATCTTATACTCCGAAATAAAACCATTCTTAATAATTGGTACCATAATTTACAGAAAGGTCCAAAGTGTGGTGCGAATTACGACAAAAACCTTGACCCCACAGGACGAATTATCTGCACATTTGATTTCATCTGAACCTTTATTTAGTATCTCGGTTACTGGAGCACAGGGCTCGCGACCCCCTGCCATCTACCTGACAACGATTTTAACTGCACCCACCTTGTAAATTGTAACTCAATCTTAAACCTTTATTTATAATTTAAACGAGCGATCAATAATTTTATTCTTAAGAATTTTGATTACATTCGATTTGCATATCTTAAATCGAATGGAATTTTCTTTTGCCGACTACGAGGAGGACAAAAAGACGGGTGATGATTTTGACAATTTCCGTTTATTAAATGTTTATTTTTCGAAGTTTATAAAATATCGATAAAGTTTTCTCAAACGGGGCGTTAAAAGATTAGCAACGGCAACGTTCGCTATAAAATATTACAATAATGCATCTATATTGAATACTTAAGCTCGCAATATATTTTAGAGGTCCTCTGCACCGATATGACGTCAGCAAAAACTAATCCGCGATTATTATTATTGAAGTCCACAATTAAATGTGTTTACGGCGATGAGCGAATACGAGAATACACGTCTAGTGCGATGGTCCACGCTGACCGCCGAATACCAACAGGCAACAACCTCGTTATGAGCCTCCAATGACGCTCATTAAGGACACAATGAAGCGCAACAATATATAAACACTTCACTTCATAGGGGCTCTAATTTGAAATGAATTGGATATATACTGTCTTAGTATAGTGGAAGATGGTCGTGACTCGCGGGTTCCGATCTCGCTATGTCAAACAAATAGTTTTCCGAAAATAAGGAAATTAACAGGTCCCGGATGTGTATTAGATTATAGACATAATCATGTATAGAATACAATGAATACAAATAATAGTTTCTTCTTTTCTTTTTTGATGCTGTACCTACATGGAAGTTAGCTCGTTTACATGGAAGTTAGCTCGTTTACATGGAAGTTAGCGTAACGTATTAAATACTAACACTAATATACATGACAATCTTAAGGAAACTCCTGTACAGACGATTTTGGCACCTATAATGAAGTTGTTAACGCCATCCGCATCACCAGGAGAGCGCGGGGTATCGATCGATATAATTCAAATCGGATCGATAATTATTGTTTCTGTGAAAGCGGCGTCCACAAAGCTGCGCCTACGCATCTGAGTTATTGCGGCGCGTAGCGTGCGACCGGACGTCTCTTACATGCCCAATACGTTACTAATTCACTCATCATCATCATCGTCGTCCGATGTTATAATATATAATATTGAGTACCTACTATTCTTATTACCTTTATCGTCTATAAAGGTAATAAGAATAGTAGGTAATCAATATTCCTGATAACTAGCAGAAAAATTAAAATTATTATTTTTCATGTGGTATCACGTTACATCGCCATCACGTGCACATAGAGTATATGTTAACGTGTCTATGTCTATGTCATAGACGAACCCATCACCGACTGTGAAGTAGCATTAATGCTTCTGTTTATTACATTAAGTTCACTAATACTATTTCACTCCGCAACAGTCTTTTCAATAATGAAGCGCTGCTTTTCAGAAAAACCTTTGTGCTGATGAAACTCCAACTGATCAAACTATGTATATACATGATACTTATAATGACAATTTACAAGTAACAAATCAATAACACACGGCCAGCGACAAGTCGAGCATCGCTCACGGGGATCGTCGCCGCAGGAGGTAACGTTGTACCGACACACCAAAAAGACGGTTAATATTGCGACAGATTAATCCCGAAATTAATGCGGCATCATTTATTTTAATTAATTTAATTTATGTAATATTTGTGCAGGCCCGTGATGATATAAATAATAATTTGACATTCAATAAAAGTAATATTTTACGACAGTAAACTTTCAGTGCCAATGACTTCTGAATTTTGAAGTAAACAATTTCTTAATCAAACTCCTTAAACAGCCTCCTTTTTTGTAAACCGATCTGCCGATTTTGATGATGTGAAATATGGTGATGACGTTAGGCTTAGCCATAATTTTGTGGTTACGCATAATATCCGAATTATTTTCCTAATTATTTTTTAAACAACGTCGCCTCGCAAACATTGTAACTTTTCTCAAAATATACTAAGAGGCACAAGGAGCTGAGAGAGACCGGTATATATAAGATAGCATAGAGCATATTAAGTTTTTAGAAAATAATAATATTTTGTTACCAGGCTCGTAAATAATAAAAGGTAACCCAATTAACATATTTGTTTGTTAGTAATAAGTACGGCATACCCCACACTGTCACTACTATGCTACAGCTCCGTCAGCGAGGCTACAGTTCCAGTAAATCTCATGTTCTATTTGTGTGTTGTCGGTAAAGCGCATCTGAAACCGGTTTGGCCGACGCCGGGTGCCGGGCGCTATGCCGGGCCTCTGCGAATTCCACCACACTCGGACGTCCGATCGTTTGACTCATCATCAGCAGTCAGCACCCCCGCTGCTGCTTCTATTACTGTTTATCTTTTTGAATATAAGATAAATCGAGTATTCTACGGAAATAACTTATTTATACGAGAAGTATAAATAAAGGAATCATTATTAAGCTGAAATTATTGACCTCTTTGCTACCTATCTTCATTTCAATGCGTCAATTTTTTTTTAAATTCCATCCTTCTTAGCTTTAAACATGCTTAAAGCGTTGACTTTATGACACTTTAAGCTAAAAATCTAATCATCTGAAAAATAATTTTTTACTATACACGATATTACCTCGGATATTATCAGTTCATTAAAATAAAATAAGTGGGTAAGATCAACATTCCTACATATATAATAATAATAATAACTCCCACACCGGTTTCGGTGACGGTGACCGGTTTCATTGAAACCAGGCCAGGTAAGAAGCAGTAATTTTATAGTGCCCGAGTGTGTGCGCAGTACACAAGAGCACTCTCTATTCCTTTACTCTCATAACCCAGTGGGACGGAAGACCAACACGACTGGCGAGAGATCAGGCGCAGGACCGACTTTTTACATGCCCATCCGACGCATGGATCATCTTACTTGTCAGACAATCAGGTGATCAATTGACGGGCTCATTTGATGGTTTTAAGGATAACGGTGTTAAACCTAACACCCTGTATACACATATAATGTGTTACATATATTGCCAAAATGCCCTTAATTTTGGTTCGGCTTCGCTGGGAAAAATACCCGTGTGAGCGATATACCTAGGTACGTCGTACATCCAGTTTTGGTGCAGACTGTAGGTACATCTGATACAATACCAGACTAGAACATGTTCTGAATCACTACTGGTCGCGCCTGCTCTCAGTATCTCGATTCTGTTAGCTTCTTCAATATTAATACAGCATCGACTAGTTCGAACTCGGACTTGTAGAACAGCAACGTGATATTCTTATATAATTTGTACGTCCAATAAAAGACAAATATTTGATTTCGCGTTTTTGGTCAAACAGAACGCGTTTGGCGTTGACTTGACTTTTCATGAGAGTGCCATTTCGCTCTATTATAAACGAGACTACTTCGAAACTATATCGAAGCTGAAATAATATTGTTTTGAAGTGGAAGAATCGGGGTAGTGGTGTCGGTGGCCGGCGGGCGCATCTTCGTCCATATTGATTCTCGTTAAGTATGATGCATGCCATTAATATGCACACAATTTGCATTTTATTAGATGAAAAAAGAGGGGTATTTCTGTCTTTAGCAATAAAGATCATAAGCGGATGATCCGAGTTTGATCTAGTCGTTTCGAAGCCTGTGTTTTTATTTAGCTGTTATATTCCTTAAAAAATAGCTATGGCTTTTCCTTAAAAAAATTAATTAGGAATGATTATACTATCTAACTATACTTTCTACTCGAGATAATATTTCGATCCAAAAATATCATTTAGTTCTGGGCTTACCGACTTAGCTACTAGTGTAACGCGTTTTAAATTGAAGAAGGTGATCGTGAGAAACAATGTCCACAATTTTTTCAACATCTTGACTTTAAATCGAACATTATACCTTCAAGTACAGATTGCTAAGTGTTCTTTATACCTACCGCCGACTCATCATACGTAGACTACATTTGTGTTCGTCCCCTGCCTTCCCGAAGTTCGTAAACAAGTAAAAGTGTACCTAAACGCAGGCGTCGCGACCTTCCGCCGAAGCCTGCGCGGGTCAGCGCCGGCCGCCGGTGGACCGGCTCGGTGGTGAGTGGTGAGTGGTGACACACCTCCAATCTCCATGTTGTATGTCGGACTGTCCTCGACGATCGAACACAACTTTTTTTATAATATGAAGTAAATACATACTCAACCAGGTCTTGAATTCGTAGAGTTGTTTTTTGTTTTCTATGAAATTTGTTTTTGTAAAAGGCCGCTTTACATAATGCGATAGCAATGATTGACTAGATTTAATGTATTAAGTTATTGAAAATTTACTAAGCTACACTTCATCTTATTTGTATTACGATTTGATGATTTCAAATTACTATAACTAGTCTTTAAAATTTTATAATAAAATGATGTACTTCAGTTTTTTTTGCACTCAAAACTTTAATTATCCACGCAATAAATTATGTATTTTAGCGAGCTTGTAGTTTGTTTACAATTGTAACGAAGCAATTTCCGGGGCAGTCCCTACTGTTACAGTCCATGTGGTCACTCTACACAAACTAGTTGTTCTTGATACTGCAGAATGCATGTTTAATTACCGACTATTTTAAAAACAATCATTTTGTTCTTGTTTCGCGCTATAGAAATATTTATAACTAGCGACCCGCCCCGACTTCGCGGGTATAAAATATATAGCCTATGTAGCTCACTGAAAAAATGATTAAAATCGATTCAGTAGTTTTGATTTATATTCATTACTACTCGTGGCCCGCATTGGTCGGTACCGCTGTAAAAGCTACGTTCCGCATTTTTTAATCTGTAATATCTTCGAAAATAGTCATTTAAATCATAATATGTTGTAAAGGGCTATATAGATCTATATTAAATCAACAATGTATTTAAAGTATTTAATTGAATAAGGATTAATGCCGTATTGTTTAAAATCGCTTCGAAAATTAGCCATTATTTATAGTAAAATGTAAAATATGACAAAAAAATGTTATCCATAAGAGATAGACATATACCATCGCGGAGTTTTCTGTAGACTTTTTCATTGTGTACAATACTTAGTACATTATTTTGATAAATCTCGTAGGGTTCAGCCTGCGTTTGCAATGTAAGCGGAAAAAATGTAATTATTTACGACATCACATTAGAAACCCCAACAATAACAGTATTACTCCACTATTTAATGAACGTTATTATACTTATTATATACCTTCCTCTTCAATCTATCTATTTAAGAAAACCGAATCAAAATCCGTTGCGTAGTTTTAAAGATTAAAAGGAACAAATGGACATAGGGACAGAAAAAGCGACTTTCTTTTATACTATGTAGATTGTAGTGACTAGTGAAGTTACTGGAGTTTACTTACAAAGTCTAAAGGACTTTAGTAAAATAAATTGTAATATATGAATAGTATGTACCAACAATTTTTAAAGTAAGTTAAATATAAAATAATTCAGAACAGATTAAAAACAGTATACTGAAACTTCGGTAATTCTAACTAGGAATTTAAATATACTTGCCAAGGATAAGTACTAGAGAAACATCTTTTGACTTATAATTAACTGATCACCAGAAATAGTCACATTTCACAGACAAAAATAGTAAACGATCACCAAAATACAGACCACCATTTAAATGTAAAATGATAACCAAAGATTTAAAATCTCGCTATCCTATTTATGCAAAATGATTCCAAATAAATCATTGTAAAACCAAAAATAGTAAATGATCACCAACATTACACTAGCATTTTAATGTAAAATTATAACCAAAGTATTATCATTTTGCTATCCTATTAAAGAAAAATGAACAAAAATATCATTGCTAACCGAAAAACAATAAATAATAAAAACCAAATTTGAACTGCATTTTAATTTTAAAATGAGAAACAAAAGAATTACATCTCGTTATTTGATTATCGTAAATAAATAATAATAATATAATGATAACGGAACTCAAGGTATCTCAATACCAAATTTCAGCAAAATCGGTTCAGTGGTTTGGGCGTGAAGAGGTTACGCACAGACAGACACACTTTCGCATTTATAATATAAGTATGTATATATAACTCATCATCCATGCTAATATTTTAAATTGGAAAGGGTAGGTGTCCGTCTGTTATCTCTTCAGGTCCAAACTGCTGAATATAACATAATAATATGGAGTTATAATACTTTTTTTTTGTTAATATGCTTACATTTTTTGTCAATCGTAGTGATTTATTTGGACAGAAATATCGCATTGATTTGCTCGCAAGGATTTGGTGATCATTTACTATATTTGGTGATCATTTACTATATTTAATTTTGGCGTTTGATTACAATTTGAAGTGTTGTTGTGACTAAAATAGCTGGTAGTATTGCAATTTTTTACTTTATTTTTTTGGTGTTAAACTGTATCTTTTTTTGGTATACAAGTTTAGGGTATCAGAGCATTTTTTGGTGGTCATTATATTTGTTCCCTTATCTTTTAAAATAATTGAGCTTAAATACAGTAACATTAAAACAAACATACAAGTGATGTTATTCATACATATTGATATAATATATTGTTATAAATCTGGTTTCAGACTACGCTATATTACAATAGCATATAGTATAATTATAACTCATAGCACAAGAATATCGCGCACCATACATAGCGTATAGCAAGCCAATAATATATAGTACAGTACAGTGTGAACGTGACCATAACAATGTATGGTGCGCGATATTCTTGTGCTATGAGCTATATCCTATATGCTATTATATTATAGCGTAGTCTGAAACCAGCTTTAGGCCGCGTCACCGTCCGCGTGATGTGCGATACAAAAGACATCAACGGGCTCGAGCTGCTACGAATTTCTAAATTTCCTCACTTTCATTAACGTACTTAAACATGTATTATTATATACAATCATATAATTGTTTCCTTTTTAAGTTAGTTCATTTACGTTACTTTTCTAACAAATTATAAAAAATTGATATTTAAGAAAGAATATTTATTAATTAATGTATTTTGTAATCAATAATCATAGATTAATAATAACGTAAATCGTACTTAAAATTTTAGATTTTCTAAATATTATTGATTAATAATACATATATACCTAATTGGTATTACCTATACCCAATAATTTTTATTTGTAAGCTTTACTTGCACAGATCTAGGTTAGAGCTTAACACTAGATTAAATACCATATCATAATATCACGTGTAAATATATTACTCATGAATGCATTCACCCGGTAGTCATTTTAACCCAGATATGTGTAAGTGGGCTTCATTAAAGTAAAAGTGAGAATAAAATCGATAAAACTGTACCTAAAAACACATATTTTTTTACTTTTTATAATTTATAGACTTTTTATTGTCACTACACTGATTTATACATCGAGGCATATTATTACAGCTAGCTCGATCTTCATCTCGATTACATACCTATACGGTTTTATCCATCTAGGCTACGAATAATAAAATCTAAGAAAACGTAACTCCCATACTATTACAGTTTTAAATTTAGTTCACTTCGAACTGTCATCTAACGTCAGCTTGATACCGCTGAAGGCCACCTAAATATTGCAAATGTATTGAAAATGTGTACACATTTTTGACAAGTATTGTAGAACATGTTTTTTGACGGAGTTACTTTTCCTTAGTTTTTATTATTCGTAGCATCTAGTTCATCTGTTTGTGATACTTTACCGTCGCTCTGGAACGCACCTGCAGCTCCCCGGCGGTGCCGATGTGACGTCACAATAGTACAAGCTGACAGAACACACAATCGGATCTACTCGAGTTTATAATATTCTTTGAAACATCACAATAGATCATTGTCCGCGTAAAGCTCCTACGAGCTAGAAGACTTATTAAAATTTTAAATTTTTTAAGAATTCCACAGCTCGTTCTATTGTCGCGTGATTTACTGCTGCGTCTTAACAATTATTGTTTTGTTCTTCTGCAGAAGAGACTCGTAAGAACAAAGTTGCAGAATTCCCGTTTGTTAGGGCTTTCAATATTTTATTAGTCACGGACTTACTTTAATAAATGAATTTGAATATGATAATTAATCGTGAAAGCGGTAAGTTTAGCATACTCGTGTATAAAATTACTAGTGCACTCTCATCGCAACAGAATAATATTTGCTAAATATTTTATTTTTATTCATATTATTAATAGTAAAATATCATACACGAGAACGAGTCATAAGATATACATACAGAAGCATAGCATTTCGCAGGCGGAGGAACTACATAGGAAATAAAACAACAATGTCCAGACATTAAATTTTATTAAGTACCGACAGATCTGCAGCGGCAAGCATTGCCGGGTCACACGGTGTCGGGCGGTGTCGCGACACGCCACCGACACATATAATCGCACAGCTACAATTCGCACGGCACATGCATACTCGGCGTATTCCCGCTGCCCCAGTGTCTCGTCAGTATAAGGCCGACCGGGAGCCGGCGGGCAGGGGCGGGGGCGCGGGGGCACGGGGGAAATACACCGAGTACACAAATCGCACAGCAGTTCGCGACGGCGGACAGATCTGTCTCTAAAACTAACTCTAGCTAATCGAATCTTAAGTACGAGGCCGGCCCGCTCCGGGCGAGCGCGATCCCGACGCCTGCTCGGAGGCGGCCGGCGACGAATTTCGCCTAATGCTAAATTAACATTAAAATAAGAGCTCGCCGGTTAGTCGCTGGGTGGAAAGGAAACACATCGTCGTTGACCTGTCTGGTTTTACTGAACTGAATTTAACAAATCGGGTAACATAAACTTTTCGATGCTCTTATTGTATACCTTAAGTTCACGTAACTCTCTACTTAATGATCTATCTGCGAATTACTATTACATCATGATTGAAATAAAAATTTCGAAATTTCGAATTGATTAATTATTTACAAGTTACCGTTACGAATAATATGACGACAAAATATTAATTTATAAATAATTATTCGACGGCAGAGGGAGGGGGCGGCGGCGGGCGCCTCTCTCGCGGGAAGTAAATAGTCACGATATATAAAGGCATACGATGAGGTAAAGTGCGGGACCCGGCGGCCCCGTTAGCGGCCCCGGGAGCGGCCCGCGCCCTCTGCTTCACAACACGTTTATCATATGAGGTAGTTTTTCACTATATGTATTATTATATTATTGCTATAGAATTCTTTATGATATAATAAATTTATTCAACGTCATAGATTCGCGTCGTTTGTAAATATAATATACAAAATGTAAACGGGTCCTATGTTCGCTATCGATTTTGTAAAATGTATTATAGTTATCAATAAATATTATCTATAATATTATCGTAGATGTGAATATCGTACTCCTAACCGTCGGTAACTATCGGTTACGTATATTATATGATATGGTAACAATATAACAAATACGGGACTACAATAGATTCGCTATGTTCATAATATATTCTTTACTTGTACATCTGTTCCTGGGCAGTACGTAGGTGTAAATGAGCGACGAGCGCCGTAACAATTATAATTTATGATATGAAGTTTCATTATAGTCGACATTGAGGTAGATCGTGTTACTATAATTTGTATAAAAATATTGCATTAATATACTCAACATTAAAATTAACGGATATGATTGCACGCTTATAATATATAATATTTAATTTGTGGAAATAATGAGTCAACACATAATATAAAGAGAGGAAACGATACAATGCTAGTGTAATACTAGAGGCGATGTCGAATATATTATAAATAATGAGGAATCGACCCGACACAAAAATTGATCGTATGCTCGTGGATAACATCGAAATACTGACGAAACACATCGACAGGCTGATTAGTAAATTCAGATCACAACCGATTATCAAATTATAAACAAATATGTAACAACAAACCAACGTAAGCCATCGTACAGTCAATTTTTGGGTCTATATATTTACAGTCTACTAATAATTAAAATAATATCTAACTTTTACTATACAGAAACATTTACATTTATCGTTAAATTATTGCTAAAGAATTTTATTAATTTTATTCTACGTACATACTGGGAAAAACTTACAATCGTTTTATTGCGCTTCGCGTCTTTTATTTGGCATTGTTTCGGAAGACAGCTTTGCTACTACTAACGAAACAGGAATGTAACTAAATTCGACCAATAACACAATGGTAACTCAACACTTCAACAGAAAGGAAGCACCTACGTCGTAAAAACAATTCGTAAGAAAAATATAATTCCCGACAGTACAATGCACCAACGAAAACGCATCCTCATCTTAATAATATAACATAACACTGACAAAACATAATAACGTTTACTCCGCGGTAAAGTCTTCGCTACAAAATATTATATCGTCGGCTAGGTGGTCGCGTTAGGTCACCTTCTACAATTCTGATATGAAATTGAATATGTAAATATATTAATACCTGGCATTTGTCCCGTAATAAAATTATTTACAAAAATTATCCTACGTAAGTTTCGAAATACACACATACTTTATAAACATTAACAATATGCAAACATTTAACTAAAACCCTCCTAAGTCACAATTATACCTAATCATAAAAGGAAAATTGGAAACGATTTCATCTAAGTCTACGATAAAGTCGGGATATGAATATGTAGAAATGATATGGAGCGCGTGTGCGCGCGCAGGCATCGCCCGCGCCGAGTGATCGCACGTCGACGCCCAGACGCCAGACATTTAAAGTCACCTTGCTCGGAGGCAAGGTTAGATCGAATGAATAACAGAGAAAAAACAAAACCGGCGGACTGAACGCATTTTTCTACAAGGAAATAACATATCTATAACGAAACGCTCCGGCGCGGCGCGGCGTGAACGAGAAACGATATCGCGACGATACGTCGGGGGCGAGACGGGGCGCGACCTACGACATGGATGACATGGACGTCGAGCGCATGATCTTTTTCTTGTGCGTCTCGAAATGTTTCATCATGTGGTCCTGGCGGATGAAGCCCTTCCCGCAGTGCTTGCAGGAGAAGGGCTTGGAGCCGGAGTGCAGGCACATGTGCCGGCGTAGGTCAGTCTTGTGGTTGAACGACTTGGGGCACTCGGGGCACTTGAAGGGCTTGTCGTGCGCGTGTTTCAGGTAGTGGGTCTCGTAGGTCGCGCCGTCGGGGAAGCGCTTGCCGCAGCGGTCGCACTTGAAGGGCTTGGCACCCGAGTGGAAGGTCTTGTTGTGTTGCGTGAGGTAGCACGCCTTGTTGAACAGCTTGTCGCACTCGAGACACTTGTGCACGACGTCGGCGGCGGCCTTCTTGAGGCTGCGCTCGGCGAGGGCCGGCCCCGACTTGTTGTTGTTCTGCTCGGAGCCGGCGCTCTCCGGCCGGCTCGGTGACGTCATCTCGCTGTCCCCGTAGTTCTCTTTGTTCGCGTAATCTATCAGGTTTTCGATTTTTTCTATTTTTAGAATTTGTATTAAGCCGTTTTTGGTGTTGAGAAGATTATCGTTTTTTAGAGATTTGTCGTCGATCGTATACGAAATGTACTGGTGACAGCTTTTTACGTTATCTAGATAGCCGGTGTACACGTTGTCCTTGACCGATTTCGAAATTATATTAAGGTCGTAGCCTATGTTTTGCGTTCCTACGTCGACGCCGCTTTGAAAACCGCCGACGGAATTGCTGTAAATGAAATTGCCGATGGTGTCATCGGCGATGAATTGACCCCCCACGTTAGGCTTTATGACGTTGTCGAATCTCTGGGTGTGAAACTGGGAGAAGCTCGGCAGCCTGCCACCATCGGGCTGCGCGAGAGTCTCCTGCTTCAGTATCTTCGCCACTTCGGGTGAACATTCACCAGAAGTAGCCGGATTGGCTATAAGCTGGCTGTTGATAACCGTATCCGTAACGTGGGGGGCAATCCCGTTTGGGTAGCTCGGTGCTATACTCTGCTGAAAATTCTGATTTATAAATAACTGGGGCGTGGGGCTCGGAGCCGGAGCTCCCAAAGGATCCGTAGACCTCGGACTGTAGGGGTTGACACCCAAATGACTGAACGGGGGCAACGGATGCGCCGTAAGCGCCGGCGTATTCTGCGTTAGCACCGGGGTTATAATATTGCTGGTCGACACTGAAAGCAGGTCCCTCATATGGTGGTTTGGGGCAGAGGGACCTGCTTCCCCGTTTGGGGGATTCGAACTAATTGTGACCCCCTTCGACCCGTTGTGCCCGTCCACGATCAACCCCGGCGGCTGACTACCTATATTGATCGGATGCGACCCTACCTGATGTTGCAAGGAGTGATTAGCTAAAGGATTATTAGAGAAATTATTTTCTATGTTACCCTGCGAGAGATGAGCGTACTGGGACTTGGACTGGAGGGCGGCGACGCGGTGCGAGCGCTCGAAGGTCTGCGCGGCGTAGGGCGACTGCAGGCCAGCGTCGTCGCCTCGGCTGTCGTCGGGTGCGGGGCTACGCGTGTTGGACTCGCCGCTCTGCTGTTGACCGCGATTCTGCAGTGAATCACGACTCGGGTGGTGGTGGGTCGATATGGGCATGGTAGCCGGGTCCGGCTGCCCCGACGACCTCACGGCGTTCTTGTGGAGGGTGGTGTTGTAGTGCCTCTTCAGATGACCGGAGCTCGTGAACCACTTGTTGCAGGCCGTGCAGTTGTACGTTTTTGGTCTCCTAGCTTCGTTCGATTTCCAGTTCGCCCCCTTGCTGCCGATGGAGGGCAGCGCGGAGGAGGGGTTCGGGGGCTGCGTGCTCGTGATCTGGGGCGGGTTCGGCGAGTCGTAGGGTCGGTAGGGCGGCTTCAGGTCCGACGCGTTCGATCCGACCGCGGCGCCGGGGTATTCGACGAGCGGGGGCATCTGCACGCCGGGGTACAGCTTCTGATCGACGTGCAGGAACGGTTTTTGATCGCCGTGAACCGGCATGAACTTGTCCTGCGAGTAGCCGAACTTTTGGTCGCCGTGAAACATCTTCGCGTCGGCCGGGTAACTCTTCTGCTCCGCGAACATCTTTTGATCTTTGAACAGCGAAATATCCCCGTTGACTTGGGGACTGCTGTACAGCTTTGTCTCCCACGGCATGAGCGGCACGGTGCGCGTGTTACTCTCGCGCACCTGGGAGGAGCTCTCGTCGTATGACGTGTTCGGTGTCTCGCCCTCGTTGCCCTGGTAGACGACTTTGTGCGAGTCTAGATCTAGTATATCGGACGACTCCTCCTGCTCCTCCTTGATTTTATCATTCTGATAGGAACCGGTGTTGTTGTACTGCTTCGGAGGAAACTGCTGGAAGGCGAGCGGCACGGAGTTGGGGCCGCCGCCGCCCCCCGCGTGTGCGGAGTTGCAGTGCTCGTTGAGCTGGACGACGGAGTCGCACACGTAGCCGCACTTGTCACACTGGTTGGGCGACGGCGACGGCGTCGGCTGGTTGAGCGGCTGCCCGTAGATGGGGCTTGACGACGACACCTGCGACACCCGCTCCTGCATGTTGTACGGGTGGAAGCGGTTGGCCTGCTTGTACTCCTGGTTGTAGGAGGGCTCCCAACTCAGCTGGTCGGAGGGGGCGGCGGGGAAGCCAGTGTGCTGGAAGCCGCCGGCGTACTGGGTACCTGGCGAGAAGGAGGTCTGGTCGGCGTTCTGGTAGGGCGATGGCGCGCTGTGGTAGCTCTGCGGGGTGGCGGGGTGCGGGAACTGCGCGGACGTCTCCGGCGTCGCCCGCTGCTGGAACTCGGGGCTGGGTTTGGTGATCATCTCGCTGGAGTCCGCCGGCGCCGTCACCGTCGTCTCGCTCCTCACTTTGGCGCTGTTGTTGTTCTCGGTATCATTCTGGCCATTCTGCGCGCCCCACTTCACGTAGAGGTTCTCCTTGTGATACTGGAGATGGACGTCCAGGGACTCTCCGGAGTCCAGGTAGAGATTGCAGACCTTGCAGTGGTAGTCCCTCGATGTCAGCGTCGACGAGACGGCGCTGCCGCTTGCCATTTAACTCCGACCGACCGGCGAGCACCGTCTTCTCCAGCGAAAAAAAAATGAATACGAATCGCCAGCGGCGTCGCGGGACATGGGAGTGGTGGTGTCAGCCGGCGCGGGGTAGACTCATGCCGGGGGCGGTCGCGGCATGGGCGGCCACGTGCGCGCCGTAAACACTGCCCGCCGCCCGAGACCAGCCTCAAAACAAACTCCACCGTATGCACCGCCGGGCACTCGACACCGCACTGTCTATATTTCTTATAAATACTATCGTGTCCTCTTAAACTATCGTCACTTAATCGAGATCATTTTAATTTAATAGCGTACTATGTTAATCACAGGTTGTATGGCAATGTTTACTCGGCACTCGTTTATCGAAGACGTAGCGTGAGCGGTCGCGGTGGAGTGGCGGGCGGCCGCGGCGAACGTTTAGTAACAACTGACGGCCTTCCCGAAGTCGCCTACGGGGGCATGACTTCAATAACAATTCGCAACGTCCCCTCCATGCCGCGAGAGCGAGCGAGAACGGCGCGTGATGAAGTTATCGCTCCTTCGTCCTTTTGTGGATCCTTGGCGGGCGAGCGGGGGGTGCGGCGGGGGGCGGTGCGGGGCGCGGGCGGGGAGCGGGGCAGCTTCTACTCTTTCTCAAAATTGAAATGCCCGGTCGAAATGTCCGGTGCGGCGAGCGAGCGGTACGCCGCTATAACTTCGCCCCGCTCGCACTCGCGGCGGCCGGGCGCCCCCCCGCTCCCCGCCCCGCTCGTCCGCCACCCGCCACCCCCTCGACCAAATTATCTAAATTTTAAATCACATTTTATATTGTTGTAAGGAAATGCCATAAAACATTACTCGAACGATTTTATATTATAATATTTCGTCTCGGCCGGACTCACAAAAAAAAGGAAAACTATTTTCGTCCCGAGTCCGAAGTCCGAGGTGGTCGCTAGCACGGAACACCAGTTTTAGGACGGGCGCTAGGCGCTCCTTATCTTTACGAAAATATTATTGCAATTAAAAAACCAGTTCTGATGCATCTCGGACGAGTTCGGAAAACATATCGAAAAAACTAATTCCAAATCTTAAAATATCGAAACATAAAATCGACGGTGCTCAATTTATATCGGAGCAGCGTTCAGACCTAGTCGAAGATCATCGAAGTCGCGGTGGAAGCGAGCGCCGGGAGCGCCGGGTGGACACGGACACCATGCAAACTATAGGGAGCCATCGATTTTGTCGGACGCGTGACGCGGGCCGGGCGGCCGGGCGGTGGACGGCCGATCTCACGTTCCTCCGTTTTACACTCAGACCGCTACATCCCTACACCTATACTCCGGTGTATTTGAAATATTTTACACTACAATCTTGCCATTTCACGTTAAAAACGCAAAGGTTACACGACAGATTTTATGACCCGCTTCCTTCCCGCTACATCTGTAAGCCACGAGATACAGAAAATCAAGGCATAGAAATAAATAGATATTTTAGTTTAAAAAAATCTACGATCATTCAGCAGCCAGACTAAAGAATTAATAAAAATAATAATGTCTGTAGATAGATATTGATCAAAATCGGCTTAGCCTTCGGGAGCTACGATGTCACGAGCAGACACTGACACGTCCAGGATTTGTATAGCACCCTCGGTTTTATAAATAACTACGAGAATCATGAAATATAAGTACAAAGAAACCCCTTTCCTAGTAACGTCTACCGAGTACATTAGTACATATAAGTTTAATGGAGGACTAGCTTTTGCCCGCAGCTTCGCTTGCGTTAAGAAGTAATATTATTTATTAGGTATCAATGTCTCAGCCCGATCGGTTTAAGATTGACAAAGTTTCATACAAACATTCATCCAGTATTTTACCCCTTGGGGGTAGAATTGATCAAAATCCTTTCTTAGCGGATGCCTACGTCATAACATCTACCTGCATGCCAAATTTCAGCCCGATCCGTCCAGTGGTTTGGGCTGTGCGCTGATAGATCACTATGTCGGTCAGTCAGTCACCTTTGAGTTATAGAGGAAAGGTCGTCAATTTGAATAGATAATAATTAGGTATTAAATGAATTATAATAATTTAAACTATTATAGTTTATACTTTGTGTATTAATTATTTTACTAGCGATTATAGGTGACACATTATTTTTTATCTCTCAAATTTTCTATCTCGCCGTTCAATCTGAACCACAATACAGTTCAAAATGTATAAGCTCCTCATTTTTACAATTGTTTAGAAATCGGCCCCACACTATCGATGTTGCGAAATTATCTCCAAAGTCTAAACGATTGTAAAATTGCTGGATTGATTCGACTAGCAAATCAACTTTGAAGTAAATGTTCAAAATTTATATCTTACTGTCCCGTATCCCGGGTACGGGAACAATAAAAGAAAGAGATAAATAAAAAAAAGAAAATTTAACGATTTAACAACCTAGACAAGAACTTGTAGCTGTCCCGGCAAATATTGTTTTGTCATATAAAGTATTTTCCCATATTATTTTATAATTGAAGTGACTAAATAAGTATGGCACCATGTAATCGACCATCGCTATCCCGTCGCACAAACAATGGTCGCCGTTAGTCTCGAGTTGTAATAATTTACTATTATTTATTCAACAAATGCATTTATCAATATAAAAAGTAGCCAGTAGCCGATTCTCAGACCTACTGAATATGCATATAAAATTTGGTAAAAATCAGTAAAGCCGTTTCGGAGGAGTACGGTAACTAACATTGTGACACAAGAATTATAATTTATATATATATATATATATATATATATATATATATATATATATATATATATATATATATATATATATATATATATATATATATATATATATATGTATATATATATATATATATATATATATATATATATATATATATATATATATATATATATAAAATATTCTGTGAAAAAATAAATATTTTAACTTTATAAAAATAATTTTAATTAAGAATCATTGTTAAGAATTGGGCGACTCTACATTTGGGCGATAGAAGGTTTAAGTGTAGTGTGTTAACGTTGTTTATTAGGGTGGCCGCATACACACTTTTCCGCATACTATTTCCAATTCGTTTTTCGTTTTTTGAAATCCGAATGCATAGAATCAGTAGAAAATAAATTAACTGGCGCATACGTTCGCTTTTATCCGAACGGAACGAATTCGAAACGGTACGTTTCAAGTGCAAGCCGGCGCGTTCGCGAGTGAGAAAAACGAACGTTTGCGCTAGTCTCACAGAATTCCGAATACAGAAAACGAATTCGGCAATTGAATATGGAAAACGTGTGTATGAGGCCAGCCATATAATAAATATTTTTTAAAAAGTAAGTTAAATGTGAATAATTATAGACGAATTTCGCGAAAGGGACGGAAAAAAGTTTAAGTAAAGCCCGAACGTCCGTGCACACCGCGGCGACGCGCGGCGCGCGGCGCCCGGCCCGCTCGGAGTTGGGCGAACTTTTACGTCGCGCCGGCTCAATGAAACGAGAATTAGGACTGCGTAAAACTTAACACTCCAACGGCATTGGGCCACATTACTCGCCCATGGGATAGCATAAGTTTTCAGTTTGACGTTGATGTCAGATTATGCAAATACTCGCAAATAATACAAACATAGTTCTATCTACTCTGCAGGGGCCTAGTGTTTATTGTGTAGTAAAAGAAAACAACTACTGGATTTAACAGGAGTTATTGGCACCTACGTATCATCTCAAACTCAAAAAAATTTATTTGGAATATTTTTTTCAAATAACGTCGGGACTAAGTATATATTGGTGCCTACCACTGCACCGGTTCGGGAACTAAAGGTCACAGCACACATATCAATTCGGAAAGGGATCGTCACCATATCGCCTCGAGCCGTTCAATGTTGTTTGTATGAAACTCTCTAGTCCCTACTGCAACGCACACTAAGCGGAACCGTAACGTAATCGCCTCGCCTCGGAACAGGCTCCGAACCGCGATGCGACGCGTGGTCAACTAGCATCAACTACCGGCGTAAGAAACTCGCACGGGGCCATCTTTTACTAAAAAGATGGAAAATTACAATAAAAAAATATATATAAATGTCATTATGACTAAATAAAATACAACAAGTGTACAATTAATTATACAGAAACAGCTCTGAAGGGGGCGACCTTATTCCCATGGTGTACTATCTTCATGAAATCAGTAACTTTATAGTATGCTTTGGTACACAAACGTTTTTTAACTCTTTTAAATTTGTTAATTGAGAGATTTTGAACGTTTTTTTGGGATCTTATTAATAAAGGCGTGTACCTTTGACCTTTAAATAATTTTTGACTTTATACTGTACTCGGCGAAACATGGCGATAGCGGTCATTGACTCCCTGTCAAAAACTTGTCATTTTCTATATAAACCGCGATTGACAATAAAGTGTCAGATGTTGTCAATCGCGGCTTTGTATATAAAATGACAAGTTGTTTCGCCGAGTACAGTTTAGTAAGTCTAGTCACCGGAATTTCAAGCTTATGTTTATTACGAGTATTTCTCCCATGGGTGTCACATTTTTTCTTGAATTGGTATATGTAATATATGCTTTTTGACATACAATACATTTGATATAATATATTGAGAAGCAACAGTTAAGATTCCAGTTTCCTTAAATTTTTCTCTAAGTGAAGTATTACGGGCCAGCTTGTAGATTGCCCGAGCAGCTCGCTTCTGCATCACAAAAATTGTATTTATATCTGCAGCATTACCCCACAGCAAAATGCCTTGGACATGGTGGACTTGACTTATTACCATGAAAGTAACTAAAATACACTAGACGTGCTGTTGTTTCATGTGAACATTGTCTAATCTTACTTACTGCATATGCTGCTGAACTGAGTCTGTCGGCCAACCCAGCTATATGAGGGCCCCAGTGAAGCTTGGAGTCTAGTGTTATACCTAAAAATACAGCTGTATCCACTAGCTCCATAAATTGTCTTACATTGGACAATGTGAATTTAAAACATTTTGTTTTTTACTATATCTAATGGTGTATAATTTATCTTGGTATAGACTATATATCAAAATGCCCATCATCCTTTACTCTTATTGTTTTTGCCAACTGTCTTAGGGCCAACCCACACGTACCACAACCACACGACAACCACAGCCACACCACGTGGTCGGGCGTATATTTCGTATTGTAAATGAACTGGACCATTCACACGTACCACATTTTGCAGTCGTTGTCGACCACTTGTCAAATACCGATCACATCGCAACCACGACCGACCACGTCGCAACCACGAGCGAACTAGTGGCCGACCACATCGCAACCACAAGGTTGCGGCGTAGATGCAACGAAGCCGCGCTCTTCTCCCCCTCCGTTTCATTGACTCCCGTAAAGTTTCCCACCTCTACGCAGGCTATTTCCGTTGTTCGTTCTGTAGAGAGGCTTACTATGTCTTTACGCTGTTTATTAATATGAGTGAACCACCTCTTATGGCCTTTACTCTGCAGAAAGAACTTGCCAGCTGGTGCATACTATAATTTAACATTATTATTGTGGTGACTTCTACCATTGGGCATTGAACAGGTCAATGGTGGTAAAAAATGGCAAAAACTGAAAACTGATCAAAAATTTTATGGTTTCTCATGAAGTTTACAATATTCCGGAAGGATTGCGAGGTGGAAAAATTAAATTTGTCATTACCACCTCATTACATACAACATGATATAAAAATCGGCCAAGTGCGAGTTGGACTCGCCCATGAAGGGTTCCGCAGCAGCAATAAGGTTTATTTTTATGAAATTAAAAGGTTTTTGATTTATTTTTATATTTCAGTTGATTAATGAAAGTTAAATTAAGTTTACCATTTATGACGTATAAAAAAAACTACTTGTTAGATTTCGTTCAAACCAATTTTCGTTGGTAGTTTTTATAGTAAAGTACATCATATATTTTTTTTAGACTTATCATGCCCCTACTTTAGAAGTTAGAGGGGGGGGGGGGGAGGACACACATTTTACCACTTTGGAAGAGTCTCTCTCGCAAACTATTCAGGTTAGAAAAAAATGATATTAGAAACCTCAATATGATTTTTGAAGACCTATCCATAGATACCACACACGCATAGGTTAGATGATTTTTTTTTTTAATTTAAATATAAAAGTATAAAAAAACAACTACTTTCTAGATTTCGTTCGAACCAATTTTCATTGGTAGTTTTTATAGTAAAGTACATCATATATTTTTTTTAGACTTATCATGCCCCTACTTTAGAAGTTAGAGGAGGGGGGGGGCACACATTTTACCACTTTGGAAGAGTCCCTCTCGCAAACTATTCAGGTTAGAAAAAAATGATATTAGAAACCTCAATATGATTTTTGGAGACCTATCCATAGATACCCCACACGCATAGGTTAGATGAAAAATTTTTTTTTTTGATTCAGTTGTACCTATGGGGACCCCTAAAATTTTTATTATTTTTTCCAGTATTGTATCAAAATTTTAATGCGGTTCACAGACTACATCTACTTATCAAATTTCAATAGTATAGCTCTTATTGTATCGGAGAAAAGTGGCTGTGACATACGGACAGACAGACAGACAGACAGACATGACGAATCTATAAGGGTTCCGTTTATTGCCATTTGGCTACGGAACCCTAAAAATCAGAACTACCCCATTTGATGCAAACCAAAATGTACCAATTCCATGAACTATAAAGTCTAATTCAAATTACTTTTATTTGGAACATATTCCAAGCTGTCATTAGATGTCATATCATTATGACAAAACTGCTCAATAGTCTAAGCAGTTATAGTCCTACTAGCCAAGTTCTTGGCTGAATATAAATATAAAAAATTGGATAGCGTACTTGCTATAAAGTAAAACGATAGAAAATATCTATCTAATGTCAAGTTACATAATTTATAGTAATTAAGAATGTCAATAATGGTTATCTTATAATTAGTTTCATATTTTAATAATATACAATTATTATTAACAGCCTTATACAGTTGGCTATTAAGTTTATGTCTTAATTTGTTTTCCCATGGCAACCGTTTTATATAGGGAAATGTAAATAAGATAACTTTACTTTCTTACTTACACTTATTCGTAGCGTTATCGAAAATAAAACAAATTACGAAAGCTCCTTCATAAACGACTGAACTTCCGCACCCGGACGCGAGAAGTAAAATCTCTAGGGATTCAGTGATGGACTAAACTCAGTTTCAATACATTTGTAACTTAGTGCAAACCAAAATATTGTGAAACTTCGGTTTAGTTTCAATTTTAAGTAGAGATCAAAATCGAATATTTAAACGGAGTAACTGTATCGAACATCGTCGTATTATTGAAGCATTATTGTCTCAGCGGGAATGTGTTGTTGTTGTGTTGTTGTGTCGGGTTACTCGCTAACTGTCGGTCCTGAGGCCTTAGACAAAGTATCTTTCGTTAAAAACGATGACGAAATTCGTTAACAAAATGTATGCGGTTTGACATAAGTCATCGCTAAATGAGATTTCGTTTGCGAAGACTAATGTCAAATCCCATACATTTTGATAACGAATTTCGTCATCGTTTTTAACGAAAGGGACTTTGGCTACGGCCTCAGGTCGGGTCTGACTGTCGGCGACGGGTTTATGAGGTCCCCGGGGTCATTTTTACCCCCAAACCGCGACCATCGAACGATTCATTGCCATATTTTGATCGTTCAACACCTAAACAATATGATCGCCTGTGATAACAGTAATACAATTTTCGTAAACTGCAATAATTCAATGTCATCGTCTGATAATTTTAGGAGTTTTATTTACTTATTAATTTTGTGGCTTCCTTACGAGTTCTAACAAGCTTTTTACGAAAGCTCGAAAGAATACCAAGACAAAATATCGAGGCGATAATAATATTATTACGTAGTAAAAGCTTCTTAAAGTTTTACTAGTACAGTCATTTAAAAGTAAAATATTTTTATAATTGTTTATTAATTTACAAAACACATTATAAGCTTCCTACTAAAGCTCTCATCGTGTGATAGTTTCGACGGAGCATGTCATTTCATGATTTATGAAACATGTAATTTATGGTTTTTAGAGTTCTGCTAAACAATGAGGAACCTAAAATATAGCTTCCTGTTAAAATATTATGACTGATATTATATTTAACCTAGTTCATTTGTAAGCCGCAGGAACCGTACAATTTGTCACAGTAAAAAGTAGTCTTTCATTCATCCCCGACTCCCGAGGTTCACTCTCTGAATGTGCCAAGCCAAAGTAAAATCGGCTCAGTAGAAAAATCCGCAATTTCGTGCATGTGGAAAATAATAAATATACATACTTACCGCATAAACCAAACATTGTATAGGAACAAAAAGTCATCTAAATCCTTTCCTGTGGCTTGTTCTAAACGATAAAACATCATCTTCAGTTTAGCACTCCATGTACTATCAGAGAAGTTGATTCCTAGACAGATAGTGGACCTAAGTAATTTAGTCGCGTTAAGCCAAACCCATCCGACCTATCACAGTTACCATTGAATTGAGATAAGCCGACCAAATGACGTAGGTCCGTCAACTGCCTAGGAATCAATTTCCTCGATGGTACATTTATTACAACTTTGACTTTCTTTAATGAAACAAACAAAACTTTCACAGTTTCATAAGCTCGATATCTGTATGACGTATGTGCGAATCTTGAGAACAAAATTTGACCGTGGTGGAGCAGCGGGTAAAAGCTGGTAATATCATATTGTATTATCTAATAAAATTAAAAAATTACTTCAGGAGGATTAAAGGTGATCGCACATATTTTATCAACACGTACGCGCCGAACGCTCCGCATTTTCGAATTCGTTGTATGACGTGCAGCTATGAAACCTCGCACATTCGTCCGCACCGTACGCGCCGAATTTCGTGTACTATGCGGTGCGTTCAACATAAAAGCTACGGAATCCCATAGCGAAGTGGCGATGCCCTCTTAGTCGCATTTTTTGAGTTGAGTCTGGTCTAGGTCAGACGCGCAGACAGTCTAGACTCTAGCTGCTAGTTTCATCCGCCGAATTCGTTTTAGAAGGTCACCATTGTGATTCTAGGAACGCTCCTGTTTTTATAAACACATGGAGAGACGTGCAATTTTACGGCTATTATAGTCTGATTTAAATTTTGTTTTCTGTTATTATTAATAATTATGCTTATCGTACTTTTTAACCCCCGAACAAAAAAAGGAGTGTTATAAGTTTGTCGTGTTTGTCTGTCTGTCTGTCCGTGGCATCGTAGCATCCAAACGGGTGAACCGATTTTGATCTAGTTTTTTTTGTTTGAAAGCTGACATGATCTAGAGTGTTCTTTGCTATAGTTCATCATCATCAGCCTGCTCATTGCTGGAATTCGCAACTTGCAATCGTTTGATGGGTTTTATATTTTGCATTCTGGTTCGTGACACTTATGAATATACACACATTAATGGAAAATTGACCCTGGTGCTGCAGCATCACCTGGTAATCAATAGGATACCCAACTCCTCACCAACTTAGAGCAGAGGTTTCGTGTTTGGGCTCATTTTAAGTACGACAACCAGTAAGACGTAAATATTTACATGCTGCTGCTGCATCATCACCTGGATTTTATAGGAGCCGAGCTCCGTATGATCGCAAAGTGGAGGTTTCATGTTTGGGCTCATATTGACGGCCTCATCCAAGCGGACATTTATAGATGGTATTCATTGG
The DNA here is from genome assembly GCA_905187585.1 of Cyaniris semiargus. NCBI lineage: Eukaryota > Metazoa > Arthropoda > Insecta > Lepidoptera > Lycaenidae > Cyaniris > Cyaniris semiargus. The sequence goes on along the minus strand of LR994547.1, from coordinate 24,438,323 downwards.
GATATGATTCTGTTGATAGGAATTATTCTGCACTATAACCAACGCAAGTTTAAAAAACATAAAATTAAATTATATTAAGAAATTCAAAAAACCCCCGCCAAACAACTTTAATTAAGAAATTTAAAAAAAACCCGCCAAACAACTTTAAAAAGTAATGATATAATAATATGTACTTACTGACTTTAAGTTTAATAGTACATACGGGAGCCCTAGAACATTTTTTTTATTAAGTATCCAAAACTATTGAGTAAGTAGTTAAGAATCCATAAGCTAGCTAAGAGGTTACCTATCACTAATAGAATCCACAGGTATCGTTAGCTATTACGAGGGCGGGATGATAAGTAACTAGCCTAATATTTCTACACTTAACTTTCCGTGATAAAATTAATTTTGTTTTTCGATATAGTCTCTGTGAGGCTCTATGCACTTATTCTGTATTAGTTCTAAAGCAGTAATGCCTTCTATAAAATTATTTTTTTCAAGGCCTTCAAAATACTCCTCTACAGCGGCTATGACTTCATCATTTGTGGGAAATTTCTGTCCTCCCAAAAAAGTTTTGAGCTTAGGGAATAAATAGAAGTCTGATGGCGCTAGATCAGGCCAATAAAGTGGGTGGGACAGCAAATCATACTTTAATTCATTGATTTTCTTTAATTCTTTTTTGAACGTGCGTAGGCAATCGCGACACTTAACGGGCCGGTAACTTTTTAATATTTAATTCCTCACTTAGGATATGTTGTATCCGTCCTTTTGAGATACATATAGTGTCTGCTATTTCAGATAACTTCAATCGTCAGTCTGCAAAAACCATAACATGTACTTTCACGACCATTTCCGGAGTTGTGACGCTTTTTGGACATCCAGGGCGGGCTTACTGCGCTTAAACTCAGCTACCCAGTTTTTTACTGTGGCATATGAAGAAGCAGATTCACCCAAAACATTTTTTAATTCATCATAGATATATCTCCCCTTTATCCCCTTCATATGAGGAAACTTTATCGCCGCTCTTTGTTCAATTTTATCCATATTCACAACAGTTGTCGAAATTTATTTTGAAATGATAAAAAATCAATAAAATTTTCACGCCACCAAATTTAAATTTAGAACACAGGTGGCCAGAGACTTTTTTTTTTTGTTAATTCGTCCCGGTCGGGACAGGCAAGTGGCCAGAGACACGAATATAAAAATGACATACATATATTTTTTAATTTTTAACATTTTAAATAGCAAAGGCCAGTTACTTCTCATCCCGCCCTCGTATTAGAACAGATTATAGATACACAGGAGTTTATCTTTATGATGTTTTGGAAAGCAAAGCTGTTAAAATATTAAAGCTGACAGACGTGACAAGTAGCACGCCAGGAACAAAGTATACTCCGTTCACGGTTATTTTACCCCCGAGTTAAAGTCAAAGTAATCCTTATGTCGTTAGTATAAAGGTATTATCCTAGTTAAAACAACTCTGAATAGTTGTCTACTATGTTTGTCTACTGTGGATTCACTTTTATACATAGTTCGTTATAATTATTAATTATTATGCATCTCCTGATTCATGCAAATTGCAAACTTTCAAAAGTCTGTTTTGATGCTACGAAAGTTTCCTTGGGGTGGATCCACGTTTAACGAGATGCAGGGCTGATTTTTGAGATGTAATGATTTAAGATGTAATGATGATTCTTTGAATTTAAAATGCTACTCAAGGAAATTATCGTTTTAACGCAGAAACATCGCTGTGCTGCGCAGAACAACATTCGTACTGACAATGAGTAGTACACAACTACACATTGCTTATAAGGGAGACTAAACCAAAAAAAACCAAACATCGTTCTTCTCTCTTCACACTCACGCCCGTCTTTCATATGCCAGGCGAAAAAGGACGACGCGGAATCATCGCCAAGTTAGTTTTTTCTTAATAACTCGATAAATATACAACAATTTAAAAATCCGCTACGTCGGTTTCTCAATGATAGAATTCTATACAATGTGTTGAAATATTAACTTAGTTTAATGCACAGTTATGGCAATATATGAAAAATTCGTGAAAATTAGATGCATTTTTGTGATTTTTTTCTATCGATAAAATTTTAAAATATCGCGTTTTCGCTAGGTCGGATCCTCGGAGTCGGAGTATATATGTTTAAAAAATGAGACAATTCGGGGTTTATTTTAAAGTATAAAAATGAATTATAAAGTCGACAATTTTGGGTTAGTCGCCCCCTTAATTAGTCCCGTTTTGAATCGCTATCGAGTGCTGCAGCAGCGTTGTGTTGCATTTCTTTCTCGGTGTGACTTAAGGCGAGCACTTACCACAATTCCAAAACGATAACCTTGCGAACGCGAGTGCCAAGCGTGTGCGCATCGCAATAAGATTCATTTTAGCTTAGCATAAAATTGTAGTTACGACGGGCGGATCTTGTCTATTTTATATTTCGTGTGTTTTTTTAAATATCATTCGAAATAAATACTAAGAAAAATCAATGTTCGGTTAAAAGTTTTTTAATATAGATACATTAACAATTTATTAAAATAAAATACATTTTATTACATAGATGGATAGCATACATGCTATCCTTGTTAATACTTATATTTCGATGATAAAAAATTTTGTCGGACAGCTAAAGTATTATTACGTTTTATTATAATGTTTATGGTTTAAAACCTTTTAAATATTGTGCTTTATATCTCATATTTTTTTACATTTCGTTATTATATTGGAACTAGGTAAGCCTGGAGTCAATAAATAAGAAAATGGGGTTTGCCCTCGCCTTAATGATTGCGCGCGAGCGAAAGTTGAATAGTAATAGCAAGTACATTTTTATCAAAATTGGTATTTAGCACTATTGAATATCTAAATAATTGACGACTCATCCGAAACAAACTGCGATAAGTTTACTTAGAGCGAAGACAATCTACGCTAGATGAAATGTGTGTATAACAGCATCGCCTGCAGGAGTTGGGTAAGTCCCATGACTTGTAATCTTGCCATATTGTCCAACGCTTAACGAGCGGTTGACTACTTCTGATACACCTGCGCGTGCGGTGACTAAATACTTTTCGGTTTTCAGCGTTCATGGAAGGAATGAAAAATATATTTTGACTTTAGAAAATAAAATGACTACTAAAAATATATTTATTATAATATCTTTTGTAATTTTATCAACTCTAGCTCCTTTAAAAGCTCCGAAAGTTTTAGATGTTATCGTTATCTCCAAAATCAAACTAAAATCCCAAAATGGTGACTCAAATTGCGCGGCGTTGTCAAATTTACTGTGCACACTGCACTGCACAAAAAAACACCGGCAGCGGCGCAGGCGCAACTCACACAGTCACACACAGGTGCGCACACACACACACACAGATCCATCATATCAGAGAAGCGCTTCTAGGAATTTCTATGAGCATCTGTATAGCAGTCAGCAATTATAAAGTTTTTGGTCAGCACTCCGTACGTTTTCTCTATTCCTGCGCTTTTATCTTTCCGTCAGCTGAAACTTCTATTGTTTCGCCTAATCTCAATAAGTATTTTAATTGACAATAAACAATCTTCAATACATGCTTTCATATGGAATTTTTGTTAAGTTTTAGGTAAGAAAAAATCTTAAATTTTTAATACAAAAAATACACATAATATTTTTAGTGTTAAAAACCACAGACCAAAATTCACAACAAAGGTGCCGGTTGGCAGCGGGCGACATGAAGCAACCGCAGCCGACGCGCGACGTGTCGCAGCGACACTACTGGTTTCTATGTATTTCTATGAATAAGTGTCGCCCGCTGCCAACCGGCACCAGGTCAATTCAGACCGCAACGCGACGCGTAGATGCATATTTTCTGTACTGAATTGACAGATTTGGTGAGCGAGAGACGTCTTGCAAATCTGTCAAATCCATACAATTTTAGAAATGCATAGCTACGCGTCGCGTTAGTAACCCTCACCTCACCTAATTGTCGCTGAAATTCTGTTTATAATACCTATTATAAGCTTTAATTAAATGTTACAATTGAACATGTTGAATGTTGATATTTGCCCTCAAGATACTACTCACTATGGAATATCTCTCAACCAATAATTTGGAGTGTTAATCTAGTGATTTCCGAACGAAGCATCCGAGCCGGTCGCGTCTCAGGGTTGGGGTGCAGAGGAATGCGTCGAAAAAAACCAACAACAGTTAGCCCGCGGGGGTGGAACCGGTTACACAACCACTGTTATACCAAACTAACGCATCCCAAATTATACACCTTCATTGGCTAAATATAATGTTTCATTATTTTATACCATACCATATAATATACCTACATAGTTTCGACGTTCAGAAATAATTTAGTAAAAGAGTAACTCTGAACAAAAATTATTTGATATTATAATAGTTCTTTCGAACTTCATTGATTGGAAAATGCCGACTAAAAACTGCCTTTAGTTTACAGATATAATATTACTAAAAACTTAACTTTATAACACCGATTTGAAATCTTCGGTTAGCAATGTATGAGTTATCGAATACTAATTATGTAATTGAAAATTATGAAATACTTTAATGATTAAGTATTATTAGAATGTCGCGTATCGAACTCGGCGAGTCGTCGCCGTAACAGTAAAGCAGTTTTAACTGGCCAGTTTTTAGGGTTCCGTACCCAAAGGGTAAAAACGGGACCCTATTACTAAGACTTCGTTGTCTGTCCGTCTGTCTCCAGGCTGTAACTCAAGAACCGCTATAGCTAGACTTCTGAAATTTTCACAGATTGTGTATTTCTGTCACCGCTATAACAAAAAACGCAATAAAATTGATATTTTAGGGGAGCTCCCATACAATAAATCTCATTTTTTTAGGTTTTTTCGCTCGTAATCAATAATGGTAACAGCAAGGCACTTGATATTTTTACAAAATCCTTAATTATTATATTTGTACTTTAATATAAATAGGCTGTAACTCAAGAACGGTAATAGCTAGAAGGTTTAAATTTTCACAGAAATAAAAGAAATTGAATATTTAAGGGGGGCTCCCATACAACAAACGTGATATTTTTGGCCTTTTTGCTCTATATCAATAATGGCAACACGTAAGTACTTGATTTTTTATCAAAGTCCTTAGTTATATATGTACTTTAATATTTAAAATAATATTGAAATAAAATAAAAAATTAAGGGGTGCTCCCATACAAAAAACACAATTTTTGGCCTAATTTTGCTCTATAATGGTACGGAACCCTTCGTGCGCGAGTCCGACTCGCACTTGGCCGATTATTTATATTCGAACTCATGATTATAATCTCGCTACTTTTGGATTTAACAGTTGATTATAATTATCATCTGAAATGAAACGAAGGCGGGTAAATATTATAGTCTGTAGTAGAGTAGCGAGTCGCGATCGCCGAGCAGTACAATGAAAAATCGCCGCCGCCCCAAGACCACTTTTAAATACGATATGTGTTAAATTGGAGCCGATCTCCCTCCGGGTGGTCATCAATTGCGCGGGCGGCGGGGCCCGGGGGGGGGGACACGCGGGGCGGCGCGGGACGGGGGGGTTAACCCCTTATTTTACATTTCACACTCCGGGAAAATCGTTAGAGAAATCTGCGTAACGTGCATGTCCGAGACGTACGCACACACTCGCCGGGGGTGGCGGACCCGCGTCCGAGCGCCCCCGCCGCCCCCTCGCGCGCCCGACACTCCCCCCCCCCTGCCCTCGTCCGCGCGGCTCCCCCGCACACCCCCGCTCACCCCGTATCGACCAAACTTCAAGAAATCCTCTTACCTATACGCACATGTGGACTCACTATGTTATGTAAATCGAATCGCTTAAATTTTTAATGTAAAATTCAAAACCGCGGTCCGGCTCCAGATTTCTTCGAACTTAAGAAACTGAGGACGGCCGAAAAGAAATTCCAAGTCGGTTTCCTAATTTTTTAAATCTCGTTGCTAGGAAATATAATTGGAAGAATTTTGAATGACGGGGCGAATGACGGGGCGATAACTGCCGTAAAGATCTATAGTGGGTACTAGGTACGCTCTTTATAGAAAATTTAATATTTTTCAAAGTACTCTAAACACAGGTTACGAGTTACGACAATAACAAAAACATCAAAGGGATCATCTAACGACAAGCTGGTCCAGTGCCAAAATGAGCACTATGCTCCTGGCATTAAGGTGCACAGTAAATTGGTTTTTATTTTATAAGTTGTGGAAACAAGGCCGGGGAATCCTGAAAAAGAGTGGGACTGTGATAATTTTTCTCATTAGGGTCATCGAACTATTGAGTACTTACGCCTATCTTGCACACAATGTATTCTCTCTTACTCCTTTTTAACCTTTCATTCGTTTTTTAGGGTTCCGTACCCAAAGGGTAAAAACGGGACCCTATTACTGAGACTTCGATGTCTGTCCGTCTGTCTCCAGGCTGTAACTCAAGAACCGCTATAGCTAGACTTCTGAAATTTTCACAGATTATGTATTTCTGTCACCGTTATAACAAAAAAAAGGCTCCTATACAATAAACGTGATTTTTTTAGGTTTTTTCGCTCGTAATCAATAATGGTAACAGCAAGGCACTTGATATTTTCACAAAATCCTTAATTATTATATTTGTACTTTAATAATTAATAATAAAATTTCAATTAAGTATATACTTAAGGGGGGCTCCCATACAAGAAACACAATTTTTGTCTACTTTCGCTTTATACCGGTACGGAACCCTTCGTGCGCGAGTCCGACTCGCACTTGGCCGATTTTTTAAAATTCATAATATTAATAAGAATCGTGACTTTTTGTTGAAATAAAAAATTCCTCGGCGAGATTTGTACCTCCAAAGTCCAAACTCACAGGGCCAGTATGTCATAAAACCAATATTCCTCCTACGATAATAATAATATAGAAGTGTTTTGTAAATTTTAATTACGGCTATAACTACTACGGCTATAATTTCTCAACCCTTATGAGGGTAGTTCAAACAAAGGAAGCTTTAACTTGTGGGCAATATGGTCCACTTTATCGTAGAGCCTACTGAGCTGAGCGCTGGGACTAACTACTCGATTCGAAGAGTATTACTTACGAGACGCGTAGATCTTTTGGCTACTTACTACTGAAGGCTATAAAATAGTGTTATGTTTGTTTATTTAGATATATTTAGATATATTTTGTTACGTTGTTTGTCCTTTTTAAGAAAAAACACTTATGAAAAATTACTTCCTTATTGGCATTCGGCTAAGAAAGGTTCAGAGAATGTTGAAACTGAAATGTATCATTTGTCTTTAGGTTGAATTACGAGGTCTCAGAGATAGATCTACTGAGTATGTAACTTTTTTTGTTTTTCAATCCATTTCACAGCCACAAGATAAAAAATATGCAATGTTGCAAACGGGCGTTAATTATTGTTAACTCGTAGTAAGATGTTAATTTATGATTCAAGACGTTCGGGCCTGTACCTATTCTGTTAGGCAAATTTTAATTAGAGTCAGATAGCCGCGGGCGGGGGCGGCGGAGCGCGCGGGGGGAGGGCGACGGCGGGGGGCGAGGTGATCTATTGAAAGATGTCGCCCGTAGTGGCCACGTACATCATTGTGCCTATGCAAATGTATGTAGGAAGGCGCAGGGGGTAATCCTACCCCCCAAGATACACGCATGCGAGACTTCGCTCGCCACTGGCTTTAAACGGGGCGGGGGTGGTTCCGTGCGGGTGACCAGCCGCCCCCCCGCCGCCCGCCCCGCGCGTGCCCGCCGCCGCCCCCCGCCAGCCAGCACAGCACACAGCAAGCAACAAGTCAGCTCCTCATTCATAACGCGATGCTCGGATTCACGTAAATTCCACAATTATTATTATTATAATACGAGTCGGGATAAAAAGCGCGGGCCCCGAGCGCGCGGTACGGAGTAGACGACGATCATTGCAGACTCCCGGCCGCTCGTAATTAAAGATGTTTACACGACTGAAGAGTAAATATTTTTTCTAATTTTTAATATTTTTTCCTCCCGCGGAGGTCGGGTTAGTGTTTGCACGGGCCTCGAGGTAAATTCGCGGAGCCGGCCGAACGAGCGCCCCTCGAAGCTCCCGAAATGTAACGACATTAATTACGAGTCATTAATTAACTTTTTAGTTCCCCGGTATTATCATTTCTGTTTGCCGGTCGAGCGGAGTCTACGCGAAAGTTTTAGTTCGGCATATTCTCGGTAAGGGGCGGCCCTAGGAACTCTTTTCTTACAGCGAAAGAGTCGAAGCGCTGAAACGAGTTCGTCGAGTGAAAGTGAAGCTGGTCAGTACGGGGTCGTTCGGCGAATCGATAGTCCAGTAGTAGGACGTGGACGTGGGGTATGCACGGGCCTGAAAGTGAAATGATAAAATCGCTAGTGGCCTCCCCCCCGGCTCGTTTGAATCGAACGCACGTCCGCTTCCCCCCTCGCCCCCCCCAGGCTGTGGGGTGAAGTGGACTCGCTCCGGTTCATATACATTTTCTACGGCGGCATTTACATGCGAGATTCCCGGGGTCTTGGCGAGTCTCGCCCGGGGAACCCGCGCTTATACGCCTTCCCGATACCGGGGAAATCTACCGACGATCCCTTCAATCTACCTTATTAGCTAGCTATAATGTTAATTATTATTATTCCTATTCTAAATATGTAGGTACTCGCTAGTAAAAATATTCTTGACTCCTGAATTGAATTAGAACTCGACTGATCATGATAATAACCTAAGTAGGTACCTACATTAATAAGGTCTATTTCTTAGTTACACATTTAAAATCTCCACCTAAAGTTCTCAGTTCTTACAGTTTTATGCAAACTATCATTTAAATAATCTTAATTATCTAATAATAATCTTAGTAATCTTAATTATACATAATAGTTAATAATTCAAATTAGAACATTCTTCGAACCATCGAATTTAAAACAGCTAACGAAAGCTCGTACACACAACAAAATACGATAAATACTATGAAAAGAATTTTAACGGTTTCAATGCGTAGTCATATCCCTCATCATAGGGAGGGCGGGATTAAAAGCCGCAATGGACGAGGTTCTCGTTGCGTGAATCTAATATTAGGGAACAGTTATTAACAGAACTCGTTCATCACACTTTATCAGCTCGCCGAGTGTAGAACTGACCGATTCGCAAAGACTGTTTGTTGATTTCAATTTTGTTTCGTTTTATCTATGGTCAAATAAAGTTTTGGTAAAACAAGGGCACAAATTGTTTTCAGAATGTTTAGCATTTATTACCCTTATTTTACCGAGAGGACGATATTATAATATGTAGTTCAGCCATGTCCGCAGTCGTCGCTTACGTCGCGTTTCAATTTCAGGCGACCGAGTCCAAAAGTAAAGTTTGAAGGACTCTGTCGATATGACCGACGCGGACGGTACGATGCGATCGTTGTCAGGTGTGGTGGGCGAGGGGCGCGGGTTCGGGCCACAGTTTGGGGCAATAGTTCGCACGTGCAGCATCATCGCCCTCCGGGCAATAACCACCGATCAAATAGGAATGGGGTGTAGGTGCTGCCGAGTGTTTTGAGCTTGAAGTTACACAATAATTGTATAACTTCACTGCTACAACAATTATTATTGTTGTAGCATTGACGAACAAGTTTTAAGCGAAGTACAAAACGGACGAAAACATTTCGGTCGTTCCAAAATCAAATATTTTTCATAGATAAAGCATCGGTCTCGCTTCGCTTTCTAGCGATATATTATGTAATATCAAAAGACCAATAATAAAATATGTACCTAAGTATAATAGGTAATTTTTTTTTTAATTTGATATTGTACTGTCGAATAAATTAATTCATAGGCATATTAATTATGGCAGTCACACAATATTTGGTTGCGTTATGTTGATTCACGGTTACGTATCTGTCAGCTGGATTTGACAATACGTTAATAGTGTCTTTGAACGTCGAGTCTACAAGCATGCCTACCACCGGTTCGGAATAGTCGTTATTGTTTGTAGCTGGGCGAGAAGAACGGACGACATAAGCAATAAGCAGTAGCAAGTCGAAACACCGGAGAATTTGAAAGTACCACCCTAATTGTGCGTATTAAGCAGTATTACAGAAATACACCAACCTTCTTTTATCTTGTAATTTTATTTAACATTCTCGTTATATAAACATATCTATAATTGTGATCAATATTTGAGAACAATTAACTATAATATTTCTCTATTAAGTCTCTTTTGTTTAGCCCTTTTTATTTGGTGGAACAACAGAGCTGGCACTACGGATGAACGCACCGCGAGATAACATCTAAAAGGTCATGATACCTTGACGAATCCTGAAATATACATTATCAGTTTGCACGCAAATAATTTCAATACACTACAAAATATATTCCGCAGCAGCAATAATGTTTATTTTTATGAAATTACAAGATTTTGATTTATTTTTATATTTCAGTAGATTTAATGAAAGTTAAATTAAGTTTACCATTTATGACGTATAAAAAAAAAACTACTTGTTAGATTTCGTTCAAACCAATTTTCGTTGGTAGTTTTTATAGTAAAGTACATCATATATTTTTTTTAGACCTATCATGCCCATACTTTAGAAGTTAGAGGGGGGGGACACACACACACACACACACATTTTACCACTTTGGAAGAGTCTCTCTCGCAAACTATTCAGGTTAGAAAAAAATAATATTAGAAACCTCAATATGATTTTTGAAGACCTATCCATAGATACCCCACACGCATAGGTTAGATGAAAAAAAAAATTTTTGATTCAGTTGTACCTATTTTGTATTTTTAATAATTTTTCCATTATTGTATCAAAATCTTAATGCGGTTCACAGACTACATCTACTTACCAAAATATTTCAATAGTATAGCTCTTATAGTTTCGGAGAAAAGTGGCTGTGACATACGGACAGACAGACAGACAGACAGACATGACGAATCTATAAGGGTTCCGTTTTTTGCCATTTGGCTACGAAACCCTAAAAAATATATATAAATGTATAATTGTCCCTTTTTCAGGCAAAACTACTGAAGCGATTTTGATGTAAACACAACAACATGGTCTAGGGAATAGGGATATTTCAATTAAACCTAAATAACTAAATTCTATTAAGTAACTTTCTGTTATGACACCTACACATTAAAATAAACATTGTTTAATCTGATAATAAACTTTTAGATAAAACCGGTCAAGTGCGTGTCGGACTCGCCCTCGAAGGGTTCCGTACCGTTATAGAGCAAAAATAGGCCAAAAATTGTGTTTTTCGTATGGGAGCCCACCTTAAATTAATTATATTTTATTTTAATATTATTATCAATTATTAAAGTAAAGATATCATTAAGGCTTTTGAGAAAATTTCAGGTGCCTATCTTTTGCCATTACTCATGTAGAGCAAAAAAGGCCAAAAAAATCACGTTTGTTGTATGGGAGCGGCAACAGATATATTATACAATCTATGAAAATTTTAGAAGTTTAGCTATAGCGGTTCTTGAGATACAGCCTGGAGACAGACAGACGGACGAACGGACGGACAGACGGACAAACATCGAAGTCTCAGTAATAGGGTCCCGATTTTATCCTTTGGGTACGGAACCCTAAAAAAACTTAAAAGAAGGGGAAAAACTCAGACAAAAATTCAATCTTAACTTTATTTTTGATACATCGAAACCTAAACAAAACAACTATTTTTTATAAAAAATTGTTGTCAAACGCATCTCCGGTGTTCATTTAATCATGCCACGTAGACACTTGACCAGGAACGAAATGTGAAGAGCAGTGGGCATGATTCAAGCTGGCGCTACCCAAATTGCGGTTTCTGAAGCCATGAGGACCAGTCAGAGCGTTATATCCAGGCTTTGGTCACGTCATCGTGTCACGGGGGAACGGCACCGAGGACCTCAACGCATTACAACACATACAGTACAGGACCGATTCATAGTAAATGCTGCACGAAGTCACCCAAATGTAACGGCGATGCAATTGGTTCAAAGGCTACAGAGAGAGTATGGTTTGCCGGTAAGCGGTCAAACTTTGAGAAGACGACTGCATGAAGTCAACCTACGTGCTCGTAGGCCACTTCGGGTACCAGCGCTAAGGAGAGGCAATCGAGGAAGAAGATTATAATGGGCTATTGCACACGAAAACTGGATCCAGGTTTGGATTTCATCCTGATTCGCGAAGAGTACCTACGCGTTTGGAGAGAACCTGGACGTTGGAATCAAATGCAGCACCCACAACAAGTTCATTCGTATCAAGGTGGCACGATTATGGTTTGGGCAGGAATTCGTCTCGGCGGTAGAACGGACCTCGTTTGGATACAAGGCAATATGACTGCTCTAAAATACCGAGATGAGGTGCTATAGCCTGTAATCTTGCCCCACAGAAAGCAAATGGGACAAAATTTCCAGCTAATGCACGACAATGCCCGTCCACATACGGCGTGTATCGTTACAAGTTGGTTATAACAGCATGATATCCAAGGTTTAGGCTGGCCTGCACAATCCCCTGACTTCAATCCTATTGAGCATGCCTGGGGTATGCTTCAGAGAAGAGCTCTTAGGAATTTTCCTGAAGATATTGTGCATGAAAACCAGCTTTTCTTGCATCTTAGCAGGACTTGGGACAGTATTACACAGGATATTGACACCCTTGTTTTGTGTATGCAGAACCGCTGCAGATGTGTCAGGAGAGTCTTAGGTAGGTACTCTAACTAAAAATGAATAATCCGTGGATCCACGGATTATTCGTTTTTAGTTTTCAACAATAAAAATAGTACTTACTTAGTTGTTTTATTTAGGTTTTAAAGTTTCAAAAATAAAGTTAAGATTGAATTTTTGTCTGACTTTTTCCTCTTCTTCTAAGTTTTTTTTTTTATTTAACTTTATCTAAAAGTTTATTATCAGATTAAATGGGCTATTAAACAAGGTTTCTTTAATGTGTAGGTGTCATAATAAAATATAATTTTAGTTACGCGGTAGCGTGTCAAGCCAAGTTCAAGTATAACAGAACTGGCGAGCAGCACCGTGTGTAATATTACACGAATTTAGGTTTCATTGAAATATCCCTAGACCATGTTGTTGTGTTTAGTATGGCAGTAGGTACTCGTATTCTGGGTTAATCAAATGCTACACTAATAATCACAATAAAGTACAATGTTCCAGTCCGATGGTATTAACGCGGACGGAGCCGCGAGCAAAAGCTAGTAACTTATAAACGACATAATAAAATGATTGTAATAGCGGTTACTCGGTTAGCGGATTAATCACAATTCGCATGCGAGATAACTTACCGAGTTTTTGGGTTTCTGGGGCTCCGTCACTGTGTTATTGAAAGTTTGTTTGTTTTTTAAGTCTGTGTGCTAACATTGTACCTTACAGTCTGTATTACAAGACAGAAAAATCGGCCAAGTGCGAGTTGGACTCGCCCATAAAGGGTTCCGCAGCAGTAATAAGGTTTATTTTTATGAAATTAAAAGGTTTTTGATTTCTTTTTATATTTCAGTACATAGGTACACATTTTCAATACATTTGCAATATTTAGGTGGCCTTGAGCGGTATCAGGCGAACGTTACATGACATGAAAGTTTGAAATGAACGGTAATAGTATGGGAGTTACGTTTCCTTAGGTTTTATTATTCGTAGAGTATATTTATTTATTTATAAATCCTTTATTTGCACATAAACATACAAAATGAACAACACAACAAAAGAGACACAAAACAATGAAAATACAATTACAATAAAATTTACAATTAATAAAAATGTGCAAATTGGCGGCCTTACCGCTGTAAGCGGTTTCTACCAGGCAACCATCAATATTTAAAAATAATTGAAAAAACAATAGTATAAAAAACTGTTACTTACAATAATGTGAGATAAAATAAACTACATAAACTTTACATAGGTATAATAAGGCAAAATATGAAAAAATGACAGAAGATAAGAATTTTAGGATAATTAGTATAGCTCTTATAGTTTCGGAGAAAAGTGGCTGTGACATACGGACGGACAGACAGACAGACATGACGAATCTATAAGGGTTCCGTTTTTGCCATTTGGTTACGGAACCCTAAAAATCGAATAAGTTATTGCCAGTGACTATCGCGTGGAACTCGTAAACGTTAAAAGAGTGAGACCTTTTAACTTTTACGTCCATATACTCTCATCGCCTCATCTGGATCAATCTGCGAATAGAAATGCTGACGTAAACTATTACTCCAACCAATATTACGTCCATTTAAATCGACGCGGAGCGTTCTCACGTCAAATATTAAGGAGCTCCCCCGACTAGCTGCATAATAGATTATATACATATATATAGAGGCATATATGTAAATAGACATAGGGTACATATAGTTTAAATCTATACTTATATATCGGTTTGACAGTGGCCTCCCTGTGGGGGCCAGTTTCTCTGGTCGAGGCCCCCCGGGGGCGGCCCCCGGCCTCCCTCTCGGACCCACCTTACATACTACACCATACCGAACTAATTCTGCAGGCCTCCATAAACTCACATGTTTATATATATATATATATATATATAGTTATTTAAATACGCAATTTGAAAGGTCCTCTAGCTTAGCGGAGGTATTCAATTTACATTGTGTTTCGGTTTAATCACCAACTACGAAGTAAGAGTCTGTGGAATTAGTTGGAACTGTGTAAGATACTGCTACAATAAGTCTGTCAATTACATTTTGGACGGATGTAGTGAGACAAGGCTGATTATAGTATCATTATATACGTTACTAGGTGTTGCCCGCGACTTCGTCCGCGTGGACTTCAGTTTATAGAACTCGGTGGTTCCCGTTTCCGTGAGAATGCCGGGATAAAATGTAGGCTCCATTAATTGAAAGTTTCCTCAATATAGGTAAGTATATATATTTTTTAAATCGCTCGACAAACTCAAGTCTCCATCTAAAAGACTATGAAAAATACCAATAATAGGGTCATATTGGGATAATGGTTTATGGTAGTGATGATGATGATGATGACGAATGTAATTTGCATAGTAGCATATGCTTTTCGTTCTTTAAAAAAACACCGAAACTGCCAAACTTGTATCTATAAAGAGTCAGGAGTTCTCTCAGCACATTCCGAACCATGGTACCTAATTTAACCTATACCTCGGTACAAAATCTTAGTTGTTGGTAGCATATGTTCAGAATACTTAATCTCACGAAACCGAAGTTACCACAAGTTTCCATATAAATTTTGAGGAGTTGACTCGATTACTGATGGATCCCTTCATCAGGTCACCACTTTTGTGAATATGGTACCAAATTGGTAAATGGTGTGATACCCTATACACCAAAATATAAGAATCGGTTCACAAACGTTGGAGTAATCGTTGAACATATTAAAAAACAAAAAAAAAATACGAACATAATACCTCCTCCATTTTGAAAGTCGGTTAAAATTGTAGCCTTTGTGTTATTCTGATGTAAACATCAGAATAACACAAATATATAAATGCTATATTATTGTAAAGTTTCATTAAAATTTTTGCTTTTAATATTATTATTTTTTTCAAAATAAATTGACAAATTACCATTTGTTAAGAGGAAAGTTACGTTTTTAGGGTTCTGTAGCCAAATGGCAAAAACGGAACCCTTATAGATTCGTCATGTCTGTCTGTCTGTCCGTCTGTCCGTCCGTATGTCACAGCCACTTTTCTCCGACACTATAAGAGCTATAAGTTATAACTATTGAAACTTGGTAAGTTTTTAAATGTAGCCGTGTAATGTAGCCGATTTTTTTTATTGTTTAGGCTCGGCACACACCCAAACGTAGCGCGTTACGCGGTTCGGCGGGGATAATTTTCAGGGTTCAGTAGTATCTAATAACAAGGAGAATGTTACTAGGCTTGTAATATTATTATCGTACAAGAATTATAATAATATAATCCCGGATACTCTACGCTCCAGACACTCAACAAATCGGCAGATAGGAAGATTGTTACTTTGAGCCCTAGAAAGTGACAAAGGACAGTTTTCAATTCCCAAAAATTGCTATGCAACGAAAACGGGCAATGCATTTGCGGGTAACATCTATTTTTAACGTACTTGTACTAAACTTTATTTGAATAATATTTAAAATTACTGATGATGATCACGAGATGCGTAAAAGATACCTATCTACTATTTTAGATTCTACATAATATTTTCAAAGGTGTTTGAAATATGTCAGGTGTGTTGGATCCTGCGTTGCCAAATACATAATATTAGGTACCTAAACTCTAAGGGTGGGTTGCACCAGACGCGTGGTTATAGTTACAACTTACAGTTATGGTCAAAGTTATGGTTATAGTTAAGGCTAACTTAACTTTAACCTTAACTTTGACCACTGAATTTGACAGATGTCTGTTGCTGGTCCGACAAGGCTTTAAATATGGCGTCCATTTTTGACTTTAACCAAAGATTTGACATTTTGCATTGTAGTTATAGTTAAAGTTACAGTTATTGTTAAAGTAAGTTGGTGCAACCCACCCTAAAGTATCTACTTTCAAGCTGGGTCAGACTTTTCAGACAGAAATATTAATTTTAGTAATTCGTTACGGTCAAGGAACTCAGAAAAATTTTTGTTCCTTCGACAAGATTCCAATCCGCGTATCGCGACTTCGTTTCGAATAAAACCCCTGAATCGAATGAAATCAAATAGTTGCCGTAGTTTGCCACTAACGGCGCTGTTTCGCTTCAAGACGCTACTCGACTCTCTGAATTCTGCAGTCGCAACTCGCAATCATCAAACTGAACAAAGTACGATCAGCTAGAATTAGAAATTGACTCAATGTATTTGAATTAATATTTGACAATACCACAAAAAATAAATATTCTTATGAATTAATGATTTATGGTTGTATCGTAAATTCACACGTTACGTGTCACTCAAGGGTCTTGCAAATATTTTGTAATGGTATATTGCAAATTGAAGTATCCTGATAAGCGGGCTTTTAACATAATACTTATTATTTTGTAGCGTCAGTGTACTGACCGAGCGAAAACTACTGCTGCAGTAATAACAGTAGCCTTGATATGACAACAGCGACATCTAGTGTCCAGTTCATACATCAGAGAGGGGTAAAGCAAAATAAAACATCACTGAGAGAAGAAAGATTTAATAAATAGATACCATAACATTATTCTAAAATAGTATTAGAACTAGGTCAACTTTAAATTATTGGATGTTAGATTATTCAAATTGAATACCGAGGATAAAATGCATCACCAATTCATACACAATCAGAAACAGGGGCGGAGCCAGGGGGGGGCCCCGACGGTTAGCCCTTGAGCCATAGAGCCACCGTCAGGCACGGATTTATTCGAAGGGCAAACCTGCCTCCGCCCGAAAGCGAAGTTACAAGCTTCGAGAACAGGGTGCTATAGATTACAGAATATAATCTAGACGAGAAATAACTTCGTGGTGAAATCGAATTTTACCAAGAGCGTACTTTTGTCGACTCTGATATGTGCCGCGAGACATAATCAACGAATACAACTACATATTCCCGTACGTTTTGGTCCAACGCTCCTTCGACATTCGATTCCAATATATCGATTCGCACAAAAGTTAGAATCGGAGGCATACGGCAGTGCGTTCGGAGTTATATCGCTTCTGTTAGGACCTTATGTTATTATTAATTTCACTCTCACTCTCATAGAAAAATAACTCTGAACGAACCGGCACCGTACAGACTCCGTACACTATACACGTCGTGTCATAATATAAACACAAAATATACATCGGTATACAAAATGATTACATAATAATTATAAAGGTGTCTTTTAGCTCGTATTGTTGTAATGCACATTTATGCGAAATAATAAAAAATGGTTGCTGAAATCATATTGATGGACCTTTTTAATAGCACTTTAAGTTAGTCAACGTAGCCAATCAAAAGTTTAAAGAAAATCTTAAACTTAATGTCAAAAGCTTTTCGAAACCGGGCGTTACAATATAATTTTTCAGCTAGTAATAATTGTACACACGTATACAATGTAGGAGTCGAGGCCGAGAAACAGCACCGGGTCCTAGTAAACAATAGTATTGCTATAAACGAGACGTTACTTACAAAATACTAGCGACACTGTTCTCAGATGCATCCTGAACTTAAGAGCCGCTTAAATCGGCTGCTACTCCGCTCGGCAGAGCAGGATGTAACCAGCTCTCAACTTTAGGAGGCGTTTGAGAGGGCTTTTATCGCCTAACACAATACAGTATCCACCATTAGAAGTGAACGTGACAAATCGAAGATGCGACAAGCGGGTGGAGACTACAGAGGGCCACAATTTTCCACTTCCACTCCTTCGATACTCAGCTGCAACGTTAGTTAATTATGTATTTTAACCGACCGACGAAGGTCGTTTTCAACGCGTGTTTTTTGTAGAGCTCACCGAAATAACGTTACAGAGTAGTCTCAGGAGTTTCGAAACATCGAGAGCATAATATCTTACGCCACCGAATAATACCAATGCTAGTATGCCAACGTTTGACAGTCGGTAGCTCTTCGAAAACTTTTAGAGTAGCACCCAAAAGTTAGAAAAGACTTAAACTAAGAATATTGCTGGAGCTTAGGAAGTTACTTATAATAATATTATTAATATGTTTATTGTTTAGTTTCGGATTGTACTGTCGCTTATAGTACTGGAAGACGACAAAGAAAGTTATAATAGATTGGAGAGGACGCTCACAGCTCGCCGAGAATTGCGACGTTGCAGTTTATAATAACTCTAAACATTTAGATATTCAATAAGTACAAATAACATTTCAATATTTTTCTCGATAAGTAATAAAGTTAAAAACCTCCTCCTTTTTGGAAGTCGGTTGAAAAATTACTTTACAATAATTTTGGTTGTGGATTTAATTTGCACAGATTGAATAAAACTGCATTAAAATGTATGTGTACGTGTGGGTGGAACAATATGCCAACGCACACAGCCGCAACAAACGCTGCGCATCCCTAGGGCTGTCGTAAATATAAAAATAAATATTTCATCTCATATAAATATTCAATTTTGTAAATACCATCTCTTTGTTTAGTAATTATTTCGATGTTTTTACATTATTGAGTTTCTAACGGCCAAAGACTGAAACGCTACCTATAACTAGGGCCAAAATTATATGCTCGCTAGAGAGTCATAATATGCTTATGACTCGAACGTCATAGGTAGCGTCCGAGTGGACCGTGTGTCTCCGAGGAGAGCCGTGATCGAGTCGAGTTGCATTCCGACGTTTTGGACAGCCCTGGTGAACGAGCGTTTTTTCCTAGACGAGCGCGCGACGTTGCCAATTCGCTTGCACGGTTTTTTTTACACGAGGCAATAAATTACACAGCGTCACGTGCATCGAAATGGCCAAGTTTAAACATTCATGGTAACACCGAGATATAAATTTAAAACTTTGTTTAAAATCTTCTAAAATATATCTAATTCTTTCAGATTCTCGACGTACAGATGAAAGCAGGGACGGATTAGCTCGGATACCTAGAGGCTAGCTAGACCGTATTGTCGTGGTTAGTACGTTAACATTATGTCTAAACTTTGATCTTGAATTTGCCATGATACATTTTTACTTTGCATTACCCAGCTTTAATCCGTCCCTGAGAAAAGCCGCTACATTAATATTACATAAAATATTCAAGTCTAACAATTTAATGTTAAAATTATCTAATAAAATATGTATCTCTTTGTACACGACGATAATGTTATAGCGGCGTAGCCCTTAGGGCGTCTATACACAAGCGGGGCGACACACTACAACACATAAACATCGTATTGAAAATTACAGACCAAAAATACCAATTGAATGAAAAACACCCAACAACACCAATGTTAATATTCACGTGAATATGGAGCTCCTACTACGAGCTGAGTTAATAGTTCTGGAAAACGTTAAGTCGATCCGCCTACATTTTAAACAAAGGTTTTTTGTTGCAAAAAAAAAAACTCAATGCGGCCAAGTGTTGGAGGCGGCCATTTTATTTTAGCGAAACGTTAACAATAGTTTCACTCGTCAAACAGGTTGGAGAATTATAGATTTGACTTTAAACAATAATGCTTACATTTTTGTTTTTAAATTTTAAGTTCATGAATTAGTTTTGACTTATTATAATATTAATTACAGAATTACTGTATTTCATGTAGAAATTATTAACGTCATATACAATTTTAATATTCGATTATCATATTATTATTATTATCATTTCATAAATTACATAGATATTAATTACTTGAAATTACAAAGAGTAGCAGCAAACTACAGTCAATTTGTAAAATAAAACTTAAGTATTTAATGTATTTTTAATAACATTTCATAGTAACAAAGTAACAATATACACTTTTCATGCACTTTTTCCACTTTTATTAATTTAATTTATTACAATTATGTTTCACACGACCGGTTTCGATAAAATTATCATCAGGTGTAGATGATTTTATCGAAACCGGTCGTGTGAAACATAATTGTAATAAATTAAATTAATAAAAGAGGAAAAAGTGCATGAAAAGTGTATATTGTTACTGTGAGACATGAATTTCCACCAAGAAGTTACGGTACATTCAATATCATATTTCATAGTAAGTATTGCAAAATATTATAAAATTGATAAAATATGAAAACAATGGTTAGTAGGTGATGTAAGAACTCCATATTCACATGTTATATACAATACACATGTATACAATTGGATTTAGTGACATAATATTATGAACAATATTTAAACAAAGTGTATATCCTATTACACAGAATATAATATTATGTATAATGTATATTTTAAGTACAGTGTTTGTATGCTGACGTGTCGACGCTTACAGTAACATAATATATCAATGTCGGTTATACATAATATAAGGCCATTTCAAATTATCAGCTACAATATTTACTTTGCGGGCTGAACACAAGTTATTTTGCAGCGCCCAAAAGCTTTTAATGTGTGTCTTTTGGGTGTTACTTGTTGAAAACATTTTAGAATACATATTATTTTTAATAAGAAAGATTCACAATTTCCATGCTATAGTGCACTGCAAAATATCGCGTTATCTAAGCCAGCCGAAGCCTTATATGCCGCTGAACTTTAAATGTTGTATATTTTTATTGCATTATAATTTATAATACAAAAAGCGCGCTATAGAATTAAAATACATATTTCATTTGCTTAGTTACATGCAGTGACGGATTAACCCTTAATAAAATTAAACAATTGCCTAGGGCATCACGTATGAGGGGGAACCAGAAGAGTAAAGATTCAAAGACCGATTCTTGTTGACATACGGATAGGCCCACAGGCATGGTTTGCTTAGGGCATCAAGTAGTCTTAATCCGTCACTGGTTACACGCTGTGTTCGATCGGCTTCTCCTCGCAATGAACGAGTGAGCTGACTTAAAACTTCAACTCGGTAAAAGCAAAACGCAATATATTATTATGTAAAACTTTGAACCATTGATGACGTGAAGTGTCTCGACCGAGGCAGGGCAGTGCCGAATCCGACGTGAGGCTCCCGCGAGAGTTTACCCGCAAATAGTGACCCCCCGCCTCCCCAAATTTAGTGTTCCTCCCAAATCTAGATCTATATTTAGTGGTACTAAATCCTAACTAGCGACTCCGTTGAGGCTGGGCTGCGATTTTCGTGTAATTTCGACGACGAACCTTATGGCCAATGATTTAAAGAAACGATTGTGCGAAAATATACTTGTGCTGCGTATAAACAATTATAATACATGATTATTATTATTATTAATGTGTAATAGGAAGCAGACGACATGGGCGCCATGTTATAACACTTATAACGCGGTAAGCGAAATGATATTGTGATTATTTCGGGTGACGTAACATTACGACTACTATAAAAGGCCGCTTTTATGTTAATATATTATTAAACATAAGTGCGCCCTAAAATATACCTACAATGTATTAACGTAAATCGACGCTACAGACTAATATTAGAACTACGAAAAATAAAAACTACAAAGCAACTTAGTCAAAATAACTCGTTGGTACTGGGTTACATGTTCGGCCATAACGTTCAAAAATACGAATTTTATAATAAAGACTGAGATTTTCGAACCTACCCGATCAATTATTATCCCCTTACATATTGTGTGTCTAAGTTAGCACCACTTTAAACTGTAATATTCTGATAACTATGATTCAGTATTTTGTGTCTACAAACTATAAATTGTAAGTTAGCAATTCTGAATAAAGGCTTTTATTATTATTATATTATTATTACATATTGTGTGTCAGTTTCGAGTACACAAGCTGTAGTCTAACTTTGGTGTTCTGAATCTATCGATACCAAGCAAAAGCCTGTCTAAAATACGCCGTACGTACACACAACATTCTAGCTACAATTTTGCCAGTTTGCCAGCAAAATTAGTGTGCTTAGGTCACTATCAGGCATTTTAAATTACGTCTAATAAAAACTGGGGACGTACCATGAAACCGTTTTGAGACTCAAACAATCGGACGAGAATGCCGCGTCCTGCTCTAACAAACGTGAAATGATGTTGTTAGAGCAGGACGCGGCATTCTCATTCGATTGTTTGAGTCTCGAAACGGTTTCGTAGTAGGCCTACTGGTTATGTGGGACTAACGCAACGTCGGAGCCCCGATTCTCGTACCTCGAATATCAGTTTCATTGTCTTGTTTATGATGATACCTTGTACGTGAATCGTTAGCGCAATACCTGAATCGAGATTCGAGAGTAAGGCTCCGGTGGCGCCAGCTACTGTCGATATGTAATGACTATACTATAAAACAACTAAATACACAAATATTACGGGAAGGCATATTCTGGTTACGTGAATATTTAATACAATTATGTATATAAATCAATATTTTCGTATCCCCAAATTGCAGTTTACATTTACCCACTGAGTACTCTCGTCACTGGTATTTCGTTTGGATTTGCAAATGTTGCATTCCGCATCTCTTTCTAGTTCGTGCTATCTCGCTCGACCAGCCGGAGCTAGAATAGAGCTGCACCCGAGAGACACAGACTATCGAGCGATTTTAAATCGTGTATCAATTGACGTAGCGTTGAAATTCACTGGGCGCTAATGTAATCGTTGTGTATTGTTAGGCATCACGGTTTTGCCGCAACCGAGACGAGTAGCGGGGGCGCACAGTAAAATGTACAATAATTATTGTATACATAAAAAAAAACCCTTAAATCTATTGTTAATTATACATCTACTATATTTTTTCACAATTTTATCAATAAAATTATAGTAATACTTACGATGACTCAGGGACTATATTATAATTCACATTAGAAACTAATTCTTACGGACTAATTTAGAACATACGCAAAAATGCTTAAAATTGCTACTATGTATTGTTAAACTGACATAATGGCAATTATCTGAAGATAAAACTGCCACAATCAACATTTCATACTCAAGATTCTATTACTACGGCTTGGTCGTAGTAAACTTTCAATATTTCTGCTCACACTTGTGTGTTACCTTCAAGCATTTTTCCCTCGTCCTAAATTAATTCCAGCTATTTCAAATCGAACATTTCATGTCAAATTAATTCCAGCTATTTCAAACCAAACATTTCATGTCAAATTAATATTAAAATTCCAAAACATTGTTGCGTAGAACATTGTGCAAATAATTAAAATAAACAACGACTACTAATTACTTAACCCATTAACCGCCAAAATGAAACGAATAGTAATTGTTTAACAAAACTTACATTTATCTGCAGTTTATTTGGTAAACAAAAAAAATTAAAATCCTATCCTTTAGGGGGTGTACTCAGTTGGGTACAACGGCGTGTTACGAGCAACTTAGGTGTGATAAGGTTTAGAACTAACTTTTTTGATACATAATGTTTTATTATATTTTTTGCACTGACAACGAACTCCTGCACGATATTTTACATTTCGAAACTATTTTGAACATTTTTGGGGTAGTGATCGATACTTTTTTATAAACTAGAGACTGACGAGGAGGATAACCTCTTTTTTCATTAAATTTTCTGACACAAGTAAAATGTTACGATTTTTCGTCGAAACAGAATATGAACCATGGTATCATCAAGAGTCGTAAGTGGTAAATACAAACGCTAGTCATTAATAATAACAAAAGAAACAACATCATTCAAATAAGTAAATAAAATCCGTCTTTTCTCATAATTAGTAGTGGTATCTGTAGCTGAAGCTAGTAAACTTTCGTCCTTGATATCCACTAATAGGTAAAAGAAGTAAAAAGTATACAGGGTGAATTCTGGAGTCATATTTCTCACTTACGAAGAAATGTCTTGGTTAGCTTAGGTTACCATAACACTTTGCAAATAACAAACTTTTATCTATTCTAGTTGATACTAAGCTTTATTGTACCTGACAAGATAGATATTCCTCTTACAAAGTTTAGCTACTGTCAAATCTTTTAGCTGCTGTTTTACCTGCGTTTTTCTGTCTACAATGTCTGTAACTTCAGGACAAAGAAATGTATAAGAGAGCGGACATTTACGCTATGTTATGGTTTTTCTAGATGTAGATGATGATTTTCCTTTACCAAAGGAGCACAAAATGGCTTTCCCTTAGTATTCATAATGATAGAAGATGTTAAAATTAATCAAACTCGATATTTAAAAATTCTGAAAAAGTGAAAATTTTGTTAGTGGATTCGGCCATTGTACCCAACTAAGTACAGTAGTGTTTCAATTACAATTTTTCCGTCTATTTCACCAATTTACCACTAACTTCTTATTTATTATATGGACAGCAATGTATTCAATAAAAAAAAACAAACATTATGCGAATAAAATAAAGTGAAAATTTATGACCTACCCCTAATAGTCGCAAAACTGTAAGTTTCAAACTTACCTTATGACTAAAAAATATTCCTTGCCAGTATAAATTGGCAAATTATTTTTGCGGCGACTAAAAACTTATTGGGCAACTAACCACTTGGTTACAAAAAAAAATATACTTTGGTAGCGTTTAAATACACCAACAATTATATTCAATTACAAAACCTAAGGTCTATAAAAACTAAATAAAACGGCTGCTGCTTTAAGATAGCAAATAATATATTAAGCAGGGAAAATGAAATAATAGGTGAGGTATTAAAAATAATGACTTGGCAGCTAATATTAATAATGGGATATCAAATAATATATTATTAGCAACTATTGGCTTCCAGATAAAAATACGCTTTCGGGCAGTGATTTGCAAGTAGTTTTAAAAATAAAATTGGTCTAATAATTAAGTATCAGGATATCAGAATTTTTGTTTGCAGAATCGGAAATTTGTGAAAAAGTGACAAATGCGTTGGTCGCATAGAATTTTTTTGTATTATTCAAGTACACAAACGCACGTAATCTTTTTCTAAGCGCTCTTATAATGGTTCTATAATGGTTTATGGTAGTGATGATCATGAATGTATGAATTAATGAAAACTCTTTATTGCACCAAAACAACCATGACATAGTACATACAGAACTTTGTAAGTGGTGAGTGGGGGACAGTAATTTATCATTCCAAAAGAATTGTATAAGAACAGCATATTATAATAATTCTTAGGTAATTAATAGCAATGTTGGCCCAATACGACTTGATTGGGTTGGGTTAGATGGCTAAGGCGCCTTTGCCATCGTGGTTATTTTTTTGTGAACCACCCAGAAATAGTGGCTCCGTCGACTTATAATTATTGGTCCAAAAAATTGGGGTAGGTTTGTAAACCTTTACGTTGGTACAGGTTTACAAACCTACCCCAATTTTTTTACAATCCATGTACATACATCCAAACTTTCGCCTTTATAATATTAGTAGGATTAATATTTTTTTACATGCCACAATATGCTTTATTTAGATCTCATAAAATGTCGCATATAGTATGTTTTTTATTACCTTCTGTATAATATTTTCTTCCCATCTCATTTAATTTTATAAACGATCTCATTGTATATTTTATAAAAGCCTATTTTCTACATTTTATCCGCCATCAAGTTGTCGCCTAACAATAAATTCAGTTACTACACCAAAAAATCACTGCCATTTTCAATTTAAACAAAGCTTAAAACTCAATATAAAGCTGCTTCTTTATGCTTATAATGCTACTTCACTGTAGCTGCCAACCTATCATTTTTCCTACCCATTTTATTTATTTTTAAAACCCTAAATCGGATTAGTTTGTCGCCGCGTTAAATACATGCCGTATAAATTTGCTAAAAATGTTGAAGCTATATCTTTAATTAAATATATAAAATAAAATATTGAGATGTGATACCACAAAATTTTGAACTATTCTTAATTTTGTACGTGTACCCAATTGGGTACGGCGGCGGTAAATGGGTTAAATTAACAATCAACATAAATATTAAATGAAACAGATATCAAATATGGGACGGGAGGCGAGACGGGGCTCCTTAGGTTCGGGGTATAATAATTCTAGTATATATTGTGTACTATGTTCTAAGCCTCAAGTATCCCACCTCGCCGCAGGTCCCTCGTCAACACACAACGTCGGATCGGGTATGTGGAAGGCATAATATATTATATTACAATACGACGCTACTGTATATTTTAGAATATAAATGTCAACAGCATAAGATTTCGTCAACGAATTGACCCTAAGACACTTTACATCCGCTTTACTCAGATCCTTATATAGAAGTGACGACAAACAACTAGGTAATACGTAGCTAAATGGGTTCTAAACTTGACTCGGAGTCGATCGCCACTCGAGCACTCGCTCGCGACTGGTACAAGCTTTTAACAGATTTGAGACGTTACTCATTACTGTACACTTTTCTACGTTTGAATGAGGACATTTATTATACTCTTAGTTTATCCACTATGTAACTGTCACAAGCAAATAGTACTTGGTGCATGTAAATTGAGAATATTACGACCGATAATGTTTGACTAGCGGTTTCCAGTCGCGAGTGTATGCCGTTCCTGGTACGTTAATACTGTAAAACCTATTGATTTCATGTAAACTATCTAATATAGAGAAAAATATTCATACTGTTGTCCCGCCGTTCGGTTGATAAGTGTTATCTAAAAGTGGCAGTACGTTTGTGACTAATGAGTCACTGAGTAGTCGAGCCGAAACTAGCAGTACTCAAAATAGGAGTACGGATTAAAAAAATATTTGAATAAAATCTGCCACTTTACGATTACAGTCCCGCCTCAACCAACAAACGGGACAAAATAACATGTGCAACGTCGGCCACTAGCTCTTAAAAGCATAACAACTGGTGAAATGTACAACGGTCAAACGACCACAACTTCGGGGTTGCCACCTTCAAAATATGTTATGCGCGAATTAATTGTTAGTATTAAGTGCACACATTTGTAAAATCAATTTCCATATCACATGTCTGTCTTTTCGTTTGATCAATTATTCGCATCAACTCGACACGCATCAGTGCCGGCGAAAATAAATTTTACAAGAGTCTTTGTACCGAAGACGAGCTGTTATTATAATCACGTTTAGGAGCAAAAAAAACTACTTTTAATGCCGTGGCCGCACATGCGTTTATTGTCACGAAGCTTCGTGCTAAAAGCGATACCATTGGACGATCTGCGTGTATCGTCCAATGGTATCGTCTCATAGCACGAAGCTTCGTGACGATAGACGCATGTGCGGCCGCGGCATTAGTCTAATTCGACTTTAAAACTGACCACGGACAATCGATTTGACAGATGATAGTTAAAGTTTTTGACAGCTGTATACGGCAGTGTTGCACCATTAGAAAATTAATTTTCGTCCAACCGGCGAAGTGTAGGGCAGCCCCGTCATTTAGTATCTGAGGTATCACTGCGATTGGGGGTCGCACTGCAGCAGCCGCACTATGGATGGGTCGCTCTTGGCGCCCTCTATAAACTCCTCGAGGGAGAGTTTCCCGTCCTTGTTGCGGTCCATCTGCCGGAATATCTTGTCCGTCCGCTTCTCAGGGGTCGATTCGTCTTCGGGCATCTTCATCACGGAACCCACCATTTTGTATATGGCCTGAAATGTGACAGTGTCTTATGAAGTAAAGGTATGGATAAAGAAGTTGTTAAATGCGTTAGAAAAGAAAATTAAGAACTAAAAGACAATAATTTAAGTTTGGCTTTGATAGTAACATAAGTAGTTTAAGCCATTTTTACTATAAATTAAACTATATCTTTAAATATCATAAAAATAAAACATTTGTAACTATTCATCGTTGTGTATTTTTAGAAACGTCGTACAGTAAAATTGGTGTTTGTCAACGTAAGTAAATAGTTTTGTGTGCAACCTTACCTGTTTTGAAACAAACCTTATTGAATGTTTTAATAATTCTGAAAACTTATGTATCACAACTACATATTGTTATAGTTGGGGGTTCTGAGTGTAGATGGCGCTTACATAGATTTTTACCGATACATGGAATTTTTATTTTGACATTTTACCTTTTTGTAAAATTATGATATTTAGGTATTGCACCACATTTTTTAGAACATTCAAATTTTTTGTTAAAGCTAATGGTGAAAATGTGACACCATCCTGATTTTGACATTATTTTGCTGAAACAGTGGATTTACCACGAACAACAAGAACTAAAGTTATCGCCAGCAATTTTACTACACTACAGTAGATATTAAACATATAGGTAAATTAAATCCAAAGACCTAATATTATGTCGTTTACCTTACCCATCTAAATAATAATTCATAACTTTCCATTATATTATTATAATTAGTTACATTTACTATTTAAAATAGAATCCAGAATAATATATAAAACATTGGGTCTTTAGATAGGTTGACTTATTACAAGGGTTTTGTAATAAAGCACAAGGGTGACTGACGCGTTTCCACGATTCGGGGGATTATTACTCGTCCTCGAGTAGTTTACGAGTCGATCACCCTCGTTGTTACACGATAAACATGATGCATCGCAAGTTTGCATACAACGAAGCGCCATAAATTTGTAACTAGTCAAAGCGTCTCTCTTACAAACATAATTTGGATTTCTTACTTCTGAGATGTATATTTAATTCAATGTTAAGACACGAAGGAAAATCAAAGCCTGCGCTACGAACGCTCCCTCGATTCCGCCACCGTCTATACCGATTACGCCAATAGCGAGCTTCTACAAATATCTACCCGTTCGTCTGTCTGTATCGTCCACGGTCCTCCGACGTTGCGACTAGTCTCAGCAAACTTTGGATGCAGCGTCTCCCCCCCCTCGTATACACATACCGTTACAATCTCGAGCATCTCCTGCCGGGAGATGTAGCCGTTGCCGTCGAGGTCGTACATGGAGAAGGCCCACTTGAGCTTCTGCTCGAGTTTGCCGCGCGACGTGACGCTGAGGGCGCACAGGAACTCCCGGAAGTCGATGGTTCCGTCGCCGTTCGCGTCGAAAGTGCGGAACACGTGCTCCGCGAACTGGGGAGATAGACATATATTTTTTATTATCTACCGAAAAATTTGATTTGAATCTATAATAATATATTAATGCTTAAAATTGCTATCGTAACGTAGCAATGTATTTAATTTCTAATTTTCCAAGCAAAGTTTTCGTTTGGTGTTTTTTCGACAACACTAAAAGTGAGACCGCACCGAGCGACACTACGCGGCAGCGACGCGACGCGACACTTAAAGTTCCATAGAAGTGACGTTTGTTTAGCGTCAGTTCAATGGAACGTGAAGTGACGCGTCGCTCCGCTGCAGCGTAGTGCCGCTTAAGTGAGGACTCGCCTTAAGGAGTAAGGCCCGTATTATTACAACGCTTTTACCGCTAACATTAAACTTAAAATAAAGAATGATTTTGAGCATGATAATGATGATTACCGTACTTAATAAGCCGTGGCGTATCGACGGAGTCATAAACGAAACACGTAAAGCTGTCACTTGATTTCTGTCAATTGGATCTACTTCAGTCTGGCGACCTGACATTAGTGTATACTTGACGTTGTGTCAAACAGTGATCGTAATTACCTTACTGGCGTCGCCGTACGGGAAGAAGTTGCCGTATATCTTCTTGAACTCCTCCACAGAGAGGTGGCCGCTGGGACAGTCCTTGAGGAACCCCTTGTACCACTCCTGGATTTCCGCATCTGGAATTCGTTATTGCACAGTCACTAGACTAACAAAATATATTCTTAGTGTAAGAAAATACATTATTATTTCAAACTTAAAAATGTCACGTTTCATACGAAGCTGTAGAGCGCCACCTAGCGAAATGCTTTATAAAGTGGCGCTACATTACTCCAATGCGTTGAGCAAATAAAAAGTGTTCGATTACCTGAAAACTCCGTGTTCTGCTTGAGGTCCTCCAGAACCTCCGGCTTCAGTTTGCTGTTTTGTTTACCCATTGTCGCAACTCTCGTGACACTCTCGAATATCAATATATTATACCTTTATCTCCTCTAGTCGATCGAGATTATTTCCCTAAAATCAAAACGACGGTGTACATACAATGAAAACGGAAAAGAATATTACAATACGAGAAATGCGTGATCTTACTCAATTTTGAATTTAGCGATGGCCTAAACGGGTCAAATGATCGAACACCGAGCGAATTATTTTTTATAATCTGTATATTATACATGAATAGGCAAAATGTGTATCATTAAAAATATGTATACTTAGAGTTACAACAGAGAGAGTACGGATAGTGGTTCTATCGAGTGCCCATCTATACTACCGACGCGACGTACACAGTTGACAGTACCAGAGACAACCGAACAGGGAGATTCTCAATACAGTTCTGTCAAGACAAAATTACATACGGATCAACATAAATTCGAGTTTAGTACATTTTCAACACGTAAATTATAAAAAAAAAAAACAATACTTTCAACTCCTAATTACAATTATAATAATTAATATGGAATTAAATGAAAAACTGACCAGCAACAGTACAACTAGCGACATCTGTAGTAATATAATGTAACTGTACAGTTACTTCTATAAACCTCCACTAGATGCCGCTAGTTGACAATTTCTGGGCAGTTTCTTTACATTTTCCATAAAAAAACTTGTGAAGAAATAATAAGATACTTAAAATCAATTAAAAAAAAAACTACAAATTTAATAACGCATCCACATTGGGGCGATGTTAAAATAATATTAGTTTACAATTTTGTTAGTAACGCGCACATTGATAAATAAAATACTTTTAATCGTTTTCTTTTACAATACATATTATTTAGGTACAAAATACCGTTGATTTTATAAATCACAATTATTTAGTATACATATAGTTTACTTAATCATTAAATATAATACATTTTAGATTGATTTTTATTAAACAAATAATATTTTATATTCATACAATATGATATTACGTAGGTAATATTCGGGTTAGTATAGAAATATGACGCAGTAGGTGAAAGCAATAATTGACATTTTAGCAATATTCCTTTATGTGGTGACACTGGTGAGTTTTAAATAACGAATAGAGAGCATAAATGGCACAATTTCAAATTTTATTGGAGAGGCAATTTATAATACTCTCCACTAACGTTTATAAAGTTGTTGTAATTACATTATGGGGAACGAAACCGAAACAGTTGTATTTAGTGACGCCAATTATAAATATGTGTTGTAGCAATGACTAATGATTATTATAACATAATTAATCTATTTTAATTGCCTTATATCAAATAAAGTACAAACGTACTGTATATCAGAGTTACGAGTTACTTTTTATAAAAGGTAATCCATTTTATAATTTACCAGCAGTCGGGTTTGTTTTGCCAAATGCAATATTTTTACGGACTGTGAATATTAACTGAGTCATGATGTAAGAAATATAAAATATTATTGACATCTTTTGATATCAATAACATACCAATTCGTTTATAACATTAATTAAGTACCAACAAAGTTTATTAAAATAATAAAATGCTCAAGTTTTATTACGGCGACCACTGTGTTTAAGTGAAAAAAATATTAAAATTATTATTTTTATCACCAAGAATGTGGTAGAAACGATGTCTTTTACAATGACAAGGTCCCCATGCGTGTGGTCATAGCATTATGAATGAGGCATGACAGTTCCTAATGTAGAGCCGAAGCCCTAGAGGATAATTCTCGCAACTTTAACATTTGTTAAAAATTAAGTTACGATTCAATGTTAGCCACTAGCATAGGGCATAGGCATAGAAATGCGTGTGCTATAAACCTGGGACTGAACCGACACTGGAATTTGAACATTATTGTTGCGAGAAGGCCCCCCGACCGTAAAAGCCATGATATGTGACACACCCTGACTATCATAACGAGATGATTTGTTCCCTTCTCTGGTCGAGCCTAATGGAGTTTTAATATCCTAGGATTCCCTTCGAAACCTAGCCGTAGAGACCGTCGGTAAATTTTAATTAAATTTTATATAGCCTCAAATAACGCCCGCAAAATTCCTAACGTAATTCCGGCGCAAAAATACAAGCGACGCGCCATCTTATGAAAGCTTCTCTTTAGTTATAATGTCATTTTAATGCCTCTACTTTGAATTTTTAGTTTATTAAAATCAGCAATATTAATTAATGAAATCGAATGAACTACTAACTTAAATTGTGACTAGTAACTTTATAAGAAACGTCTTCCGCTTCTTAACTGTATTATCTAAGTTTTCGATACCTATTATACAGCGGAGACTATAAACAACAATAAAATTAACAATAGCTTACGTAACATAACTATATCAACACAAATTTACAAATACATCGTAGACACAAACAGATCTTTAATTTGTAGACTTACATCATACAATCCAACTCAAACTTAAACCGTGCAGATATTTGACTTAGTGCCAATTTCACAGACGACTGTTAAAGTTAATTATTAGTTAATAATATTAAATATTATCTTGTCTCTTTCGTTGAGAAAACATGATAAATATTATTTTGACCGACGGTGGACACTAACAAGCGTTTATGAAATTGGAACTTAGTTTCAAAAACCGTAATCGAATGACATAAAATTACTACATTCGAATGAATGTGTACATTCTAATACAAGAATCGATAAACGATCCTTTTTAAAGACTTTAGAATAGAGTTGTAGAGGTATTTTGTGCTTATGGTGACAAGAGAGTGAAAAATAACGAAAACTATCTCAAAGACGTATAGACAAACAGCACGCCCGCGCTAATTCAGAATTCTCAAGACTACATTTAAATTAATATAATTACATGGAATGTTTACAAAATACTTCGAGAATATATTTTTCTTGTGCGTTAAAGTCAACTCTGAATCGAAAATGACAAAATAAAAGTATCGGTAGCTATTAAAATAGCGTGCCTCGTATCAAAAGGTTGTGCGTTCTAAGCTCGTAGGGTACATACGAAAAATGATCAAAAAATTATTATCGACACTGTCTTGCGACCGAGCACAAAATATGGATACCGTTACAAATAAATTAACGAATGTACGACCTTAACCGCTAACAAATATACAATCTAAAAGATATGGGACTGAGACACACTAACTTATTACTAACTATAAATGTGGAAAGTTCGTGCAGCTTCGCCATAAATGCAAATACTATAACTAAGCGAATCGGCACAATAAAAGAGCTCAAATGCGAGAACGAGGAAGCTATTTACACAGTACTAGAAGGCACAGTATAGTGGGGAAATATAAAACACGAGGTGAAAACGGAACCGGGCACGGTGACGGAGAACCCCGACCGCCTCCCGATAGAGGAGGGAGTCGCCGGGGACAGACGGAGGGACAGAACGCGGCGGACGAGGGAAGCGGACACACGATTGGAGCGAGCCGAGTCTCCTAGCTACGAAGAGTTAACACCGACAATTATCACGACACCGATATCGATATTCAATGAAAATTTATGCTATCAATGTAAAATGTAATGAATTTAAATAGTCTTACGTACTTCCACTCGATTCGTGGGCGCGGCGAGACCGTCGCCCGTCGAAAACGCGGCCGTTTAAACGACGACGATCTTGCGGAATCCGTTCGAATACTTACACCTAGTTATAATTTAATATTAAATCAATATTGACTTTGTCTTGTGCATCGAGTCGATTAAAAATTTAATCGAATTGGGATGGTGCGATTTCGGCAGGTCATCTTAGGGAGTGATCGTCTAAAACTTATGATTCGGACACGAATCACGATACTTAATCGTTAAGGACGATCCGACAGCGGAATACGAAACGGAATTCGGTTTTCATCATCGAGGAGGACGCGGGCCGAACGTGTAGAGCGGCTGGAACGTTCCACGGTAGTATCGGACGCGATGTTCTCGAACGAGATCGGTATCGTCGATGCGGATCTGCGCTTCGACCCGGCCGGGTTATTTCGATCGATGTTTTCGGTCGTACCGTTCGCAGTTCACGCGGCGTAAACTCAGCGTGAGTTATCACATCGTTAAACAAACCGCGGCGCGTCTATCTCCGATAACGCTATCGGCCCACGGAAATATCTCCGGAGCGCTAGCCGCCCCGCAGCCGATACGACACGAAATATAAAACGCTGGAGCGAAATCGGTCGAGTTAAAAAAACGCCGGACGGTTTTATCGATTAGGTACTTCGTCCGATCTTGAATTATGTAACTGAGGTAACGAAAAGCTCGAAGGTCGGCAAAAAAAAAAGAATTCCAAATTGACACTTCACGGTGTAGGGGAGATGCGCCGTCGGGTCATCGTGAGGTATATAAAACGTATAAGGAGGATGCGACGATGAGTGTAGGGAGGGATTTAGGGGGCGAGCATTTTGGAGAGTTCCTCGTCCTGTAGGCAGCCCTTGAGAAATTCCTCCTGAGTCAGCTGACCGTCGTTGTTTTCATCCATTTTCGCAAAAATATTTTTGGCGCGCTCCTCGGCCGAGTCGGCCGGCCGGTTGCTCGAGCATGCACCGAGCATGTCATAAATTGCCTGAAATCATATTTTATACTTCGTTAGTTTACATAGCATGAACTTAAGCTTTAAACTGGAAGAGGTAACTTTCTCAACAACTTATTATACAATAACAAATTATGCTTTTATCATAAATTTTTTTAACAAAAAAAATATTACACACACTAGGAGATTTTGATTGACAAGCCTATAAACACGAATTGTACACTTTTATTTATGGTTGAAGTCTGTTGTCACATTGAAAATAGGTTTAGTTTTTTTTTTATTGAATCTTAAATACTGTTGCCAGTCTGTCATCATTTTACTTTATTAATCTGAGACTGGAATTATGTCTAAAAATAATAAAGTCAATATTTGACAATAGAATATCAATAGAAAAGCGTTGAAATTTGAAACTTACAATTTAATTTTTTATTTGAGGTCGAATTTCGACCAATGGGCGATCTCTAGTAATATTAAATAAGGATACTAATCTTATAAAGAAGCATCGATACCATTAGCGAATGAAATTATATAATTAGAAATATAATAAAAAGTGGCGATATGAAGACAAAAGGAATAAATCATCTATACTTATTATAAACGATGCATTCATAATGTTTTTATTTTATTTTAATAGCTTCCCTATATTATAAGTTTTATACATTATTCGTGCAGTATTCATTTCAGTATGCTGTGTCTTTCGTGGAAATTATAGAAACCTAAATTACTATAGTTTAATAGTCTCATGCCAAAAGATTAACCCAGATTATTGCAATCCATGTTTTCCCTGTCACTTTTTAAGCAACGAAATTACCTTTCTTCTACCAATGTATTCTAGTTTTACAAACGTAGCGATATATATCGCATCGTTTGTATGACATAATATAACTGTCAAAAAGTTTCCAAATTCAAATGACCTGCGTATCGTGATTCGTGGTAGAGAAAGCGTGACGACGCCATGTATGACAAACCTTTTTTCTTACGAAATATTTTTCTGATAAATTATGAAGTTATTAATATTTTATTATTTCTTTTTAATTATTTTTTTATTTTTTATTTTTTGCAACTGTTTTCAATTAAATCATGTCATAAGTTACTCATGTTTTTAACCGTAAACTATAATATCGTAACGAAATATTATGTACTAAAGAGTAAAAAATAATAAATTATATTTTATATCACTTCTTATTTTGGTGATTGCAGAAAATGTAGCTTCTTTAAACTGAATAAATATTAATTAATAGCTACCTTAAACAACAGATTTGGTTGTCAAAATTGCGAAAACGGAAAAAAGTTAGAACGATGTAATATGGAGTGAATAGACCAAACCAAGAGATGAGGCATAACACTTACATAGAAATATAAGACACTAGACGTTCCGCGCGGCTTCGCCCGCGTAAATTAGATATTTTACAGACAAATCAGTCTACAAAAAATAGCCTATGATCCTTCACGTGGTCTACTTCTTATCTGACCCAAATAACAGAAAAATTGCTCTAGTAGTTCGTGAGCCCTTAGTAAGTAAGCCCTTTCAAATAATTTCCCCCGTTTTTTCCACATTTTCTTCTATTTCTTCGCTCCTATTAGTCTTAGCGTGATAAAATATAGCCTATAGCCTTCCTCGATAAATGGGCTATCTAACACTGAAAGAATTTTTCAAATCGGACCAGTAGTTCCTGAGATTAGCGCGTTCAAATAAGCCCTTTCAAATAATTTCCCCCCGATTTTTCCACATTTTCTTCTATTTCTATGCTCCTATTATTCTTAGCGTGATAAAATATAGCCTATAGCCTTCCTCGATAAATGGACTATCTAACACTGAAAGAATTTTTCAAAACGGACCAGTAGTTCCTGAGATTAGCGCGTTCAAACAAACAAACAAACAAATAAACAAACAAACAAACAAACTAACAAACTCTTCCGCTTTATAATATTAGTATAGGTAAAGATTAATTACCCCACGATGAATATTATGCTATTTTTGTAGGGAACATTTTATATTTTCAAAATGACTCACAGAATATAAAACACTTGTGTTTTATATTTCGTGTGGTGTATGAAGGGAGGGTTATTACTTATTAGGTTCATTGGGAAACTATTATAATTCTCCAGCGTATAATTGGAATAAATACTAGGTTTCATCTACTAATAGTTTCCAAACTATATTCGAAGTAACACGAGCAGGATTGTTTTTTTTTTTTGCATAGTGAAAAGACAAGGCCTGCAAGTGGCTTTAAGCCTTTGTTGTGATAAAATATTAAAGTTTCAGAAATCGTAAGCATCTCTAATTATAAGCTACAGTATAAATGAATAAAAGTCTGTATACGGTGAAATAAAAAGAGCTCAGCTTCACCCATATGCTAAGCACAAAGTCAGCTTATGAAGAGGTTTTTTGTGACACGACAAGATTTTGCTACTCGATAAGAAAAACATATTTTGTGTCTAGTAAAACAATAATTGGCCAAGTGCGAGTTGGACTCGCACATGAAGGGTTCCGTACCATTATAGAGCAAGAATAGGTAAAAAATGTATTTTTTTGTATGACAGCCCCCTTAATTATTTATTTTATTTGAATTTTATTATTAATTATTAAAGTATAAATACTATTGAGTATTTTGTGAACATGACAAGTGCCTACCTATTGCCGTTATTGATATCGAGCAAAAAATAGCAAAAAAAAATACGTTTGTTGTATGGGAGTCCCCCTTAAATATTTAATTTATTTTATTTTTAGTATTTGTTGTTATAGCGGCAACAGATATACACAATCTGTGAAATTTTCAGAAATCTAGCTACAGCGGTTCTTAAGATACAGCCTGGAAACAGACAGACGGATAGACAGACATCGAAGTCTTAGTAATAGGGTCCCGTTTTTACCCTTTGGGTACGGAACCCTAAAAAGTATATGAAATCGGTGAAAAGGCCCCTGCACTGCGAGATCACGCGATGTCTGTTACAAGATATGCAGAAAAAAATACTTTTATTCGAGAGAGAAAGAGAAAATAATGAAGTGAAGCTTTTTTTATTGACGTATGAGATAAATTTCGAAGCAACGTGAAAAAATTGACGTTTTTTGTTTGCA
The DNA here is from genome assembly GCA_905187585.1 of Cyaniris semiargus. Lineage (NCBI taxonomy): Eukaryota > Metazoa > Arthropoda > Insecta > Lepidoptera > Lycaenidae > Cyaniris > Cyaniris semiargus. The sequence continues at coordinate 24,400,505 of LR994547.1, read as the reverse complement.
CCATCTTTGTTTTTTGTGCAAAATATCGCCATCTCGTTTACTCATTTGAAGTCCGTGAAAACCAAGGCCTACGCGTTTTCGTGACGTCTTCTGCGGCCAACTTGATCTGTAGAATGTTCTAGAACAAAACATAAGAACGCGAAGAACAGTCTAATATCGTAAAAAAATCAATTATTCGGCATTTATACTTTTTTCCTCAATGTGCCTTGGTTACCCAATTTCTTTGAAGTTGTAATTTGTAAATAATAGAAAAATTAATTAAGAACATAATAAATTTCACTTCTTACTACCACATACATTTTTTGAGGCTATACATATAATATAATAGTGATAATTTTAAATTAAAACCATTAGGTAACTCCATGATCACAAACGGCAACTTAGAACCGAGTACGTTTATTTATTTTAAACTTAGACAATCGTTTCGTGAATGTGTCCGCTCGTAAGATAAAGTTCAATCGTTCAGCTTTTACCGAAAAAAATAATTTTATTTCATAAAACATTTCGTGTATAGTAATTTCTATAGCGAGCATAAGGCGATTCTGAGCTCATGTGCAAAAATAAAAAAGGTGACCAAAATTTAATACCCCTGTTGTCAAAGGCTAGTCAAAGATACTTGCGACAAAACAGGAGTAACTTAAAATTTTGGATTCATGTAAATGACAGCTGGTGAAAAATATTTTTTTTTATTTTCTTGATATTTTTGTGTATATTTCATAAAAAAATAAAGATTTACTTTTATCTGATGATATAATTTGTAAAATGTTTATTTAACATGTACAAAACTAAGAAAAACCTAATATTTATGAAATAAAATTAAAACCGATGTTTTCACAAAAATTTAATCATAATTGCGATAAAAATAACATGAATTTGTTGATCGTAATTAAGGAACTCCAACTTCAAAAATTCCTAATTTATTAGTTACGTATTTGGATAAGGTATTATGAAACTTCTATCGCTTCGTTTTCTGTCGCGGTTTGTATAGAGAACGATAAATTACGTCAAGGTTTTCTAAAACATGGTAGCGGTAGGGTTAATAAACGCTACAGACACGATCCGCTGAGGTCACTATAGTAGTTTTTGAACTATAACAAACCTGCACAATTTTGGTCATCTCTTGTATGTCGATCACCCCGTTCCCGTCGACGTCGTACATGCGGAAAGCCCACTTGAGCTTCTCCTCGGGGGTGCCGCTGGACGTCACATGGATCGCCTGTAGGAACTCCTACAACAAACGACGCCATCGTCAAACATCCGCCGAGCGACGCGAGAGCGGGACGAGAGCGGGGCGTGCTCGCGCGCGGCACACGAGCACGGTCTTAACTAGCTGTGTCAACTCGCTCGATCGCCAGTGATCCACAATTCGCATCGCGAGCCAGCACGATAATCGCACAGAATTCGCACGGAAAATTCGCATAGCCCATTCCGATATACTTCGGTACCACCGTTACCTTGAAATCGATGTAGCCGTTTTTGTCCATGTCGAATGTACGGAACACGTGGTCGCAGAACTCGACGGCGTTGCCCGACGGGAAGAACATCTTGTACATGTCCACGAACTTGGCCGGCGTCAGCCTGCCGTTGGGGCAGTCTTGCTGCAAGTGGATAACTCTGTATTAGATACGAAACACGCCGCAATGGAAATAAATCGCGTAATCCGGAGATTTCATCGGCGAATTTAATTTTGCGCCCAACGACGTTACGGGAAGTCGCTCACAAAATTTTGGTAACGTTAAAATCTGTATTTATTACATTCTATCTGACGATAAATACCGTCCATAAACTTCACGTTCCGCCACATTTTATTTTCATTACGGCTAGGGTCAGACACATTATTATTAGCAGATTAGATTGGAGTCTTTTGGGATTTTCGATTTCACTGTGTAATTTTAATCTACTGTGAAAAGGGTTAGGCAGACTCTCTTCGAAAAATAATGTAGCTGTCGTTTTATGCCTACTTTGTAGATATAAACTTCCTTATTGTTTTACATTCCATGCAGAAAAGATATAATAAAATCGGCCATGTGCGAGTTGGACTCGCGCACGAAGGGTTCCGTACCATTATTGAACAATAATAGAAAAAAAAAGTTTTTTGTATGGGAATTAAAATTTAACTTAATTATTTATTTTATTTAAATTTTATTATTAATTATTTATTAAAGTACACATATAATTGAGGCTTTTGTGAAAATTTCAAGTGCTAATCTGTTGCCATTATCGATATCGAGCAAAAAAGGGCATAAAAATAACGTTTATTGTATAGGAGCCACCCTTGAATATTAAATTTATTTTGTTTTTTTTAACCGACTTTCAAAAAGGAGAAGGTTACTCAATTCGACCGTATACAGATTACAGCATGACTGGTGAGACATGTTCAATACTGAAGGAGAGTACTCGGTACTCGATTCTCATTATAATTATGTAATAAAATTAGGTTCTTAATTTTTGACCAAATTTTTTTGACTCTTTAAATAAATGAATCATGGACACTAAGTAAATGACGCGGCTAGGCAAGTAGGCATACCTATGCGATCGGCGCGGCGGCGTGCGCCATCAAAGAAACACTCTAATATACCTAATAGCCAAAATATATTGCGTCCTCCAGTATTGAACATGTCTCACCAGTCATGATGTATATTATGTTCTTGTGGAAATTTGAGAAGTCTAGCTATAGCGGTTCTTGAGATACAGCCTGGAGACAGACAGACGGACAGACAACGAAGTCTTAGTAATAGGGTCCCGTTATTACCCTTTGGGAGCGGAACCCTAAAAATGGACTCGTCCTCACGAAATCTGAATAACAAATGATCCATTGAAACTTTAAAGCTCCCAAAGCCTCCCGAAAGACTTACACTCGAAGAGCCAAAGTCGTGCGAAGGAGAAACTATTTACGAAGCTTTCAGTGAATTCTTTGAATGCATTCCGAGCCTCCGAGCCGAATGACATAATACTGTAGTGCCGCCGCCGCCCGCCGCTTACCGCCGCAGACATATTGCGGCGATGGATATTCTGCCCATTGTTACGCCCATGCCAATACGTCACATGAAATATGCAAAAATTCAAATAACATTCTGCATCAGCGACCGTAATTTTACATTCCATCAAATATTTTGCAGTGCACTCGTCTATTCCAAATTTTATTCCCACGGAAAACGACGAACGTTTGACGAATCGTTAGATATAAGACGCGAAGAATTTCTTCTCCGAGGGTGCGTGAATATTTAAAATGAAATTACTGTCTATCTGCCGAGCCGTCATTGTATTTGGGAAATTGCCGAGTTCAGTAACACATTTACGGGACAAAGTATTCGGTCGAATGTGTGTCGCAACCGCGCTCTAATATCGTTCCGTGCCACCTGAGAATTACACTCCCGACAGCCTTTCATTCGAGGAATTGCGCTTGACACAAAATTTATACTTTGATGTTTCACTCCACCGGTTTCCATTAGCTCGCCTGCAGCCAACGCATGCAATCAATTTTCTATACCCACTACATTAACCGACATTTATTCGAACACGAGGACGACATAATATTTAATTCGAGCTAACTGCTCCGTTCATTTAGGAGCTTTCAACTCGAAGAAGCCTGTCACCTACGAATTTCTGAATTTCATATCCTCAAATAACTAGCATCTTTAAAACAGTTTAATTCGATTTTTATGCTCATATTTTTGTACCTTAAATCCCTTGTACCATTCCTTGATGGTGGTCTCATCGTAGGAGGTGTGAGTCTTGAGGAAGTCCATGTCCTCTTTGGTGAGTTTGTCTTTGCTGACGAAGCAACCCATCTTGGCGACTGTAACAAGAGAAAACACACGTTACATACACAGAGAGAGATCGCTTCTGATGTTTAAAACTAGTTTTGCGTAGCATGAATTTGACGCGTCGTGCTCATTATTGGTATATTTTACAAGTACGTTGCGCGTTGAACGCAACTGAAATCTGAATATACCCTAATATTAGGGGAGGTGGTGCTACTTTTTTATAAGTAATTTCATACCGACCAAATTTTTGTCCAGTAGTAGATTAATATTTAATACGAGACAATTTTACTGTTAATTTAAACAAAAATCGCCGTCAGTTCATATGCCAAAGTGACTACGCGACGCCCTCAGATACAGTGCGAAGTATGGTTATTGGTTATATCGCTAGCTGACGGCTTTCCCACCGTCATAATAACGACTGACGGTTTTCTTTATTATTTACAAAGTAGAAACATTCACCTGTTTAAATTTTCTACAGTATAAAATGACTTTATATATATTTTTTACATATTCAGTAATGCGACTGACGTTGAATCCCCCGTCTGCAATACGGCTGACGGTGATTTTTTTGGTTAAACATGACCTCAATAATCACCCATCAAATTTTCATACGGTATAAAATTACTTTTAGTAATTTTTTTTTCGACAACTTTGAGATACTCTCAATTTTTATTCCACCCGTTCTGAAGCAGCTGACGATCAAAACTCCTATGTATGGGTGGAATACTATTACTTATTGTTACGATTTTCGCTCGGTATGAAATGAATTTTCAAAATGAGCACCATCTCCCCTACTATCATGTTCAGATGACAAGCGCTCAATACGCGTTTTGATTTTTGCGAATTTGACACAATGTCGGTTACAAACAATAAATAGCAAGCCGAAACTACAGCATATATAAATAAATAAAGTTATTATATTTAAAAATACTTCCATTATTATCAAAACATTGTAGGGATCTTTGAGTCTACATATTAGGTTTTTCTATCAATTCGATCGTACCATTCGCATGGGCCGTTGCAATTTTGCACGTGCAAGTAAATCTCAACCCGATCACTGTCGGCGGCGGTCGGAGTACACACTACACACGGTAAGTTAATATTGGATGTTAACAAGTTAATCCGCGTCGATATCATCAATACAGCTCACTCACCCTCCGTACACAGGGTTATCGCTTCATGAATATTAATGTAACAATTTACACCCTTACTAATTAAACACTTACAGCGTATATTATACCTGCTAATGTTATACAATATAACACTTACAGGGTATATTATACCTATTATTATAATATACGCTAGATATTTTAGAAAAGTCTTTAAAAATGTATAATATGTATTTTATACTCAGAGGTTTTTTTTTTAAATTTCACAGGTCAGCTATAAATTACTATGGGTTAGCACCATTTGACAATATCACACTAGTCATTATGATAAAGCCCCTTTTTTTCGCTCATTGCAGAGACCGATAATTTCAATATCCTCGTAATTACTCTATCTGCGATACAATTATTGCGAGAGGTTATAATTTATAGCGGGTATATTAATATTCGAAAATTAAATTAATATCTGATGAAACTGGGAGGCTATTTAATATTAACAGGCCAAACAATTATAATTATTAAAACAGCCTATACTTTGTAATCATAAAATATTCAATGTTTAATTAAACAGACAATACACATAACGGATTTTTCTCTGTCAAATTTGGTTTTCGGGTAACTATTATGGAATCAATAAAATTTATCGATAAATATAATCCCAGGCAAAACCTTCAATATATTATAACGTAATACATTACACTGCATGTCATTTGATTTAGGTTCTACACACATCGCAATACATAGAAAGTAGAAACATTCTCATACCTAAAACATAAACAATGTGAAATAAAAGTAAGCTCGAAAGCGCTTCACAGAACAAAGTAGGTCAAAAAGTGCGTCATGTTTAGTAATTATTTTATCTTTGCGTCACCAGTCACCAGAGTCTCGGGGGTTTAGCGGGGAGTGTTGTTACACCCGTGTCATATTTTTTCACAAGCTTAACCGTAGTGCACTGTGTAATAAATAATAATGGATAGGCCCCTCCTACTCCTCGTTATCATTCAACAAGGATTCACGTTTTCATGTTTTTCAGGGTTTTAAAGCAATATTTGCGTAATTTATAGTAATTACAGCTGAAAGGATTGAGAAACATAAAATACTTAGTTTACACACTGTTTTGCCACTACTAATCACTAGTTTAATTATTATTTATTATGGTTAAGTGCTTCACCGGGTCATCTACATAGAAATATATAAAACCAATTATACAGAGTGTAACAAAAATAAGTGATAATACTTTAGGGTGTGTACGTGTTCCTTGTAGAGAGTTCACTGTGAAAGTAGCAGCGCAGAAAGACCAAATTTTTTTTTCACTTTTGTATGGGGAAACTCGTGACGCTCGGGGCTTTTACAAAGTGAAAAAAAAAATCAAATCATCTCATTCAAGCTCTCTATGAAACGAAATCTCGCTGCCAAAACAAACTACTCGATACATATTATATTCGTACTGCCGCTGCTGCACTCCTTCACCGGCACAAAAATACTGCATTCATTACCCTCCCGGCTCGACCCGGCGTCTATAAATATTAACCTACATCTAATTTACTTCCACTTACGGAGTACAAAATATCGATTTTGTCTCTCTGTCCAATATATTATCAGGATGCTGACTAAACTAGGCACATTTAAGTTTTGCCTGTTACACCCCTCGTACCTGTAAATATGTCGAAATTTCGGGTCTGCTACGTTAATTTCAAGGGCTAACGAGCAAGTTGTATACCACAAGTAGGGAAGGGTTACGATGTACATTTACCTACCGACGAACCATTATTCATTACTTTAGGAACAGGGTAAAATTCAATTCTCCAAGAGTATTTACAGCTGTTTTAGGGTTCCGTACCTAAAAGGTAAAAACGGGACCCTATTACTGAGACTTCGATGTCTGTCCGTCTGTCTGTCTCCAGGCTGTATCTCAAGAACCGCTATAGCTAGACTTCTGTAATTTTCACAGATTGTGTATTTCTGTTGCCGCTATAACAAAAAATACTAAAAATAAAATAAAATAAATATTTAAGGGGGGCTACATGCAACAAACGTGATTTTTTGGCCTTTTTTGCTCGATATCAATAATGGTAACAAGTAGGCAGTTGAAATTTTCACAAAATGATCAATTATATATGTATTTTAATAATAAATAATAAAATTAAAATAAAATAAACATTAAAGGGGGTAAAAAAATTTTTAAATTAAATTAAATTTCCCCATAGAAATTACACAATTTTTGGCCTATTTTTGATCTATAACGGTACGGAACCCTTCGTGCGCGAGTCCGACTTGCACTTGGCCGATTATATATTACTTGTGAATTGACCGTCGCAGAAGGAGTTTCCAGAGAGCTTCCACTCTACCTGTTCGCAGGTACCAGCGAGTTCCACAATTATTTAGTTAATTAGTGTGGTCAAACTTCCACTTCATTTGGAAGTCGTTAAAAGTAGTTTTGTTGTAAATTCGTAATGAAGGCACAGAAGCCCTGAAAACTTTCCAACTTTTATTAAGTTGAACAAAAAACTTACGCAAACTTGTAAATGAGATATTAATTTTAATGGAAATGCGATATCACTGCAAAATCTTCCTAATGACAAAAGCTTTAAAGTCGTTTGGCGCAGGAGGTCATTCAATAGTAACTTAAGGTTTGTTCATTAACACAAGTTATGACCTAACTAGGGCACTAGTTAGGGTCTGACGGCCTAGCGATGTAGCATAGATCATGTTTGATTAATTATAGCGAAGCTGGCCGGCCTGAAACAAAGGGCCCGGACACCGGACATCCGGACGTCCGGACTGATCCGCGGTCCGCCGTATCGAGCACCGACTGCACTCAAACGCAACGCAAACATCGTTGTCCGTCAACTGAATAATATTAACTGAACTCGAGTTGGAGCGACAAATCACTCGATCAGGGGAAATTAATCGAACCGAATATCAGAATCGTTATGCCTTGTATTCATAAAATTATTTAAATGCACCACACACAGGTCGGAGACTTTTCACACTCTACTGTTGTCGTGTGAAGTATTTTTGTTACAAATTTCAGGTGGATCATATTAATAGAAGCGAACGTGACAAAAGAATATTAAGTAAACATATATTAAGTAAACATATTACGATGAAAGTTGGAGCAAATAAAGACCGATGAAATACGGCTGGGTGTGTGAATGTCACGGACGCACACCGGTGGGTGCTGATAAAACCCCTCCGGCACCCTCGTCACAGATAACCCCCCGTGACCCCCTCGTCCGGCAGGGCTAGCCCCGCTGGTTCCCAATAGGGAGCAATAAGCATTTGCAGGTTAGCGGGTTAGGTTCTGGCACTCGGATCGGTCGTGAATCGGGAAATAAATCTAGGCACTGGGTCAGACTGAAAACTAAAATACTTAGCCTTTCATTTTTGGCGCGCGGGTCAGTCTAAAAATATCTTCAATAGCCTACGAAATTCAACGTTCAGTTCAAATCCAATCCAGCGTCCATAGATATTATTATTTACCGAAATATTTATTTTTTGGAATCACTAATCTAATAGAAAATGCATGAGGTAAAAGACACGTTAGATACTACTTCGAAGAAAGTTGGCCGATAACCTTAGACCGGGAACTTTGTTAACTAGCTTTTGCTCGCAGGCTTTCTTGCGTAATCGATAACCGTGTTAATTCTCTAGAAAAGTCGCTCGCCTAGCCTGGAACCTGATTTATTCTTCGTATAATTTTATCCTTCAGCAACCTAAAATTATTTTAATGGCAGTGTCGCAAGTCGCAACGAATTGAAATAACCGGCGGCACACGCTTTCAGATGAGTTATCGATATGACAGGGCGTGATAGATGAGCTCGACCGGTATTACTCACAATTGACACAGTGTCGATATTACAATTGATACAATTAGTAAATGAGGCGTTTAATTAATGGACTGTCTGTAACGATCGCATTCCTGAGTTAAGCCGCGGCAATGCCGCATTATATGATCTGTATTTTAGAACCTGGTCAGATACAACATGTTAGCTAGGTGTCTCCTATATAATAATATATTAACCGTACCTAACTTTAGCTATGAGCTTTAACTAAGCTGCTTGTAGTACTCGACAGAATAAATAATTTGATATACTTATTAGGTTAGCAAACAAATATGGTGGAAATGTAATGCGGCTATATCAACCATTGTAACTTTAATTTAACGTAGTGATCTGTATATATGTAGTAGAACTTGTGAACCAAATAAGTGCTATTGGAGTTATTGTGGTGTTTCGATCGCGGCTCGCGAGTCGCGAGTCGCGACCCACCGCCACCGGCTCTCACTTCACCAACAGATCTCGCATATTATATTGGTATCCTATTGTACGCGTTGCATATGGGCACTTCTTTGTATTTTATGATAATAATATATCAATTTGTAATACAGTCTACTTCGTTTTTCTCTGCAACCACAATAGGGCTACATCATAAACTATTTAAACACTTTAATGTATACCGATAGATAAAAAAGGATATTTAAATGGTAACAAAGATGTCATTAGCTGTATCACAATCTAAAACAAGTAAACATGACAGCTTTGTTCTTAACAAATGTTCACTAGTGACCATTTAAATTGCTAGTTCTATATTATAGAACAAGTGTAATGCTAATCATCTATTAATTAGCTCACATCTACCCCTCTATAATGCTCTTAATCAGCCAGCTGACTAATGGAGTATTTATAGTTTATTATATTTCCAATGGTAGTTTATATGTATCAAATTTACACTGATATAATGCCTTTAGACAGGTTTAGGTGAATTTATCGCAATAATACAGCATAAACATCACGGATGATCTACAATAACACTACATTAATGCTAAAAGTACACCCGTAAACTAAATGTGAACTCTTAAATGGAGTAAAATGCTACTTGGGAAGCTACAATATATACAAAAAAAAAACGAACAAGTTGCTCCAGGCCGTCCGACGCTTAATATGCGATATTTAATCATCGTAAAAACAGGGCGGGTCTTGCGATAATTTAATGAGGTTTTGCTTAAGGTTGTTGAGGAAATCCAATTTCCCCGGGCCAGCTTGCACCTGTCGAAAACCTAACGACATCATACGCATCGATTTACCAAAAAATGTCTAACGCAATGAGCGCTGAAAGCCTCTTGTTTGCTTTACGCGTCCTATGTAACTACAATTGCATTACTTTAGTGTGTTTCAGGATAATTTTTGGACAATATCAATAATTATTATTGACAGTTAAATACGTACAAATAAAAATAGAGCATATTTAACTGTCAATAATAAAGTCACATAAACTGCTGAATTCTAATTAAACGATGCTGTTGAATGCTGTTATTTAAATAGAAGTTACAAAATATAAAAGGACTTACTCATGATAACTTTCCATTACAATATTTTCTAATAAACTGCATGTTTTATTTCCCAATTTATAAATCTACTTCGACCGTAATAAATCAAAACTATATTATTAGTGCTCGAGCCGCGCACATCACTAGCGCTGCACTGCCCCATCACTACAGCCCCCCAGTGTTTTCACGGACGGGAGATAAAGTTGATGATTCGCCCACCGCAGCGGTTGCACTATTACCGTCTTCTACTGCGTTGATGACTTGACGTCCGTCAAGGCAACGCAACTATGTGGCATTGAAGCGTTATTTTGTTCCGACGCCGATATGAACAACTTTAGGGTGAAGCCAAACGAGCGTAGGTAATTTTGTGAGTCGTGAGTCGCAGAATTTCGGTCGCATAAATTATTTTTCATACAAATCATGACTCACAAAATTACGCTCGTGTGAATCAAACACAACTTTTGTATGAAACGAATGCAGCCGAAATTCTGCGACTTACAACTCACAAATTACGCTCGTTTGGCTTCACGCTTAGGCTCGGTCTTAAGAAGCGGCCCCGACTCTGCGTTGCGACGTCGCATCTTAAAAACTACATTGCTGTGCAATGCTCGTTTTTGCTATGCGACTCCGCAGCGCAGTGTTGTGTCCTGGCCCTTATTGGAATAGTTAAGGCTAGGATGCGTCACGACGCCGCTAAATAATACACGTGGGCCGAAACGAGCCCGGCAACAAGACCGACCGGCCAATGCGATCTCGAGAACGAACTGATCTATTCATAAACAGGTTATGATGTGAATTTAACATGAATACATGAAATATATAATAGATACGAGACGGTTCACTGTACCGATTTGACTTTGTAATGCATTCTCGAATCACACAAAAACACTATGTTTCTAGCAACGGAAATTTTCTAAGTTGTTTTTAATAATATTTTAACACTAGCAAGAAATTAACTATTATCTACCACAAATTAAGAAGTCATTTCAGATACAATTATAAAAAAATACATCTCAATCTGGATTCAAAATATAAAATGACGTCATATTTTACCGACAAACAAATTGTAGTGATATAATTATTAAGTCGAATCAATCAGCGCAAAGCCGACGTAACAAATTAAAATTGCATATAAACGTGCACGTTAATTTTTAATGAAGTCGAATGTAGGGGATTACAATTCGTCATTATAGTCGTGTAATTAAAGTCGTTCGTTTAGCCAATTGAGACTAGACATTTACGGTGAAAACTCATATTTTTCCTTACCTTAATAAATAGGAGATGTAATGAAAAGCAAACATGATCTCACCACAATATATTATATTATGTTCATTTACAAAAGTTCAACACAGTATATAAGTTAGATATTATCTACACATTAAAGGTAATTAATTAAATTGTATAAATTGTTCGCTTAAATTTAATTTCAACCTCTATCTTAAATAATTCTTATTGGAGACAACTAAGAATTAATCCCTCAGGGTCGCGTTACTAGTTCGCGTGTCTTGATCAAATTTACTTTACCCATTTATTATTTTTAAGAAATTTTTGAACATTTAGTTTAAACAATCTAAGATGACTATAATTATCTAATCACAACGAGTCCTGGTGTTGATTCGGTCGACCATCTGCGCGGTGGCGACTCCGAGAGAAAACAGAGTTAACGGTCGGAGCGTCCACCGGGCAAATGCCTAGCTCTAGACCTTGAGACACTGACCTGGATTGATGTGGAGTGAAGATACTTAGGATTGTACCTTATATCCTTCTATACAACATTTACCCGGACCTCGGCATGAGTTTCATCAAACAATACTGTGATTTCTAAAACCGTCAAAGAAGCTTCTTCATTAGGAAATGCTTGAATCTTGTTGCTACAATATATTTAAAAGGAGAAGAATAGAAATATAGTAAGACCCATCTGAAAAAACAATACATCTATGAGAAAAACATCTAACAACTACAATACCGAATTAATGGAAATTATGGTTTGTACATACCACGGCGGCTGCTACAAAATAATTATTTGAGTTTTAAAAGACTAAACCATTGCCATCGTAATATTCCCACATTTGCCTGTAAAACAACGAATGCAATCAAACCATGTGCTAAACCCTAGGGCTTCGGATTTGAAAAAATATGATATCAGCATCATAAGCCATGAGATCTATAAAATAGGTGCGATTTATTTAGATTACTTGTATGCATCTGAAGACTTCGCCCCTCTTGAAAACCAGCTATAAAATACAATGACCAACTCTTGACCAAATGGCAAATGTCAATGTCCTCATGACATTGACATAATGACAGGTAATGACATATATTTTTTTTCTTATTATGGCAAGGTAATGACATCAATGTGTGTATTCGGAAATTGCCATAGGAAAAAAAAACACGATACAAATAAATAAAAAAATTGAATGCAAAGAAATTGCAACGTTACAACGGACATAAATATTGTTGGAAGTGACTATCGCACCGTCTTGCAATCAATCCGTTAGAATAAGCGAGCAATGAATATAGATCGATACAGTAGTCAGTAGGTATATAAACTGGATGAAGCAATAACTGTTGAGGGATGATCGTCGGCGGTGAATCCGATACAATTTCGTCTAAGTGGAGTTAACTAACTACCGCGGCTCGGATGTCGGGTACGAAGTTAGCACAAACTTAGCCGAGCGGTTCCTACGTACTGCCATGCCATATATGCCATATACTGCCATGCCACACTACAAATTATTGTATACAGTATCTTCATATTACACAGCCCGAATAGGGCAAACTCACAATCAGCATTTAACTTAGAGTGCTGAAAAATCCATAGTACGGGAGCCCTAGAACAATTTTTTACTATTATTATCGAGCTAATTGAGTGAGTAGCTTCATTTTGATAAGACGAACAACATTTTATTTGCGAAAAATCTCGAAAGTGGTAGCTAACAGAGATAGAAAGGATTTCATACTTTGATTTGATGGTCCTAAAATATGGATTGTTCTATTTGTAGGACAATGTTACTCTTAAATTATATAACTATTAACCTATCAATATACAAAAAATCAGCTTGTTCCCTAACAAGCTTATTTTTTGTATATTGATAGGAAACGGAACCCTTTCCGTTTTAGGATTCAGTAGTCAACCAAGTTTTGTTGATTACAGAACCCTATAACGCAACCCTAACGTGCCGATTTTTTGTATATTGATAAATTAATAGTCTAAGGGCCTGTTTCACCACTTCCTGATAAGTGCCGAATAGGCTATCCACCACTTAACTTGACAGATGAAGTATGGAGAATCTGTCAAAAAAGCTGTGAATAGCCTATTCTGCACTTTATCAGAAAGTGGTGAAACAGGCCCTAAGACTGGTATCGGTATTGTACGAGTTTTGCTTCAGGAATACCACTGAGAATGGTACGTCATGGCTCGGTAGCGAGCTAAACCATAAACCTAAATTATTCATTATTTAACGCTAATAACACCTTTAGAAATCTGCTTTTAAACTTGCTCATCTACATGTTACAACGTTTAAAATTAATTTAGGACTACTTAAAAAAAAAACAATTCAATTTAAAAATGATCAGCAAACGCTGTTCAAAAAGTTTAGATATTCCAATTCCTGCAGCGAACAATTCTGTCGGAAACTACGTCGTGAATTTATTTACGGCAAAGCATACATTTAAGGGTTCCAAGCCAATGCAAACACGGAGCTTTGTCTCATAACATGTATTGAATATGCGGAGCGGCTTACCGACATTCCCTGACGAAAATCCCACCCGGCTCTAAACTTTCATATTTGTACCGAACTCATTTCATTATGTATGCTTAAAATGTTTATTTTTAGAAGGCAACCTACTGATTAAATACGGATATAAAATATGTTAACTTTATGTAATGTTTGGGTTCACTGATTTTGAAATTGGTTTATTCTTTTCAATAGTAGAATATTCGTAACTGGTGATGAAAACTGTGCTGTGATGGATGTCGGATACTTAGTCCACCTTATATCTCCTAGTGACTCTACCGAATTGAAATCTAATAAGAGACTCTGGAGTCCTATAATACTTAATACCTTATTATAGAACACTAGGGTGAGGTTTATTGCGGCAAAAGTTAGGGTGAAAGTGTAAATTCCCAAACAAACCCGCATTAAACGAGCTTAGTTGAACTTAAGCCCGCAGTCTGATCCTGTTATTATTAAACTACGAGCGACATCATTCACTTCCCAAAAAACTTTGATAAAATAATATAAGAGATAAACTATTGCTGTTGTTTAAGGAGTAAGGACTCGTGCACACATTCGTGCACATGGATCTTGTGCACAAACGAATCCGGTAAGGTCGGCCTGCGATCAGTATGAACGGATTCTATCAACCTCTCCGTATCGAGGACCAATATTTTTCAGAGATCCACTAAATAGTAGATAAGATAGAGTGTGATAGGTGGTAACCAAATAATCAATTACAAAAGTATTTCGATATTATGATCTTAGGACCCGAGAGACATGCTTGAGCTGTCTACAGTAAAAGAATTAAAAATATTCAACAAATTTAATGAGATGATGGAATGAATAAGTTTATAAGTTTATCGTAGATGAGCAATTCAAAGAACGTTTGCATAATTGGAAATTAACTAAAGAATATTTCTGTAAGGGACAAGGGTAAAGGCTTACACGTTCCACCATTTAATAAGTCGAATGGAAGCCTTGCCTTAAAGTTTTAAAGGGAAAATTGTGTCAATGTAATAAAACTACTTTTTATGGATTATAGCGCAGTTTACTCGTTGTTTATATTCTGAACGTACTTTAATACATTACAGAGCCTCGGCGGAGACCGCGGCTGAATATTATCTTTATCATTTTGATAGAGTAGGTTCGAGGGCGTAAAACACTATCACAACAGATTACACTGCGAGTTGCGAGTTGAGACACAAGATAACCATCGCACATTCCGCGCTACAATAACGCACATTATACTATTTTGAAACAACGCGGCACCGCCGCACCGCGCCGTGGAAAACACACATACTTTTTATTTTTTGCACTACATCGTCTTGGTTTGTTTCTATTTATTTTGTGCTATAAGCCCATAACCGAGCGAGTGCTTGATGGCAATATTGTAAGATCGTGAATATCGATCAAATCTCCATCGCTGAATTTAACGCTTGCCTTGGAAGTGACAGCATCGTTCTTGCTTTGTTGAATTATATCATAGAAATAAAAAAAAATCGTTACTATTTATGCTCGCTTTTAAATTATTAACGAACTCTATCATAATTTGATTTACCTACAAAAAATTTTTTGCCCTAGCGTGGAGTTCAACGCTAGTTGATTGAAAATATTTAAAATTTATGTTAACTAAGCATGAATTTAGCGGAGTTCGTAAACTTTCCTTGTTAAAACTAATGAAATTTTCTGTGCACATAAAAATGAAGACTCTTCAAGCGATTGACGGCTCGAAATAGTTATTCTGTACTCATACATATTTATGTCATACCGAGCTGAATTTTATGATAAACTTCGTTCATAATAATATGTAGTCGCTACATAAAACATAATGTATAAGCAATACTTCTAACAATATAAAACAAAAGAGTAGAGTTAATAATTTAAACTAGTCATTTGTGATCGGTTATTGAAAGATTTTAAATTAAACTCACTAACTCAATCACGTTACAACACAAGTATTTCGTAAAATACATTTCGTAAAATATGTCCTACTATCACTTAGAAAATCACATCGTCCGCGTCACCTCACCCACTCCTGTATTCTTTTATCGAAAAATTAAAGGTCCATAGATTTTTCACCCTGCAGTGATCGATGAGTGCGGGCGGGATCCATCAGGCGGAGGTCGCATGTGTCGCGAAGTCAACCGCGCGTTAATCCCGCATACTATTGTTACGTGCTAGGGTTCGAGGATTTGGAGAGAAAGACCAAACACTTAGCACTAAGTCCAAATCACTGAGCACTGACAGTAGCCGAGGTCGTAGACTACCTGCGGCTATTTATATGGCGAGACGAATTCCAGAAAGTTCCTTCGCCCGATTCACGTAAACAAGTAAACAAGTGTGGGAACTTTCTAGAAAATACGCGTAAGTAAACATACACCTAACGCCATCTAGTATTGAGTAGGGGATTTTGTTTTTTGTATTTCCCTGATCAGTTTCGCTGGTTCAACGCTAGATGGCTCTGTGTATCCGTAACACTATGTATAATCATAAGTAAACACGACCCTCACATTGTCGCACAATATTTTAACTTCCTTTGTAAAATTGTACATTATATCGAAGTAAGTCACAAGAAAATTTAACTTTTTTTAACGTTGTATTTTTGGAAGAGACTAATATTATAGACCAGAGATTCAAACATGCAGTTGCATAAGTTTGACTGTTCTATAAGAAGATTATGAATTGCTAAGGTTACATTTTATTACAATTGTTAACAAACGTAAAACGGGTTCCTCATTGTTGAAGGAAATACGCGAACTGAGATAGAGATTAAAGCTAACAAGTGCCTAAGCGTAATTGCAAGTTGGGGTCACAGAAATCGTCTGGAATTTGCGGCACACAAAACTTATCAAATTCTTTTAAAAGGCTCTCTTATATCAACTCCTCGCATTAAACTTAACGAAACAAGTGTCAAACGTAAACAATCACTCTGTTATCTTGGACTGATTTTAGAAAATAAATTCACATTCTTAGAACATATCATACAAACGGGTGAGAAAGCAAAAATAAATTTCTATAGTTTTACTAAAATATCGACATCTACATGGGGTCTCTCGTTCAAAACGTTAAAAACTATATATACAGCCACGTACTTAGGCAGAATATGCTACGGCTCGCCGGTCTGGGCAGATAGGGCTACGATTGGCGCAGCCCGGCGTAAACTTTTACAAAGCCAACGTCTCGCATTAATATTCCTATGTAAGGCATATAGAACGGTCAGTACTGAAGCACTTCCTGTCCTGTCGGGTGTTTTGCCTGTAGACTTGGAAATACAGCGCCGAGCTGCTTTATATTACAAAAATAAAAAAATTACGACCCCAGATTTCTTAAGCATGAGAGACAGAAATAAGGTGAATAGATTGTTTGAACCACTAGACATTACACTACAAAATCTTTTATCCGAGTGGCAGGATCGGTGGGATAAATCTATTAAAGGTCGGCACCTGTACAATTTCTTTCCTTCAGTTCGCGAACGTCTCGCCATGCATTGGATAGAAATAGATCATTGCGTTGCACAATTCCTAACTGGTCACGGCAATTTTAAAGCTAAACTTCATAGATTCAAGTTAGTTCCATCTCCTCTTTGCGAGTGCTCGACCGAAGACAGCCCGCAAGAACAAACTGCTCATCACATACTCTGGGAGTGCGGTCTCTGGCATGAGGAAAGAACCGATTTATTAAACAGCCTCCAATGTGTCTCTGGAGTCGTATATTACGATGACCTCGTAGGCAGCGCAAAGAATTTCCGTGCTTTCAAACGTTTTTGTCATAAATTCTATTGGAAACAATCGAACACAAGTTTGCCATTATAAATAAATGTCTTTTTTTTTATGAAGTAGGCATATTATATTAAGCATAATTATTTATTTTTCCCGTGGTGCTTCCCCCTTTTGTTCGGACATCAATGTCATTACAATTTTGGCTGTCTCCCGCTTTGCTTGGGGAGGGAAATTGGATATCTCCTACTCCTCCTACACTTCTTCTGATTAATTTCGTTGCGGGTCCCAAGACAGATTTAGCTTGTCCCTCGGGCATCCCTGAGATCATATCAAAGGGTTTTCGTGGTTGGTTACCACTGTTGATCCTGGCGACACAGGAGTTGCAGTGGTGGGAATGTGTGGTGGGCCTTTTGCCCGTTTTAAAAACGTAAAACGTATCTAACATAAAGTGTAAAAATTTACAAATGACGAGCAAGTTTAATTTTAATTTCTTTGAAAACATGACGGCCTACTAATGGAGCATTATTTAAAACAGTCACGTTTGTTTTGGAACCTTAGTTTCCCGTAATTAAAATCGGCCAAGTGCGTGTCGGGCCACGCGCAATATAGGGTTCCGTAGTACCGATAGTTTTTGATATTTTTTGTATGTTAAATGAATGTAGGTACATTTATAACATGTTTTACACTGCTAATAACATAATTTCAGGTACGTTTAAAGGAATTTGACCGAAAAGTTCCTTATTTCGCCGAATATTTTTTTTTAGTTGATCGACTATTACTCAATAACTTATGAAGTCTTCTTAGCCGTGATAATTTTCATTTTAAATTAAACATATTTCCTACTCCCATGATTTTTTCACATTTCCAGAAGCAACCGTATAGCTAGTAGAAGGGGGGGACACTGGACTCTAACGATTTTTTCCGCTTTGAAACTTCATATTTCACAAATGGATCCCTAAATCGAAAGATAATCTATAAATACTCGTAATATTTTAAAAAAACCTATCCAACGACACCCCACACGGTGGGGTGGACGCGAAAAAAAATATCATCCCCGCTTGATGTGTAGGGGAGGTATCATAAAAATTTTTTATTTTTTTTTAATTTTATATACCATTTTGTCGGCATCATTAATATCTGCATTCATGCCGAATTACAGCTTTGTAGGTCCTACAGTCTCTGAGTAAAACCGCGGACAGACAGACAGATAGACAGACAGACAGACGGACGGACAGACCGAAACTAAAAGGGTTTCTTGCTGACTATGGAACCCTAAAAATGAAAACGTTTCGCTGTAAAGATTTATTCCACATACGTAGGCGTTGAATAATAATAACTAATGTACGTTTCATGCTTTCCACGTAAAGAATTTTCTAATGTACCTAACTTATTTTACTTTCTTGAAGCCAACGGTTAAATTCAGCTCAATTCTACATTAACGTTAAAAGATGATTGTGATGTGTATTAGCACATTCGTTTATTTGTCCCGCAATACCGCTCGTCGGTCAATTCGGCGGTCACTGATGGCGTGGAATGAATGTTAATTGCGGGAATTGTACGTGCTATGTCATATCACCGAATCACTTCTGGAACTTCTAGATAGGTGCACGTCGTGCTCGTTGCACTATGGCGTAGACGAGCTACAGGCTAAATATGTCACGAATATTCGGCAACTATTCGGTATTCGGCCTATTCGGCTTCTTTTTTGCTATTCGGTTTCGGCCGAATAATACATATTATTCGGCCGAATACCGATCGTTTAAAAAAAACACGTAAATACTCAAAATTATGTATTTATTTCCAAATTTTTTAGTAATTAAAATTGATCAGTGGTAAGTTGTGATGGATAAAAACAAGCTTTTCAGCATTTTTGGTAGTAAACGATTACGCTTTACATCGTAAATGTTACCAGCCTCAGAAAATAACCTGTCACTATACACGCTACTTCCAGGAGATAAACTTTGGCAAATTTCGAAAGGTTTGGGTATGTATTGTTTTTCGTTTGCTAACCACCGTTTGTAAGGATCGGCCTTCCGATCTAGGCGAACTGTTTTCAAATAAAAATCCAACTCGTTTGACGCAAATGACTCATTTGAAAACGCAACGAGGAAAACAGGATGCGACTTGCCTTAATCCAGCTACCGCGCCCATCGAAAAGTATGTATTTCGTGCCGAATATTCGGCGCTTCGGCCGACAAAACTAGGCCTTTGCATCCGTTGTGGATGATTTATACAGTATTTTCAGAGCGAAGTTACTACTCCTCAAATACTGTAGTGCCTGGGACAAGATTTTTAAATGACCGTATGGTTGCCAATTCACCATTCATGGCATCCCTACTACAGGCGACCGCGACTCGCCACCGCTACAGAACAGTCGCCACTGTTACGAGTGCGCAATGCATCAGTATAGTCGGTTGCAGCTACTCGAATTGTAGTTCGAAGTGTAGGGGCGACAGGTCGCGGTCGTTGGCGACGTGTTTGCGCGAGGCCTTGCTAATCGAGGCTGCGCCGGCCAATATTCATGAGTCGAACTCGTCCTCAAACTGAGCCCAGCCCCGGCCTTCGTGCGCGCCGAGAATACCAATTTCCTTTATCCTAACGGCTCATCATTGCAGATTTCAACGTCGCATCACCTTTGTTCGATATTTCACTTTTATACGGGCATTTCATGAAACAATGCGCTCGTATTTTTATGTGTCGCGAAAACGACAGTCGGAGTCATTAAAACTAACATACAGTAATTAAATTCAACACCTTTCAGTCGAAAGCGGCGTTATTGTTCTGTAACATCGTTTGGAGCGTCGCCCATCAGATAGAGCGGTGTGAGGTGGTTCTCTCGTCATTTTTCATACAGTTTGCGCGCACTACATTCGCCGTAATGTGCTTCAGCGAGCGGGGGAAATTTGTCGCAGGCGGAGAGATAACAATAACGTCCACGTTAAAACAGTTATGCGACTCACAGCCGTAACACAATTATTACAGACGTGGCGACAATTTGTAAACCAGCGCCGACCGTTTTAACGATCGCAGACCACCGCGCTCTGGACATTATTCATTTGCGGCCGTTCCCAATATTTGATCTATCTCTGGTTTTGCCCTACTAGAGACGGAATAGCTCTCATTAGACATTAGAGACATATATTTTATGTCAATTCAATGTTAGCTGCGATCGGTCGTATGTCAAACCAGAGATAGATTGAATATTGGGAACGGCCGTTAGTCAATGTACAACTCGAAATTTGTAAGATTAATTATGTACATAGAACATGCAGAATCAATTATGCCACAGAAGTGGCTCGCTTTTGGCTTTGAATGATAAGCTCGAGCATCGCAATAGGCACCTCGCACAGTGTCACAATGAAGGTAAAAACAGTAAATTATATGTATTAAGGAAGGGAGTCTAGATTAATCTAGACCTAAATCGTAGACCAGCTCCCTTCCTTAATACATATAATTTACTGTTTTTACCTTCATTGTGTCATTGTGCGAGGCGCCTATTACGAACAGTGGCTCACCGTGTTTTTTTGATAATATTATAGCCACCGCGTCCTCGTGCTAAAACGTATGCTAGGTATCTTTTAGACGATCTCTGTGGCTCAGTGGTTGAGCGTGTTGTCAGCGCTCAAGCCGGAGGTCGCGGGTTCGAATCCCGCCGACAGAACAAAAAGTTTTCGATGTTCCTGGGTCGAGATATATTAAATATGTGTATTATATAATAAAAATCTTAAATATATGTATTAGTATAAATGTATTAAATATATTTCCGTTGTCTGGTACCTGTAACACAAGTCCTTCAGGTACTTACCACGAGGCCAGACTGACGTGGTGTGAAGCGTCCATAGATATTATTACTATTATTATTAAATAATTCTTAAACACATTAACCGCACTTTCTATCGACAATCAAGTTACCGCATCGTTTGCA
Organism: Cyaniris semiargus; assembly: GCA_905187585.1. Lineage (NCBI taxonomy): Eukaryota > Metazoa > Arthropoda > Insecta > Lepidoptera > Lycaenidae > Cyaniris > Cyaniris semiargus. The sequence continues at coordinate 24,378,940 of LR994547.1, read as the reverse complement.
GTGGCATTGGAAACGTTAGCGTGTATTATCTAGCTCTAATCGTGGTTAACCAACGTCCATCGGCCACAATCGGGAAAATCAGTGTGGCCACAAGATGACAAAATTTTCCAATGGAAATGTAACGTTTTGCCCTTAGCAGGATGTAATTTCAACACACGGTTTTGCCGGGGGGTTAATTTGAATCATTGCCAATGCCCATGGTCGAGCTCGAACACGACTGTATTCACTTGTATTTGTGGATATTGCAGTTCACAGTTACAAGCCGGATCGCCGCACGGAATTTCCGGATATCAGACCAAGTTCCGTTTATTGCTGTAAGTACCTTCCACCGGTTCGTACATATACGTTTATTTTATGCAAAGGATTCATGTGCACATCCAAGTTATACAAAAATGCAACACATAGTTAACAGACGAAAAAAAATTCATAAAGTACTCAACAGAGTACTTCAACAGTTAATGTCAAAGTCAGGACACAGAAGTGTGATTGCATTTTTACGTAGGAAGCCGGGAATGGATCATGAAGTGTCCAATGAATGGTTTTCTCAGACAAGGCGTAATTTTTTATAGTGCGTTAACCCTACAAACTCTATCATTTTTATAGTATTACTAGCTAACCCGACAGACGTTGTCCTGTCTTAACGATGATTATTTTATTCGAATTGGTATAAGTAATTAATAAAAAAGTGTGTTTATTTTTGAGTGCCACCGTGCACCGGGTGCAGCTAGTATCTCCATGCCAAATTTCATCAAAATAGATTAAATAGTTTAGGCGAAACTCATAAAAGTTTATTGTGCGGGAACTGTAAATTTTCGGGACAAAAAGTATCCCTTGTCTTTTCCCGAGACTCAATTCTTAAAGTATCTCCATAGCAAATTTCATCAAAATAGATTGAATAGTTAAGGCGACAATCATAAAAGTTTATTGTGTGGGAACAGTACATTTTCCGAGACAAAAATTATGCCTTGTCCTTTCCCGAGACTCAAAGTATCTCCACACCAAAATTCATCAAAATCGATTGAATAGTTTACGCGCAAATCATAAAAGTATATTGTGCAGTAACCGTACATTTTTCCGGGACAAAATGTATCCTATGTTCTTTTTCGGGACTCAAAGTATCTCCATACCAAATTTCTGCAAAATCGGTCCAGCCGTTTACGCGTGATGTCGTGACCAAGGGATATATGGATTCATTTATATATATAGATAGATAGATAGATAGATAAAAAACGAAAATGCTTTCCTGCGTAGAATTTTCTAGTGCTTGTGGTGGTACCGGTGGTCTCATCTCCTAACAGTGTTGGAGCACTGGTGGCTTTATCACGGTTTTGAGAACGAGAGCCTTCAAGACTATTCATGTGGAAATATAAATACCGTGTGCTTAATTCATAAACTCGAAAGTTGTTTTTTCAACAATGCGGTTAACAAACTTTTTCTCCCGCTTTCAGCTCGAGTCTTAACTTGAAAGTTGTGACATTAAATGAATTTCAACAATAAATGTATTTCGTGCGGCGTTTCTCGAGTCGCCGCGCTCGGTAATCGCGTTACATCGCGTCGTCCTGACACCATTCAAAACAACATTCTTTGCAATTTCTATGTGAAATTCTTCAGACTGTTTGGAAAATATTGTAAGCTGTTTGAAGTTTCACAACGAGAGGGAGTACGTGGGTGCGCATAATAATTGTAAGCGGCTCACGTGACCTGCGGTCCCCGAGACGACCACACTTCGCTCACATCGCCCCGTCATAAACACACACCACTTAGAGCTTTGTCGTATATGTGCAGACAAACTTTACAAAGTGTCCCTAGGATCCTTACAATGTAAACAAAGTGCAAAAAAGTATATAATATATTGTTATATAAAACTTATTTTCAATAACCGACTATTTAACTACCTACACAATCTTTTTTTAACAAATAGTGGCTTTCCGACATATTATCCAACAGACCATGATCAAGTTTGACGCATCTTCTAAAAACCGTTCGGATTCACCAGAGATTGGCCGCGTGCCATAACTCAACGTTTGGTGTAGGTAACGCCCGACTTGAATTACACTTCGCCGTTTCTTACTTAAACATTCAAGTTGTTGTTTGTTTTTAGTTTCTTTCGAAGTTGTGTCCCAGTACTGAGGAGAAAATAGGCAAAAATAAAAGTCAGTAAACAAAACATCATCATAAAATGTACGCACGAATAAACAGGCGGCTCGTATTATACACCGTCTTATATCAGGTCGAGCGTAAGGCAGGTAAGCAACATTAGCCGTGACCTAGCTTTTAATTGACTCGGTCTAGCCTAGGGCTCAACCTAATGCCTAACTAATCCTTGTAACGCAATCGACATTTGAGGTTTATACACGCCGTTGCATACATTCTAAATTCCTTTAGTATTTTAAATTTTTAATTAATGTTTTTCACATAATATACGTAAGGTGTCTAAATTGAACGAAGTTACGCTTAACATTTTAGAACTGAACCAAATATTAATGAAAACTGTAGGTAATTATGGCAAAAAACTCACAGCAAATTTTTTTATTTATACTCATACAAATACATACCGCACGTTTCCCGAGGTGTAAATTATTACCAATATCTATTGTCTAGTTTCTAATCTATATTTTTATTTAAACGATTCTTATTGTACCTCTCAACCTCAAATGCCCATTAGCGACAAAAGCGACATTCTGTTTAGGTCTTAAAACAAAAATTATACCTTTTAGTCAGGTAAATCTGTTGAAAAGTTGTATGCAGGGAGAGAGCGATAAACACTCCAAATTTCGATTTACGAAGAGATAGAATGTTAAATTCAAAGTGAATTTTCACCGACAAAAGTGTATCTCGGGGGACCGGCTAAACGCAGTTATCACCGGCCGCTCTCGTCCGACTATTTTCATATTTTATTCAATAATCATGTCTACGTAGTCAATTTCTTGCGACTCACTGGAAGAATTTTAACATTTTTAGTCATGGAAATATTAAACAAAATATTAAATTAAACCTTAGAAAAAAGAGTTGAAGTTACTGGAGGCTATCAGCACTCGTTTCACTCGATCACATGTAAATATATCGCTACAGCGCTCCTCTCCCCCGCGATAGGCGATGATGGTAGTTCAATGGCCGAATTTCAACGTGTTCGCTTGCACCGTGTCTTAAGATGCGCTTGCATGAGCAACAATTGCGGCAATAATTGCTCGGCGACACGAATGGACCGATCTGGAGCAATTAGTGGAGCAATATGGAGCAATTACAATAAATTGCGGCAATTATTTCGGCGATATTGCTTCTAATTGCTCCAGATATTTCATATCGTTCAATGTTGCAGATATATACGAATTGACGTATATCCGATGGGCTTGGAAATTCCAGGCAATTATATTGCGCAATATTGCTGGTTGTTGCTGCTTGTTGCCGCAAATTGCTTGATGTAGTCGTGACGTCATAGTTGACAAGAATTGACTGGAATTGAGCAATTTTAGTTGCCCGTATAACCCGTACCTTTACATAATATTATGTTATGGCTGCTGTTAAGCGGGTTTTGAGTTAATAATGCAGTTTTATGGATCGCAAATATTTTTGTTCCAAAGTTAAACAAGGGAAAACCTTAATGATTTACAATAGCTCTGCTTAACCCGTCGATCGTAGGAAAACGAGACACAATAGATATTCTATTGTGTCTCGGACGCCGGTGACCGTATGGGGCTTGATGAATTAAGAGGATACGCTAACACTGATTTTCCATACAAACGTATTCCCCAATTTACTCCCAGGACAATGCGTCTAGACAAATGATTTTTTATGCAATATTGGGATCTGTTAAAACTATGCCTCTACGTTCGATTTTCTAATATATAAAAAAAAAATATGACCCTTCAAAAATAGCAAAAAAAGAATGCCCCGTACCCGCGCCAATCCACCGACCATAAAACAATTTTGAAAGATCTTTAAGATAAAATAAAAAAAAAAACGTAGAGGCATAGACTCACTCTTCCTGAAGATATTTAAAAAAAAATTAGATAGGCTCTATTTTGAAGGAGGAATCAGAGGAATACGTTACCTCGATTTACTGTATCTGTCTCTATCACAATACACGTGCCGGCGCAGGGTGAAGCGTGATGGGAATAGTTTCTGCGTTTAAATTCTACTGAACCCGCGTTCCCTCTTAACCTAATCCATATCTACTAATATTATAAATGCAAAAGTGTGTTTGTCTGTCTGTTACTTCTTTATAGTTTAACCGCTCAACCGATGAAACTTGGCATGCTTGGTATACATTGAGTCCCGGGGATATAGGATACTTTTACACCGGAAAATGTACGGTTCTCGCACGAGAACAAAATGATTTGCGCTTAATCCGCTGAACACTTTTGATAAAAACTTCCGATTCCGATTCCGCTTTTGATAAAATATTGTATGCAGATACTTTGAGTCACTTAAAATTACATTAGATACTTTTTGTTCCGGAAAATGTACGGTTCCCGCGCAGTCAACAAAAATGATTTTGGCTTATATCGCTAAACCGATATCGACGATATTTAGTGTATAGATATTACGTTAGGTCTTGGAGAAGGACATAGACATTTTTATCGTGGAAAATGCACGGTTTTCACGCAATAAACTTTATTAATTTGTGTTTAAGCTGCTGAACCGATTTTGATTAAATTTAGTTAATGTAGAAATTAGTTTATCACGTATGAACCGTACATTTTACCGCATTCTAAACTATCCTACGTCCTTTTCTAGGCCTTAAAGTAATAATAAAAACCATTATATATCCTTATCAGTTATCCGAGTCTAAAAATATCTATATAACCATCTAAATCAGTTTAGCGGCTTTTCCAGGATAAAAAGTATCCAGTGTTCTTTCCCGAGAAACAATGTAGCCGCATACCAAATATCATCGAAATCAGTTTGGCGGTACAAGCATAAATAATTTTTATTCATTGCGTGGGAACCGTACATTTTCTGGGATGAATAATATCCCGTGTGCTTTTCCGAGACTCAAAATTATCTGCACACCAAGTTTCATCAAAATCGATTCAGCGGTTTAAGCGCAAATCATTTTTGTTTGTCACACGGGTACCGTACTTTTTCCCCAGATATAAAGTATCCTATGTCCTTTCCCGAGATATATCTGTATGACCAAATATCATTGAAATCCATGTAGCGGTATCTGCATGACCAAATATCATAGAAATCCATGTAGCGGTATAAGCAGAAATCATTTTTATTGAATGCCTGGGAACCGTACATTTTTTTCGGAATAAAAAGGATCCTATGTCCTTTCCCGGGACTCAAAGTATCTCCATACCAAATTTCAGAAAAATCGGTTCAACGGTGTGGCAGTGGCCGTGACGAGGTAATTTTATAACATTTTGTTAAAATAAGCACATAAATTAGTATTGAAAGAACAAATCAGAATTTTGCAATCACATAGGATATTAATGCTAAATGTAATAAGCCCTATAGCAATTTAGCATTAACCATTTTTATACCTTTTCTCTTAAAACTGAATGTAAAATTAAAATGTATTTTCATATTCATAATCTAAGCATTTCAACAAAAAAAAAATATATACCGCACAATAACATTTTTTTGCTTAAAATATGCAGAAAAGAAAGATTATTTCAAAAATAATTAAAACGCCGATTACTCTAAAACTAGTTCGATGTGGGATAGTACACGAATGCTTAACAGCATCCATATAATATGTATACAGGTATAACTTATATACGATACACATACACCACAATGGCAGTGTGGAGTGTTAGGAAGGCTTCCATAAGCGGCGCGGCGCGGCGCGGCGCGGCGGTGTGATCGCTCACAAGAGCGGCCGCGACACAATTACAGAGCAGTGTACAAGAACCCCGCTACTAGCACACGATCCCGCACAAACCGACGAACACACATTTTACATTACTGTTCACATTAACCAGCTGGGTTATTGTTTGTTTTGATCTTTCTAAAATGTTAGTTGCGAATTACAAAACTTATATTTTAAATGAAATTCGATTTCGCGTTTCGAGCTTGATTGTGATATATTTAATTAAAACGGAAAATTAAAATGGCGTCGATTAAAATGTCCATTTTTTATCAATAGGCTGTTTGAATTCAACATTTAGTCTGAAAAACAAAAAAACAGGTCAGCAGTTGAACATGGCTGCCGCCGGCTGCGTCAGACGGGGCGCGATAAACACTCCAAATAATTATACAAACCGAACGAATATTTGCTTTATTAAAATAGTCGTGATTTAAAAATATACGTAGGTATTGATGTCCATACTTTTATAGAACTGGATTATCTTTCCATGCGTTAACTGAAAATGACATCACTGCATATCTACTCTTTTTAGGGTTCCGTACCCAAAGGTAAAAACGGGACACTATTACTGAGACTTCGATGTCTGTCCGTCTGTCTATCCGTCTGTCCTTCTGTATGTTTGTCTGTCTCCAGACTGTAACTCAATAACCGCTATAGCTAGACTTCTGAAAGAACAAGGGGCATTTTGTATGGAACCCGTACCCAAGCTGTAGCACATCCAGACATATATGAAATGAAAGGGCTTGAAAAGCTATATGAAATGAAAGGGCTTGAAAAGCTGTACATTTTTTTCTACGACATAAAATCTCTAAACCATGGGAGAAAAAAGTTAACGAGGGTAGAAGGTAAGAAAAAATCACAAAAAACACCCTGTATTGTTGCATCATTTCTGGAAAGTAATCGGATATGGCAAACTTTTTTTTTTTTTTAAACGGGCTTTGGCCCACCACACATTCCCACCACTGTATCTCCTGTGTCGCCAGGATCGACAGCGGTATCCAACCACGAAAACCCTTTGATATGATCTCACGGAGCCCGAGGGACATGCTAAAGCTGTCTTGGGATGGGACCCGCAACGAATTAATCAGAAGAAGACAGGAGGAGTAGGAAGTATACAGTTTTCCCTCCCCATAAAAAGCGGGAGACAGCACAAAGTTGCAATGACCGAAAGTCAAGGAACTAAAGGGAGAGCACCACGGGAATAATTAATGTTAATTATGACTACTAAGCTAGATCTAAGTTAATGTTGGAATTTGTTGTGTTACACTGTTTCCAGTAATAATTATGACAAAAACGCTTAAACGCACGGAAGTTCCTTGCGCTGTCCACGAGATCATCGTAATATGGGACTCCAGATTTGCAAAGTATATTGTTAAGCATTATAGATCTTTCGTTTTGCCAGAGGTTACACTCCCAAAGAACATGATGGGCGGTTTGTTCGAACATGTTGCCTTCGGTCGAGCACTCGCACATGGGTGATTCTACTAATTTAAATCCATAAAGTTTGACTTTAAAATTACCATGACCGGTCATGAATTGAGATACGCAATGATCAATATCCATCCAGTGTTTGGATAACCGTTGACGTATATCTGGAAAAAAATTATAAAGGTGGCGACCTTTTGTGGAGTTATCCCAACGCGTTTGCCATTCGGACATTAGGTATCGTACTGAATCATCTAAGGGTTCAAACAGTCTTGCAATTTTTTGTTTATCGCGAGCGCTTAATAAGTCCGGGCTAGTAATGTTTTTGTTGTGATAGTACATAGTCGCACGACGCTGTATTTCAAGGTCTACGGGTAAAACTCCGGCTAGTACGGGTAAAGCTTCGGTACTTGTGGTTCTGTAACCTTTACACAGGAATATGAGAGCAAGACGTTGGCTTTGCAATAATTTGCGACGAGCCGCACCAATAGTTGCTCGGTCGGCCCACACAGGAGCCCCGTAGCATATAGTACCGAGATATGGCGCTGAGTAGATTAGTTTAAGAGTTTTAAATGAGACCCCATGTTGAGGTGGATAATTTGGTAAATGAATAAAAGTTACGTTTAGCTTTTTCACCGGTCTGAATTTTATGATCTAAAAAATGAAAATTTATTTTCTAAATAAAACCCGAGATAACAGAGCGACTGCTTGAGTTAACGTTAACATTATTAAGTTTAATGCTGGGTGTCGACAAGAGAGATCCCTTTAAAAGTATTTGGTAGGTTTTATGCGCGGCAAAATTTAAGCGGTTGCGGTGGCCCCAGTCCCCAATTAAGTTTAAACTTTGGTTTGCTTTTGTTTCAATTTCGGAACGTGAGTTAGCTTGAATAATGAGAAAACCATCATCGGCATAGCCAACTAGTATGCAGAGCGGTGGTAGGGGGAGGCATAGCAGATCGTCGAAGCCTACGTTCCATAATTTAGGCGAGAGTACGGAACCCTGTGGACAGCTGCACGTCAGGGTTTTAGCGTGAATGCAATGACCAAGTTGAAGCTTAGTTAAACTGTTATAAAAGTAAGAACGTATCAAGTAGTAAATGTTTGAGTAGCACCCTCTATTTTTTAATTTTAATAGCAGCATCGGCCACCACGCATTATCAAAAGCACCCGATATATCTAATGAGATAGCAACAACGTATTTTGTTTCCGATAGATTAACTATTTTTCTGACTTATAGGGCCGCATCTACAGTCGATTTCCCGGCGGTGAAACCACACTGCTGACTATGAAATTTAAGGCCACCGGGAAGCAAGCGCGGTACGATAAGGCGTTCTAACAGTTTACCTAAACACGGCAGAAGCGTGATCGGACGGTAGGATTTCGGATCGTCAGGAGGTTTATTACCGGCTTTGGGAATCAATTTTATGCTACTGATACGCCAGACCTTTGGAAAAATACCTTCCGCAATACATTTATTATATACGAGTAAAATTGATGAGTACGCCGCTATACAGGCTTGTTTTATCATTAGGTTTGAAATTTTATCCTCGCCCGCAGATTTTTTTATAGGCAAAATATTTACTATTTTGATAAACTCATCGGATGAAGGCAAGTCGGAAAGCGGTGTATTGATGGGGTCTAACATTGTACTTCTAATGGCGCGGTGGTATTCGTCGTCTAAAGTGGGCTCGTCGTCTGGAATCAAGATGTTCAGATATGTTTTTGCCGTATCCTCTAGGCTACAGGTATAAGTGTTATTTATCTTAATGTTTGAAATAAAATTAGATGCGGAGCTATTATTGGGTTTAAGTTCGTGGTACAAGGAGGACCAGGGGCCTTCTTTATCCAGTCTATTCGCGGCATTTTTTAACATATTATTTTTCGCTCGTGTAACGGCGGCGCGGTATCGTGATCTTGAAACTCGAAAGTTATTTAAACTTAATATATAAGTGTCATCCGAACGACCGAATCCCGATTTACGAAGGTTATTAATTTTACGTCTAGCTTTTCTAAACTCTCGCCGAAGGTTCGAAAGATTATTGTTCCACCATTTACAATTTTGATCTTTTTTTAGGGGCCTTCGACCCAAGGCAACATCAGCACAGTAAATAAAAGTGTTTGTCATAATTTCAACGCACTCATTGGCGTTCAGTTCCGGGCGAGTGAAATCTCTGGCATGAGCGGTCATAAGGGAACGGAATAATTTCCAATCACCACTTTTAACATTATATCTATAGTCGTTAGAATTAATTACGGGATCACTCGGGACCGCACGAGAAAACTTGTACACCAGTAAGCGGTGATCACTACATGACGCATCGGGAAGGACACGCCAATGCCTAATCTGGACGTACGCGCTAGATAGCGTGACGTCAATTGACGATTCGCCCGTTGGGCTACTATAGGTAGGTGGTGCATCGGGGGTGTTGTTAATTTGGAGGTTAAACTCCGCAATAAAGTCTTCGACGGCGCAACGTCGGTCGCGATCGGTGTATCTTAGCTGGCCGTGCCATAAGGGCGAGGATGCATTAACGTCGGCGCCTATAATGATTTTATTACCCGCGAGAGTCTGTAGTACGCAACGAAGTTGATGTATGTGGGGGCCTACGGGATCCACGTACTGGAAATAGCAGCTAACTACGTATAGCTTAAACTGAGGACACGATACCTCGGCTACTGCACAGTGCGTCGTCGATAGGTTAGTTAGGGCCGTGACTGAAAATCTAGACTGAGGTGTGTATATACCCGCGCGAGCTAGGTTACTAACTTGTATCATTTTCGGCCGTAGCGACGCGAGTTGATATTGTTCTTGAACAAGTACTAAGTCTAAATTGTAATCAGAAACTAACTGTTGTAATTCTAACGTCGCGGGGGCTCCCATACAAAAACACAATTTTTCGCCTATTTTTCCTCAATAACCGTACGGAACCCTTCGTGTGCGAGTTCGACTCGCACTTGGCCGATTATTTAATTAATTTGTTTGTAATTGTACCTAAACAAATTTCAATTCGTAGCATACATATAGCCTAAAGTTGTTACTGAGTGTTAAAATTATTAATATAAATCGCATTAGGTTAGATTCGGAATCCTGATGATAGTTATTATAATAGTTATTATAATTAGTTATATATTATAAAATAAATTGGTCGTGTTCGTCGGCGTAATTTTTAGCGCATGCGCTGCAAAACCATTTATTGCGCATGTCAAAATCATGGCAACGACAACGTACACGTTGTTTAAACTTCACGGTATATAAACAACTATGTTCGTAATGTTTTGGACATGCGCAATAAAATTACGCCGACGAACACGACCAATAAAACTAAATACAGGTTGTTAATGATTCTTCAATGCTAATGTGCACGATTTTGACAGTAGAACGACAGAAAATACCCCAAACTTAGAGATCGAAATAATTATAACAACAATAATTATTATTGTTAGATAGGCCATTTGTTATGAACTAGTCTACGACCAACCCTAAGGCTTGGTTCACACGGCACAATCCTGCACGTTTTTTTGCAGTATACGTCGTAACGAATAAATAGTAGTGCATACAATGTATATATGTAGAACCATTCACACGTCGATTGTACTGCGCGATTGATTGCAGTACAATCGACGTGTGAATGGATATTATCCCGCATACACACGTTTTCCGTATTCGTTTTCCTAATGCGGAATTACGATTTGGAATTCCGTGAGACTAGCGCAAACGTTCGTTTTTTATACGCGCGAACGCGCCTGCTAGCACATGAAACGTAAAAATGAAAAAAAAAACGAACGTGTGCGCCAGTTAATGAAAATGAAAAAAAGAAATCGAATACGGAAAATGGCCAGCCTAATAAAGGCGAGGACAAATTGAAAACGAAATGGAATACAACTAGAAATGCGCTGTTACTTTTCCGATTCAAATTGAAAAAAAAATCATTAATAATGCCTCATTGTAGGTACTAACATTTTAGTTATCTATAAAATGTTAGCACCTACAATGAATCGCTAAATATTATATTGGTAAGCGCTAATCTCGAGAACGGCTGAACCGATTTCGCTAATAATTTTTAGCATATTCCTTGAAGTATGAGGACGGTTTACGGTGTACGAGATTTTTATTTAAAATTACGTCAACAAAGGTACAAGTTGGAAGCCGGCTACAAGAAGAGGCAGCAGACGACGTGTCGTCGCGACACTACTGGTTTGTATTTCGATGAAATATCCTCCGCAGCTAGCGACACGAAGCTAGCGACACTTTTCATAGAAATACATAGAAACCAGTAGTGTCGTGATGACACGTCGTCTGCCGCCACTTCATCACACATTAATATTTTGTAGAAGCACAGAATACATATTAGTACAAGTAGGAGTAGCGGCCCGGTACGTGCTTCGTTACGCATGAAGTGAAATAATAATAAAACTTCGTACTGTCAACACTGAAAAAAGTTTCAATTTGGCAGCAATTCGACCGATTCAACCGATTTTGTGCCAACTACACATAAACCTTATTAAAACTTAACATAAAACTAAATAGTCCGAAATAGGCCTAAAAGTCTTTTGTTTGGATAGGTGAGCCCGTTCTTGACTTATAAAATTACAACGAAAAGTGCCATTGATTTGTACCCTATAATAATTTATATATAACGCTTTTGACAATTTAAACTTCATAGAGAAATGACGGGGCGACGTCCGTCGGGACCGCTAGTATTAAAATATTTTTATAACTGCACCTTTATTGGTTTATTACAAGTCTTATAACCGAGGTTCAAACAGTGCAAAGCAAACAATGTTCTGACTCGGAATAAACCCTTAATAATAATTAAAAACAAATATGTGTTCGTTACAAGCCCCTACTTCTAACAATATATAAGTAGAGCTAGCTGCAAACTGTAATGTAAACACTAAACAGGTACGAGGTCTAACCTAGGCAACTACACACACACTACACATAATATAACGTAGTAATAATGTCACATAATATATTATCTGACGACACGTTCAAATCTCGGAGAGACTTTCAATTTTACCATGGTGAAATCGTATATCCCTCCCCATTGTCTACTCTACATAATTGTTCAAAATTTATAATATATAAAATCAGTGCAAATCAAAAAAAAAATCGATAGAAAAACTTACATATGTAACTTTATGAAGTATTAGATAAAACCACTAGTCGCCTTTCAAATGTAAGAATTTAAAAATTTAACTGTAAATACGTAGATGAAGAATAATGTTACATTCATGTAACTTTTTAATTTCAAATGCGCTCCCGCAAACACATCATTTCGTGTTCTGGATTTTTATTCGCAGTCTAGACTTTTCTATTTTGCGGCGGTACTGGCGTTTTCAATATAGCTTATCAATAAAGAAGAATTTTTCATGAGGGTTTAGAGTCGGCTCGCTCAGGTGAGCGGAGCAGCTGGCGTTTCGATAGGTACGCGAGTGTTTTATAGGTATCGGCGCAGCTGCCCGCAATCCTACAATAAATACGACATAAGACGTATATTTAATTTACGACCAGCCCTCGAATGAAAAGGAAAACCCGTGATACACATAAAACGCGTCGTAAGCGTGAAAAAAGCGAGTCACGGAAAGTGTCCTTTTGGAAATATCTCGCGAGCTCTTAGCGACATTACCTTTGTCCCGAACATGCTACACGTTACATCCTCGCTTTATACTTCTATTTTTTGTGTTCCATGATGAATTAGCTTCGCCCGAGCATTTTTCTTTTTTAATTAATTTTTCACGCTGCTGCGAAAATGGGTCACATTCAACTCTACTATGTTGCATGAATGCATTGTGTCGCACGGAAAAAAATTAGATTGTACACATTATTCGAGTTAAAGTTCAGGTGTAATTCAGTGTCATTACGGCTGTAATGGCCTAGAAGACGGTTCGTAGCAAATAGCGGGCCGAGTACGTCGTGAGCAATTTCACTCGCCATTTCAATAGATGTCGGAAATGCGAATGCGACTTTATCTCCGATTACTTTCTCCATAAATAGCTCCGTCCATTCTGCTTCGACTTGGACTACGTTTTTTTTAATTCAATTCCTTTCTAGATAGCCCAGGAAATTTTTCAATTTCGTTTCAAGGAATTCTACAAATTCATCAGCTTTATAAATTATAATATAAGTATAAATATAGATATTATGATTTTCCCAAACTATATTATGATAAAACCGCTTTTTAACCCCCGACCAAAAAGAGGGGTGTTATAAGTTTGACGTGTCTGTGTGTCGGTCTGTCTGTCTGTCTGTGGCATCGTAGCATCCAAACGGGTGGACCGATTTTGATCTAGTTTTTAGGGTTCCGTAGCCAAATGGCAAAAAACGGAACCCTCATAGATTCGTCATGTCTGTCTGTCTGCCTGTCTGTCCGTATGTCACAGCCACTTTTCTCCGAAACTATAAGAGCTATACAATTGAAATTTGGTAAGCAGATGTAGTCTGTGAACCGCATTAAGATTTTGATACAATAATGGAAAAATTATTAAAAATTTTAGGGGTCCCCATAGGTACAACTGAAACAAAAAATTTATTTTTTCATCTAACCCATGCGTGTGGGGTATCTATGGATAGGTCTTTAAAAATCATATTGAGGTTTCTAATATCATTTTTTTCTAACCTGAATAGTTTGCGAGAGAGACTCTTCCAAAGTACTAAAATGTGTGTCCCCCCCCTCTAACTTCTAAAGTAGGGGCATGATAAGTCCAAAAAAAATATATGATGTACTTTACTTTAAAAACTACCAACGAAAATTGGTTTGAACGAAATCTAGCAAGTAGTTTTTTTTTATATTATTATATAAAAAAAAATCTTTTTTTTCATCTAACCTATGCGTGTGGGGTATCTATGGATAGGTCTTCAAATATCATATTGAGGGGTCTAATATCATTTTTTTCTAACCTGAATAGTTTGCGAGAGAGACTCTTCCAAAGTGCTATAATGTGTCCCCCCCCCCCTCTAACTTCTAAAGTAGGGGCATGATAAGTCTAAAAAAAATATATGATGTACTTTATTATAAAAACTACCAACGAAAATTGGTTTGAACGAAATCTAACAAGTAGTTTTTTTTATACGTCATAAATGGTAAACTTAATTTAACTTTCATTAAATCAACTGAAATATAAAAATAAATCAAAAACCTTTTAATTTCATAAAAATAAACCTTATTGCTGCTGCGGAACCCTTCATAGGCGAGTCCAACTCGCACTTGGCCGGTTTTTTTGTTTGAAAGCTGACATGATCGAGAGTGTTCTTAGCTATAGTTCATCATCATCAGCCTACTCATTGCTGAAATATCACAGTTTATCTAGTTCGTGATAGGCCGATTAGCAACTTGCAGTCATTTGATGGGTTTTATATTTTGCATTCTGGTTCGTGACACTTATGAATATATATACATTAATGGAAAGTTGACCCTGGTGCTGCAGCATCACCTGATAATCAATAGGATACCCAATTCCTCACCAACTTAGAGCAGAGGTTTCGTGTTTGGGCTCATTTTAATTGCGACAACCAATAAGACGTAGATAAACAGTAAATATTTGCATGCTGCTGCTGCAGCATCACCTGGATTGTATAAGAGCCGAGCTCCGTATGAACCCAGGGTGGAGGTTTCATGTTTGGGCTCATATTGACGGCCTCATCCAAGAGGATATTTATAGATCGTATTCATTGGGATATGATCCTGTTGATAGGAACAATTCTGCACTATAACCAACACAAGTTTAAAAAGCATAAAATAAAATTAAATTAAGAAATTTAAAAATAAACCCCGCCAAACAACTTTAAAAAGTAATGAAATAATATTTACTGACTTTAAGTTTAAATAATTCCTAAGTGTAAAGTAATATTTTAGTCCATAATTGTTGTCAAGGTGTGTCGGGGGACCGCTAATGTAGATGTTTGATTTCACATAACATTATAGTTTATAGGTCAGTTCACAGCGAGCTGAATCGAGACAATCAGCGATACAAAATGCAAAAGTCGCTGTTGTCGTAGTTAACTTGGCGGTCCCCCGACACACCGTGACAACAATTATGGACTAAAATATTACTTTACACTTAGGAATTATTTAAACTTAAAGTCAGTAAATACTATTTCATTACTTTTTAAAGTTTTTTGGCGGGGATTTTTTTTTAATTTCTTAATTATAAGGAATGGTAAGTCGTAAGGAAAGTATTTTGATATGTTTCGTAGGGAATTCTATGATCTACAATCTTGTCCTACCTATTTTTATGATAAAATGTACCGTTTGAAAAAAAAAACGTGAAAAACCTTTTTTTATGAAATAAGGGGGCAAACAAGTAAACGGGTCACCTGATGGAAAGCAACTACCTTTGACCTTGATTACAATTTTCAACACGAGGAGGATCGCCGGGGAGAATTATTCCTAGGTTACGATTTTTTTGCGTCTAATTAGACCGGACTAACAATAAAACAATGAAACCGTGGCACACGACTACAATGGCATTTTGTGTCAATATTGTTACACGCAGTGCCATCTAGCGTCAACCAGTGGAACCACTCGGGGAACAAAGACAATGAGAATCCCCCTACTCGATACTAGATGGCGTTAAGTGCGCGAGTACATGCGCGAATTTTGTAGAAACATTCCACACTTATTTACGCGAATCGGAAACTTTCTGGAACTCGTATCGGCCCATATAAATAGCCGCAGGTAGACGAGTCAGTGAATCAGTTCATATTGAGCGATCTTCAAGACGACTTCAGAGTGAAAACAAGCGATCAAGAGTAATACCTACGACTTGGCTTACGACCTAGGACAGTGATAGTGCTTAGTGTTTGGACCTAGTGCTTTGTGTTAAACCTAGTGATTAAAGTCTTCATAAGAGTCAGCAGGTATTTCTCTCCAAACCCTTCGAACCCTAGCACGTAACAATATGAAGTTTTGCGCCTCGTCAGTCATCACATCGTTAATTATAGCATAATAACACAATATACATAACTAACTCTGTCTACTGTCATAATAATTTGCCGCGATGCGCACGAGAGAGATAAGGTGTCAGAGAGCAAAATACTTGACACTGCCTCAAATGTATGTGCAATTCAACGCCTTATAACTATCTGATATTTCACGCATAATGACGACCTCTGTGGCTCAGTGGACAAGCGCGATGGTAGCTTAAGCCGGAGGTCGCGGGTTCGAGTCCCGCCGACGGAACAAAAAGTTTTCAAAGTTCCTGGGTCATGAATGTGTATTAAATATTATCATATAATAAAAATCTTAAATATATGTATAGTATTAAAGTATTAAATGTATTTCCGTTGTCTGTTACCTGTAGCACAAGTCCTTCAGGTACTTAGCATGGGGCCAGACTGACGTGGTGTGAAGCGTCCATAGATATTATATTATTATATATATTATAATGAACAACGTATTGATTAAAGAAAGGCAAGTTCACGAAAATACGACCATTCTAAAAGCGTCCGGTAGATCAGATTCTTTTCCTTATTCATACTTAGAAGAAAAGTCTTCTAAGAGTAAATAAGCTACTTTAAAGACGCTTAAAAGTCTTAAGTCTAAACACTAAAATAAGGAAAAACTTGAGAGGTGTCAAGGGACACCCAGATGGAACGAAGTTATTTCTTATGTACAAAAAACCTGTATACAGTCAACAACAAAAAAAAAGAGAGAGAGAGAGATAGACAGAGACAGAGATACACACGCACCGCACGGCTTACAACTATAGCATTTTTGCTATAGTTGTTAGCCGTGCGGTTGTAATGACACTTTTGTGTCGTGTCGTTACAACTTTTCGTCTTAATTTTTTCTGTCTAGCCCCCTTTCGCAACGCGCGATAAGGAACTTCGTTCCAATTAACTACTATGCGAAATAAGGTTCAAGCCAATTTATTAAGTTCAACTGTTTCGCGATACCTTGACACAACAAATACCAAATATATTTCAACAATCGTCGGCCACCAGATTACATGGCGACTGGTCACCATTGATTGATCGCTGCGCCAAAACCTTATATAACATACGAACCCAAATCTCCATCTACTTATATCACTAAATTATATTAAAATGTATTACTAGCATACGCGAAAATTGCATAATTTGGTTGAAAGTAACATTAACATTTAAAATCAGTTGCTATTTCGCATGTGAGTTAATAAACTAAGAAGCAGGAGGAAAAGCCTTGATTAGCCCTTAGCAAACACTGTAAGGCACAAAATCTCAAGATAGGACTGTCCGTAACTCGAGGACATAACGGGGGTCCACCGACCGGACTAACAAGGCGGCGAACAAAAGAATTTCGGACGGGCTATGAACGCTCCCGGTGATATCTAGATTTCATCTCTGGCAGGACAGGAGAGGGTGGAAATGTAGTTTATTCACGCAATTCTCAGAATCTGTCACAATGTGGCACTCAAACTCGAGTGCCAATTAATCCGTCCGGTTGAAAAATGTCGAACTACCCCCGGATGAACTTTAAAAATGGCGGACCATTATATTGTTTCGTTCACACGCCAGTTGCGACTTGCGACGGAGCATCGTCGACTGGCCGGTCGGTCGCCCAAAATAATAAACTATGTGCAGTTTAATTTGCGAATGCGGCGGAGAGCACTCTGTCAAAATCGAACGGTGACAGATATATCAATTCCATTAAAATCTATTTCCAGTAGCTATCAATCTAATCGAGCGGCCAGCTTTTGCGGTCGTCGTTTATCTGGCAGTCTACGCGTATTTTCCTCACGGCTCAAGCGAAACAACAGCGCGAAGCGAGGGCCGTCAAAATTCAAGCGCTGAATGTTTCGGGTAAAAAGAAAATAAAGCAACGCACTCGGGCCTGTTTACATTAGTCAAAAGCTTACTTAAGGCGGGCTGAAACCCCATTTTGTTATTTCTTGATACCCGATTTACCTAGTTCCAATATAATAACGAAATGTAAAAAAATATGAGATATAGAGCACAATATTTAAAAGGGATTAAATCAAAAACATTTTAATAAAAAATAATACTTTCGCTGTAATTAATTTGCAAACTCACCTCCGACAAAACTCTTTGTCATCGAAATATGAGTATTAACAATAATAACTTACATTTTATTTTAATAAATTGTCAATGAATCTATTTTAAAAAGGTCTGAAACGAATAATCTTTTTTCTTAATATTTATTTCAAAAGATATTTAAAAAAAACACGAAAAATAAAATAGAGAAGATCCGCCCGTCGTAACTTACAATTTTATGCTAAGCTAAAATGAATCTTATTGCGATGCATACACGCTTGGCATTCGCGTTCGCAAGGTTATCGTTTTGGAATTGAGGTAAGTGCTCGCCTTAAACCGAGTCGTGCGCTACACACTCCGAGTTCTAGTCATAAAAGAGTTCGAGACATAATCTCGTGTGGTATCGAGCGTGTCGCAGATATGACCTTGTTTCTCGACGTTCTCATTTCCTTCAGCGAGAGTAAAGTCTAAGATACCGGATCTACGGAAAGGGAAGAGCTCGACACAGCTACACGCTCGACTCGAGATCTTGACTTTACTCCTTTCATTTTATCACCCGACTGCCGAAGATGGTAAGATGTTTTTTAAGCTTATAGGTAGGTATCTTAAAGTAAATAACAAAAATATTTTTAATCAGGTTCACACCACCTACAGACAAATTATTACTTATTAGGCAGTCCGGTTGGCACAATTTTATTACTAGCCCGAGGACAACCAAATGAACATATTTAGCGTGTTATGAAAATTAATTAATACATTTTGATTGCTCTGTGTAATCGCTTAAGCATTTACGTGACAACGGTTTAATCCGTGCGATTTCATTTAATACAATACAAAAGGAAAATACACGTTTCAAATACGAGTACCAATCCTTTTATTTACAGGCGGACAACGTACTAGGCGTTCATAGTTATCTTATCTTATACCTATAGCACAATAGAGAGAACTACCAGTACTTTGACTTCAAAGAAACGGACTAGTCGCTACGGGTACCGATACCGGCGAGTTTTGAACCGCAGAGCAGGACACGTTACGCCGCGCGCTGGCTGATAATTGATATATTATGTAATAATTCATTTTTAAAATGAAGATCTCATAATTGAATTCTGACAATAAATTTTTAATCGTATGTGCCAAAATGTAAACAACAACTAACACGGTCAATGTTGCGGTCCACGTATTTCTCCTGTCGAATTTTGAACGAGTTAAAAAATAATGCCGCAATTTAAATAATGATAATTAAAAAAAATAAGGGGCATAAACAATAGACGCAAATATTTATATAATAATAAATTTATAATATTTTATAAATATTTTTATTTATTTAAAATTAACATGTTTTATACTTAATCCTAGAGAAATACAATAATAAAAGACCCTATGCCTAAAATATGACACAGTTTTTTTTGTAGGTAACAACCCTAGCGTCCCTAGCGACGACTTTTGTCATAATACGTCAAACGTAAAAATTTCAAATACACATCTAAAGTCATAGATAAAGTATTATATTATAGATGGAGTCTTAGCCCGTCATCACGTGGCCCTGTTGTGCTTGTTTTCATAGACGTAATGTGCGTGTATTTTCTTGAATATTTCTATTTGTCGATCATTTCGAAGCATAATATTATAATCCTGAAAAGAAAGTCATTTAGTTCATGATATCGATAAACTATAGTTCAAGTAATGTGCATCCCTAAACACACGTAAAAAGCTATGCAATTTTTGTAGCCAAATTATTACTTGATGTGACATTTGTATTAGCACTAATGCCTTATATTATAGCACGAATAAGGGATTATTAAACTTGTAAATTATCTTTTTAGCTTACAAAAAAACCGATTGAAAAGTCCAAAAAACGTTATTCAAAACTTACGTATTTAATGTTAAATCCATCGTGTTTGAGGCATTCTTCGGCCGTTCTCATGGGCGTACCCAGGATTTTAGCTAGGGAGGGGGCAGCATACCTGTTTCGAGAAGATGGTCGGTCTGATATATTGAAACAAAAAATCATGAAAATCCCCAAGCCCCATAAGGACACCGGTGACCGCGACAACAATAGAATAACAATAGATTTCCAAGAATCCGCGATCGAGGGATCTGACTGAAAATATATTTTGTTTCCAACACTTCATTTTGCGCAGAGTAGGTACCTAGTCAAACTTGCGTGCTGTCAATAAAACTAGCGTTAATGTTGAAGAAACAGCCTTAATAAAATAAGTAACATAAAATTACATTTTACTTTCATAAATATCATCCCAAAATATAAAGCCTCTCTTTCTGAAATAGATTTTCATCTCCGACCAGCGTAACATCCTAAATAGCTTTATGGATCGCGACTCTAAGCTTGCCGGTCTACACTTACAGCCAACCTGATAACTAATTTGTTTTGCTTTCCATTAATATTTCTTAAGATTTTAAGCTGTTGCATAGCTTTAATTCGGGGCTTTGTGCGCCCGAAAAAACTAACACTCCCCACTCCGACCGGCACGGAGTATGTGTGCGTGCGAATATACGTATGCGAATTATAATTGCATAAGTTGATAAAAAATGCTACGCAATAGTCCTTTACCGCGGCAGTCCCGAGTGCAACCCGTATTTTTTTATTACAGAATTAAATTTGTATTTATATTATTTCGAATATTTTTAATGCAAAGTAAACATAGGCGTACTAGCTTGTTTACGCAGTCGGTCAATTCTTGGGATACCGAACTCGAAAGTCCAACAAATATACTCACTTGACTTAAATTACCATATGAAATATATTTCATTAGTATAGTTGTATGTGTATATAGCGGGTCTGGGTACTCGATCCATTAGGACATAAAGTTTTAATGCTCTCTTTGTCACTGACTCGGGAGTCGGGTGTATTATATTATGTCCAACTTCACATTTCGCTCCATTCGCCTGAAACCGACGACTAAATAGTTTAGCCGTTAGCGTTTTTAATTAAATAATAAATTTAAAATGCGTCAGCAACATGTGAAGATGAGGAAAATATGAAATAATTTTTGTCTCTTATTTACTGCATTGAAATTCCAAACGGATAACGATGCAAGTATTTGGAGAAGACAATAATATCTCGGACATTTCAGTCGAATGTAATAAGGCAAACTGTAAGTATAAGCCATAACGGCCAGCAGGAGTACGCACGGAAATTTAATAAAAGCCTTCGAAATGCTCATTACCTACAAGCGCTCCACTCCAGACGAGAATTCAATGAAAATATATGCACGGAAATAAAAACTCGCATACAGAGCACAGATTTTTTACCTCGTGTAAACACCATTATACAGATTGTAACGGCTATTTTAATTACATACTATTTGATATCGTGTTTATTCTACGTTATTTAGTATAATTTTGTGTGCAATATGCGTTTGAAATTAATTTCTCTACAGCAATATCCAGTGGGACCAAACCTGCGACAAAGTCCTGACTGAAATCATTAATCTAAAAACGTTTTGAAACATAATATAACAGTAGTTAAATGTTAATCGGAAACGGTAATAATTACCTCTCGTCATAAACACTGTCAACTTAGCTAATCAACACGGATCAACACGGATCAACAACGCGTAGTGGACGAACAATGTATTCTTACACTCAATTAACCGCTACCCGATGCGTGTAAGTGAATATAAACAAAACAACATCGCGTGCTCGTTACCTCGGTTATCCAATTATTCCGAATATTTCGCGCTCATCACTCGCCCGCTGCGTAATTCGGTGAAAACGAGGTGAAGCGGGGTAAAACCGGGACGAAACTAGCATTTGCACCACTACACTAGTAACATTAAGCATTGATTAATATTTATTTAGAACCTCCGCAGAGGAATTTGCCGCCCGAATATGTCTTCATTAAACGGATTAGGTATTGTCAATAGCGTTTATAATAATGACACACACACAGATATATTAATAATGATAAATGTAAAATAATTTTACATACTGTGCACATTTTAAATTAGGCCTAGATAGCCAATGTGGAATAAAATCATGCAGAATAAACAATTCGCATCCAGTTGAGTACCTAACTCAATTAGAAGCGTCAGCGTGCAATATCTGGGATCAAACAGAGCCGATACTTACAGACAGGTAGCATCCGATCCAATTTCGCTTGAGCCAATTCAAATTTTACTCGATTTGTGACACAATATAATCCATGAACACTGCTTCCGGCCAAACGAATAATGTTAAAACATTGGACACAAAATAAAATGTGTTTTTACTGAAAATATATAGTTCAAATTAACGAAAAATATTTAAAATAATTATCAGACTAATAATTCAATTTCATCACAAACGAACGAAAGCACATAGAGTAGCTTCAGCGCACCCACGAGCAGATGACGCGATTTAAAAGAGATTCCAACGATATTTGAAAGATTAAAATTTAGTATGATTATTTTTAGCAATATTCCGCGAAATAACGTGGAATTTATTTCGCGGAATATTGCTAAAAATAATAACATACTAAATTTTAATCTATGCATTTCCGCAAAGTAACGCCTGATTCTATTAAGTATATTGGAAAGAATTTGAGCTAGGTTGACACTGGCTCGCCTTGTGTGCATTTCAAGTATGATGTCCACACTTACGTTACGTAGGTATGTCTACGTAATTAAATGTAAGAGGATTAAATTAAATCATATATTCAAATCAAGCCAAAGCTTGGCTTCGTTCATTTCAATAGTGTCCGCCCGTGTAGTGTTTCACAAAAGCGGACCGACTACATACAATTGTTAATACCGTTGAGTTTGCTAACTTTACAAGAACAATAAACAATATATTTTAGTTAAGTAATAGCATCGTTTGAAAGTAAATATGGTTTTTGTGCAGATTGGTTGAAATTACAAAATATTACCGAACGTTTGATAATAAGACCCAGGAAAAATTTTTTGCCAGCAAGCAACTATATTATGTCAGAGATAAAATAAAGAAAGATAGATACAATGTTACCTGAATAACAGATCCAAGTCTATCTAGATCGAGATCGAAATCAAAATATATTCTCAAGATCACACTTGGCGAGACGAGCGAGATTATTTATACAGCACATCAAATATCATCTTCGGAGAATAATGTTGTGACGTGTTTTTGCAGTAGCAGCATTTTATTTGGAAGTGAGCGATTACACGTTTCAAAATCTTAAAGACAAACTTAAAGATACTAGATGTGGAAACACGCCACTTAAGAGGATAAAAAAACCATAAATCTAATTTAAAACCTCGAATACTAATACACTTATAATAAAATGCAACCAAGGAGTCTTAAGAATAAACAGGTGAGCACTAAAGATGAGGAGAGATTTTACGAGAGCGCTGGAGGAGCTCGCAACTACCTAGTGTTAATTAATTGCTCCAACCACTAACCTAAACCAGTGTCCACCTCCGACCACAACACTGCGAACATTTTGTATCGGACCCGCTTCATTTGATGCACATTGTACTTTCCATCGACGACCATGTTCGACACCTGATCACAATGACAAATATAAATCTAGAAAATGTTTCTTATAATGCCGTGACGCTTCTAGTATTTACTGTCATTCACTCGTTTACTGTACTATAGAGTATAGTGTATATTAGACACTTAGGTTTTGGCAATATTCGTTTTTTTTTTTTTGTAGAAACGACGGTCTATGAATGAAAAATGACGATAATATAAAATCATTTAAAACAGGCTTGCACTCTTGGTAAATTACAATCCTCATATAGCCTTTGAAGTATACCTGCAGGTCATTAATTTGCTTTACGTCGTAACCGAAAGCTGGATGCTGGAAGAGCTAAACTCGCTTAGCCAAATATATGACGCAGTTATTCATATGAAAATCTATGTGTGGGAACAGATGATAAAACCGAAAATAAATCACCCTTTGTTGTTGTTTTGCACAGCGCAACAGTTCGGGTTAAGGTAACATGTGTTTTCCAACCTCGTTGATGTGGCAATATCGATGAACTTTTATGCATCCGTCATGTATCTGATTACTAGTTTATTAATAAAGTGAAAAATCATAAAAGCTTTTTAAACATACATAATGAAATAATAAACTGTAGCGACAGATTCGAAGCCGGCTCAAACACAAAGATACTCGAAGGCACTCAGAAATAAAACGGGCACTCGACACATCCGAAGCTTGTCGAAAGAAATGTAGGCCGTTCAGAGTTATTTCACCTCGGTGTTTATACGAGAATGACCCTTGTGTCGTCAGCATAAAGGTCCGAGTAGAGATAATATAAACTGGAACGGTTCGTCGAGCATAGAGCGTCTGAAGTCTAGTCACAAGAGTCTGTCTCCATGTGGGTATTGCGGTGTGTCTCCGGTATTGAAAGTTTGTCGTAAAATGTGAACGAGAGATAAACAACACTTCCGAACTCCCTGTATTCCCTAATAAATAAATGCGTAAACTTTCACAAAATCGGTATATAATTTTGGAGAAACTAAAGAAGTCTTCATATTTTTTTGTCAGAAATAGACTTTTTATGTAAGTTTATAAAGATAGCCTTAAATAAATCCCTACTAAACAATACATCGGTACTACGCAGCTATCTGGTTTGAATTTAGCGAGGTATTGTTGAATACAAACTACAAGGGAGCCGAGACGTTGGCTCCGATAAAGAACATTTCCCGTCGCTACACAACTTGGATATCGAAGGACCGCTTGTCCGCGTATTTATATTTTAAACTGTGTTTTCTATTAGTTTTTAAATTGGTTTCTGAAAAATCGATATTATAGTCAGTTAGTAATTGACCACTAACGGTTTCTACTGTTGGGCATGTTACTAGTAAACTCGCTTCGGTGGGTGGATTAGACTATAATCTACACATCACAAATCTAGTCAAACGTATGGGCAATAAAACAAAAAGTTACTATTTTAGTGCTTGATAAAAACCTAGTTGATCATCACAGAAACGAAAGCATTAGCATTTAGCCCATTAACGATTCATTCACCTTTTGAAAACTACGCAAGAACCCAAGTGGCGTTAATGACACAAGTTTGAGCTTAAATTAAACAACACAAAATAATCTAAAACACTTAAAACTTTTAACTAGTTAAGTGTTAACTAGTTTGGTCTAACATTAAATTCTCTTCGGTTCGCGCCTTAAATATGCAAAGTAAGGGCCACGTTTAATAAAACAATTTACTTCAACTACAACAAAACTAGTTTAATCACAAACGCAAATTCCTCCGTACATTTTGAACATATTATTCGGTACGGAGTTACGCTGCTAAGCGTTGCCAGATTTTTTTCGTGCCAAGTCGGGACTTTGGAACTTTTTGAGTGAAAAAGCGGGATTCTTCAGTCAAAAGCGTCCCGCTTTTGACTGAAGAATCCCGCTTAGAAAAAGTAAAAACATGTATAAAATCAAGTTTTTTTTTTTAATTTTTATATTTTTATTTGCGTTAAAATGACGTTTACGTGACAAATTGACAATAGATGGCAAAAGTAGCCAAAGAAAATCCACCCCTCTACCTCCCACACTCTTATCTTCACTACGCACCTTTCTTTGTCAGCACGCTGCACATACGTTCGGGCTTTCCCTGAAAAGCGAGACTGAGCCTGCCCCGCGCAGGACATTTAATTTTGATGAAAAAATCGGGACGTCCCGCCAAAATCGAGTCGTCTGGCAACGCTGGGAGTTAGTTATATTTGTATATAGAATAACACAAAAAGGGAAGTAATTATTTGTTCTTATTTACCGGCGGCGATTTAAGCCTAAATCCTCTTAACTTTAAGAAGAAACTCTCCCGGGTGAGCGGTCGTTTTGTTAATTGTGTTAATGCTTATCATGTTTAGGGTCATTCTGGTGATACTAATTATTAGAGGCACAATAAAAGCAACGTTAAAATAATTAACGATGAATATAAACATCACGAAGCTAAAGTTTTCCCTGCAATGAATGCCGCTGCGGTAATGAACAAAAGTGATAATGAGTGTATCAATTAGAGGGAGTAACAAATAGTTGAGCAGTCATACGCCGCTGCTCCTCGAATCCTCGTGATAAATGTTTTCCTGTGACTTTTCACGTTGTATCAAAAACTTTGTCGTTGAAGGATCTTCGCCGAGTTTGCAAACTTCTATTTGTTTCATAAATTTTCAAAACAAATTCTTTTTGAAACGAGCGTTATGTAAGGTTTGGAAAATGTAATCTGTTTTGAAACAATGACTTTCATATTTGTAGAGAATTATAAACAATCATCTTCCTACCACCTACGTACTGGAAATTATTTCTATACGTCTTTAAAAGTACTTAGTTCTTTGTTAGTCTTGTTTGGCCAAGAACAAAATCTACGCTATTGTGGAGTTATCAGTTATGACTTTAGATATGGAATGTGCAGCCAAACTCAAGCCAAAGAAAATAAGTATGACAGTTAAAAAGCATTCAGATTATGATAAAATAACGATAAATCCGAGGTTTCTGTGACACTTTAAGCCCACAAGTCAAAGCTAAGCACAGGGTCGTCTTACAGAGATCAGTCTCGGGAAAACATCTTAGCGCGGGACGGTCTTTCATATCGACGCTATAACTACGCTAAGCGGATTTAAACTGGTTTCAGAACTTGTACTACAATTTACAACTCCGTTAGCTACTTCCCTGAACAACCTTTTCTGATAATCTGCGTGCTGACAGGCCGTGGGCGGTGGGTGTGGGTGTAGTGGGGTGGGGAAAAAATGGAAAAAAATGTAGGTTCAGCGACTTAATTTTTTTTTTCCAAACAGTTGCTGTACTTCCTGTGCACCCAATTTTTTTTTAAATCGA
Source organism: Cyaniris semiargus (assembly GCA_905187585.1). Classification (NCBI taxonomy): domain Eukaryota; kingdom Metazoa; phylum Arthropoda; class Insecta; order Lepidoptera; family Lycaenidae; genus Cyaniris; species Cyaniris semiargus. Next base: position 24,351,961 of record LR994547.1, on the reverse strand, counting down.
TCAGGTGGTGGGAAGGGATTGCCAGCGTTAATTAAAAGTAGGAAAATTATTAATATTTTCATATGAGTTCAGCTGTGTTGACTTTTTTTCTGACGCGAGATTAGTTAGTAACTATGTAATCCCAAAAAAATAGCCAGACAAAAACATCGGTGGGAAGTTACCGAAAACAATTATTGTTGAAATCGGAGAATTTTCGTACAAAATCAAAGTTTTCTTAGAATTGTTTTCGGTACCTTCCCACCGATATTTTTGTCTGCCTATTTTTTTGGGATTACATACTAAGGATTTTATTACGTTCCAAAAAATTAAGCAAAGTCTTCGTGGTCAACGTTTCAGCTCACCTGAAGAAGCTGTTTACGCGTACACATCGGCCATTTTGATTATCCCAACTTCATAGTGAGTGAAATTATTTTTTTTTAAAACTGGTTTGAACGCATGCAAAAGCATATTAAATATCGCGGACAATTCTTAAAAAAATCGGCCAAGTGCAAGTTGGACTCGCGCACAAAGGGTTCCGTATCATAATAGAACAAAAATAAGAAAAAATGGTGTTTTTTGTATGGGAACCCCCCTTAAATATTTCTTTTATTAAAATTTTATTATTAATTTTTAAAGTATAAATAAAATTGAGTATTTTGTGAACATTTCAGGTCTACCTGTCTATCTGTTGCCTTCATTGATATCGAGCAAAAAATTGCAAAAAAAATCACGCTGGTATAGGAGCCCACCTTAATTTTTCATTTTGTTTTGTTTTTAGTATTTGTTGTTATAGCGGCAACAGAAATACAAAATCTGTGAAAATTTCAACTCTAACTATTAGGGGGCGTCCACAAATTACGTGAGGTGTTTTTTGTTTAATTTTCTGACCCTCCCTCCCCCCTGGTGAGATTTCATGAGATTTTATTCAACCCCCTCCCCCATGCCCAAATCTCACGTGAGATTTTTCAAAATGTGGGTTTCTTATGTACGCCATACACGCTACGGTTTACCGAAGAGGCCGCCTGTACAGGTAGGTATGCCTGCGCAGGCATCAGTCAAAAGTATTGATTTTCAATTTTGCTCCGGACGACTGCGCAGGCCTAAAACACTGCACAGGTCTATTCCCACACACGTTCCGGTCTACCTGCGCAGGTAGACCTCTCCGGTAAACCGTAGCGTGTATGGCGTACATTACGTAAACGCGTTGGATTCAGGATTGTTTGACAGTCAGTAGATGTAATATAACATCATGAATGAAATTATTACTTTTTTTCTTTCGAACGAAATAGTTAATGATCTTAATCGTATTACTATTACGCTAACGATAAAATCTTAAGCATACGTACAATCTGGATGAAATGGACCAAAATAGTATAATCTTTTTTGTAACAATGAGAAAAAAAAAATACGTGAGATTTGCCGAGACCCCCCTCTCCCCAACGTAAGATTAGATGAGATTTGGGTCGAACCCTCCCCCCCTTAAACACCTCACGTAATTTGTGGACGCCCCCTTACCGTTCTTGAGTTATAGCCTGGAGACAGACAGACGGACAGACATCGAAGTCTTAGTAATAGGGTCCCGTTTTTACCCTTTGGGTACGGAACCGTAAAAAACAATAAATGGTGATAATCTATTAGATTGTCTGTATTTATTTCAAACGACAAAACTAAAAAGGCAACCCTCGTAATAACCAATTTGATACGAAGCGTCGAAATGGAGACGTAACATTCGGATTCACAACGACGAATAATCCAAGAATTTCGACCTCGGCGCAACAGATTCGTAGATCGTGAGTATAATAGGAAAATCTTGACCTACAGCCCGTTAGTTCTGACCTCCTCGAGCATGAAAGCCAGTTTACGTTTGTTCTGGCTCCGTGTGTCGTGTATTAACCGTATTACGCCTTTTTCTTGGCCCTTTATAACTTAACTAGTTTTTGCTCGCGGCTTCGCCCGCGTAAATACAATAGTATAGTGTACTTTTGGGGATAAAATCTAGGCCAAAATATGTATCTGTATTAGCCTAGGCTCAAGCCTAAGCGACAACGACACCGCATTTAGCACAGTTCCTCTAGGATAACGTAATATATTTCCATGATGTCGTCATTGAATAGCTCCCCGAAATATGGCCGTTAAAAAACTCATCAGGTTTTCGGTCATACGATTATTTTATTTCGTTTTTACATCGATTCGAGGTCAGATTATTATTATTATGAGATAAGATTAGGGTCAGATTATTATTATCATTTCACACTCCTTGCTCATGGGCAATTAAATCCCGGACCTTTGCGTGGGGCCGAAGCCAACACGTAGAGGCCCCGTAACACAGTTTTAATCTAAATGTAGTGTGACACTAGCCGGCGACTCTCCCTGTCCGCACTATGAGAGTACGCCCAAGGAGAGCCAGCGGCCAGTGTAGGACTATTGCAGAGAATGGATACTAGAAATGATACCAGGCTATGGGGGTGAGGTGCTAGTGGACTGGGTAACTGGGACTATGGTAGGACTATGGCGTCTGCCGAATGCCGATACAACGTGGTAACATCCTACAAATGTTATAAAGGCGAAAGTTTGGATGTATGTATGTATGTATGTATGTATGTATGTATGTATGTATGTATGTATGTATGTATGTATGTATGTATGTATGTATGTATGTATGTATGTATGTATGTATGTATGTATGTATGTATTGATGTATGGATGTTTGTTACTTTTTCACGCAAAAACTACTGAACGGATTTTAATGGAACTTTACAGTAATATAGCTAATACTTTAGAATAACACACACACAATTTTAACCGATTTTCAAAATGGAGGAGGTGTTATGTTCGTTTTTTTTATGTTCAACGATTACTCCGCCGTTTGTGAACCGTGTTTTTAAAATTTTTCTTTTGGTGTGGTGACCTGATGAAGGAATCCATAAGAAATCGAGGGAACTCCTCAAAATTTATATGGAAACATGTGGTGACTTTGGTTTCGTGAGCAGTATTCTAAGCATATGCTACCAACAAGCAAGATTGCACCAAGGTATAACATGGTTCGGAAGATGCTGAGAGAACTCCTGACTCTTAGAGATACAAGTTTGGGAGTTTCGACGTTGTTTTAAGAACGGAAAGCAAATTACATTCATCATCATCATCATCACTACCATAAACCATTATAGAACCATGTATCGTCCCGTTTTGACTCTATTATTGGTACTTTTCATAGTCTTTTATTATAATATATCACTTAAACCGCGGGTAACACCGCGGGGCACAGCTAGTGTATCATAATGTTTGGTAGACGGTGACTCGCCAACTCTTTGAATGGGCCCCTCAAAATGGCCGCACGCACGGTGCACCGAGGCGGCAACATTGACAGAGCGGCTTGAGGCAGGAGAGGTGTCGCTGGACTTTAAACGCCGATCACTTGCATCCTCAGAGGGTCCCATCACGTCGCCCACTCGCCACTTACTCTTCACATCCTCCCTCCGAGCCGAAGCTCTTGCGACTCCACTCTGACCGGCCGGTTAAGGCAAGGCAGAGGTAGGGCCTGATTCTCCGTCAGTGTTTACTCCGGCCGGCCGGTGAAGGCAAGCCGGAGATGGAGAACAGGGGCTTTCCTGGGAGAACTCGGGTACATGGGGTCGCTACTCCCCAACAGCTCGCCACAAGCTGCCCTGCGGGCTTTATTATTATTATTAGATAGATGTCGCGCGAGGTCGGCGAGGTCGCAGACTCCAGACATTATACTAATTTCTACGAGGCTCATTAGCAATCTCATTATATTCGCCGATGAACGATACCGACACATAGCGATCACAAATGTGTTCGCGATAAATACGATTGATTCCACTTGAGTTGAGCTCTCGATATTTCTTTGTAATTACTTCACTATTATAATAAATTATATTCTCCTAGCACGATCGTTTCTCCTTCGACTATTTCTTATAAAGAATACACTACTTAACTTGTATTCTAAGCTACTTATTTTATACTTTCATAGTTCTTGTATTAAGTTTTTTTCAGTTTCCCAGCAACTTAGACCAGCCGTGCTAGCGTACGCCAACGAGAAATTTTGTCTACACGTTTTCACGATGTTAACTGGTTTATCTCTTCATCTCTATTGACCCTAACATGGCATACATTTTTTCTCGTACGTCTGTTGTCAAAATTAGAGATTTTGTTTTTTTTATATGTGCTATTTTTGTCTACATACTAACGAACTATATACGAACGAGAAATTTATCTCTCGAGTCTCGACGTACGCATGTTAGCGAAAAAGAAATATATATAGCTATCGACAATATCACTACGCTCGAGAGTGAGATATCCACGAGATATCTCGTTGGCGTATGCTAGGGGGGCTTAACTTAGCTAATCAATACCAGAAAAAATATGCATCAAACATGAGCGGTCAAGAGTACAGCTAAATATTGCGTTCCAAGTTTAAACTTGTAAGTTATAATTTATACTGTGACTCATTAGGTTCGCGTGCCTCAGCCTATAAATCCTTCCGTCTAAAACCTAAATTAAAATGAGATTTTACAGGGATTATAAATAATTTAATGTTAATAAAAGGCAATTGTTTCATTTAATCTAACAAAACATGCCACAAATCCGCAGGGGCTAATATGGCTTAAGTTGATGTTGATATTCTTGACAATTTTTATTTTCTTGCTGACAAATAGAAATTAAAAAAAAAAACCGCCAAACAACTTTAAAAAGTAATGAAACAATATTTAGTATTTACTGCCTTTAAGTTCAAATAATTCCTAAGTGTAAAGTAATATTTTAGTCCATAATTATTGTTGTCACGGTGTGTCGGGGACCGCCAAGTAAACTACCACCTACAACCGCCAAGTCGCTGATTATCTCGATTCGGTTCGCTGTGAACTGATCCTTAAACTATAATGTTATGTGACATCAAACATCTACATTAGCGGTCCCGCGGCACACATTGACAATAATTATGGACTAAAATATTACTTTACACTTAGGAATTATTTGAACTTAAAGGCAGTTAAAATATTATTTCATTACTTTTTAAAGTTGTTTGGCGGGGGTTTTTATAATTTCTTAATTTAATTTTATTTCATCCTTTTTAAACTTGTGTTGGTTATAGTGCAGAATAATTCCTGTCAACAGGATCATATACCCATGATTACCATCTATACTATCAACACTGAGATATAAGTACTACAATGACTATCAATGTCATTTTCGATGAGGCCGTTAAGATGAGCCCAAACATGAAACCTCTACTTTGGGTTCATACGAAGCTCGGCTTCTATAGAATTCAGGTGATGCTGCAGCAGCAGCATGTAAATATTTACTGTTTATCTACGTCTTGCTGATTGTCGCAATAAAAATGAGCCCAAACACGAAACCTCTGCTCTAAGTTGGTGAGGAGTTGGATATCCTATTGATTACCAGGTGGTGCTGCAGCACCAGGTAATTTTTCCATGTGTATACATATATTGTATATTCACAAATGTCATGAACTAGAATGAAATATTAAACCCAATAAACGACTGCAAGTTGCTAACGGCCTTTCACGAACCAGATAAACCGCGATTTTTCAGCACTGAGCAGGCTGATGATGATGAACTATAGCTAAGAACACTCTCGATGATGTCAGCTTTCAAACAAAAAAAAAACTAGATCAAAATCGGTCCACCCGTTTTGATGCTACGATACCACAGACACACAGACAGACACGTCAAACTTGTAACACCCCTTTTTTTGTCGGGGGTTAAAAATATGTCTAACGACCGTTCTTCACGCGAGACCATGAGTGGATACTTTGATAAAGGGGATTACCTTTCTATACTTACGTTTATTGTCGCATGTATCGGTACATCATAAGCCAACACGGACAGGCCACTAAACAATATTAATATATTTCTGAGTACCACCGAAATCGCCATAAAATTATCTCCAAAGCGTTATAACTATATTTTATCTATCTGTATATAATTTCACTGTACAATTTTCTAAGGCCACCCAGCTGTTATCTGGTAGGTCATGCTAATACACCGACTGCAATACATTAATTTTCCCATAACCATTGCAAACTAAAGGTCAGCAGTTTCGTGACATACGATTACTATTGAAATGAAAAAAAGAAGGTTCCACTGGCGAGATCGATAGCTAACATTTACGTTTGAGTTAAATTCTCCACGATACGATAAGTCGGTCACATGAATTCATTTATCGGGCGTCTCGAACTGTTTTATATTCCTCCTGCTCCCGAACAAACCTTTTTATTTTCAATTCTATTAAAATATACCTAAGTGACACAGCGGGGGCGACCGATCAGATCGATATAAATTTGTAGTTCGAGAGAGCTAGAGGGGTTTCATAAGCGACTCATTAATTTGCCGCCAAAATGAGACGATTAAAATAGATACGAAGTCACGATTTTCGAATATAATCTAGGAAACTAGAACAACATAAATGTTATATATCAATTCCTCCTATCTGTAGGAACGGGTTGCAAGTTTTTGGCATGGAGCTCCACGTAATAGAGAATTCGGTTTGGCAGATGAAGCTATGTATCGTAATAAGTTGGCAGCGCGTACATTACTTAAGCTCATCCGATTATATGAAATGGATCGGGAGATCGCGCGATCGGGATCGTTTAGCTATTCACATATTCATGAATCAGCCGATATTAGCCTGCTACGCATACATTAAGCGGCCTACACAATACAGTATACACGCAGTTGAAAATAAGTATTAATTTACGGGTATCTACGGTAACCGTTAACTCAAATAAAAGGTGGCAAGATATTTATCGTGGAAGAGGATTGACACCATAGTCACACAGGCAATCTGCGTAAGAGAACAACATACGACTCAGATATGAAAAAGTGAAATCCTTCTTCGAATAGAGATTTTCGGTCTCAAAAAATTTAATGAATATATTTAAATGACCCTCGTAAATATAACTTTCAATAATTCCGGATCTAAGCACTCAGCGCTCTATAGCTGTTAACCCTGATCGCATGAAACTTCGTACTCAGACGGGGCATGGCAATTAAAGCTTTCGCCAACTAGCGTTCTGCTTACTTTGTCATTATCGGATTAGATCGTTACAAACTTGAGCGGAGGGTTGTTCGGGGATCGGGAACAACCGCGGTTTATCGACCGTCACATTGTCTTGAATCTCAACCAATTTGTAGTAAAACCTTACTTCATAATTATTATAACAATATTTATATTTCTTTTACGTTATGACTCATGAGTTAAGACACTGATAATAAAAACTACGCTTAACATAGTTTTTATATTTCAAATGTGTTCATCATGTAGTATGAAAAGTCGCAGGTCACATTGTGTATAGAAACTGTCTATAACTTTTCAATGATATTAATAAATTAAAAAAAAAACCCCGCCAAACAACTTTAAAAAGTAATGAAATAATTTTTACTGACTTTAAGTTTAAATAATTCCTAAGTGTAAAGTAATATTTTAGTCCATAATTATTGTTGTCACGGTGTGTCGTGGGACCGCCAAGTTAACTACGACAACAGCGACTTTTGCATTTTGTATCGCTGATTGTTTCGATTCAGTTCGCTGTGAACTGATCTTTAAACTATAATGTTATGTGAAATCAAGCATCTACATTAGCGGTCCCCCGACACACCTTAACAACAATTATGGACTAAAATATTACTTTACACTTAGGAATTATTGAAAGTCAGTAAATATTATTTCATTACTTTTTAAAGTTGTTTGGCGGGGGTTTTTTTTAAATTTCTTAATTTATTTTAATTTTATGCTTTTTAAACTTGTGTTGGTTATAGTGCAGAATTGTTCCTATCAACAGGATCGTATCCCAATGAATACGATCTATAAATATCTTCTTGGATGAGGCCGTCAATATGAGCCCAAACATGAATCCTCCACCCTGTGTTCATACGGAGCTCGGCTCCTATACGCATACATATCGCAATTAAAATGAGCCCAAACACGAAACCTCTGCTCTAAGTTGGTGAGGAGTTGGGTATCCTATTGATTACCAGGTGATGCTGCAGCACCAGGGTCAACTTTCCATTAATTCATAATTAATTCATAAGTGTCACGAACCAGAATGCAAAATATAAAACCCATCAAACGACTACAAGTTGCGAATCGGCCTATCACGAACCAGTAAAACCGTGATATTTCAGCAATGAGCAGGCTGATGATGATTAACTATAGCTAAGAACACTCTCGATCATGTCAGCTTTCAAACAAAAAAAACTAGATCAAAATCGGTCCACCCATTTGGATGCTACGATGCCACAGACAGACAGACAGACAGACAGACAGACAGACAGACAGACAGACAGACAGACAGACAGACAGACAGACAGACAGACAGACAGACAGACAGACAGACAGACAGACAGACAGACAGACAGACAGACAGACAGACAGACAGACAGACAGACAGACAGACAGACAGACAGACAGACAGACAGACAGACAGACAGACAGACAGACAGACAGACAGACAGACAGACAGACAGACAGACAGACAGACAGACAGACAGACAGACAGACAGACAGACAGACAGACAGACAGACAGACAGACAGACAGACAGACAGACAGACAGACAGACAGACAGACAGACAGACAGACAGACAGACAGACAGACAGACAGACAGACAGACAGACAGACAGACAGACAGACAGACAGACAGACAGACAGACAGACAGACAGACAGACAGACAGACAGACAGACAGACAGACAGACAGACAGACAGACAGACAGACAGACAGACAGACAGACAGACAGACAGACAGACAGACAGACAGACAGACAGACAGACAGACAGACAGACAGACAGACAGACAGACAGACAGACAGACAGACAGACAGACAGACAGACAGACAGACAGACAGACAGACAGACAGACAGACAGACAGACAGACAGACAGACAGACAGACAGACAGACAGACAGACAGACAGACAGACAGACAGACAGACAGACAGACAGACAGACAGACAGACAGACAGACAGACAGACAGACAGACAGACAGACAGACAGACAGACAGACAGACAGACAGACAGACAGACAGACAGACAGACAGACAGACAGACAGACAGACAGGCAGAGAGTCGGGGGTTAAAAACATCGATTACTGCGGTTATTATTAATACACGAAGCGAGTCCACAACGACTGTTTATATTGACAAAGGCTCCTCAATTAATTTATTTACACTACAATTCAATACATTCCCATTAGTAATTTCGCTGCGTTGCACTTTATTATTGTATTATGAATTGACGTCATTCACGTAAGCCATTTTTAAACTGTTTATGGTCGGAGCGCACGAAACACATGTAACTTAAAATGTATACTTTACGTCAGCCGGTGAGTAAGCGACTGCTCAATAATCTAACTTCGACCGCTGAGGTTCCTACTGCTGGAGGGAGGTTTAATTTCAATAAGGGAATGGGATGGCTGGAACATTAAAACACTTAGGCAAGCATGGTCGCTTGCCTGACAAAGATTCTTGTCGCTCCTTACTCAAACTTTCTTAGTTCAAGCAATTATTGTAGTCACGTCGCTGTAATTTCTTTCTATGATATATTTTATCAAAACAAAGTTTGCAAACATCGGCCTAATCGTTTTGAAATAATAAAATCGTTAAAAATTGGAGCCGTATCGAATCGAAAACCGAATTGCTAAAGTCAGCTTTTGTTTGTTCATTAGTCAGGTTTCACTTAGTCGACAAAACCGAAATACCGACGTTTTCCGACTTCCGTATACAACTGTACATTGTACAACATCAGTGAAATGTTTAGCAACTTGGTTACATTTCCAATTGTTCGGTGACAGCGGTCACGAGCTTGTTATGGCGTCAGTTCGGTCAGGTTCACACTTCACATCAGGCTTATGCCAGAACGATGGCATGGAAAACACCATACGGGCTACACCAGCCTTTCCCAAAGTGGGCGATAACGCCCCCTTGTGGGCGCTAAAGGTCTAAAGGGGGTGGTGTGGGACCCAGAAAAAAATGGGGGCATTATGTAGAGGCTTGGGGGGTGATTTATGTCATCTGGATGCATTTTAAATTGAAACAATGGGGGCGCTAAAACATAATTCGTTCTCAAAGTGGGCAGTGGACAAAATAAGTTTGGGAACTCCTGGGCTACACGATTATCCTCCCGTCATCCCGAGTCAGGACTGAAATGATGTGAGAACACGCGCCCCATCGCGCCTCGGAGGTAACACCACCAATTTCAGACGCACGTCAGTAGGGAATTATTGGGCATTCTGTCCCACTTGTCCAACCAAAAGTTGGATAGAATTGTCTGTCCTGCAAAGAATCACTTAAATTAGAATGTGTCTGTCCTGCAGTTGAAATGATTGGGCATTCTGTCCCACTTTTGTTCGCTCGCGGTGCATAAACGAACAGGAGGGCATCCTGTTCCGACACACCGAACCTCCGTTCGCTCGCGCTCACTTCGGTGTACTCGGTGTGTCAGGATGCCCAATAGCTCCTGTTCGTTTATGCACCGCGAGCGAACAAAAGTGGGACAGAATGCCCAATCATTTCAACTGCAGGACAGACACATTCTAATTTAAGTGATTCTTTGCAGGACAGACAATTCTATCCAACTTTTGGTTGGACAAGTGGGACAGAATGCCCAATCATTCCTGTTCGTTTATGCATCAAGTGATAAAAAATAGCTTCTCATCGATGATTGGATGGTTGAAAGATCTAGCTAGCTATTATAGGAACATTTAATTTCGTATGTTTGAAGTTATCTGTTTATATGAGTCAACACACTGCATGATTATCATTTTGTCATAATCCACTAATCACAGTGGTCGATTGGATTAAACAGTTATGAAATTTCTGAAACAAAAAGAATCACTTAAATTAGAATGTGTCTGTCCTGCAATTAAAAATGAAGTTAAGCGACACGGAAATTTACTACCAAATACCATTCGCAGTATTGTTTGTGGTCCCTCAAACTGTGGGAAAACAAACTTAGTAATCAGTTTGTTACTACACCCGAATGGTCCACGATTCAGAAACCTTTATGTGTATTCAAAGTCTTTGTATCAACCTAAGTACGTCTTTTTAGAAAAAGTATTGGAAAAAGTTGTGGATACATCGTATCACAAGTATAATCATAACAGTGAAATTTTAAGTCCAGAAGAAGCCTTACCTAATTCTATCATCATATTTGACGATGTTGCATGCGAAAATCAAAATAATATACGTGATTATTTTGCTATGGGTCGTCACAAAAATATTGATTGCTTTTATCTTAACCAAACTTATACTAAAATACCCAAACAACTAGTAAGAGATAATGCCAATCTCATCATATTGTTTAAACAAGACGAGATTAATCTAAGACACATCTACGATGAACATGTAGGGTCTGATATGACGTGGTCGCAATTTCGTGAAATGTGTTCAACTGTGTGGAGTAAACCGTACAGTTATGTGGTAATCAATAAGGATTGTGAACGAAATAATGGTTGTTACAGAATGAAATTTGATACATTTATAATAGTGGATTAATTTATTCTATAAAGCTTATACGTACCCCACTATGTAGTAGTACAACTTGAGACATCAATCAGAGTAGAATTCTTAACATGGAGCGGAATCTTAAGGAACAAATTGTGAAATCAGCGTCTGCAGTGAAAAGAAAGGTAGAAATGATAAAAAATACTAAAAACACAAATGACATGGTACTGGAGACGATATTTCAACCGATCGTCAGTCCGCTAAAATTATTAGCAAGCAAAACTGAAAAAAAACGTCATGACGAAGACGAAAAAGAATCTTCAAAATATGGTTCACATGAAAAAGAAGAATCTGAGACGGATCTTGATGATGAAGAAAATTCAGATAATGACGACTTTAATTCTAAAACACCTGACAAAACGCTTACTACATCATCTTCTGAGGATTATGATATCCATGAGAACTCATTTAAATCTATTCAATCCTCACCAAGTATCGCAAACGATTCCTTGTCTTGGTCTGCATCGCCTGAAGCGCTGAAAGAAGATATACCATATGGAGTAAGAAGTGAACGAGGAAAACTTTGGCTAGGCAAAACCCGTTTACACGATGATGGAAAAGTTCTGAAAATTGGAAGCCGCTCTTTAAAAAAAACTTCTGGTCTGGCAGAATTGTTGTACAAAAAAAAACCTAATTTAGATATTATTACAGAGGAAGACTTACAAAATTATAAATTGCTACTCATCGACACTAATGCACATAAACGTAACTGGAAACCATCGAACCAAATAAATGGTAATAAAGGGTTCAAATATACTCACGTGATAAAGCCACTATTTAAATTCGCTAGAAATAATACCAGTAGCGTAGAAAGTCTTCAGCGAGGTGAAGGAATCGACATTTTGAAAGAAGTTAAGAAAGACACTGATTTAGTATACTGGAATGATCCTAATGAGTTAGTTGAGAGACTGAAAATATTATGTGCATCTCAGGCGGCTGGTAATACGGGATTAGATAATGAAATTAATGCCATACTTGAAGAAATGAAAGAAGCTGGTATCATTAAAAAAATGAAATATATAAGGCTGCCATCAGGAAAATTTAGCAGTTCTATTACACTATAGAACCTAGCAAGACGGCAATGAATATAGACAAATTTGGTCATCACGTTCATAAGCGTTTACGATTATCTGAATTTTCTGAAATTCTTAGCGATACATTGGTAAGGTCCGATACAGGGGAATTCGATTTAAAGTCATCGAAATTAAAAGGGGTGCAAATTCCAGAAAAAGACGACGAGGCTGTGAATAAAGAATACGTAGATAAAAGTGTCCAAGCCCTTAAAAATGAAATGATGAAAATCCAAAGTAATGTCAGAAACTTTCTCCATAGTTTAGAAAAAATTACTACTACAAATTTAAGTAAAATGTACTACACAAAACAAGAAATCGATAACATGATTGCAGCAAAATCTGTTCAGAATGAGTAAACAAGATATAGTAAATGAACTACACAGAGGAGCGAGACGAAACTTCGTTCGTCGACATACGGTCATTAAAGGTCTGGATGATTTATGGCAAGCTGACCTAGTGGACTTACAAAAATATTCGTCGATTAATAAAGGATTTAAATATGTTCTCATAGTGATTGATGTTTTATCAAAATACGTGTGGGCTAGACCGTTAAAATCAAAATCTAAAAAAATTGTATCAAGTGCTATGTGCAGTATATTAACAGAATCCACACGAAAACCTAAAAACTTACAAACAGATCTAGGTACAGAGTTTTATAACGATTCTTTTAAGCATTTAATGAAAACTTATAACATAAATCATTATTCCACATTTTCTGTAAAAAAAGCTTCTATCGTCGAACGAGTAATAAGAACTATAAAATCACGTCTTTACAAATTATTTAGTTTATGTGGAAAATATGAATGGTATAAAAATAATTTAAGGTCCGTTGTGCAGAATTATAACAATACTGTGCACCGCATTACAAAACATAAACCAATAGACGTTAACAGTTCAAATCAAAATACAGTTCGATTGAATATTATCAAAAGCCAACAGCCAAAAAAAGTACGCAAAGAATCGTCTTTTCGAGTTGGCGATTTTGTTCGTATAAGTAAATACAAAGGCGATTTTTATAAAGGCTACACCCCTAATTGGTCAACGGAAATATTTCGCATCATAAAAGTCAACGAAACTAGTCCTCAAACGTATCAATTACAAGACAAACATAAACAAAACATTGTTGGTTGTTTTTATGGAAAAGAATTACAAAAAACTAAATTTCCTGATATTTATCTTATCGAAAAAGTTCTAAAGAAAAGAGGCAACAAACTTTTTGTGAAGTGGTTAGGATTGGGTGCCGAAGAAAATAGTTGGATAGATAAAAGTGAATTAGTTATTTAGATATATAAAGCACATAATCAGTGCTATATCACAATACATACTTATCAATGAAGGAAGGCAGTGGTGTAATCAATAACTTGATAGACCATTTACCGTTTGAGTTGCATTTACCTGGATATCAATTTTGCGGTCCTGGGACGAAACTTCAAAAACGAATACTACAAGGCGATCGAGGAGTTAACAAATTGGATGAAGCTTGCATGCATCACGATATTGCTTATATAAATAAAGATCCTAGTGCTCGACGTAAAGCTGATTTAGAACTTTTGAGTATGGCAAAGAAGAGGTTGAAATCAAAAGATGCTGGTAAGGGAGAAAAGATTGCCTCGTGGATAGTAAAAAATGCTATGAAAACAAAAATCAGAGCTGGAAGTGGTATTAAATCATTTAAGAAGGGTATTAAAAAAATACATGCTCATTTAAAAAAACTTAAATCCAAGGATCATCACTCTGCTATAAAATATGCGTATGCAGCTGCGAAAAAACTGTTCAGTAAAAAGAAAGGAATATGTTTACCACGTATAATTCCACTTCCAAAATGTGGTGGACTTTTACCGCTTATTCCTATTTTTGCGGGATTGTCGGCGTTAGGTTCATTAGCAGGAGGTGCAGCAGGTATAGCCAAAGCCGTTAACGATTCTAAAGCAGCACAAAAGAGTCTCCAAGAATCTGAAAGACACAACAGAATGATGGAAGCGGTCGCTCTTGGAAAAGGATTATATATTAAACCTCATAAAAAAGGAGCAGGGTTATATTTGAACCCATCAAAAAACTAATTAGGCGGCTGCCCAGGCGTGCGCTTACGAATTTAGACATATTGGAGTATGCTGGTGAAATTCCATACTTTCGCGGCGTTTACATGAGAGATACGTTGCCTTTAAAACCTAGAAAAATAGAATGTGGAATTGTAAATTTAGATAGTAATGTGAATCCTGGCACACATTGGGTAGCCTATGTAAAACAAAACAGCTACGTAGAATACTATGATAGCTTTGGTAATTTAAAACCACCATTAGAACTGATGAAATATATGAATAATTTGCCCATAAACTATAATTATAACAGACATCAAGCATTTGGAACAACAAACTGTGGTCATCTATGTATTAAATTTTTAAAAAAATATTGGAAGAAACATTTAAATAATATTAAAAATAAATAAACGTGTCAGTATCAAAATGTCTTTCACTGTATCTATAACCGGGAGCGGAGCCTCTTTGACGACAAACTATTCTCCGACGTTGGAACTTCTTGGAGACTATGAATGTGGTCTTTTGTACTTTTCAACTTTTAACTCTATACCTAATATTGATGGACGAAACAACAAGTTTTATTACGGTGACAATGAAATGATCGAAATTCCTGAAGGGTCCTACGAGCTTCAAGATATTTGTGATTATTTGAAAACTAACATAAAAAATACATTGCTAAAACTGAGATGCAATAATAACACATTGAAAACAAATATATTTTGTTCTAAAGACGTTCATTTTAATAAAGATGATTCAATTGGGAACATACTAGGCTTTGGAATGGAAACAATAAAAGCTAATATAAGCACTGATTCACAGTATCCTGTCAGCATTCTATCAACAACTATCGTGAGGATTGAATGTGATGTAGTTAGTGGTTCATTTGTGAACGGAAAAGCAAGCCATATTATTTACGAATTTGTTCCTAATGTACCTCCTGGATATCGAATAATAGAAATACCAAAAAATTTAATTTATTTTCCAGTCAATCAAACTTCTATTAGTTCCATCAATATAAGACTGTTAGACGCTGATAACAAAGAAGTAAATTTACGAGGTGAAGAGGTACAATTGTATTTACATTTTAGAAAAAAATGATAAATTTCCATAAAACCCCTGACATATCAAATGTCCAAGTCAGTCCTAAAAGATCTTCTCGCAAAGACACACGACAGCAGTTAAAAAAGAAGCTTACTAAAAGCAATAAAGAATACCTCAAACTAATTGGTTTAATAAAATGAATA
The DNA here is from genome assembly GCA_905187585.1 of Cyaniris semiargus. Taxonomy (NCBI): domain Eukaryota; kingdom Metazoa; phylum Arthropoda; class Insecta; order Lepidoptera; family Lycaenidae; genus Cyaniris; species Cyaniris semiargus. The sequence goes on along the minus strand of LR994547.1, from coordinate 24,336,089 downwards.
TTTTAAACATATCTCAGCAAACCTCATACGACAACAGCATCGAAAGTTTTGAGTATCATTCATACAAACCGTACGTAACAAGTTTCAACAAGAATGATGAAATACGAATCCCCATCAATCAACAAGACCTATATGTGCTGCCTTCGCTCAGCAGTTTGTATATCGAAGGCAAAGTAATTGTCTATAACAGGACAACTAAAGAAAAGGTTTCAAATATACATTTCGTTAATAATCCAGCATTATTTCTATTTCAAGACATAAGATATGAATTAAATGGAGTAGAAATAGATAAAATAAAAAACGCTGGTGTTACTACGACCATAAAGTCTTATCTGTCCTTAAATCAAAACGAATCAAAATATGCTCGAGTTTGGGGGTGGTCGCCAGAAGGTATAAATAATACAAGTGGTGAATTTTCTGTATCCATTCCTCTAAACAAGATTTTAGGATTTGCGGAAGATTATGAAAAAATTATCATTAACTGCAAACATGAGTTAGTGTTGCTTAGATGTAACACTAACCTTAATGCAATCAAGTTGAAAACAGGAGAAGTTTTGGAAGATATTGTTATAAGTAAAATTATCTGGAGAGTACCTCATATTAAAGTATCTGATCGCGAAAGAATAAATTTACTAAAACAATTAGAAAAAGATCGAGCTATTCCATTAGCATATCGTAACTGGGATTTATACGAGTATCCATTACTACCCAAAACTCGTAAACATACTTGGTCCATTAAAACTTCATCTCAAATAGAAAAACCACGATTTGTTGTATTAGCTTTACAAACCAACCGCAAACAGAACAGTGAATTGTCGATGGCGGAGTTTGATCACTGTCACGTACGTGATGTAAGAGTGTTTTTAAATTCGTCATACTATCCATATGAGGGATTAAACGTCAGTTTTACAGAAGACAAATTTACTTTATTATACGAACAGTATGCTAGATTTCAACAGTCGTATCACGGACGTCGGTCAGAGCCGTTGATGAGTTTGAAAGAATTCAGAGACGTTGCTCCCTTATTCGTTATCGACTGTTCGCGACAGCACGAAACATTAAAAGGGTCAATCGACGTGAGAGTAGAAATCGAAACAGACCAAGAAATACCCGATCAGACAGCTGCATATTGTCTGATATTAAACGACTGCATATTTGAGTATAAGCCTTTGAGTAATATCGTTAAGAAAATATCATGAATAGTAATACAATAATCGTTGACTTACAAGGATTTAAAAATAATAATAACGACTTTTTAGTAAAAGAATTATGTATAGCCACTCGACAGCATACACATACATTTTATGTTAAACCACCATACCCATTCTCAGCGCTAACCGATGATGAAAAAAAGAATGTTCGGTGGTTAGAAAGAAATAGAGGGTTTCGATGGAGCGAAGGCTATATCGATTATAGAGAATTCAGAAGAATTATTAAGCCTTACTTAAAAGACCGAAACATTATCGTAAAAGGTGAAGAGAAAGTGAAATGGGTGAAAGAACTGTGTGATCATAATAATGTTGTAGATATAAGTTACAAAGACATTCCAAGATTTGACATTCTGTTCGATCTGTATTGTAAGGACAAATCGTATAACTGTTTTATTCATAAGAAGTATTGTGCATTAAAAAATGTATTATGTTTAAAAAAATGGTGTTTAGAAAATAATGTACACTTTCAATAAAAAATACCTTATATTTATTGCTTTTTATTTAAATAATTAAAGTTGAATGAAATAGAAATAAAACAAATATATTCACATCATACATTTATTTAAGCAATAATTACGTACACATTAATTTACAAAACAAACCCTAACTTATATTATTTTCATACAAGTATATCTTACAATTTTATCGACTTATTCATTCTAAAGTCTATTGCGACCCTACAGCTAAAACAAATACTTTATACCAAAGTAAACTAAAACCAATTCGTATAACTGTAATTACATATTTTTTTTGATATATTACTGACTAACTTCTCGGTTTGGTCCATTATTTCATCACCGTTTTCATTTACAACATATTGTGCGGATAACAAAAAATTATCATCGTCTATACTGTCACAATGTTGCTGGGATCCATCTAAATCAAACACTGAGATCTTTATCAGACGGAAACCTTTTTTGGGAACGCTGTTTACCACAAACGAATGAACTGGAATATGCAGTTTACTTAATGCACTTTTAGAAACACATTTTTTTCTTAATTTTGCTGGACGACGTTCCCGAATCTTAGCGTTCGGCTTTTGCTGAGCTTTCATTTTTAAAAACTCTTCCGTAAATCCTTCCAAAGGATCTTGAGCATACTGGAAAGTATCCCCATATTCATGTAGGTAGACATTGTCTTCGGATGTAGCAGTCATATCTTTTACGCGTTCCATTATCTGTAAAAAAAAGAAAATATTTAACACCAAATCAGAAATCTTTACAATTAACGATTATTTTATGTATTTTAATGACTTAAATCAATAATAAATCAACTTACCGTTGTGTAGTCAGGTCCAAGACTGTATTACCAAAAATACGTAAATTATGTACACGTGAGTAACTATAATATAAGTTAAGGTTTGTTTTGTAAATTATGTAGACGTGATTAACTAATTACAGTGCTTGTCGACGCAAGAATGAATACTAAAACAAAGTCTTCACATTATTATAATAGTGATTGCAACATGTATGTGGTATTATCATAAATGAGGACTCATGTTACAAACTGTACCGCGCGTTCATATACGTCGTAGGTTGTACTACCAGGCATGCGCGCGCGGCACGTGTGGATTAGGATTATGTCGGCACTACATATAGGCGAATGCGTTGGCCGACGCGCTGGCCCAGTGCCGCCTCCCCACAAGATGGTATATAGATACCTACCGCCAACGCGCGAACGCCCGTTCTACACATTGGGCCAGCGCGCTGGCCAAGGCGTTCGCCTATAATATGTAGTGCCGACATTACTCAAGTATAGCATGTTTCAACTTGATAAAACCTTACGTTACTTGAATTTAGCATCAGCCTGCAGGTTTGCTTGCAAAATCTATGTAGTCGTGAAGTAATAAATAAAACAATTAATGTATTTAATAATTGATATTTTATTTCTAAATCTACATAATAATTATTATATACATACTAAATACACAGGTTATGCTACGAAAGTAAACAATACAAAGAATTTCTTAATTAGGTACAGCTTATTAAATCTAGTTAAAAGTTAAATATACTACTGTGACCCCATGCTCTAGTTGAAATTTTATCTTTAGATATGACTCTCTTGTCATCATCACCAGACAGAGCAACTTTCTTCACAGCACATGTATACAACTCATGTTTTATTGACTTAAATAAAACATTTGTTTTGTGAACAATGTTGCCTTCGTACAGAGTTTTTTGGTAATCAGTAACATTGAAATTGCTGACAATATTTTTCTTAATTCCTTTCGCTTTTTTGATTGTGCTATTTATGGTTTTAATACAATATAACTTTGAACGAAGGCCTACAAATTCACTTATGATTTTACCCGCCATTTCATCCTTGAACAAACCAGGAACTTTTTTATTTTGAATGGGTAAATCATATTGATTACTATTACAAAAATTACTAGTATCAAAGTAAGGCAAAAAATGTCTTTTTATGTCATCATAAAAATCATGGGTCCGTATATGATATACAAAACTATCAGTGTCCGTGTAACACATTTGTACATTATTTTTATAAAAAGGTTTAATAACAGAGTAATGAAAGTTATACATATGACTTTTTGACAATTCTAGTACGGTAAAACCAATGTATATTGGTTTATCCAAAATTATTTGATCAGGGTTTAATTGTACCGCAACTAGATTTTCAGTAAAAATCGTCGCGCTATGGAAATTTGGACGAGCGATAAGCTTTTGTGCACAATGCCTTTTCTTAGTCACATTATTATTATCAACCCACTGATTAACTAAATGCACATTGACCCTCTTCTCATTATTTTCTAAAGTTTTTCCAAACACACTGTTATTCAAGAGTTTGAAAAAGTCTTGTTCAAATGTTGAGGAACTTTTTTGCCTCAGAGCAGTATTCAAATCAATATATTGTTTTAAATATGCGCTTTGTCGAAAACTAATCACTCGATGAATTTTCTTTAATATTAAACCATGTTTTAAACATGTTTGCAAGTGAATGTAATGTATAACATACTTAAATTTATCATATAAATTTGGAACTAGTTTGAAAGTTTTCCCCCCGGGTGGAATGCATTTTTCAGAACAAAATGGTAAATCATTATGTAAGTTATGTAAATGTTTAGGATATTGTAAATCCACTTCTAGAATATAACCACACTCTGCATCGATCGGTATTTCGGTTATATTTAATTTGTTGATTTCTTGTTCATTAAGAAATCTGAAATCTGATAATGGTAAATATTGACACATACTATATCCATATAAATTATTACAATCAATATAAGTGACGTAGGATGGAGATTCTGATGGTTTGTAATTTTCTAAGTAAGGATTATTTGCTTTTGCATGTCTATGAGAGCACAGACATACTCCTCCCCTGATACCACTCTGTAACATGCGCAACATCGACAAGTCATCGATAAGTTCCAATTGTATTCCTGTTTTTAATAACATCGCATCAAAAGATAAACTGGGTGCTGTTAAGTAAAAAGCTGGGTCTAATTGATAGTGTTGCTTGCAAGTCTGTCTAAAATTTTCAAAGATATCTGCCAGTAAAAGCACATCAGTTTTTAGATATAAATCCGTATAACTACCTAAATCTTTGATTTGAAATGTTGACCAAATTAAGCACGCGTGCTGGTAATCCTCATCAGAAATATCATGATCAGTTAGGGAACTATAAAAGCATTCTTTTGGGGGTAGACTTTTTTCGTCATACCGCTTCCACGAGTTCATATATTCGTATGGATAAATGCCTTTACGAGTGAGTAACTGAAATTCATCTTCATCGGGGAAATGATTTTGTAAGTTTTTAAACATTTCCGGTTTTAATGTCTCTGACAATTTGCTTAAGCTTGTTCCCAAAAACTTAAATGAATCAACGAATCGAAGTTGAAAAAACTGATTATTCGTAACTGGTACAAATTTGGTAAATGAGATGTAGTTTTCTTTGGTTTTAGGTATTATTTTAATATTACCAGGAACCTCACCTAATGCTTTTATAAAAAGATGACAATCATAACCAGCTAAGTTATGAAAAAAAATGGGGACGAATGAAGGGCGTTTATACTGTAAATTACAAAACGGATGCGCAGCTCCGCGGTAACGACCAGTAACGTGACAATGGTCACGGACTTTGTCCGAAAAAATAAAATTTTCACAAATATGACAACGTGTGGCATTATCAAAGTCAGACTTATCCGCCATAGAAAATATCATAGGGACAGGTGTACTAAGTATATCAAATATTTTTTGTACGTCTTTAAGAATCGAATCTACAAACTGCTTATCACAACCAGGTCCTCGATATGATACGTACCGATTGTAACTAGGGTCATCACGACAAACAATATAATAACCAAAAGCTATAGGTAAATGTTGGTGTAACGTAGTCGTATTTTTGCTAGAAGAACAGTTAGCTTCAGTATGGGTTTGTAGCATCGATTCAAAATCTGCGTAAATACAAAATGGCATGTTTTGTTTTCGAGCATAGTTTTTAAATTTAATTACTGAGCCCTTATTTGGGAGGACAGTTACAACGCCTCCACATAAATGGTTTTCAACTTCTTTAGAAGTACTGAAAAATATCAAGCACAAATCACAAAAGTACAATTTGCTGTGATGAGATGTAACTTGGCTTCTAAACAGTCTAGAAGGTTCTTTGATCAAACAATAATGAGAAGTGTTATTATTTTCTAAATACAACAAATGTATAATTTTCTCGTTGCATGTTTTATTAATGTCTGATTTATACAACGGCCCAACAATAGTTTTACTTTTTTTTAAACCATAAATTATGAACTTAATATTAGGATTATTTTTTTCAAAAATTTTAATGTCATGGAAAGATACAGGAAAAAACATTCCATTTATATTAAATAATTCACGAAAATTAGGATATGACGAAATTCTTTCAGGATGATTTTTAGCTGGATATAAGGCTGCTGTCACACACCATAGAAAGCAATGCTGATCTTTATTCATAATATTTAAACACGCCTTTTTAGCCTGAATTGATTTGGGTAAACTGATAAAACTCGAACCGCTAAGTGGTTGATATTTATTGATATTAATCTCAATGTATAAATTATTTAAAAATGTCCACCCACTGTCACGATCCTCAAATTCCTCTATACTAGTTTTTAAATAACTAACTGTTTCCAAATATATTTTTTCAAAATCATAATTACTATGTAATATTTTATTTTTGGTTCCAAAAGATTTTATTTCTTGTGAATTATCATTGAACTTCAAAAACGTCCCAAATAGTTCGAAATTAACCTTAACACATGAATGTTTAATAAGGTTTTCATCTAAAAGAGATTTTAACTTGTTACGAATTTCGGAAAAAAATATATCTACTGAAGCTAACTGAAGTTGATCAAGAGGTAATATCTTATAAGTTATAATACGATTACGAAATGCAGAGCTGACGATTTCTACACCATCACTGTATTCTATTGTCTGTCTACTTTTTCTATGTGAATTACTTCGCAAATGACCTACCCATGATTTACTATGTACAGATATGTTACACGTCGAACAGAAAGGCATTTTATTCTATTAAAAAAGACAATGCTATCAAAACAATAATACAGTAACCGATACTAATGTAAAAAAATTAAAAAGGTTATAAATCTATTCTAGTATATTAAAAAAGAAAATTAATATCTACTATAAATTGATTAACTGTAAACCTACTTAATAAAATTTATTTTTTGTCACTGTAATGGATGGGCTCCGACTCCTCAAACTCAGTAAAAGCTTGTCCTAAGAAGTCTTGCAGTGCCCCCCAAGACGATGATGACTCGTCACACTGGAGCTTTACACTTACCAGCGCCGTCTTGTATCGCACATTGGCAGCGTGAGACACGTAGTCCGATTTTTTGTAGATCTTGAGGTCCACAAAATATTCGCCACCGGTCTTCGCAGTCCGACGAGACGTTCCCGTAGAAACTCGGCTGGCGAAGCTTGATATTATTTCCCCGCAACGAGATTTGGGTTCACTGCAACTAGCTTCCTCAGCCCGCAAGATATTGAATAAGTCCGGTCTCCTTGTTCTGTAAAAACACAAAATTAACATATTATTATCATTAAAATACAATAATCGAGAATAAATATTAGTAAGAAAACAAACAAAATAGGAATAAGTGTATTGCACATTCACTTTTGACTGTAAACAATTAGGTGCCTAGTTTTATCAGACTTCAACAGGATACTGAATTAAGTTTTGATAAATAAAAAGTAGGAAATCATTGTAACTATGCAAACTGAATTATCGTGGTTGGGACTGTGTTGACAGTTGGCTATTACAAAGACAGTTAAAAACCAGCAGAAACAGAAATAGAATTTCAGCAAACGTAAAGTAGGTAATAATAATCGAACATACCGTGTAGTGTTAAATTCGTGCGGGGACGAGTATTTTCGCTTTCGTCGAGCACTTTTGTCTGATGAGGTGCGGGTCAACTCCAGCGGAGGAGATGAGTCGAGTTGCTTTTCCAAGCCAGCCTTGCGTTTGCTGGTTGACGCCTTTGACTTCTTTTTCGGTGCTGCCGATACCACAGATGGGGCCTCAAACTCTGAATCGGACCTATTAAAAAAATAAAATCATTTATTTCGGGTTTCTAAGACCCATAACATTACAATATTTACATTTAAAAATTTCGTTATAATATTATCATTAAAATTAGTCATTACATTAAAACTACAATACATTTATATTTTATTAAACAATAAAAATTTAATAAAAATTGTAAAGTTAAAATTATTGTTTTTATAAAATAATAAAAATAAAAAGAATTTAAATTATTTTTTTAATAATTAAAGAAGAAATTAATATAAATTATTTTACCATCTTGATGAATTAGTCACAAAAAAAGAGTAATAATATTAATTCAATACTCACTAACATTTTAGTTGAAGTTGAAGACTGGTGCGAAGCCACTTGAAAAGTTGTGACTTGTTCCAACATGCGTCGACTTTTATTGTTGGAAAACGGTCTTTGTCATCAAAAATGTGTAATAGTTGTCAAGCGCGAGTTGATATGTGCGTATGTTTGTCCGTTTTAATGTTATCAATTACATCATCATTGATCATTACTATGTAAAACATATGAAATATATAATTGTAAAAGAATTAAATAAGATAATTATATTATACGTTTCTTTAATAGATATATATGTAATTTCCATCGATTTTGACATAAATTTAATGTTATATAATTTTGCTTGATTTTAAATAATAATTAATAATATGGAATGTAAATTTTCTGAAATAAATGGTTTGATTTGATTTGACTGATCATGCATCCTCAAAATCTAGGTATCTTTATACATCTGTGTATTTTTTAAGCATGTTAAATGTTGCATACTTTTATAGCGAATTTAATCTTGAACCAATACCTAATTTCCAAGAAGAGATTAAAATTAAATAAATTATAATTGTTTAAATAAGCAAGTAAATCCGAATATTTAATGTGTATGTGAATAATTGTGATGATATTGTGGTAAATAATATGAAATATAAACGTTTTTTAAACTAATGATGCCTTACTACAATTTTCGACCTTATTATTGATCAATGTAGCTGAATATGAAATAAAATTGAATAAACAAGAATCTAAGTCGCGCGCTCGCTGCGGCGTTTCATTGAAATGCTTTGTAATTGTATCTCTGCTGCTGTTCATAGTAGGGGAGGCAAAATATAATATAAATCATGGTATTATATTATTATTGTATCTTTCCCTTTACTTTAAGCCATCAGTGCTTTAAATAAAAGCTTCTTTGGGGTCTACACAACGTTCTCTATTTTAATCTGACAATTTGAAATCTACTTAATAGTATATTTTTTAACGCACCACTCAGATAATCTGATTTCTATACCACGTTAACTATAGACATGTGGGAAGCATACACAAGCTTAATCTGACGCGCTCAAATCACTGCAGAAATCACCGCTTTGGCTCCCTACTATAAAAGCGAGTGTCGGTTTAACAATACGTATGTGCAATATTATATTCTTGTTTAACAGCTTGCAGCTTTTTCCATATCAGGGATGTGAACTAGAAGCGAAAACTCGATTAAAGAGATAATTTAAGAGGCGATAAGTTTTTACCCTATAAATCCAATAAATTATAAATGAATATTGTGTATATTAAACACGATTATATTACCTCTAGTCAAATTATGAAAATTATCATTCTTTAAATGCTATCGATGTTTATAATTCCTTATTTTACTAAGTTATGAATTTGACGCATGGTTTAATTTGTAATGGATAAATCTTATCGAATTTATTTATGTCTTACTGATTATTTGTATAACTATTAATTTGAGTTATCGCAACACTATGTGCTTTACGCAAAATATAGTAGTTTCGCCTACAAATTTTTTTAGAAGTAAAGTATTTGATCCCTTAATTAATAGTTGGATAAAATTAATAGTTGGATACTATAATATATAGTAGGTTTGATAACCCTATCGACTCGGTCGGTCTGTTCCTATGATTTCCCGTCTTAGCTCGTTCATTTACAACGCTGTGCGCGCCTGCGCGGTGAGTATCATCGTAGTTTCAGCCCAGTACAACAAAAGTGTATGGAAAGATAAAGGAACAGTTAAAAGTAAGTGTAGTAGTTATTGTATTCATTATAGATTTAATTCATTACACAATTATTTAAGTTTTGATTTAAATTGATAATATTTTAGTTTTTGAAAACGATTCATTATTTATTACATTGATACATTTTAAAATTAAATAATTACCAATATATTCATTCGTTACCCATCAAATATTTTAATCTATTGTGTTACTCTTATTGATTAGTATTTTTCTATATTAGCTTCATGATTTACAAAGAAAAGTTAATGCAATTAGACCAGTCGTACCATGTTATAATAAATTTAATTGAATAATGTAATATAATATTAAAATCTACCTTATTCATAAAACACTATTATACTTTTACGTGTGTTGTTTGATGGAAAAAAATATATTTTATTTAGTATTTTCCTATATTAGCTTCATGATTTACAAAGAAAAGTTAATGCAATAATTAGACCAGGCGTACCATGGTATAAATATCTACCTTATTCATAAAACACTATTATACTTTTACGTGTGTTGTTTGATGAAAAAAAAAATACATTTTTTTTTCAGATTCTTGAAAATTAGAGAAGTTCATCAAAAATTACAGCGGAACGCAGAAAAAGGATACCTGGCATTCTATTTTAATTGTAAGTAAATTTGAATCTAAATGTATCTAGTTTATTGAATGAGGTTTATGTAGTAGATACATATTAGAGGTAATTATTTAATCAGAATAATAATTAATATCCAATATTTTAATAATAACAAATTTAAATATAAAAATTCATATTATTATATTTCCTATAAAACCTACGAATAATAAAAACTAGAAAAACTGTTATTGCATAATATAACGTTAATATTTTCGAGATTATTTGAATGCCAAAAAGTCGAAGTTATCACTAGAAACATAATTAATCCATAATTTTTTTAGATCAAACATTACTCAAACATCCTTAATCGTCGTCGTAGTTTTAAAGTACTCGTGACTCTAAATGGTGATTATTATGTAAGTGTGGATGTACATAACATTCTTTTTTTTCAGATCGGATGATCAATGATGAAGAATTCTACATTACACAAACGAAGACATTATTTTGTTTATTTTTATAAATGCATAAAAACTGGTGTTTATTTATTGATAAGATCCTAAATTCCTATCCCCTGAAATGTAAGCTTAAACATACTAAACATCATAGTGTGTTGGTATATTTAAGCCGAGGTATGTTTTTTGGTAAAAAAGTAGGTGATCTTACCATTGACCGTAACCGATTACGAGTCAGTAGTATGATCGGTGCATGATCTTACCTACGGTAAGTGGCACACTGACACACCGAAGTGAGCGAACAGAGGTGCATGTCATGAGCATGTCCTTTCATTTACCATCAGTTGATGCATAAACGAACAGGAAGTATTGGACATTCTGTCCCACTTGTCCAACCAAAAGTTGGATAGAATTGTCTGTCCTGCAAAGAATCACTTAAATTAGAATGTGTTCTGTCCTGCAGTTGAAATGATTGGGCATTCTGTCCCACTTTTGTTCGCTCGCGGTGCATAAACGAACAGGAGCTATTGGGCATCCTGACACACCGAGTACACCGAAGTGAGCGCGAGCGAACGGAGGTTCGGTGTGTCGGAACAGGATGCCCTCCTGTTCGTTTATGCACCGCGAGCGAACAAAAGTGGGACAGAATGCCCAATCATTTCAACTGCAGGACAGAACACATTCTAATTTAAGTGATTCTTTGCAGGACAGACAATTCTATCCAACTTTTGGTTGGACAAGTGGGACAGAATGCCCAATACTTCCCTACTCACGTCACTTGCCAAACATTCAATTTCCACATCTTATACAAGATACACATACAATATACGTCAATCGAGTAATTTGCGCCGCTTAATTCGATGTGTGATTAATTATGCGTTAGATGTGAGGCGACGCGTTATCAATCAGCAAGAAGCCGAGTCGAGTTCAGACAGACGTATTCCGCACGTAAGAGTTATCGATCGCGTAGAAAGTTACGCCTAGTTCCCTCGGCGTCGTAAAACGTGGCGAAATTACAAGGCCAGCCTCCACGTCCCCGTTATGAAGACCTCCGCAATTATATAAGCACGTATACGCTATACACTTACTATTCGTCACGTCTAGCTCGGGACTCTATTTACACTAATAAAGGCTTCAGTTGGCACTTAAGTCTCGAGCACCGCAGCATAAACATCAAATATCTCGAAAGTAGGAAAGAAACTGTTTACGGAGAGGAGTCGTGCTTCCATACATTGAAGCCGATATGGCCGAAGGTATAGCTGCTGCTGAATTAGCTGAGCAGAAAAATTGACGTAAAGCCTAGTTTTTTTTAAAGCAAGGATCATATTTTGGTCTTGTGACTGTTGAGAGTGTCAGTATAACACTCGACTGGTCAGTGCTAAATTCGGCGGATGTAATGGTCGTTTGCTTCGTGTTCTTTCATGAAAATATAAACTCACACTTACACACGTGACAAGCACATAGTTATTAGCAAAGACGAGTCTATTGTGTAATTAGAGACATTAGGTGTTGAAAGTTTTATGTGTTTTTCACGTGACCTATGTAATTAAAGCGGTTAATGGGTGCAAATAGTTCAAATTAAACCATCAAACATTTAATACAATTATTATTTTACACTTTGAAACCTTCTCAAGGACGTTTCTTGAATGTAAATTCTTTTGTTTTTTGCTAACAGCAGAAAAGTAATTTAAAGTAAAAAGAACTAGTTGTAACGAAGAAATTATTAAAATACTACTACAGTGGTTTTACTGTGCGTTTGCACATTTTGATCCGTTTGTAAGGATGTTAAAGAAATGCAAAAACCTAGAGGCTAGCTGGCGTTAGATACTAATAAATAATCGGCCGAGTGCGAGTTAGACTCGCGCACGAAGGGTTTCTACCATAATAGAGCAAAAATAGGCAAAATAGTGATTATTGTATGTTTTTTGTTTTTTCCCTTAATCATTTAGTTTTATTATTAATTATTAAATTATAAATACAACTAAGTATCTTGTGAACATTTCAAGTGCCTACCTGTTGCCATTATTGAAATCGAGCGAAAAACCGGCCAAGTGCGAGTCGGACTCGCGCACCGAGGGTTCCGTACAAACCTGCAAGGTTTACAAAGTTTGATTTTGTTACAGCTTAAAGGTATTATAGACCTGAGTATTTGGTATGAATTTCAATTTAATACCTCTACGCGTTTATGAGGAAATGGGTAGTAAGTTTAAAATTATTAAAAAAATATATATTATGTGATGTAACTAAAAATTTATGGTTTTCGTAATTTTTCCTTTATCTATGCTATAAGACGTTGCTTCGTACCAAATTTCAAGATTCTGAGTTCACGGGAAGCACCCTGTAGGTTTTGATTCCCTTGCAAGTGTCGAAAATTTGCGGCATAAACGGCTGTATCTTTTGATTGCGTTGGCTTAGAAGTTTGATTTTTTCACAGCTTCAAGGGACAGTAGACCTGAGTAATTGATATAAATTTCAGCTTCATACCTCCACGCGTTCCTGAGAAAAAGGGTCTTGACAGACGGACGGACGGACAGACGGACAACAAAGTGATCCTATAAGGGTTCCGTTTTTTCCTTTTGAGGTACGGAACCCTAAAAAAGCAAAAAAAATCACGTTTGTTGTATGGTAGCCCCCCCATATATATAATTATTCATATTATTTTTTTTAGTATTTGTTGTTATAGCGTTACAGCTTGGAGACAAACAGACAGACAGACGGACAGACATCGAAGTCTCAGTAATAGGGTCCCGTTTTTACCCTTTGGGTACGGAACCCTAAAAAGCAAAAATACGTTGATGGCAGTAAGTATTTTGAAAGTCTTCTAGCTGTAAAAGATAAAACTGTCGATCAATCATCAAAAATGCCACGTCTTGGTTTTATCAGCTGGGTGGAGTCACTAGCAGACACAGGAGTTGACGTTTTGACAGCAGACAGTAAATCCTTAGTTCATTTCGAGTTAATACACTTTCCATAATATTCGATTATAATTATGACGTTTATTAAACCTTACAAATTAAGCTTTAGAAGCAAACAGTTTTTGTTAATGGAACATGGAACGGAAAAATGAAAAAAAAAATCTATTCAGTATTTACTGAACACAATACACGAATCTCTGGCAGGCGCATATAACTCTGCGGTTTATTTTTCTCGTTGGAATCAATTTTATTATAAAATGAAATTACTTGGAGCGTTATAAATAGGTACATTAGCATTCTTTCATTGAACGAGGGTACGATCTCAGAATTACAATAAAATACAAAAGGGTAGGCAGCATCATTACACGATGGAAACGTTTCTTTTTATTTTACTGCCATGAATTTCCAGCACATACCTTATACGCACGTACAATCCTACCCACGTTCAGAAGAAAGTCGAGTCGGATTGGAAAGGGTAAATCAGACATTAGAATCTTTAATACGATTAAGATTATAATAATGATTATAATGATGGCAATGAGATGACAGTAAAATGATTTTGTAGGCGACGCACTATACGATAGGCCATAAGTTATAATAAGTTACTAGATGTCCCGCGCGGCTTCGCCCGCGTAAATAAGGAATTTTACGAAAACTGTACATTTTCCCGCAAAAAATAGGTTATGTCCCTTCACGTGATCTACTCTATATCTGTGCCAAATATTGCCATAAAAATTGCTCCAGGAGTTCGTGAGATAAATCCTATCTAATATTTTTCCCTGTTTTTTCCACATTTTCCTCTGTTCTCCTCTTCGGTCCTATTAGTCTTAGCGTGATAATATATAGCCTCTCGATAAATGAGCTGTCTAACACTAAAACTACCATAGTTTTTCTAATTCGTGGTTTTATCAAATTTCCTATAGATTTTATGGATCAAAAATGTCTATATTATGTAAAAAAATATAATATAACATCGCAAAATACTCTATTTAACAAGCCAACTCTACACACGCAGGTGAACTTGCAATTAGAGCTAGCATAAATAATATGTAAATAGTGTTTTCCGCTTCGTACTGTGGCAAAACGTAATGTCGGCAATTAAAAGTCGTGTGAATAGCTGTAATTTGGCAAATCATCGCCCACTTGCATATTCAAACCCGTATTTAAAAGTACACCTAGTCTGTATTCAAGTGAACTAACTATCCGAAGGTCCAAAGTAGCGTTCGAAGCTTCTTTAATCCTGAAAAACGAACTATAAAACAAGCCGGGAAAACAAAATGAATAGAGCCCGAGCCGAGTTGTTCGTTTAAAAAAATTAAATTAAGAAATTAAAAAAAACCCCCGCCAAACAACTAAAAAGTAATGAAATAATATTTACTGACTTTAAGTTTAAATAATTCGTAAGTGTAAAGTAATATTTTAGTCCATAATTGTTGTCACGGTGTGTCGGGACCGCCAAGTTAACTACGACAACAGCGACTTTTGCATTTTGTATCGCTGATTGTCTCGATTCAGTTCGCTGTGAACTGACCTTTAAACTATAATGTTATGTGAAATCAAACATCTACGGACTAATCAACAATTACGGACTTTAATATTACTTTACACTTACGAATTATTTAAACTTAAAGTCAGTAAATATTATTTCATTACTTTTTAAAGTTGTTTGGCAGGGTTTTTTTTTTAATTTCTTAATTTAATTTTATTTTATGCTTCTTAAACTTGTGTTGGTTATAGTGCAGAATTGTTCCTATCAACAGGATCATATCCCAATGAATACGATCTATAAATATCCTCTTGGATGAGGCCGTCAATATGAGCCCAAACATGAAACCTCCACCCTGGGTTCATACTCATACGGAGCTCGGCTCCTATACAATCCAGGTGATGCTGCAGCAGCAGCAAATATTTACTGCTTATCTACGTCTTATTGGTTGTCGCAATTAAAATGAGCCCAAACACGAAACTTCTGCTCTAAGTTGGTGAGGAGTTGGGTATCCTATTGATTATCAGGTGATGCTGCAGCACCAGGGTCAACTTTCCATATGTATATATTCATAAGTGTCACGAACCAGAATGCAAAATATAAAACCCATCAAACGACTGCAAGTTGCTAATCGGCCTATCACGAACCAGATAAACTGTAATATTTCAGCAATGAGCAGGCTGATGATGATGAACTATAGCTAAGAACACTCTCGATCATGTCAGCTTTCAAACAAAAAAAAAACTAGATCAAAATCGGTCCACCCGTTTGGATGCTACGATGCCACAGACAGACAGACAGACAGACAGACAGACAGACAGACAGACAGACAGACAGACAGACAGACAGACAGACAGACAGACAGACAGACAGACAGACAGACAGACAGACAGACAGACAGACAGACAGACAGACAGACAGACAGACAGACAGACAGACAGACAGACAGACAGACAGACAGACAGACAGACAGACAGACAGACAGACAGACAGACAGACAGACAGACAGACAGACAGACAGACAGACAGACAGACAGACAGACAGACAGACAGACAGACAGACAGACAGACAGACAGACAGACAGACAGACAGACAGACAGACAGACAGACAGACAGACAGACAGACAGACAGACAGACAGACAGACAGACAGACAGACAGACAGACAGACAGACAGACAGACAGACAGACAGACAGACAGACAGACAGACAGACAGACAGACAGACAGACAGACAGACAGACAGACAGACAGACAGACAGACAGACAGACAGACAGACAGACAGACAGACAGACAGACAGACAGACAGACAGACAGACAGACAGACAGACAGACAGACAGACAGACAGACAGACAGACAGACAGACAGACAGACAGACAGACAGACAGACAGACAGACAGACAGACAGACAGACAGACAGACAGACAGACAGACAGACAGACAGACAGACAGACAGACAGACAGACAGACAGACAGACAGACAGACAGACAGACAGACAGACAGACAGACAGACAGACAGACAGACAGACAGACAGACAGACAGACAGACAGACAGACAGACAGACAGACAGACAGACAGACAGACAGACAGACAGACAGACAGACAGACAGACAGACAGACAGACAGACAGACAGACAGACAGACAGACAGACAGACAGACAGACAGACAGACAGACAGACAGACAGACAGACAGACAGACAGACAGACAGACAGACAGACAGACAGACAGACACGTCAAACTTATAACACCCCTCTTTTTGGTCGGGGGTTAAAAATGAATCAATACATTATGAGGAGACCCCGCTGACCTTTCCGTTTTACTACCCGGGAGATTTCCCTGGGAATGTTAATGTGGGGAGCGCTCGTAAAACGGAATCAATCTTCCAAAGCATAAATAAAGCTTTTCACTCTTATAACCTAGCCGTTAATCTGTAGTGCGGGAAGCTATATAATTCAAATAAAAGAAGCCATATTTTAGGAGCGACGTAATTTTTGGGAGGGCACCGTCGATCCCATTATATTTTCCAATGAAAATCAAATTCGGCCGAACCGAAGCGGGATGAAGCGGCGCGGGATAATCCCCGGGCGTAAATTTAGAAAGGTTAGGTGAGAGTAGACACATTGTTACGATATTTGACGCGGAATATCCCGCTGTTGCACTGTTGCGCCTGAACGTTTGAATATATATACTGATTACTGACCCTCCCGCGGGACTTGCGACCGAAGCGTTAGAATGCGTTTCCACCAGAGATGTTTTGCGAGGGATGTGTTTTTGAGAACCAATAGAATCACTTCATTGACATGACCTTGCCATGACATCACTCAGCGCGGCGATACTATTGGATCTTAAAAACACATTCCTCGCAACACATCTCTGGTGGAAACGCAGCCTTAACGGCGAGACCAGTCACTTGGCTCTGCTCGAAATACGCTTCGTGGTTTTCCTTCATTTAGGTAATAGTTAAGAATCATCATCTTTTGGTCATCATCTTTTCTCAAATCTTTTCTCAATCAACTTTTGATTTTCATGATCATTTAGTACTTTTACATATAATATCACAAAAACAAGCCTACTTTACTAATTCTTCCTGTTGGTAGTGAGTTAGTCACCGAGTGGTCGTCGGAAGCTTCCAAAAAATACCACACTGAAATATGCGTATTATAATATATAGTATGTAAGTCTACGAATAATAAAAACTATGTAAGTGTAGAATTTTATGGCATCACAAATAGATGTGAGTGATCGAATCAGCATGTCTCTATTTTTCGTTGCGGAGAACGTCATTCAGATTTGTATCATGTAACTGTGCCCCGCGGTTTAAGTGATATATAATAAAAGACTTCATAGTTCCGTTTTGACCCTATTATTGGTACTTTTCATAAAGTACCAATAATAGGGTCAAAACGGAACGATACATGGTTTTATAATGGTTTATGGTAGTGATGATGATCATGATGAATGTAATTTACATAGTAGCATATGCTTTCCGTTCTTAAAACAACGTCGAAACTCCCAAACTTGTATCTACAAAGAGTCAGGAGTTCTCTCAGCACCTTCCGAACCATGGTATACCTTGCTGCAAAATCTTGCTTGTTGGTAGCATATGCTTAGAATACTGCTCACGAAACCGAAGTCACCACATGTTTCCATATAAATTTTGAGGAGTTCCCTCGATTTCTTATGGATCCCTTCATCAAGTCACTACTTTTATGAATATGGTACCAAATTGGGATGATAACCTATACCAAAAGAAAAATTTTGAAAATCGGTTCACAAACGGCGGAGTAATCGTTAAACAAAAAAAAAAGAAGATAACACCTCCTCCATTTTGAAGGTCGATTAAAATTGTAGCCTATCTGTTATTCTGATGTATAAGCTATATTATTGTAAAGTTTCATTAAAATCCGTTCAGTAGTTTTTGCGTGAAAGAGTAACAAACATCCATACATCCATACATATATACATACATACATACATACATACATACATACATACATACATACATACATACATACGTACATCCAAACTTTCGCCTTTATAATATTAGTAGGACTAGTAGGATGACTGGAATAGGCGATATTCTAGAATCAAGTTGGTCATTTTCTACCTCTACGACTCTGTTGTACAAGCTCAATACAACGAAAAAATTAGAAGGGTCTACCAGCGGTAGGCAACAGACGTACTGCGGTCCGTTTGCGGACCGCGAAAGGTCGAATCTCGGACTGCGAAATATTGTAATGTATTTTATACCAAGTATCAATTAATACATAGATAAGGTATACGTAATACATTTATTAATTAAAATAATATTTTTAAGCTACATAGGACAAGTGTGTTTTTTCTGGACCTCGTTAAAATTTTCCCTCAGTATCCGGTATAATAACCCCACCTAAAATTAGTTGCCGACCCCTACCCCCCTAGCATACGCCAACGAGATATCTCGTGGATATCTCAGTCTCGAGCGTAGTGATATTGTCGATATCGATATATATATTTGGGGCTTAGGTGTCATTAGGAGAGTCCATTAAACCACAAAAAATAGGGTGTTAATTTTTTTACAATAACATATTTTATCCCAACCTAATTCAGTACAGCTTGGTCACTACTCAGTAATTACTGACAACGGCGCCAGTCTGTCGCACGGAGTCGGCAAAAACCGGCTACAGGGGTGAAGCGGGGGTGGCGCACGGGCGGCAGGGGCCCGTCGCACGCGCCGGCCGCCGCAGTCGTCCGTCCACGTTTGAATTGCAGTGACGTAATTAATTTGTCACCGCCGCGCCCCCCGCCGCGCTCGTAATTAAGTATCGTGACTGTTACATTTTAAGTGGCGAAAGTTTACGCGGAGCGCAGAGACTGTACGAGCAAGAAAGCCTTCCTCGTCTTTGTAAGAGCTGATCACGAATGCAGTTGTAGGTACCTGAATCTGAATCGCGAAACAATTTTGTCCATTTAATTAAAGACTCGGATTATGGACAGTTCGCATTACCTGCACACACCTGGTCAGCCTCGAAGACCTAAAATCGCGTATCGAACATGCGTCTGACGAGGTTAAATGTGACAGAGTTGTGCTCAAACTTAAAAACAATGTGTAAAAACGTTATAGACTCTGCTTAGAGCGAAACGGATTGCAGTTTTAACAAAAGTACTGTTAGTGTAAACAAGATAATAAGATTTAGAGGTGGGTGGTTTTGATTTTTAATTAGTTGTACTGTGTACATAAGTTGATTGAATTTTTTAAATACGCCTAAATGCAAAGGATGTGGTTTAGATTTATTAATTTCTAAAGTGCTTATTGTTCGTAATTACTAAGTTGTAATTTTCCATTCTTTTGATGTGTATCAATTAATTTTCGACCTATTTAGTGTATCAATTAAATCGACGACCTCTGTGGCTCAATTGGTTGAGTGTGTGGCAGCCCAAGCCGGGGGTCGCGGGTTCGAATCCCGCCGACGGAACAAAAAAGTTTTTCAATGTTCCCGGGTCTGGATGTGTATTAAATATGTTTATGATATAATAAAAATCTTAAATATATGTATAGTATAAAAGTATTAAATATATTTCCGTTGTCTGGTACCTGTAACACAAGTCCTTCAGGTACTTAGCACGGGGCCAGACTGACGTGGTGTGAAGCGTCCATAGATATTATTATTATTATTATTATTATTAATTTTATTCCAAACATACCTGTCGACGACGCGTCCTTTACATTTTGACGGTCCTAAGCCCGTCAAAGTATGAAGGGGAAATTCGCAACTTATGATAATAACAAAAATGTCAATGAACTACGTTTAAGCGGAAGGGCGCGGCGGGGCGGGGCCGGGCCGCGCATGTGTCCATATTTTGTGGTGTTTGGTAGGATAACTTTCGGAGGCTATTTCTCAACATTTTAGTACTGAGTGAGTGATTATAAAAGAAGAAATACGTGTATTTTTATTTTTAATAAGGATCAATATATCCAAATTTGGCAGGAAGGTTAAATTGCACCCTGTATAGACAAAAATAGCACATATAAAAAAAAACAAAAAATCTCTAATTTTGACGACAGACGTACGAGAAAAAATGTATGTCATGTTAGGGTCAATAGAGATGAAGAGATAAACCAGTTAACATCGAGAAAACGTGTAGACAACATTTTCTCGTTGGCGTATGCTAGCACGGCTGGTCAACTCTAGACTCTAGGATTATCTTTATTTGTCACTGGCCTTACTGACATCACAAGATATTTGGCTATAGTTAAAATCGAATGACGTGGCATGACTCATGGATGTTCATACGGCGAAACCGAGTGGGTCAGCAACAGCCGCCGCCGTCAGCTCGCCGTCACCGCGTGACGTCGACATGAAATTGAGGCCATCGAGTCAACAGAAACATTATGCAAGCGTCGCTGCTTGCCCCGCACCGCCCCCGCGGGTAAAGGCGAGGGGTGCAAAGGAGGGCCGCAAGGCTGAACATCTTCGACTCGACAGGGACGAGAGCAAAAGGTGCGATGAGGAAGGGTTCGTTCTGGTGGAGAGGAGGAAGAAGAGGAAGCCCACCGTCCGCAACCACCGCGGCACCGCACCTTATGTGCCCGAGCTGCGCCTGCGCAGCGAGGTGCCCGCGACGCCGCTCTACGTGTCGCGCCTGCATTGGTCCATGACGGTCGAAGACGTCGTAAACTACATCCGCGAGAAGACCACCTACACCTAGAGGGTGGAGCGTCTGCACTCTCGCCACAAAGTGAATTTCAGTTCCTTTGTGGTGAGAGTGCCGACTCAAGTTTTATCCATCTTCGAGGTGGAGGAGTTCTGGCCCGCCGGTGTAGTTTACCGGAGGTTCCGGGGGAGGCTCCCGAACGAAGCGCGCATCACGTCGCCGAAAGAGACTTTACGTGATAAAGTGTAGTGTGATTGTGTGTGTGAATGTGTAAATAATATATGTTAGGATAAAATTGTTTGGTGTGCATCCGTTGTCTGACTGCCATAACACAAGTTTTTACTTAGCATGGGATTAGACGACGTGATGTACGCTACCTAGCTTTTATACTATTGTATATTATTGTATGCTTAATAAAGAATTTGAATTTGATACTTCATAGGAATTATTTTCATATAAAAAATAATAAAGGTCTGTAACTCGCCTCACCTCTTAGAAAGAATGAATGATGACCGAGCGGCAAAAAAAGCGTATGTGGGGCGAATGACTGGCAAACGACCGGTGGGCCGTCCCAGATACCGCTGGAGGGATCAGGTGGAAAAGGAGCTGAAGGCGTTACGAGCTAAATCATGGCAAGATGTCACACAGGATCGGAAGAAATGGCGTGTGCTTGTCACAGGCCAAGACTCAATTTGGGTCGCTGCGCCGCAGTAAGTAAGTAAATAAGTAACTCGCCTCGTCGCTTGGACCATGGTCATAAGACCCACACTCCACGGGCGACGGAAACTAGCTTATTAGAAAATTAATTATTCAATTAATCCACGTACACGATATGGTAATTGCATGATCATCTAAAATCAAATGAATATCAAATCCCTATTAATGAATTAATTTTGTCACCTAGATCATGGCCATTATGTTTATATAGTATTAGACCGTAAAAGAAAAGCTTGCAGACATAACTAAGCGTATTAAAAGATTCACGAGGACCAATATAACTTTATTTTTTACTCCGAGTTGAAAGGAAAATAATAATTTTAATGACGGAAACTGACTATAATTAAATGTACATATACTAAAATATATTATGTAAATGTGTTTTCAGTGTAATTAGTGAAAAATACGTGTCTTAATGCTGAAATAATAATTTGCGATCGCTCGCGGATATTTCGGAATATCGGTTGGCGATTCGCAGTGAAAATAATTGGCCGGGATTTCGATCGTCGCGGGATTTTGACAAATTTGAAGCGGGGTTATTCTGTTGCTTTTGTGGAACAGCCATATTTATTTCCAAATCTCTACATTTTATTTAAAAATTACTAGGTATTTATCGGTCATTATATTTTGTATGTAATTCATTATAATTTATAAGTAATCATATTGGCATTATTGTATGTATTGTAGACATAATATTTTATCTTAATATGCTTAAGTACCTACCTACATATCGGCAGAAATAAGGTAGACTTGCTGCTGATGCTAGACTTTATCCTAAGAAATATAATATAAAATCGTGACGACATACTTATGTAGAGAGAAAATTTAAATATATTTTTAGTCGCAGTCCTCATACGTCTCTATATTGAATTAGGATATATTGGGAGCGGATTTTCTTTGTGGATAACGAGACAAGGGAGATGCGAACTGACAACGCTCGACTCAATATTTAAATAACGCTCACATTTCACAAATTAAGGTAAAATAAAATCGGCTAAGTGCGAGTCGGACTCGCGCACGAAGGGTTCCGTACCGTTATAGAGCAAAAATAGCCCAAAAAATGTGATTTTCCTATGAGAGCCCCCTTTAAATATTTATTTTATTTTAATTTTATTATCAGTTATTGAAGTAAAAATATAATTAAGGATTTTGTAAGAATTTCAAGTGCCTAGCTATAGCTATTATTGATATCGAGCAAAAAATAGCAAAAAAATCACGTTTGTTGTATGGGAGCCCCCTTAAATATTAATTTTATTTTGTTTTTAGTATTTGTTGTTATAGCGGCAACAGATATACACAATCTGTGAAAATTTCAGAAGTCTGTCTATATTGATATACAGCCTGCTGACGGACAGACGGACAGACAGACACCGAAGTCTTAGTAATAGGGTCCCGTTTTTACCCTTTGGGTACGGAACCCTAAAAATGAAGGTTACTCAAATTAAGGAGTCTAAAATCAAAGGTTCCGCGCAATCTCTTTTATATTCGAAGATGTGGTACATGTAGCGTTGGCTTCAGAAATTTCGATAGAGCGAAATAGTTTTGTAGGCTATTCTATCATCCGTTACAACACAGAGAGCCTTTTTATTTACGAATCATATGAGAGTTCAGGTAAATTTACAGAAGCGCACCGCGAGAATCCAACAAAAAATGTTGCCAGCATAAAATATTTTACAATGCATCGGGAAAATCTCTCGCTTATTTGTTCTATATAAAATTGTGTATCGCTTACGGGAAATACTCGTTGTTTTGCGAAATTACGTTGTTTTCTCTTATAAGTAAGTATTTTTTTTTACGAAAATTCTCTACGGGCTCTATAATAACGGCGCTCCTTGACGCCGTTTTTATAGTCGAGCCCGTAAAGAATTTTTGTAAAAAAAAAACTGAGTCATGCGATTTATTTAGCTAAATTTGTAAAGTTTTCTTAACAATAACTTACCATATAATATATACTACTGATAATGTTAAACCGTTGATGTGGTTAAACCGTAGTCACGCAGTCTCAGAGAAAAGTCGCCAGAAAAAAGTCGGACAAAATAGTGTTTTTAATCCAGCTGAATGAAATACTTAATACTGTGTGAGTACATTTCACATTCATTATTTCAACAGATTAAAAATGCGTTTTAAATGTTGATGAGTCCTGCCTGCGGCTTACGTAAAGTCTAGTGTTACGTTAATATACAATACATACATCTATAAGTACCTTCGAAATTAAGTAAACCAAATGTCAGCGCCCTGCACAGTATAATCCCTAGATCGGATAAATTTCATTCAATATAACAAAAATCTTTGCGATGCTATTCTGGATCTCTCTTATAAGCATGATTTTTTTTTTGCTTCGTTATGAAATGAGACAGAACTTCAGTTCCGAATCAGTAATTAATTAAATAAATATCGAGTCCGAGAGATTCGACGGCGCGACGAAAGACGCAGCGAAGGCATTAATCGAACATCTTAAGGGCCTTCCCCTACGGAGATTCCGTAGTTTACCGTATTTACAGCCTTATAAACTCATAATTTGAAAGCTACAAAGTCATAATAAAAATACAGCAATAATCTTCAGTATATCAACATTCCTTTCCCCGTTTTAAATTTTTTATTTTTGTTTATTATACTCATGATATTAACTTCCAAAGTAATACCAATTTATTAAAATTGAAGCATACTTTCAGCATCCCCCTAGTATTTACAAATTACGTTTATTTGAAACACACGACAATAGATAGACAATTTCATTAACTACATATTCCCCGTTTTAAATTTTTTTAGATCAATTTTAAACTAAGATAAGTAAAAAAAATAGGATTTTTGTGCGATCTCGGCACCGCGTCAAATGTATGGCGTTTGCTCGGGGGATGACCTTAAGATATTTATACAATAGACGACGGGAGGAGGCTTCGCGAAGGAGGCCACATTGTAGTAAGATTTTTATCTGACATTCTATACCTGTTTGCAGAAATAATCAGAGTATCAAACATAGAGCAAACAGCGAGTGCTGAAAATATCAAAAGACCCATTTCCGAAACAAACTGTATACGAATACAACAAAGAATAAAAAAAAATCGGTCGCTAGACGGCGAAGTGATAGTCGAATGTAAAAAAAAAAACTATACGTCAAATACACAACCTCCTCCTTATTTTGAACACAGTATAACACACTATAATATTAGTAATGCTACCAAACTCTACCCTTTATTATATCAAAGACGGTTTAACGTCGTTGCCTTCTTATAATATTACGCTCAAGCCAAAGAGTCCTTAGCGCACACTACACTGAAACTGCGCACTAGTTTACGATATACCGTACCCCGTAGAGCCGCAGCCTGGTTCGATGGCGCTAAAGAGGGGAGTAACGCAACATAATGGGTATTGTGGGCTACCCCGTTTCCCTCGTCAGTCGTCAGTCGTCTAAGAGCTGTCGGAAACGCACGACTCGACACACTGTGCCGTCGCCAACGGTGTATCCGGTGTGACACATTTCGATCCTATTACCATAGCAGTAAGGTTTACCGGATCTGTCGCTACGGTACACGCGTTTTTATCGCCAACACTACTGACTAATCGATATCATAGATAAAGTCAATTGGTTAAAAGTAATGTAAAAATATCTTCACTCTATATAATAACTAAACAATTGACTGAAAGTATTGGAGTAATGGCCAATTTGTTACAAGAATGTATATGTTCACAGGCACTTTTGACTGTCTAATATCAAACTATACCAATAAGTAACATATTAAAAAGATAAAACCTTCTATTATATACTCAAGTTAAGCGGACTTAACAACTTCATTCGCTCAATAAACTTTATTGACTTCACTAATTATGAATTTAATTTTAATTTCACAAATCATAATCATTATAATAAATAATGTTAAATTTAAATCAAATACAGAGTAATAAAATACTCAATTAATACAAAACGAAACACAACGAATACGAAAACGGGCAATAAATACGCGGCCGACCAATTAATTCCCGCTGTAACAAATTACAAGGTATACTCTGATGAAAATTCGATTCACCATTAATTCTTCTGTGTATAAATGGCTTTAATATGTGTAATGTGTACATTCACGGTTACAATACCTCAGACACCAATCAAAACCTCGCCCACCGTCATGATCACACAGCGACTAGATGTTACGACGCTAAAATATCGGTTGAAGGAGGTAAAAATCATATAAACAATTTAAACATAAGTGAAAATAGCAACACAACAACATAATACCTCCCGAGATTCGTGTGTTCCTGGTACGCGGCGACTTCCCGGCCACGTGATTCCGGCAAAGTGAGCCGCGACCGCTAATCGGATCACAGAGATATAAAGAGATTTTTCTTTTGCCGCCGCCGCGCGCCTGCCGTGATGACATTCTCCAGCTGAGTACACAGGAATAACGACGCGGGACAATTATTTCTAGAATATGCAGAGTATCCACTTTTTTGTTGACGTTGTTAGATCACTCTATTTTAGTGTATAACTAAATATAGGGGTTTACGCCGGAAAACTTTCATATCAAATTTAGTTTATAATCGAGATTTAGAAAATTAAATACCATAGCATCAAATACAAATTATAGCCCTTAAATTAATAAAAGAATTTTGCAAATCGGCACAGAAACAGAGACGTAATTATCAATTTCGATTCTGATCCTTTTAATGCAAAAACAAACAAAAAAAAACAACAAAAGCATCATTAAATGTGGTTATGAATGGTGGTGATCATGATGATTAATATAATTGACATAGTCGCATGTGCTTCCAGTATTTTAAACAACGCTGAAACCCCTACATTATATATCTATAAGGAGTCAGAAGTTCCGTTCAGCAACGGAACCTTCCGAAGCCCTATACCCCGGGATATGCCTTGGTGCAAATCTTACTTTTTGGTAGCATATTATGTCAATTTTACTTAAAAAAAAAGTGAAAATTACTGTAATGTTATTGTATAGTATTAGGAGTTCCGTCGATACCTCGAGGATCCCGAGAGAATCATTATCAAGTCACCGTTTTTGTAAACATGGAATCAAATCCGGGTTTACAATCTATACAACAAAAAGAGAATTTTGACAATCGGACTACAAACAGCAAAGTAAACATTAACTCCTCCTTTTTTGGAAGTCGGTTAAAAAAAGTATTTAAGATGTTGACCGGGGATGTAAGGTATCAACATGCCAAATTTCATTGAAATCGGTCCAGCTGATTCAGAGATTAGCCTGTACAAACAGACAAACAGACAGAGAAACAAAAATTTCAAAAACAGTTAAGATGTGTTCTATTACACTTCTAACATGCCCCTGACTCGTTTTTTCAAGTTTATTTCCAATGTACAAAAATTTTACCTCTACGATTTTATTATAATATATGTATGCATATGTATAGAAGATTTATAATTTCACTAGAAGTTTTTGCAAATCGTCTCAGATCCCAGCTTCTTCACAGGTCGAAACGATCAAAAGCAATCGCATCTTTATAGTTGTTGTTAATCAATGAGCGATCTTCAGATCAACACAGTTAAACCTTTTCGGGATCATTACTCTAAGTAAATCAGGTAATTGGTTAGATGCTAATCCTGTTTACCTGAACTTGGACTGTGTCTAGCCTCCCACTACCAGCCCACTACGCAAATACGTATTATTATTTTAAACCTACAAGTGTATTATAACTTGTATTTGTATAGGAATTGTATAGAATCAAATTCAAATAATTATTTATTTGAATTTGATTCTATAGAATTCCGACCGATAAAGCGTTTTTATCGGCGGACTGTTTATTATTCTAAAGCTAAATATATTAATCAAAATACGTGTAGGTAATAAAGACTCATATATAAAACATCCAACGTCTGCGGAAGGTGTAAAAATTTAACATCGCAACGAGAATTCCCTACTATTCACGTCAACGTCATGGCATGGTCACGTCAACTTCTGTTCGAGTCACGTCACGTCAAGTTTTACCGGCGACCTGCGCTCCGTGCCGCCATTTTAATTCCTCTTCTAAAAGTTTCACGTGGGTCAATAAAGTTTTATTTTAGTAAACCACCAACTAATTGCTGTACAATATGCAAAAAATTTGAATCGCAATCCCGAACCGAGCGCACGAATAAACACCGCGGCCGCCTCCTACACGTGTATACTTTGTTCAGTTTCATTATAAGTAGGGGTACGTAAATTTCGTTTTTACGAAATAGATGCGATAAAAGCGAAATCAGCATATTATTTGCGATAAAAGCGAAATTTGAAAATTAAATACTTCCGCAACATTTTACGTTACGTGCTTTCAAATGTTGATCAGACGCGCTAACAATTATATTAACACTGTTCAAAACATGACAGGGACTTCGATTGGTCGGCCAAGAAGCTCCTATGGATGTAATGCAAGTTTTAGTTGCATCAAAATCCTGCTACCCTGGATTTGCAAAAGCAGCTATTCAATGTCTCAATTATTGCTCTGTCAATAGTGTTGATGCCGAGAGGTACTTAATTAGTATCTACAACAATTATGGTCGTAACTGATCGTAGGCAAAACAATGAAAGATGAAAATGTAGAAATTACAACAATGCTAGCCTTTGATTGATTTTTAATACTGTGTTTTTTTTTGCGAAATAAATGCGAAATTTTCTATTTAGAGCTTTTTTAATGCGAAATCACGATTTGTTATTTGCGAAATTTACGTACCCCTAATTATAAGCTTATAAGGGCCTGTTTCAAGTTAAGTGTCGGATAGGCTATCCACCACTTAACTTGACAGATAGAGTAATATGGAGAATCTGTCAAAAAAGTTGTTGATAGCCTATTCGGTACTTTATCAGGAAGTGGTGAAACAGGCCTTAAGTGCTATAATACTATCAAATTATATCACTCGGAAAATGTTAGAAGCTTGATATCTTCTTATCTTATAAAATTCTCGTGTCACAATGTTAGTTACTGTACTCCTCCGAAACGGCTTTACTGATTTTTACCAAATTTTATATGCATATTCAGTAGGTCTGAGAATCGGCTACTGGCTACTTTATATATTGATAAGTGCATTTGTTGAATAAATAATAGTAAATTATTACAACTCGAGACTGACGGCGACCATTGTTTGTGCGACGGGATAGCGATGGACGTTGTCATGGTGCCATACTTATTTAGTCACTTCAATAAAATAATATGGGCGAAATACTTTATATGGAAAAACAACGTTTGCCGGGACAGCTAGTCATCATAATGTATAAATTAATACGCGAGCGAAAAAGTTTGGATCCCTTTTGACGAAAAATGCGGAAACGTAGGTGATTGAAATTTTGCACAGTTATAGTTTATATGGTGAAGGAGTGCATCGAGCTAATATTATTATTTTGAAATTTTGCTTTTATCATACTTTTTTTAACAAATAAAACATTACACACACTACCATCTTTTTGAATGACAAGCCTATACATATGAATAAAGGGTGTCACAAACAGAGCAGGTAATGTAAAGATGTATATAATTATAGAACGATACATGTCGATACATATTTCTATATAAATCGTCAGGAGACCACACACAACAGCTATAATGTATATTTTTACATCTTTGTTTTTAAACTACGAATAATAAAAACTAAGGAAAAGTAAGTCCGTCAAAAAACATGCTCCACAATACTTGTCAAAAAAGTGTACCTTAGGTACACATTTCAATACATTTGCAATATTTAGGTGGCCTTGAGCGGTACTAGGCTGACGTTACATGACAGATCAAAAAGAACAAAATTTAAAACGGTAATAGTATGGGAGTTACGATTCCTAGCATGTAAAATATACATCTCTTCTCTTCATAGGATGTTCAAAAATTGCTGTGATTATATTATTATATATGATAGACAGACACACAGTGTTACCACCTCAGCACAGCACTTCACAGCAGGCACTGCAGGCAGTCTGTTCCCCAGAACCTAAATGTTCAATCAAATATCTTCAATCTACATCGTTCTATTTTGAGCACATATTGTAACAATTGCGCGCATCAAAATTACAATCCGAAACATCTTCTGACGAACTATCTAGTAAATCTAATAGCAAGTTACTCGAAGGGTCCATAGTATTACGACATTAAAAATAAGAACAGCCTGTATAACACCTCAGCAGCTGAAACGTGCGTCAAGCGGGGCGGCTAGCATTGACATGTAGGGAAAGATACATTACATTTACCTGTTGTGTGTGTGATACATTAAGATAATTTAAAGCTATACATCCCGGGATGTAATGTATATTAATATACATTACCTGCTCTGTGTGTGAAACCCCTTATACTCTTTTGTTTATGGTTGAAGTCTGTTGTCAGATTAAAAATGGATTATTGTTTTTTTTATTAAATCTGAAATAGTCAATACCTTAAATGGGGAGCCAAAAAAAGAAGATAATTAAATTTAAGGTCGAATTTCGACCATTGGGCAATCTCTAGTTATGTCAAAACCTTCATTAAATTGAAGTGATCATTACATGTCTCTGATGACCTAGGATCCCACCATAAAAGA
This sequence comes from Cyaniris semiargus, assembly GCA_905187585.1. Classification (NCBI taxonomy): domain Eukaryota; kingdom Metazoa; phylum Arthropoda; class Insecta; order Lepidoptera; family Lycaenidae; genus Cyaniris; species Cyaniris semiargus. Next base: position 24,305,529 of record LR994547.1, on the reverse strand, counting down.
ACTTCACCGAGCTGGTTAATGGATAAAACGTATTTTATATTCAATTACTCATGTCAACAAATTTATTGCAAGTGGGTTTCCTAAAAAAATTCAGTCCAGAAAAAAAAAAAGAAATTAATATTTCGCTGGTTTGGTTAATAGACAAATTCCATACCTATCGAAAGTATGGAGCCCGTAGAATATGAAAACGTTAGGTTGTCTAATTTTTTTTCCCGTCACAACTCTTGGGTAGGCGGGTAAATCGATATCAGTACCGGTCTGGTTAATGCTTAATGCATATTCTACGGGCTTCATACTTTCGATTGGTATGGACTATGGACTATGGACTATGGACAATGGACTATGGAATTTGTCTAGTAACCAAACCAGCAGGCTTAGCACGGTCACCATAGAAGTGGTTTCTTTCTACGGAAGAATAGATAAAGTGACAGTTAGACAAAGGAAATCCGCCATTTTGTCACTAAAATCTGTCAGTATGTCGATTCTTTCCCATTTCTATTGTTATTATGCTAAGCCTGCTGAGAAATGTAAAAAAAAATGTTTTTTTTTTTTTAATTCTGGAATGAAATTTTTTAGGCAACCCACTTGCAATAAATTTATTGACATACGTGATTAAATATAAAATACTTTTCATCCATTAACCAGCTCGGTGAAGGTCCTTCTACGGTGGGATCCTAGGCCAGGAGTGTGGTCGTTATTCAACTGGCGTCAATCAAATTGCTCCTTTACTAGTTAACATTTAGATCGAAATGAATAAAAACGTTGCTAATATGTTGTAACGTTGATTCCATTGTTATAATGGGGGGATGGGGGTGTGAAGTGGTTCACCCCCCCCCCCCATCCCCTCCCCCCGGGTGTGAGCCGCGAACCGCGGAAGCGCGCTATTTGCACAGCAACGCAATTAAACATCGTACGTGTAATGATGTACGATCATTAACTGATCGCCGGTACCGGATTAACCAATACCAGAACGTTCCTCGCGCGACCCGCCCCATTCAATAACAATTAGCCAATCAATTAACAAAAAGTAAACCGAAGATTATTACTTTTTACAAAAAAAAAGAACCTTAAAAATTTTAGTTTTACTTTAACACTAGTTTGTATACATAAACATTGTATTGACCCGAGCATCATTAATCAAAATAATCATTACACCGAATAATGTGCGTAGCAGCTCTACGAAACCGCGTAGGGGCGCTACGAACCACAATGCTACGAAGTGTAAATGTAACTGCGTAGATCCTCTACGACTTTACACAAAGACATTGAATGATATAGCGTCCGTAAGTCGCTTTTAAGCTCAATTTTTTTAAAGTATATAAAGTTCCTATCCATTACAAATAATCGAAAACAATCAGTAAAAGGAAACGAACGCGCAGCCCGCATTAAACACAGCTCAAATAAAAGGTTCCTACAGATTGCACTCGTCATATTATAATGAACTAGACGTACTAGACGTTCCTAAATTAGGAATTTCACTGACAAATTAGCCCACAAAAAATATCCTATGATTCTTCCTTTGGTTTACTTTTTATCTGTGCCAAATAACATAAAATTTTCTCAAGTAGTTCGTGAGATAAGCCCTTTCAAATACTTTTCCCCGATTTTTCCACATTTTCCTTTATTTATTCGCTCCTATTAGTCTTAGCGTGATAATATTTAGCCTATAGCCTTCCTCCATAAATGAGCTAACACTGAAAGATTTTTTCAAATCGGACCAGTAGTTACTGAGATTAGCGCGTTCAAACAAACAAACAAACTCTTCAGCTTTATAATATTAAGTATAGATGTGGCTCTCGGCTCAAATATTTACACTCCAACCGGGATTTTATTGAAACGGGCAAAAGACGCAGCACAAATTCGCGCCTCATCCGATCCCTCCGCGACAAATCTAGGGGTAATCCCCAGTAACATCGGTTAATCATTTTAAAATCCCCGTTAAAACGACGAATCGCTTTCATTGGATATCCCATACCAAAGAATCTTTGAATTGGAAGGAGCCCTCACAATGTCTGATATAATTAATATGCCACCCTCGCTCGCTAACCGCAGCCTTTATTAATTTTAACCGTTCCATCCACGTGCATCGCGTGAATAATTGTTGTACATTTATAAGAGACTATAATATTAGCGGTGCGGTGAGGGATGCGCTGTCATTTTTAGGGTATTTATCAACGGGAATAAACGGAAAATTCTGTAAATTGTACCCGACTTTTGTGAAATGCAGAACGGTCTAATGAAAGTATTTAAGTTGGTCACGAAAAGTCACAAATGTAATTTCAGTTAACTATGAGCTAAGACGATCCAGTTTTCATCTTACTCTATTACATTATGAGTTTTTGAGCATAATAATTTATTGACTTGTAGAAAAATAAAACTCAAATTGAAACTATTTAGTCGAAAGTGCGTCTCCTGAGAAATTGAGCTCGAGACATTTTGTAGGTCGGATAATGAAATACATTAAAGTATGATTACTTCGGGGACGGCGCTGCGATCACATCGCGATACATTCTTAAAAAACGCATTCTTAAAAAACGTTCTCCATGCGCTGGAGGGACCGCCGACTCGGGGGACTAAAGTTTGTTTTGATTTGTCGATTCCACTTATTGCGAAATAAAAGTAATGGTTTGAAATTTCGAGCCACCGATATTAGTTGTCACATTATTGAAACTCGATTAAAAATGAGTAGACGGTACAGAGCGAGCTGCGCCAGTAATATTTTGTTGTTTTACCATACACGTTTCCACATCACTAGCTTTTCCCCATTCAATTAGCTGTTGTAAAGCGACAGATACAAATTTAATATGTAGCGGATTAGGAGGGGGATTTACCGCGGTCTGCTCTCCCTCGCCGGGAGCAAACATGAAGATATTGCGAAGACACACGCCCACCACCAATTACACAAATAAATCATCCTTAATCGCACTAACACAGATGCGATCGATCGTTAACCGTCGGTTACGTCCGGTGTAAACGATGATTAATTAACGACCCGTCAAATTTTGCTTCTACAGGCATCATTATAAACAGCTCTGCAGTGACAGCTTACAGAATAATCGACTTTATCTATCGAGGGAATTCGTTTAAATGTTTAAGAGAGACTAAGTATAGATGAAAAGTAAAGGAGAGACCATCGTAATGCGCAATGTTGCAGATGCCTTCTGTCGGAACAACATTCTAATGTGAAATAGGTCTTCCACTTCCATTGTATCACAAACACACGCTAACTCTATCACAAGTTCAAATTCAAAGCATCGTTCCGGCGACGTATTAATTACAAAGTGTGACAAAGTTGGCCGCTGCCACGTGTTTTAACTTTATTCCCATGAATATTAAGGTTAAGCGTACACGGGATACTGGCGACCGGAACGGGTTTATAGAGACAAAGATAGAAAAGTTAGCCGCACGGTGTCCGCACGGATGTCCGACGAGTAGCAGCCGCGGTTGCCGTATCAGAAGGGGCCATTGGGGAAATTCAATCGGTGAGTAAGTCTGTTGCAGCCTTCTACTCGAATTGCCCAGCCAACTCGCCAAGTCCCCGTCATCATGCATGTTGTATATTCTGTTAATCAGATGCTTGACCAGAATATTATGTACGATCTTTGTACTCTTCTGTATTAATTTAATGAGATGAATGTTACACGTCGGCGTCGCGATCGCAAGTGGCGCGTTTGCGTCGAGCTTTAGGGCGTGAATCAAAACTCCGACGTCGTTAATGAGGGCAATAAATCGTCTACCTGATTACAGTACTAACAAAGCCTTTTAACCTTCGCACTCCTCACCCCCACGCCCGGGTGATTATCTAATGGATTGTATCCATTAAAATATGCCTGTCATAAAAATTAAGCTTCTGCCCTTTGAAGGCTGGAGTGACTATTATAGTGCAATTATTACCATCATTTCACCCTATATTCTGACACAATAGTAACACACTCTTCGTAGTGAGCGGTGAGCCTCAGTACCCCTACGTCACGGAGTTTTTCGTCGACACGATCGATACGCAGTTTGATAGATAATATACCATAGGTGTTAGGTACCCTTATTTTACTATCATTGTTATGCTTATGGACAAAATATTCAAAAATATTGCTTATGGCAATTGTAAAATAACATAGTTTGACTAATAAAATATAACTTATATTCCGTGACGACTCTATTTCAATATTTTCCGGTGTAATGTTTAGTATAGGCCTTCGACAGCGGGGCTGCGGTTAAAACGGCGATAAGATCGAGCGATAACATATCGCGTACGCCCTCACCATTGACACTTTACGATATCACCCAGTAACCTCATCGAGGTAGTCAAACAATTAATTCAATTCCATACAACAAGACAGACTATTTTAAACTTAATTACTTACAAGAATTCAAGTTAAGCCTGTTTTCAGCATAACTGATAAAACTTTATAAAATAACTTGGCTCATTGCATTGCAGACTGAAGTTCAGCAAATTCTGCGAGACTGAGTGAGCAAACGTTTCTTCGTCTTAAATAATTAATTAGTAAACTGCTTATACTGCGCTGGCAGCTTGGCGTGTTTAGCTTGGCGTCAAAATTAATAGGTACTGTCTAATAAAGTTAAATCCAAAAACCTCCGTAAGCTAATAGCTGAATTTTCAGTGCACTCAATATAATATGCCGTAGCACACTGACCATATTCAAAAAGATATAAAATGTAACAAAAATGGCGTTCTCCAGTTTAAGACTTCTTGCAACAAGAAGAGCTCAAAAAGGAGCCAGGGCAGCAGTCGATGATGATGATGATCACAAACTTAGAAATCCTGCAGTCCAATTAACTTAGTTGCCGTTCATTCTGCTCTACCAAACAGGCAAAAGGAATACCGTACTAAATATTGGAATATTGACTTGAATTTAGTCTTTGTATCCGGCTTTGCGATGAGTATCGGCTTCTCTCGACCCAGATACTGGCGGATAACATTAAAATATAACTAACATTTTTACCTGGACCGAATTTACCAATACTTTTTTAAACATAGGTTACTAAATATATGACTACTGACTAGGTTGCTGAACACCAAACGTTTATTAACGATTCAGTTTCCAGACCTGATGACTATGTCTCGACTTGCGATAGTACTAAATCTGCCAGAAAACGACATTTCTGTCTATAATAGCGGAAGAAATAGAGATATAAAAGAAACTTTCTTATTTAGAACGCCATGCTGGGAACGGTAGAAAACTGACCGTTTTTCCGGTAAATCCGGTATTTAATTCCGGTAAAAAGATTTTATTTTTATATTATAGTCTACTGTCTATGTCATAAAGTGGCATTTTATTTTATTTTTTGTCGGTCGCGGTTAGCCGGAATGGTACCTCGGAACCGGAACGTTAAATCGGAATCTCCACAGTGTTTCTATACTTTCGCATTTCTACTGTTACCATGCTAAAGGGGCTGGTGTCACACGTAGAGCTCCACAAACACGCAGGTATTCTATGTGCATGAAGCTCTACTAAGAACCTAAGTTGTCATCCATGTGAGAGTAAGTTATGTCTGATCCCTCTAGGATCTGGGTCTATAGTGACGGCATACTAAGGCAGCTGATAGTATTAATCAAGGCGAGCGAAGCGAGCCCTAGTTTATCCCACAATCTGAACACTCTTGTGGTACACTTTACGGAAAAATTATCACGCCTATTGATTTGTGCTTTAACATAGTAATTTTTATTTATATGTAGATGTGTTGTGTCGGTCAGTCCAGGTTAAGTTACTAATAAAATATAAAAAAAAAAAACTGCCTTAAAGATTATTACCACGCAGAACAACGACGCGAGCCCTCACAAAGCTAGGCTTTTAGCTAGTTAAGACTAATCCTCGCTTAAAAAGAATCTATTCATTTTGTTACTACTACAATGCCTAAGTTAATAAAATTGACATATAGAATCGTACCTACCATCTATATCTATACTCTATAAGACTATAGCATTAGAATCAGTGGAGGAACAACGGATCGATAGAATTTTAGTGATCCGCGTCGGCCAGAACGGCTCGTCATAATAAATTTACCATGAGAAGCTAGACGAATGTCTGATCGAACGGAACGCTCTTTTACCCGAAACGCAAATTACGCTGTATGATTAATTAGGTATAATTGCTTATAAGATCAACATGGACTGTTTTTTACCGTCTGCTAGGGCGCGAGCCCTTATGTTGGGTACGCGTACGTAGAGCTGGCTCAGAGAGCCAATATGTTATGTTATATTGTTTAGCATATATTATTTGACTTTCAGAATTCAACCTCCTTTTAAATTGGGTAAAAGATACACTATAAGGAGACATAGTTTCTACACCAAACAAGCTGCGGGTTGATTTGTCGACATTACCTCTATAAACTTGACAGTAAACCCACTAGAGATCTAAGTTTGTAGTCGCCGTACGATAAAACAAAAGTTATTTATCGAGTGCCAACAAATATGAAAATCACAGAGGTTCAAAGGGGTTTAGTGGTTTAGCTCGAATATGAAAAGTTTAGACACAAATTTTCATATTTATTATCGATCCTTTTCGAACAGAAAGAAGCAAACTTCGTCAAAATTAGTTATAAAATGGCCCTATAATGTGAAAGTCCCTGAAAAGAAGCTAAATTTTCTCAGAGAACGTAATAACATAGTAAATGTAATATGATAGATAGCATTTTTTATAGTCGACTAGCTACAAAGTTGTGCGAGCCTAGTCATTGTATAGGGCCGCTTTACGCCGACCTCGATGCCGCTATAATGGCACGTTTAAAACCCAGGGACCCTATTGTATTGAAGGGCTTGTGCCCTAGATACGACTTCAAAAATCAGCGAATTTCATCATCGGAGCGGGAGCCAAATTAGGTCGGGGATGGCACCCACACCCATCCCTAAAATCAGGGGTAACATTTGTACTAATATTATAAATTTACAGCGTTAGAGTTTGTTTAATCCAAATAATTAAACTCTAAAAATATGTTCTTGTGAGATTGTCGCGAAAAGCAGTATAGTTATAAGATTGGGGTGTATCGAATTGTATTGTGTCATATTATATTATACGAACGGAGTCACACGCAACAGTTAGTACTTTAACTATTCCTTCGATTGGGTGTTCTAGACACCGGTATCACTACAGACGGAATATTTTATGAGTTCCAAAAAGGCGAATCGCGAGACACGTATTGATCGGTGGAAAAACCGCTAACTGTAATTTGCTCTGTCTCCATTATATCTTTAAAGCGGCGAAAATTTCAACGATTCTGTATATAATTAACCAACTTCGCAGGGTCAGCTACCATTCATTGCATTTCGCTCGTGAAGATTCACATTTTTAGAAGGAGCAGCTGATAATCATTTAAATGAGCCGCACTTGAGAATGAATAAAATTATAAAACAAATGTTTAGACACACTCCCATTGTGTGCACTCAAAGGAAGGATATTAAGTTATATTAACAAAGACCATAAAAGAGCGTTCGATAATAAGAGTAAAATTATTTGTTTAGTCGGTGCACATATCGGAGTAATAATAAAAGCGGCACCCCGAGCGCAATCCGCATTCATATCACCTCCCAGCGATGCGAGCTGCAGGATTTTAATGCCACAACAAACGTCGTAGTAAAATAAAATATAAAATCATACGAGAGAGGTATTTTCTGTGTTCCATTTCAAAGGCTTCCAGTTTAAGAATAAAACTTGCATGCAAAGTCGTATCGAAGAAAGTTTGCATGCGAAGAAAAATTTCGCTTCGTACACAGTACACAGTTTTGCTTTGACATTGCCGGTAAGATACAAATTATAATCGGCTACTGCTCGTGACTGTCTCGAAAAGGAACACAATAGTAGTTCGAATCATCAACATCATATTCTCCTCGACATCACATTTCCTCAAAATATGTGTAATAATCTGTAGTTCATCGGCCCACTGCAAGCTGGGTACCGGCTAATGATCACAAAGTGTATCTACGATATGGTTAGAAAGTTATTTGTTATCGAGCCGGCTACAGGCTCCTGACCTAGATCGTGGAAAATATTCAGGGTCGGGGCGGACGTGGGCCTCGATTAATATCGGCAGGGGCCGGGGGGATGTAAGCCTGACTGGGCTTTACGGGCTTCTTTAATCGGCAAATAAGCCTGCATCAATGTCACGCCACAACCTCCACAACGATATTTTTAGTGTTCTCTACAGTTTTCTCAAAAAAGTGTCTAAGGCCTGTAGAAACTGAACTCCTCGATTTTTTACTTTCTGATTACTGTTATTAAATATGAATAATTTTTCACACATTTTACACTCTACGAAAACACAATTTACAGTTCAAAGCAGGTGCACATTTTGTCACTATTCACTAATGAAGTCGTGAAATAGAAAAAGATTAAAACGTACGAACGAGTTTCGTGCCTCATTACTAGATTCAGACGTTCCTGTGTTCGCGACCGTCGTGTGTGTTGAACGACAACAATAATATTGTCGTGTGTGTGTCCAACAACAAAAAACAATGTGCGCTGTCGTGGCGTGACAACAAAGGGCTGTATGCTCATGACAGTTGCACGGGACGTTTGCACGTCCCCACCTGTTACTTAAACTAATGTTTTTAAATTAAGCTAGCCCCTACGTTACGTTGAGCCGGATAATCCGTGGAATTACTACATACTACATATTTACATACGGCTCAATTCTTTAAAACTTGATGTAACTGAGAAACAAATTTTGCGTTTTTACAATATTTTTTATTATTATTAAGATATTTTTATACCACTTAGTTGGAACAGTACTGACAGGTGTGATGCAATAATTTTTTTCTGGATCGGGAAATAATAAAACGAGCACACCCTAAAATCCATTATCCCTGTAGCACAGTGCAAGTAGACAACAGATTGTCGTCGACCAATAAATCCCACCTGCCACTAAAACAATTTCCCAACTAAAAATGTTTTCACTTTAAAAACGCTATAATATAAAACCATCGCAGCTATTTTTGTGCTACCTTTATGTATCTAAACGATCTTCAATATTTTGTATGATAATGACTCTCGTGCGGAATTATTTGCAAAATATGTACTTGGAAACGTAAAAATTATAAGTATGATGCAAGATAAGAAAATAAAATAACAAAACATTCACAAAGCGCAAAATTTCAATGAATTTCTATATTTGTATCAAGTCTTAATTAAATCCAATTATTCGGATCCAAACATTAAGCGTATAAATAGAAACAAAGCTACCCGTAACCACAGAATAGATAATAGTACAAGTACCGTAACGGAGTTGTGGCAATGACAGTTACACTATAAATAGATGTTTTATCTAAGACTTTCGAACCATAGTCTCTGAACAATGACGCTCTATTAATAGATACTTATAGATACGTAGATATAGACGGACAAAGAGATATGGAAAAGAAGATGTGATAATGAAGTCTTGAACTGTCGATGTAGCTGCAATATTATTTGATCGTAGTGTACAGCTGGTGGCCGTTACGAGTTGCGACGAGAGCCGCCGCGCCGGAAAATTCACAGCCTGCCTTACTGTGGCACCGTATGCCACGCTCGGAAATATCAATGGTAGGAATAATAAATATATAACCTTTAGAGTCAATTTCACTACGACCTGTAATATACACGGTAATGATTACTTAAATCTTGTTACTTTTTGTCATCTAAGAAAAGGCAGAATATTTCGATAAACTAGCGTCGGTGACTTACCTAGTTTCAAAGCAAGGCGAATTTTTTTAAATTGTAGAATTTTAAGAATTTTGAGAATCAATTTCAGAGCATAATACAATGAAATCATTGTACAGAAGTCGATTCGATACACAAAGTTTAGATTACCGGTGTAAATACTTCTCCACAATGAATTTACAACAAGAGAGCGCTAATACAGAGTGCGAGTTGCTGCAAGCTGATAGCCGTCAGGCAATTAGTCTACTCATTTTCTTCTCCAGGTCCATAAAAAATAACAAGTCCATTTCGAACCACAACGTTTACGGTTTAGTATAACCTTTGTTTCGCAATAAATACAATAGCGGAAGCAATGCGATCCTAACGAACGCTGGGTCGGATCCGAGACCCGTGGAGTCAGGAGTTTTTGTGCTATCCAGCGAGACGACAATCCTTTGTTGTATTTCTAATTACATGTTGTTGAATCGTTGTTCATGTTCAATTATTAATTATTCCATTGATTGATAAATATAGTGTATGAACCAGTTCCAACGGCCTTGGGTTTACGTATAAACATGATTTAATAATTATGCCATTAGAGTTAGCATAATATTAATTCATTAGGAAAAAAGTAGCAATTTTTTGTTCGATTGGTTTTTTTGTAAAATTACAAAGCAAATTATTAAGGTAAAAACAAAAGGCTACTAAACAATTAATGTGACCATCTGTAATAAGGGGGAGGGGGGTCTAAAAATCATGAAAATCGTGTGACGTGCCTTATGGATGTTCCCTAGTGACTAGGCTGTCCTCTTCGCATACGAAAGATATCGTATGCACGATAAAAGAAAAATTTTCTAATAAAATAAAAATCGAAGGAACCAGGATTGGGCCCCAGAACGCAATCAGCAAAAGGCGAAAGCGAGAGATTCCTTTAAAGCGAGAGTACTCGGGAAATTCCTACTGTAGATATTGCACTCGTTACACTTACCGATTCAGTGCGGATGACACGGCAGCCGTGTCATATATGTTTTTAACGTGTGACGTATGACACGTGAGCCGTGTCATTTAAAAAACGATTGTATCTCCCTCAAATTACACTTTAGAAGGTTTTACTCTGAACAAAACCATCTTAATTTTCCACGTAGAACATGCCTATAGGCTTCTTTTCTGAATATTCTGTGAATTGAAAAAAGTAGGGACCGTCAACCTTTTTTAAAGGTGCATTCATTGCGGATTACACGGCAGCCGTGTCATGTGTATTTTTAACGTGTGGCGTATGACACGTGAGCCGTGTCATTCAGAAAACGATTGTATCTCCCTCAAATTACACTTTAGAAGGTTGTACTCCAAACAAAACCGTCTTAATTTTCCAAATAAGGTTCGTTTCTGAATATTCTGTGAATTGAAAAAATGAAAAAAACTAGGGGCTGTCCCCTTTTATAGCCCGGCCATACACTATCCGAAATTTCTGATCATAAAAATTCGAACGCCCACCGGAACGCACTCTGTTCATACATTTTGTTGTGGACCCCGCATACTATCAGAATTCTGACGTGTCAAAATGTACGAGCGTCCGAATTTTACTGATCAGAAATTCGGATAATGTGCGGCTGGGCTTTCTAAAATTTACAATAAACTTTTAAGAAAATAAAGAAGTTATATTGGGAGTCCATATTATTCTATATTATCTTAGACTTTCAAGTTCTTGCGAATTTTTTTGAAACGATAATGTAGAAAAATACTTGGTTTTCTTTGGCAAAGGTTCTTCCGTGAACATAGTCTGAGATTCGGGACTAAAATTTTCAGTTTCGCAGATCAAGTAATTACTACGTTTTGTAAAATTGTGTTGGTCTGAAAACGAATGAATAAACTGAACCTACATGAGTTCAAAACACTACTAACATTATGGATTACCAAAAAACTTAACAACGAACTTCTTTAAATTTATCTACGAACGTATAATTTACATCGGAAACCCAGATCTATTTAATATACCTACTCATTTTTCTAACTTTGAAACGTACAAAAGGTTTGCAACATCTGAATACAAAAATCGCTTACCTGCCATTTTCATATATGTAATTGATTGTACTGTCGGTTCTTGATGGAAATTCATTTTAAACACAAATAAAACACAATATTACTTGCACTTTTTCCACTATATTCATTAATTACTACAATTTTTAATTAAATACGACCGGTTTCGAAATAAATCATCATCAGGTGTAGTTAACGTCGGTAGTTTTAAATAATTAAATATAACCAAAACAAATATTAGGGTTGTCAGCATCATGGTATTTTTTACAATTTGGTAGAATTTTCTTTCCAAATACGACTATTTCTACTGATCTAAAAATCAATCTTCTGCCATTTTCAGGTTAACACTTAGTAAAACTACTCGAAATCAACTCAAAACAACGTAAGCTTCCGTTAACATCAATGGTTTGGATTCAACTAAATAAATCAAGTTAATACACGTGTAAAAACCAAGAAAAACAATAAACATTTTTGAACATGGCGGGTGACACGGTAGCCGTGTCATCTACTTATATGGCGTATGACAAGGCTAACGTGTCACGAGAAAATTGTAGGCCAGCACTACTGAAAGTTTTAAAAAATGTGCGCCGCATTGAATCGGCTCATAATAATTATAATTATATTACCGTCCCGCTCGCCAATCGCCATTATGTTTATTTCATAAAAGCTGCTGTGATGCTTTGAACTGCACTTAATGAACTACGTACAGGCAAAATCTATAGTCAACAACGGGTTTAAAATTTTTACATTGAATAGAATACGAAATGTTCCCCCGGACACACTCTTACATTGCAAATCAATGTTCGTATCTTTTAATCTTATATTCTGATTTATCCGTACAGAAATTATAATATAAATTGCAGTACGTCGTCGCTGCATCAGAAATTCAACGCGCTCGACTCTCGCATCGACATTTGGACCGAGTTCGGTGCGGCGCGGTTAAACTATATGCAAATTTCATCAAGTGTACGGACTTACATTTAAATATCCTAACCGAATTATTCAAAATGAAGAATCAAATGTGCTCGAAGTACGTTTCATTAGCTACTTCGGATAAGCTCGTCTTCGAAATTGTTATCGTAGCAATATAAGACTAATGATAACTTTTTACTATTGCTGCTACAATAATTATTAAAGGCATTGTCTATAAATGTGTATAATTTTTATTAAAAATGCGATTCAACCATTTTCCATAGCAATAATGTACTATATGAATATTATTTAGCACATTTTCTATTCGGGAGTAGGACCCATCACAAAGTTTTGTTATGTAGGACTGGAGGCATGTCTGCAGTTTCTAGTCCTTAGTAGTAATGGCTGCTATAGTGTCTTAGGCATACATTTTCAATTATCTACAATTAACAATGTTAGACTGGATGTACACTGTGCGGTGTACACAGTGATTATTTATTTTGTTCTAATCAAATATTTTTATTGCCTGCCACTCACGATCGAGCAACTCTATTCAACATCAAACAATTGGAAAAGAAAGACGTAACATTCCGTAGGCTTTGCATCATGACTAGGTACTGATCTTTAATTTAATCCGGATGGTTGAAGCCTCTATATTTTTCTTTCTTTTCTTTCTAGATACATGGATGGATATGTATTTACATTTCTAATAGATATAGAAATATAGATACAGATACAGATATAGATCTATATCATGTAGGTATTGTCAAGATAATGATAATGCTCTGCAACTTCTGCGACCCGATTTTATTGAACCGTTGAGCATGAGTTCCAGTGAATCGTAAAACTAGATATCGTCGTTAAAAATCCACTATAAAGATTCATTAGCTCTAGCACCTATTTTTTTAATGGTCTCTAATACCCTTTTTACTCTATTTACACTGTAATTAAATAGAAATATCAGTTTAAAATTTCAATATTTAATTTTTAAGACCAGTAAATAGAAATAAAAATTGAAACGACCTAAAATTTAGCTCCAATAGGTGTTGTTAAAAATGAAAATATTTTGTTTTGGCAAAGCGAGAGATTTTGGAGTGGCTCTATCACATCAAAAAATATCAAAAATTATAAAGGTGTAATTTTATTTACCAAATGGACAGCCGCAGCGTCATTACCTATATAGGTAATGACGCTGCTGGATATATATCCAGTATATAAAATCATTTGTATTTCGGCTGCGTTGAAACCTGTGTACGTATTCAGGTCAAAATCCATATTTATGTAACGACTATCAATCAATATAAAGATTTGAATCATAGCGTCCACTCCGCTCGATGAATGCTGTATCGGTCGATTCAAGTGGCGTAGCCTACATTTCCGTGGAAAATCATATCAGAAAAATGTTGTTTAAGACCGCGCTGTCAAATTTTGCTGAGTTTTCTAATAGATATTACGATCCCGGAAGACGATTGACTTAAATGAAATTGAGATTTATTTAATCATTGTATATTCATCTGATATTTGGCTAATCAAAAACATGATTCACTTATTTTGACTCGATAGTTTTATTTTTCGAAATTCTGAATATTTCTGGGCTTTTCAACAAATATCTGTTACACTTGGTAGACCAAATTACGCTCGTTTGGCTTCGCCCTTAGACTACACTCAGGTGACGACGAGGTGACTCAGCGGACGGAGACACTGGACCAACGTAGGTAAACTTAACTTTAAAAAAATCCATATTCGTAGCAAACTGTCGCTTTAAATAATAATCGAATCGAACAATATTCTCAATTGTTTTCGATGCAATAAAAGCGCAAGTGGATTTTATTTGTCCAATAAACGAGGCCCGCTCGTCGTCGGACGTGGGTGGTCGTTATAGCGTACCTGCTTTTATTCTTTTATTTTCCAATCGGCGCCGGTCGCGGAACGACTTAACTTCGGAGGGATTTTAATAAAAGGCAATTAAACAATATATCGCGGGGCGGAGTGCGAGCCGCGGCGCGCCTCGAGGCACTCGCTTCTCTCCCCGATATTACCGACTATTCCCCTCGGAATTATATTCGTCGTCACGAGGCACGGTGAGTAGGTACGCGTCGCGACCCGGCGAGACGCAAGATTTGTAGACACGATATTGAGAAAATGGGGTGTAATTTTCGGCACTCCGGTCATACCTCAGCTCGACAAAAGAAATTAAGTCATGCGCACTGAAAAAAGTCGTATATAATATTTATGTCTATGATAATATCTTTCGTACGCTTCGAATTACTGTACATTATTATACATCGCACGTCCTACTCGGGCGCGGGTCGTATGCCAGCATAATCTATCGTGGCATAACTTCGCCGTCGCGGCGTCGGCCGGATCCACAAATATCCAAACGATTGCCCGCGGTTTACGATTTTACAATCTAACTTTAGAAAGATAAACCAGATGGCTCACTAGCACTCACCGAACGCACTAGAACATTTTGCAAGTTCGCTTTATATTATAGAAATCATTAACAAATAGAAATCATGAACAGTCGAAAACGCACAGGAACGGTACAAATGAACATAAAAATGCAATACATTCGCTCACATAGCACGGGGACGAGAGTATCAAAAGTAGTGTGGCGCGCGTCACTTACCGAAGTCGGAGCGGTGCGGCGCGGGCGAGAGACGCGTGCGAGCTACGCGAGGTCCGGAGTGCACTTGCAGTCGGTGCGTGTGCCGCGTTATCAATGCTCAGCGCACATGATACGCGCGCGACTACGCGAGGCCGGCGCAGGCGGGCGCAGGCAGCGGGCTACGCGACTGTAGTGGCGAGTGGCGACTCGTTCCGCGACCGCTCAGATCGATACCGACTCTGTCGCGCGCTCCCTCTCGACTGCGACCGACGTGCGACGCGACGCGGCTTCCACCTGCGACGCCGGCGACTCCACCGCGGACCCCTGCGGACGCCCAGACCCCCCGGCGCGCGGCGCTTCGTCGCCTCCCGAATATCGTTCCTAATCGTGCCGGACGAAAAATCGCACCGAGATGGCGGCGGGCATGCGCGATGCCGGGGTCCGGGGCGAGGGAAGGGGCGGGGGAGCGATCGGCTGCGACGAAGGGCGGGGTAAGGCAAGAGGCCCGCGCCAGGAGCAAGCGGCCGCCGTACGCGCGACCTCGCCGCTGCCGCCCGCCGCACGCAACACATCGATCATAAACACGCATAGCGACCTCAACATTTCCTTACGAACCTCCTTAACCCACTTCCAATATCGATTTAGTTTCGCTCCCCGAAAACATTCGTTGACGAGGGACGACCGAACGTCCCCTGACTAGCAGACGCACCGACTAAATTAATTAACTTATCACGACCTGAAACTTGCAATTTAATGCGTAACTAAATATAGAGTCAGTAATTAATCATTCGGAGACGTCGACGCGATTACTCAATACTTCGACTCAGAATTGAAGACGTAAGTGGAAGAACACAAAAACTAACATTTTATAACATACAGACAATTACTCATTTTTTCCCTTATAATTTGAACAAACCTTGTAACTTATCTACTTCATTACCTGCGTCGCAGCCCAGCAGCGACAGTACACAGACAGTTTCGTGCCTTTAATTTACATTTTTAATTTTTATTAATAATCTGTGTTACATTATATTCTATGGACACTGACATTGATATTGACGATTAGTGCAAAGTGACTAGTGAAATTTTCTCGAATTCATTTTCAAAACTTTCGGACAATTGTTCAAAAATCACTGCTTAAAAACTTCGTAGAAGAGGAAAACCAACCAAATGCGTATGTTGCTGCTCCATATTCTGGTCCTTCGAGCCGGATTCAACTGCTTCGGGATCTCGTCGCCTTCCCACCACGTGGTCGTCATCAAGACTTCGAAAAATCGTTGCAGCTACTTCTTCGGTTATACGGTCTTGTCTTATTCCTCTCAAATCCCTTCCCGTTAAACATATTTTGCTTTAAAATCGTACCATTTGCATTTCAGGCCAGCGGCGTTTTGATTGTGATTCGTGCCGTACAAAGGCTTCGCTTTAAACGTGAGTACTTTACACTTATTCTTACACGTAGACCTCCAAAATGTCTACTGAGGATAAAATATCAGTGCCTAGATCAGTTTCCTCCGCGGCAATCCGCCAAAAGGATTACGCGGAACTTAAGAGGCAACGTGGCAATGTGAGAGGTCATATAACTCAGCTTAAGAAATATTTAGGTTCCTTACTCCAGGATACTGTTTCTCAAGTTCAAATTAAGGAAGTAAAATTTAGGATGCAGGCAGCCCAAGAGCAGTTTGTAGTCAAGAAGTCATGTTGTAGGACACACTTATACGTCTACCAATTTAAATAAATTTAATAATTCAAAAGGTTCTAATAAACGAATGTCACAAGATAATACTAGTGTCTTATGTGGTGGTGTTCATCTTCTTTTTGTGTTATAAGTTTTTGAATATGTCCATTAAGGATAGATTAAAAATTTGTTGAGGATAATAAATTTTGTAGTAATTGCTTACGTAGTGCCAGTCATTCTGCATCAGAATGCTTGTTCGGGCCATGCAAACAATGTCGGGCCAAACATAATACTTTATTACAATATTATGTAAATAATAATTCAAAATTAGTCGAACAAAGCAGACAGTCGCCTGAATGTAGGGGAATTCGTGATCATGAAACGGTGGTCAACCCGTCGACTGCGCTTCAGTCTTCATCTGCTTGCTATGCGCTTCCACAAGAACATTGCATTGTTATGCACGGAATTGGTAGATATAGTAGATAAGAATAAACGTACCTTTACTGCCCCGGGTGCGTTATTAGACAATGGCAGTCAACATATTTTATATCTGAAAAATTATTTATACGTTTGAATACGGAACCACTACAGTCCACTATACTTATTTCGGGTGTTGGTATGTCTTCCACACAATCTAACAAATCGTGTGAAATAACAATACGTTCTAAATTAAACGATTATAGTACAAGAGTTCAGTGTTACATCTTGAAACACATTACATCAAGTTTGCCTACGACAAACATTAATAATAAATTTATACGTTTACCTAAGAATATTCGACTCGCTGACCCAACTTACAATATTTTCTAGTATTGATTTGTTAATTGGTGGAGATTTATTCTGGGACTTATTACTAAACGACAGTATAATTCGATTAGATAAGAAACAAACATACAAACAATGTATGTTTGTATGTATTGAATAGGCTCATAAACTTAAAACTACTGAACTGATTTTAAAAATTCTTTCACCCACGGAAAGCTACATCCTGTGTGACGGACATAGGCTATTTTATTTCACAGATTATGTATTTCTGTGGCCGATATAACAACAAATACTAAAAACAAAACAAATTTAATATTTAAGAGGGGCTCCCATACAACAAACGTGATTTTTTTTTAACATTTTTCGCTCGGTATCAATGATGACAACAGGTAGCCCCTTGAAATGTTCACAAAATACTCAGTTTTATTTATACTTTAATAATGCCTAATAAAATTTAAATAAAATTAAAAATTAATGGGGGCTACCGTACAAAAACACATTTTTTTCTTATTTTTCTCTATAGTGGTACGGAAACCTTCATTTCGCTTCTTCACTTCATTCGGAAAAACATTTTCGCTAAATTTCACAAGAAGCTAGTTAAATTCAACTCCAAACATGATGCTTCGAAGCTAATAATAACAAGCAGTCAAGTTCGACAAAATACCAATTCTTAGGAGACTATACAGGTTGTTACACAACAAAACTAAGTAATAATACTTTAGGGTGTGTATGTGTTCCTTGTTCTGAAAGATCAAATTTTTAATTTCGCATTTGTATGGGGAAACTCGTGACGCTGGGACGGTCGCCCATACAAAAGTGAAAAAAAAATTGGGTCTTTCAGCGCTGCTACTTTCACAGTGAACTCTACAAGGAACACGTACACACCCTAAAGTATTATCACTTAGTTTTGTTAC
Source organism: Cyaniris semiargus (assembly GCA_905187585.1). Taxonomy (NCBI): domain Eukaryota; kingdom Metazoa; phylum Arthropoda; class Insecta; order Lepidoptera; family Lycaenidae; genus Cyaniris; species Cyaniris semiargus. The sequence goes on along the minus strand of LR994547.1, from coordinate 24,286,989 downwards.
ACCCTGTAGTAAGTAGTAGCACGCCATAGCTTGACAGTAATTGACACTAATATAGTCTGAAAACATTCACACAATACGAAATATGAAACAAAATAATTAAGCTAATAGGTTTGTAGTGTGAAGCAAACCATCCGTGTAATCGATTGATAGCTCCGTTTTAGCTTTATAAAAGGTAATATATTATTGTCACTTTTATTCGCTCTTTTTATTGCGACTCGTAAGTGACTACGAGGTCAAGGATGACTTAAGATTAGTGATCGATATGATAAAGATCTTGGGGGTCGATTGACGCGAATAGACATGGCCGCTTTGAACACGACGAGCGAGAAAAGAAAAATAGAAGTGAAAAAAAACACAAGCAAAGCAGCAAAAGACTGATAAATTAGATCGTAGACTAAAGTAATTACGTCCAGCATCAAAACGGATCAACAAAATTAACTACACAGAATGAAACTACTGGCGGTAGAAAATAGAGCTATTCTGAAAGAAAATAGTTTATTTTTAGGGTTCCGTAGTGAACAAGGAACCCTTATAGTTTCGGTCTGTCCGTCCGTCTGTTCGTTCATCTGTCTGTCTGTCTGTCCGTCTGTCTGTCCGTTTGTCTGTTTGCGGTTTTGCTCAGAGACTATAGGACCTACAAAGCTGTAAATCGGCATGAATGTACATATTAATGATGCCAACAAAATGGTACTATCAGAGAAGTTGATTCCTAGGCAAATGGCGGACCTAAGTAATTTGGTCGCGTTAAGTCAAACCCATCTCGATCACAGAGCTAACATTGAATCAACATAAGCCGACCAGCTGACGTAGGTCCGTCAACTGCCTAGGAATCAATTTACTCAATGGTACATACATTAAAAAAAATATATGGTACATGAAGGCGGAGATGACTTTTTTTTCGCGTCCATCCCTCGTTGGATAGGTTTTTAAAAAATATTACGAGTATTCTTAGATCATTTTCCGATTTAGGGATCCATTTGTGAAATATGAAGTTTTAAAGTGGAAAAAATCGTTAGAGTCCAGTGTCCCCCCCTTCTTACCAGCTAAACCGGTGCTTTTGGAAATGTGAAAATATTCACGGGAGTAGGAAATATGATGAATTTAAAAGGAAAATTATCATGGCTAAGAAGACTTCATAAATTATTGAGTACTTAATAGTCGATCAACTAAAAAATGTATTCGGTGAAATGTAAAGGAACTTTTCGTTCAAATTCCTTTGAACGTAACTGAGATGTTGTTAGTATAAAACACGTTATAAATGTATATTCATTGACTCTACAAAAATTATCAAAAACTAGCTAGTAGCTGTACTACGGAACCCTATATTGCGCGTGGCCCGACACGCACTTGGCCGGTTTTTTTTAATATCTTGCGACTATAGACTTACAAAAAATTACAATTTCTGTTCGATTGGTTCATTTTTGATACTTAGCTTATCAAAGACATGAATCTCGCCGTAGAAAATAATGTTAACCGAAAGGAAATAAAGAGAATTTATAATGACTCTTTTTAAGTCTTCGGAAGCTCGAGTACTTCTGGGATTCTTTTCTGAACAAAGTGAAAATTTGATCCGACAAAAGTTTTACAATAGCAATTGCGGTGATAAATGTAAGAACGAACATTGATATAAAACAATTGTACAACATCAAAGACTCATTCCACCCAATAACGATCATTCATTGAATAACGCAAATTATTGTGAATAAAGCTAATTTTATTCCTCCAATAGAATAAGCGACAGCAAAACATAAAGTGCGAAGTCACATGGTTATTATCCATATTGTTGCTTCAAAACACTTTGCATTGTTTGTTCGGGACAGTTATAAAAATACTAATTAGATTGATTACTTGAAAAATGCCAAGTATGTAACTAGATTGCGAGAGTAAGATGTCTAAGCTGGAGTCGGGAGGGATACAACTACTAAGCTGAACCCCCAGTAATTATTACTTGATATTAAATTATTATTGTAGCAAGTTTTTGCATAAGGAAGAAGTCAAGAGTTCAAAAAGAGAAAATAATTTACTTCGACTAACATTATCGAGTTCATTAGACATCATAAAAAATATTTGGTACACAAGTAGCCTAGTAAATTAATTTCGAACGAAGAAAGAGATAAATGTCCGTCTATTTGTATTTGTTTTGTCCATCTTGGAACGAACGGAACAATTAAGTTGCGTGGCTTTGTTCCAGCTCAACTAAATTACTTTCCATGACAGGTTAAACATGTTTATATGTACGTTATTATCGAGCTTTACGATGCGACAGGTCGATGTCAGCATTCCGAGGTGGATTATTACAGTACCGGGATTAGGTGCGCTCCTGCACGAGGCAATAGTAATTAGGATTTACTCGTGTGCCTTACGTCTTATACTCCGCCAGCGCCCAGCGGTAACCGCTCATGTTAATTTAAAAAGTTGTTAAAGAACGTTTGTGTGCAGCTAAGGCTTATTATAATTTAACTAATTTTCTCAATGATAGCACACCATGGGAAAAATAAGCTGACTGACCATAGGCCGCTTCTATAATCTGTATGAATGTACCACATTTTTACATACTTAGTGTAAAGTAGTTTAAGCTATTATTGCAATTTTACACCTTTTTGGTAAAAGGTGGCCCCGTGCGAGTTTCTTACGCCGGTTCTTCTCGCCGGGTTAGTTCCCGAACCGCTGGTATGCCTCATGTAGACGTTCTAAAAGTGTTAACTTTGTTAAAGTATTTAGAAATAAATATTTTGATTTTGATTTTGTAAATACTATCCCACCAAAAACATGAAATGTAAAAAAAGGCAGCCAAGCCTTCAACTTATTTTGTAATTTTAAATCTACTTTCAGTGAGTGTATCAATAGTTTTCTTTATTTTATAATAACTAGCTAAAATCCGAGCTTTGTGAGCCTGTGAGGGCTCGCATCGTTTTACTGACTAATATATAGATAATACATCTACATATAAAAAACCTTGACTGACTGATGATAACACATCTACATATAAATAAAAATCGGCCAAGTGCGAGTCGGACTCGCGCACGAAGGGTTAATCCACCGGTAATCTATACTAATCGATACTAATATTATAAAGCTGAAGAGTTTGTTTGTTTGTTAAAAGCGCAGTAGCGCGTTTTTAGAATTTTTCAAATCGGACCAGTAGTTCCTGAGATTACTCAGGAACTACTAGTCCGATTTGAAAAATTCTTTCAGTGTTAGATAGCCCAATTATCGAGGAAGGCTGTAGGCTATAATAACATTACGCTGTGACTTCTAAGAGCGAAGAAACAGAGGAAAATATGGAAAAAAGCGGGGCAAATTATTCATCTTTGAGAGCTTCCGTTGCGTGCGCTGCAAAAACGGTCCAAGATGCCCAAAAAAATGTATGGAAGAAATTTATTCCTCTTTAATGATCTAAAAAATATCCGTGATAGTAAGTGTCCATCTTTTAAGATTAACTCAAAATAATCGGGTCTAAGAATCTTTGGTCGTAATGAATGCATTAATGAAATAGACGCAGACGAAGCCGCAGGTAACAGCTATAATTTATAAAGCTGAGGAAGTTGTTCGCCAAAATAAATATGATGCCCATAATAACTATGTATTCCACGCGAACGATGTCGCGGGCACAGCTAATTAGAGTTTAAAAATTCAAAGACTGTGTTATACATAATATTAACTTTGCATGTGGCGGTTGAAGTTGAGCTCGTCACAGGAGTTTTATTATAGTGGACATCTGCTCCACAAAATTGTGTGGCCTCGGAATGTGTCTTTCGGAGAAATTGGTGCCAGGTATATCCAATACTTGTTTCGTCACTACGGCTCCTATATAATCGTGGTTTTCGACGGGTATCCATATGACGCTTCAAAAAAAAAAAAAAAAAGACCAAAAGCTCTGAACGTCTCCGTAGAGTTGGAGCTTGTGGAGGATGTTATCTTTGACGAGACAACCATTGCTCCAGTTGCTCAGGATAAGTTCCTATTGATGACAGGAACAAGGTTAGATTCATCAACATGCTGAAGGTGCAACTGGAGAGGAACAATATTCTTACACTACAAGCAGAGGTGGATGCTGACCGGCTAATAGTAACCACAGCCATTTCCATGTCTTCTACATACGAAGTAGTGAATTTTGATAATTTTTTTTTTTTTGAAAATTTTGTAAACATTTGAATAGCTGTATCTTTGAAACTATTCAGTTTATCGCGACCCAACTATTCTCATTTTGTTGTAAATTTAGTCTAATTTAAAATAATTTCTAGTGACTTCTACCATTAAACAGGTCCTTGGTGGTAAAAATGGTAAAAACTGAAAACTGGTCAAAAATTTAATGGTTTCTCATGAATTTTAGAATGTTCGAGAAGGATTTCGAGGTGGAAAAATTATATTTGTCATTACCACCTCATTACATACAACACATAAAAAATCAGAACTACCCCATTTGATGCCAACCAAAATGTACCAATTCCATGAACTAATAGGTCGATGTCGCAGGCGCTTAAAAGCAGATTATATTTTAGGTATAGCTCCCAAAAAGATAATTTAATGCAATTATTGTATTTAGAAATGTTATGTATCGTTTGTCCCTCAATTAGGACGACTTCTATAAATTGCGTCCGTGGTTCGAGGCGATAGGAGACTTTCCAATAAATAATTTTCCTAACCCGCTTAATCAGTCGCCCGATAAGCCTGTCAGTAACAATTATCGCCAAAATTAATTTCAAAGTACGCCACTAATATTCCGTAATAAAAGCCAGACTATAATGGGCCCAGTCACAAAAGCAGTCGAGATTGTCAAGTCAACACGAAACAGACACGACCAAAGAAAACGGCAGAGCATTTTATCTGATACTAGCTGTTGCCCGCGACATCATCCGCGTGGACTTCAGTTTAAAGTTGTTCCCGTACATCGATTGAATAGTTTACGCGCAATAACGCAAATCATAAAAGTATATTCTGTGGGAACCGCACGTTCTTCCGGGACAAAAAGCATTCCTTGTCCCGAGATTCAAATTAGTATCTCCATGCCAAATTTCATCAAAATAGATTAAATAGTTTAGGCGAAAATCATAAGTTTATTGTGCGGGAACCGTACATTTTCCGGGATAAAAAGTACTTATCCCTTGTCCTTTCCCGAGACTCAAAGTATGTCCATACCAAAATTCATCAAAATCGATTGAATAGTTTACGCGCAAATCATTAAAGTATATTGTGCAGTAATCGTGCATTTTTCCTTGACAAAATGTATCCTATGTTCTTTCCCGGGACTCAAAGTATCTCTATACCAAATTTCAGCAAAATCGGTCCAGCCGTTTACGCGTGATGTCGTGACCAAGGAATATATGGATTCATTTTTAGGGTTCCGTAGCCAAATGGCAAAAATCGGAACCCTTACAGATTCGTCATGTCTGTCTGTCTGTCTGTCCGTCCGTATGTCACAGCCACTTTTCTCCGAAACTATAAGAGCTATACAATTAAAATTTGGTAAGTAGATGTAGTCTGTGAACCGCATTAAGATTTTGATACAATAATGGAAAAAATATTAAAAATCTTAGGGGTCCCCATAGGTACAACTAAATCAAAAAAAAATTTTTTTCATCTAACCTATGCGTGGTATCAATAGATAGGTCTTTAAAAATCATATTGAGGTTTCTAATATAATTTTTTTCTAACCTGAATAGTTTGCGAGAGAGACTCTTCCAAAGTGCTAAAATGTGTCCCCCCCCCCCTCTAATTTCTAAAGTAGGGGCATAATAAGTCTAAAAAAAAATATGATGTACTTTACTATAAAAACTACAAACGAAAATTGGTTTGAAGGAAATCTAGCAAGTAGTTTTTTTTAAATATAATTATATTAAAAAAAAATTTTTTTTTCATCTAACCTATGCCTGTGGGGTATCTATGGATAGGTCTTCAAAAATCATATTGAGGTTTCTAATATCATTTTTTCTAACCTGAATAGTTTGCGAGAGAGACTCTTCCAAAATGGTAAAATGTGCCCCCCCCCCCCTCTAACTTCTAAAGTAGGGGCATGATAAGGCTAAAAAAATGATGTACTTTACTATAAAAACTACCAACGAAAATTGGTTTGAACGAAATCTAGCAAGAAGTTTTTTTTTTTAATATTTTATACCCCATTACATGCACTCAACAATATAGCAAACTCCTTTGTGCGCCTCCTTTGCATAGCACAATATCAGTAATCGTTTTATACTAAGTAGGAGACTTTCGAATGAAGCTCTACTGACATTTTTTGTCTGAAGTTCTTTTACAACTAAGGCTTCTTACAGACGAACGGCAATTGTAGACTGCCATCAACAATAATTAGTGCCGTTCGTCTGTAGCGCTCTTATGGAATTATTATTTCGAAATTTTTTAAAAGATCTTTCAACACTTTAAAACCTCCCGTTAGAGAAGATATTACAAGAGTACTTTTTAGTTTTTTCTCACTTTAGTAGACGTTAGTGCTACTTTTGACATGGTCTGACTATTAAGCATCTTTTGTATACTCGAATCTAAAAACCTTTCTTGAAAATTATTTAAAATAGCTAGGTACAGCATGTGCACTGTGCAGTTGACCATTCAAGGGTATATTATATTTATAGGTAGCCCCTGCGCGGTCCATCTCACACACCTTTATCTCTCTTAAAGAAAATATCGCGCTTGCCAATATTTCTACTTTTTATTTTAACTACAGAAATTCGAATAGTTTAACATAATATTTTATTATAAAAACTTGCCCCGCATTGTGAAATAAAATCTGGAATATAAGAAAACCGGGGACACGTTGTTTATATCACAATAATAATGAACGTTTCTTTTACCGGATTTGTTATTATTTTGTGTTTATATGTAACACAATAGTTTGTAATATGGATGTATATTGTGTCAACGTTCAACGAAGAATGAAAGTAAACTATCGTTGCCATCACTTTGTCAAAACAAAGACTCGCGTATAGAAACAATATCAACGGACCTTGTTTTTAGAATGGGAGGATATTTTCTGATTATGTTTGTGTTTGTTTTGACTTTGGCAGGTATCTCGAAACGATGAACATCATCTGAGCCTCGTTAGGAACTGTAGCTTTCATCGTACATTTTTTCATGCACAGCTTATTACAAGTTATACTTGTCGCTACTTTCATTTAGTACTTTTCAGGATTTAGAGTCAACCTAAACATTTCAGGAATAGGACCGTATTAATAACATTTCGATTTAATTTACAGCTAAGATCTTCTCGATCGTCGTAGCCCGTCGAAGCCCCATTTACTAGGTTGAAGTTCGCTGAAGTACGAAGTAGGTACAACCCCGACGGTATTTGACTAGAGAACGCTGTATAGCTGTGAAGACGCTAATAACGTCTGTTTGAATTACACCATGATTAAAATTAGAGGTTACTTGCAGGCCAGAGGTTGCGGATGAGACATTTTCCGATCTTTGGAAAACAGGTTGACCGATCATTCTTCTGGCTAGGCTAACTATGCTCGCCGCGAATGCTGTATAGTCTTGTACAACCAGACGGCAATTCAAATATATTATAGTTCTAACCACCACAATATTTAAAAAGTCAGCTTGTACTTTGTTCTTAAACTGCAAATGCTACGTGGTTTGAGGAAAATGTAAATACATTTGAAAGGCCGGACTGAGGCTTAATGGAACTTACAAATTAATGTCAACCGCATATCATAATAAAATTATTGCGTGCGTTACGTCAGACTCATCAATGAAAGCCTTTCGAACAGTTTGATACATAACAGTTATTATATAGTCGATTTGAATGCATGCATTAGTTATGTAGCATGTGTTGGTAAGGAGCAGCCACTGGCTCACATAACGCTAGTATATGAGCGAATGAACATTGAACACGGGCGCATCGACCAATTTCCTAAACGTGTTATGGACTGGACTTAATTATTGCACTTAATTTTGTCCAAATTCTGTTCAATTTAAACTTAATTTTGCGTCGATTTATCGAAGCGAGGCGTGGGCGGGGCGATCAACTGGGAGCTTTTGTTCGATACAATTTTACTCTCAAAGCGAATCCATTTTTAGATCATTCGTGGCACTTGCATTAAAATTATATTTTATGCTAGGAAAATATTGAATAAAACTCAGATTTGTTATAAGAAAATTACGGTAGTTTACAGTTTTTAAGAGGGCGACTAACGCAAAAAATCAAAGTCCTCTCATATAGTTCACATTCACGCCCGTCTTTCATATGCCAGGTGAAAAAGGGCGATGCAAAATCATCGCCAAGTTAGTTTTTTCTTAATAACTCGATAAATATACAACATTTTAAAAATCCGGTCAGCGTCTCAATGATAGAATTTTATGCAATGTGCTAAAATATTAACTTAGTTTAATGCACGGTTATGGCAATATATGAAAAAACATTATATGAAAATTAGATGCATCTTTGTGATTTTTTTCTATCGAGAAAATTTTAAGATATCGTGTTTTCGCTCAGATCAAATTCTTGGAAATATAATGTAATATCTATGTTTAGAAAATGAAACAATTCGGGGTTTATTTTCAAGTAGGTAGGTATAAAAAATTAAATTAAGAAATTTAAAAAAAACCCCGCCAAACAACTTTAAAAAGTAATGAAATAATATTTACTGACTTTAAGTTTAAATAATTCCTAAGGGTAAAGTAATATTTTAGTCCATAATTGTTGTCACGGTGTGTCGGGGGACCGCCAAGTTAACTACGACAACAGCGAATTTTGCATTTTGTATCGCTGATTGTCTCGATTCAGTTCGCTGACCTTTAAACTATAATGTTATGTGAAATCAAAGATCTACATTAGCGGTCCCCTGACACACCGTAGCAGCAGCATGCAAATATTTACTGCTTATCTACGTCTTATTGGTTGTCGCAATTAAAATGAGCCCAAACACGAAACCTCTGCTCTAAGTTGGTGAGGAGTTGGGTATCCTATTGATTACCAGGTGATGCTGCAGCACCAGGGTCAACTTTCCATTAATATGTATATATTCATAAGTGTCACGAACCAGAATGCAAGAACAGACAGACACAGACAGACAGACAGACAGACAGACAGACAGACAGACAGACAGACAGACAGACAGACAGACAGACAGACAGACAGACAGACAGACAGACAGACAGACAGACAGACAGACAGACAGACAGACAGACAGACAGACAGACAGACAGACAGACAGACAGACAGACAGACAGACAGACAGACAGACAGACAGACAGACAGACAGACAGACAGACAGACAGACAGACAGACAGACAGACAGACAGACAGACAGACAGACAGACAGACAGACAGACAGACAGACAGACAGACAGACAGACAGACAGACAGACAGACAGACAGACAGACAGACAGACAGACAGACAGACAGACAGACAGACAGACAGACAGACAGACAGACAGACAGACAGACAGACAGACAGACAGACAGACAGACAGACAGACAGACAGACAGACAGACAGACAGACAGACAGACAGACAGACAGACAGACAGACAGACAGACAGACAGACAGACAGACAGACAGACAGACAGACAGACAGACAGACAGACAGACAGACAGACAGACAGACAGACAGACAGACAGACAGACAGACAGACAGACAGACAGACAGACAGACAGACAGACAGACAGACAGACAGACAGACAGACAGACAGACAGACAGACAGACAGACAGACAGACAGACAGACAGACAGACAGACAGACAGACAGACAGACAGACAGACAGACAGACAGACAGACAGACAGACAGACAGACAGACAGACAGACAGACAGACAGACAGACAGACAGACAGACAGACAGACAGACAGACAGACAGACAGACAGACAGACAGACAGACAGACAGACAGACAGACAGACAGACAGACAGACAGACAGACAGACAGACAGACAGACAGACAGACAGACAGACAGACAGACAGACAGACAGACAGACAGACAGACAGACAGACAGACAGACAGACAGACAGACAGACCGACAGACAGACACGTCAAACTTATAACACATATCTTTTTGGTCGGGGGTTAAAAATGAATTATAAAATCGATAATTTAGGGTTAGTCGCCCCCTTAAGGAGGAGCTCGATATTTAATGCAACATAATACAATAATAAGTACCAGTAACTTAATTAAACATACGAAGTGAGTCTTTAAAAAAATATATTCTAACGTGACTTTTTAACACAAAGAACAAAGCCTGAATCCGAGACGCACGTTACATATCATCCGCAAACAAAATGTGCAAATATTTTCTTAGTTCGTTCGATACATTTTTCCACACTTTAAGGGTGAAGCCAAACGAGCGTAATTTGTGAGTTGGTCGCAGAATTTCGGTCGCGTAAATATCTTTTCATACAAATCACGACTCACAAAATTACGCTCGTGTGAATCAAACAGGACTTTTGTATAAAACTGAATGCAGCAGAATTTCTGCCAGCCGAAATTCTGCGACTCACAACTCACAAATTACGCTCGTTGAGCCTACTGTCAAACGCTAGCCCCGCCTACACACAGGCGGGGAAGTGTGCTTTACGCTGCAGCTAATAGTGAACAATATCGCGTAACAACGGTTACCGCATTATAGCACGAAAGTAAAGGTCGTAAGTCCTAAAAATGTTTTTGATGATTACTTAAAAATTAAATACAGTACTAATATTTCCTTTAGCAATTATTTTATAAAGTGTGTGATTGTAGTAGTGCAAGTTATTTAATGATAGTAACTCAATAAGTGTAACAGGTATTTGTTGAAAAGCCCAGAAAGATTCATAATTTCACAAAATATAACTATCGAGTGTGAGTATAAGTGAATCGTGTTTTTGGTTAGCCAAATATCAGATTACACACACAATTATTAAATAAACACAAATTATTAAATTAAATAAAATTACAATGATTAAATAAACTCATTTTATTTGAGTCAATCGGTCTTCCGGGATCGTAATACTTATTAGAAAACACAGCAAAATTTGACAGCCCGCTCTTAACACGTCACATCATATCTGGGAGATAGTTGAGCATACATCGGTGGCGCGATCCGTACATCATCTATCTATATTGTGATGCGGCGGCTCGGCATGCATAGCTCACGCTTCACTCACCTCGCACGGAAATTGGGTTGCCATCAGTGCGATATCAGGTTGAAAATGCCTGTTGCGTAACTTTCCTGCCGTGCGGCCTGAGCAACCTATTGTTTTCTCATGGTGCGGCATTCATTTATATAGGAAATCCAAGTGCAAGAGTGTGACAAATATATTGACTATCATCATATTATTAATAGTAGGTATACACACAAAAAAAAAAAAGGTATCGGGTCTTTCAGACCTTATATGGCCTGGAAAGATTTTATTTCCTTTCTGTGCGTTTATCAGGTCCGTAACACCTGATACCCGATGACCCGATAAACGCACTTGAATTACAGGTCAGTTAATTAGTGATGTGCATTGATGAATGACGTCGCGTTGTGTAATTAATACAAACACAAATAAAACACGGAGTCTCGCGACGGTCAGCGTGCGAGTTAGACGTGTGCGCTTCGATCCCTTATCAGTTTCACAATCCGATAGGTTGTTTACTAGTTACGGCCGATCGCCACGCGCACCGCGGCCTGGCTGCGCCGCCGCAGGTGTTGTCGCGTAGATAACATTGTCTTATCGCTTAGTTTTTGCGTTATGTCATAATGCAAGATAGTGAAGATTACGTTGAAGAGGATGCGTTCATGAAGGATACAAGTTTATTAAAGAAAAGGAGTGTAAAAAATTAATTGAAGGAGAAATTATCGATTCTAGTAGAAGTGTTGAGATTACAGAAGATATTAGTATGGGAGAAGATAAGATGTATATGAAAAATGTGGCGGAGAATATGACTGAGAGTGAAATAATGCCTAAAGAAGCTAGTAAAAGAGTTTTTCAAGAGTTATGGTCTGATGAGAAAGAAAATGAGGAAGAATGGGAAGTACAAGAGAAGAAAAAGTCGAAACAAGATAAACTGGAGGTCTACATATCTTGCAAAGAAAAGCTTCCAAAACAATTTGCCCTAGCGAAGTTGTTTAAAGATTTAGATATTAAAGAAATTAAGAGAATAAAATATTTGTCACCTTATAAAATACGTTTGGAATTTGAAAGCATAGTACAAAAGGAAAAAATGATTAATTGCGATGTGTTGATTAACATGGGATGGAAATTTAGTGAAGCTTTTAATGTGAGCCACTCCTATGGAATTATTAGGAATATAGACCTAGACTTGAAGGAAGATGAGATTGTTAACCGTATTTGCACGGACGAGCGAGCAGTTTTAGTTTCCGCGTTACGCCTAAGAAGAAAAAACAATGAAGAAGAATGGATCCCCAGCGAATCTGTCAGGTTATGTTTTAAGGGTGGTTTTTTACCTGCATATGTATTAGTTAACGACTATCTGAGGGTTAAAGTTGAAAAATTTATATTTCCCGTATCACAGTGCTAGAGATGCTGGCGCTTTGGCCACGTTGTTTCTAAATGCCCGTCTACACGAATCGTCTGTCCTAAATGTGGGCAGTTCCATGCTAATTGTGATAAACAATCTTTTGTTTGTGTCAACTGCCAGGGAAATCATATGGCTGTAAGTAAAAGTTGTCCTCTATACATTAAAGAAAAAAGATTCGTGAGATAAAGTCGGATTTTAATTGCACGTATAGAAAGGCGTGCTGTGTATATTTCGAATTCTCCAGTTCAAGATAATAGTAAGTCTGAAGTGCATCTGGACCAGGAAAACTTGTATGACTTTCCCCAGCCTGATAATAATGTTCTTTTCCCGCCTGTTTCAATCTTCCGAGGATATTTCTCAATCTCAGTCACAAAAATCACCGACTTTTGCTCAAGTTGTGTCAGTTAAAGCCGACGTTCATCAGTCTAGACCGAAGCGGCGAACCCAACAAAAACCGAAAAAAGAAGTACGTTTCGATGGTGCAAATAGGTGTCGTGAGCCGGATGTTGAACAGTCGCAGCATGATACCATGCCGGAAGATAATAAAGACGCTAAACAATATGACAAATCTGATAAATTTTCTGAGTTACTTGAAAGATTGAAATAAATTTTATTTTTAAGAGATTTGTCATTTTCCGATAAATTTAAAAGCATGTTAAAGATTTGTGTTCAATGGTTAATATTAGTCTTAGTTGAAAATGTATCAGAGTGGCCGTTGTTGAAATTTATTTTAGAATACTTCAATGGACCATAATCATAAAAATGTTGAATTTAGAATTATACACTGGAATGCGCAGAGTTTGAGACCGAAGTTGTGTAGTTTTGAAAATATTTTAATTCAGGAAAAAATCCACGTTGCTGCTATATCCGAGTCATGGCTGACACCGGGGAGCTTTTTAAAGGTAATAGATTATACAATTTATAGGTCTGATCGAGATGACTCGCGAGGGGGTGTTGCGATATTTGTTCATTCGTCAGTGAAGGCTAAACGCTGCAATGTAACATTTTTAAATTCTAGTATTCAGGTTGTTCACATTGAGTTATTTAATATCGATTCAATCAAAAATATTATTGCGGTCTATTGCCCAGTACTAATTCAAAAATCACAATGGGAAGACTTATTTGATATGTTTTCTACTAAAACTTTAATTATCGGGGATTTTAATGGCCATCACACCAACTGGTCCAATAAAGTGGATAGAAGGGGAATAGATATTTTTGATGCCTTAACGGAATCTAACTTTGTATCGTTAAATAGTTCAAAACCCACGAGGGTCAAGTTGGTGAATGGCTCCTTACAACAGTATTCACCCGATATTACTTTTGCTTCTTCGGAACTAGCACTTAAATTAAACTATGACGTAATGAATGAAACACTAGGCAGTGACCATAGAATTATTCAAGTTTTTATTACTGCTGCAGTTAGTTATGTGCCGTCCTCTAAAAGGAATTTCAATAAAGCTGATTGGCCTTCCTATACATTATGTTTAGAAAAATTATTCGATAATTTTAAAACCTCATCTGATTTGCAGTGTAATTATAATCGCTTTGTTGATATTGTTAATAAAGCTGCCGAACTACATATTCCATACGTTAAGTTAAATTCTGTTACTGCAAATAAATTTACTCTGCGCCCCTACTGGAATAGTACATTATCCAAAGCTGTAGCAGAACGTCGTTTAGCACTTTCAAAATTTCGTCGTAATCCTACCCCTCAAAACTCTGATATTTTAAAAGAAAAAATCCATGTAGCTCAAAAATTAATACGTAAGGCAAAATTAGATAATTTTAAAAGTTTTTGTTCGTCGTTAGATCTCACTTCTTCAGCTCATACTGTTTGGTCTAAAATGAAATGGGTACAGGGCTACAAACAAGTTAGACATCAATGTAATGAGAAGTTAGCAAAAGAGTTGCTTTATAATTTAACTCCCGATTATGTCTCCCAGGATGTTCCTAAATTTTTTTCTAGCAATGACATTCTTGATACACCTTTTTCGATGTCAGAGTTAATACACTGTATTCCCTCAAAAAGTACGGCCCCGGGAAGTGATAATATCTCCTACTTAATGATTAAACACCTGCCTAGTAATGGTAAACTAATCTTATTAGAATTATATAACATGTTTTACGCTAATAGCTTTGTACCTTATCAGTGGAGGGATATTAATATTATACCTATTTCTAAACCTGATCAAGAGCCTAATTCAGTTTCGTCCTTGAGGCCTATTGCTTTGATGTCCTGCTTATGTAATTTATTCCATATTATTTTAAAAGTTCGTATCGAGTGGTATTGTGAGAAAAATGGTTTTTTGGCCCAATGTGTGACAGGGTTTAGAAAAGGTTTTTCTTGTTACGAGAACATAAGCAGTTTAGTTTCTAGAATTTTAACTGGTTTTTCCGAAAATAAATTTACAGCAGCCTGTTTTGTCGACATAAAGAGTGCCTATAATAATGTGAACATTTCCTCTCTACTTAGAATACTAGATGACCTCGGATTGGGTTCAAAATTTTGTTTATATTTATGAAATTTCCTCAGTTGCAGAAATTTAAAAATGGAGTTATAAAATATAATTATTTCACGATGCACAGACTTAGGCTTAGCGCAAGGGGACCCCTTATCGCCTTTACTATTTAATTTGGCAACATACAAGATATGTAGGTTTATTATTTCAGTTTTTATGTCCCAGTACGCCGATGATTTTATCATATATTACACTAGTAATAACATTGATGAGATCTCACTAAAGTTACAACTCGCTATTGATAATTTACGTAACATCTTATCGCAATTGGGTCTGGAGTTATCGAGTACTAAAACTAAATTATGTCTTTTTAATAAAGGATACAAAGAAAAAGTTATTAAAGTTAAAATTGATGACAATATTTTAAAAACGGAACCAGCGGTTAAGTATCTAGGTATTTGGTTGGATAGCTCTTTAAAGTGGACTAAACACATCAATGAAACCGTAACCAGAGTACAAAAATTAATCAGCTGTTTACAAATCTTAAGGGGATCTAATTGGGGGATACATCCGTCCCACTTGCGACGTCTTTATTTTGCTCTGATTAGAAGTAGAATTGACTACGGGTCGATATTTTATGCGAATACTTCTAAAACTAATCTATATAAAATTGATAAGTTACAAAATCAATGTTTACGTTTGTTAGGTAATTTTATTAAGTCTACTTCAATCCATGTAATGGAAAACGAATTATTTATCCCTCCGTTATTTGTTAGAAGGAACTATTTAGCGGGAAAATACTGGTTAAAGCGTAGGTATAACGATAATGAAAGTTTTAGACTCTTAGGTACTCTCGAGCAGGTTAGTAATAATTCGTATTGGCGACGCAAAAAACTTCCTTTATTAGTCGAAATTCATAGAAAATTTTGTAATTTAAATGTGCATACGAGTAATAACGTTTTATCGGGTCTCTTTTCTTTAGATACATGGATTAGTAACGTAGATCTCGAAATTAATTGTGATTTACTACATATAGATAAGGGTAAACGTAACTATACAGCTTCATGTCTCAGAGTTGTGAGGAATCTTTACATAAATTATACTACAATTATTATAAAATATTTACTGACGGATCTAAGGAGGAAAATCGAAGCGGTTCTGCATTTTTGGATCCCCAGACCAACATTAATCGCCAATTCAGTGTTAATGTTAATGTCTCCGTTATGCGCGCCGAACTTATTGCAATACATAGGGCCCTATTATATATAAATTCTCTCGATGTCAGTCACGTAGTTATTTTGTCTGACTCGAAAAGTGCGCTTTATCACATAGCTCGGTGTACCTCGACGTTTCGAGGAACACCGATTGCTTATCAAATTATACAGTTAATGCTGGACTTACAAAGGTGCGAAAGGCGCGTTGTGTTGCAGTGGGTCCCCGCGCATATCGGTATTGACGGTAACGAGCGAGTTGACCTGTTAGCTAAACAGGCGATCGACGCGACGATAGAGTCTCCTTAGATTGTTTGGGTTATGATAATGAGTTTATGCATGTAGTTAAAAAGATGTGTGAGAATCTATGGAGTGAATGCTTCGATGTGAGGTCTCGATCCAAGGGAATCTGGTACAGAACCATCCAGCATACGTTGTGCAGATGCCCTTGGTTCGATGACATAAAATTGAATCGAGAGGAGGTCATCACTGCCTTTCGGCTAAGGTCTGGACATATTCCATTGAACGCTTTCGGTTTCCTTATGAGGAAGACGCCGAGTCCCAACTGTGAGGAGTGTAACATTGTGGAGGACGTCTATCACGTGCTGATGGAATGTGTCCGGGCCGAAGCCGAGAGACAGGATTATTTTTATGTATTTAATTATAATTTTCAAGTCGGATTTTGTAATACTGTTGTTAGCATTTATTTGCTTTTTGTATCTTTTTTTTTCTTTCTTTGTGTTGATTTTGTACTGTCTCTGTAATTAGTGTACTATGGGGGTGATGTTTTCCGCTGGGAAAAAATCCCCTGTTTAAAACAATAAATTAAAAAAAAAACACAATTTTACGTACACTTTTTCAAGTATATTCATCAACTATATTCATCAATTTTTATAAATTTTAGCTAAAATCACGACTGGTTCCGAAATAATTCATCATCAGGTCCGATCCGGTCAGGTCATTTCGAAACCGGTCGTGTTTTTAGCTAAAATTTTTCATAAACAATGAGTATAATGGAAAAAGTAGTTCATAATCAATGAGTATAATAGAAAACAGATCAGTGTCCCATAGTAAAAAATGCTGAGTATCAACAATCCGTGCATAAATATTTATTTTGTATGACATTCAATCTGTCACCTGGCTTTGTATTAAATTGTATGTAATTGATTGTACTGTCAGTTCTTGGTGGAAATTCATTCTTAACACAAATAAAACACAATTTTACGTGTACTTTTTCCATTATACTCATTGATTATGAAAAATTTTAGCTAAAAACACGACTGGTTCCGAAATAATTCATCATCAGGTCCGATCCAGTCAGGTCATTTCGAAACCGGTCGTGTTTTTAGCTAAAATTTTTCATAATCAATGAGTATAATGGAAAAAGTACACGTAAAATTGTGTTTTATTTGTGTTAAAGAATGAATTTCCACCAAGAACTGACAGTACAATCAATTACATACAATTTAATACAAAGCCAGGTGACAGATTGAATGCCATACAAAATAAATATTTATGCACGGATTGTTGATACTAAGCATTTTTGACTATGGGACACTGATCTGTTTATGATAATTGACACTAAAATAAATCAAGGTAATATTTCAGTTATCGATTTTTTATTTACAACACTAGCCTCTCTATACATTCTATGCTGATATCGGGTGCTTCTGACCTTACATTTAAAATCAATTATTTTATTACATAAGAATACAACAATCTCGGGCCGAATGAAATAGTATAATATTTAACTCAATAAGAATCTATTTAAGTAATAAAATTTCTGTCAAGTTATATAATTTATGATATATTTACCTTCAAAGTTAAAAGGTAGTACAGGTCTTTGCTACCCGATAACGCACATGAATGAATTTGATCAACAGGTGTGATCGGCCCCATACAGGCCAAACTGAAAGTACGAAGAAGAGGGCACTGCACTGAAGGTGTTAATAGAACGTGTACTTTACTATACGTCAATTCCAGAAGACTTAAACTCTGTTTTTCTCTGATGTGATTTAGGCGACACTATCTTAGGAACCCGACAAACAATAACTGACCAGCGAAATTGTAACCTAAATGAGAACCGTTGTCATGATATTCATGAGAAGTTTAAGATTAGGTTTCTTATCTGCTCAAAAACATAAACTAGAAAACAATCTCTCGATTGGATCTCTACGTGCCAACAGTTTGAAGAGGACCAAATTTTAATGTATGGCGATAGTTTTCCCGAATAACTGAACTTACACCGATGATTTACGTGAATAATTTATAGATAACTTCTAAATTCAGCTACGATAAAAGAATTACGAGCTACCAATGAGATGTTTAACTTAAAAGTTCTTTCAATCATTTTAAGTGTTAAATAATGTTTGTTTGATGCTCAAAAACACTGTTTTCTAATAATTCGAGCGATTGACAAACAACCACAATTAGAATTAGAGCAAAATTTGTCAATGAAATGATTTGATCAATCTGAGTCCATTTGCAAACAATGCTCGATCCATTCCGATTGGTTCCTCGCTAATAATCGGAGAAAATATGCAAAGTCGTACAACATTAATAAAGCGTCAAAGATATCGACGTAGGTACTATATCTTTGGAGGTTGAAACTCGTAGAATTACTGCAATAATTATTATATTTTTATTTTTTAACCGTAGAACATCATATATCCTTATCTAGTCGCGTTTCCCATGTCTGAGGGTCGTAAATTACCCCTTCCATGACTTTATGATTTGTTCCAGCTACTTCTATCTTCAGCCACTCGGAGAGCATCGCAGACGAGTGTAGCCGGACCACACATTAAGGCTCAAATCACACGAAATGGCAGCGCAGCGGCGAGCATTTTCAGTGTCATATGATTTTAAACTTTATCTTCATTATAGACTGCCCACGCGCCGCCGCCGCGTAGGAGTCGTCAGAGTGCTCGAGGCTTCGCGGGCGGCCGCGAGACTTTCCAAGTTTCTCAAGCGATACTATGTATTACAATAATGAAGATAAAGTTTAAAATCATATGACACTTAAAATGCTCGCCGCTGCGCTGCCATTTCGGTGTGATTTGAGCCTTAGTCGAATTTAACGCGTAGGGCTGCTGTTTTCTATGCCCCGGGAAATGAGCCGCATTTACCAGCGTAATTTCGTTCACAGCGAGTGTTCTTTGTCGCCGATTTTGTAAGCGCGTTCGTAAATCTTCCATGGATTTTGAGTGTGAGTTTTTACGGTGGAAGGTGGACTCACTGTTTCAGTTTTAGACTCTATTTCCTTCAAAACAAGGTATATATCCCTACGCTCAAACTAACAATGCCGGTGCACTCTATAAAACAAGGGTATATAGAATTTGCAATGTGAATTTTTAGATGAACGCTGGGCCTTCGGAGGCACCCGTGCTGAAGCCTTTTTTGTCCATAGCGTAGAATTATATGGCTATATTCCGTCAAAGGTAAATTGCAACTTAATACACTGCGCGTGAAAACATCACGTCTATAAAAAAAATTACCGAGTTAGTAGCAAATTCATTCTGCATGAAATAAAAAACCAAAATGAAATTATAATGATAGTAAAAGGTGCATTAAAAGTATCGAGTACCTTATAGTAAGAAGATTTCAAACGAAACAATTATTTTAAAACAACAATATGTAATGAAATTATGCAATTCATAAAGATAAGAGCGGCAGAGGGCTAAAATATTTTTGGTGTGCTTCGATCGCGGATTCTGGAAAACTATTGTTCTCGCGGCCGTATGTGGCCGCTTGGGAGTTGAAGAGTTGATTGTGCACAGCTGGACATCCTGTCATGTTGCCTTTATAGCAGGACTGTGTCCCTTCAAATTACCCCCATACAAATCTTATATTTATATGAGTGAAAAAGTATGATGGTTTTACGCAGTTATTTTTACTTGCGAGCTTCGCTTATTGAATGTTTATACCGAAACTATAATAGTATAATATTAACTTGGAACTAAGCGGAATTATAATTAAACTAGTGAGAAACGCTTTAATTTAGACGCATTAAAAAAAAGACGAAATGTGGTGGGAGTTTTCGAGATAGGACAAGAGTTTCACGGGCGCTTATAATGTGGAATGTGGATAATAATAATTAAGTAGTCGTCTATTATTATTGGATTAATACTAGGATGCGAGCACCACGGCCCACGTCGCATCGGCAGACACTAAGTTATTAAATTATGCGGCGTCCCGTCGCGAGACGGTGTCGACGACGCTTAATCAACGACACCGTCCAAGGAAGAAAATTGTATAAAATACGAGGACTCGCTGCATTAGCTGCGACAAAAACCGATAAGCCGATTAATAGACGTGATGCGAAGTAATAAATAAAAAATTGATTAACTTGTAGCACTACAATAACAAAAATTTTTGTGAAAAGCCTTCGCCGGATTAATGAAACGAGCTATTTTAATGAAGTGTCAGTATTGCTAACAGACCTCCTTTAGGCATTGGGCATGCTTTCTTTGCGAAATAATAGTGACTAATTGTCAGTCCCAGGGGAGTAGACGGAACAAAAGCGAGCTGTTCAAGCGCTTTATTTAGGAAACTAAGTTTGCTCTCGAAAGTCTCAGTTCTAACTGAAATTGATGCTTATTAGCCACGGAGAGTAACAATAGAAGTCGAAACAGAGTTACAAGAATACCAATCAGAAAACTTGTTCAATATAAGTAAACACATACCTACCTACATTTCCTCAAATTTCGATATAATGAAAATTAGAAACGCAAATAAACGGTTATACTTTGTTGTAATTTTAAGATTTTTTCTCTGGTTTTTTGTATTTTGTAAAGTGGCAAGATGTACGGTTTAGTGTGTCGGTGAATACGTACGTTTTGACCAATCATTAGTTATGTATAAAATTAAGCATTCACATCAAAATAAAGGCAGCATCAACTTAGCATCTTTTTAATTCCCATCATCACTATCAGCATCATTATCAGGAACAACCACCATCTATCAACTCTTCCAAAGGGACGCACCCCTATAACAGTGTTTTTCAAGCGAAGCTTGAGGCCAAGAAAAGTATTTCATTAAAAAACAATACAGAAAAAAATATTGATATATTAAGTAGGAGAATTTTAACAAAAAGATATAATATTCATAAACATACATACATAATAAAAAGGATAGAGTGGGGTCGCGAAATATTTTTTCATACAAGGGGGGTCGAACAATAAAAAAGGTTGAAAAACAATGGGCTATAATAAGAGTACATTTAAATTTAAATGACATAATATCTTTTAAGACTTGTGAAGCTAACTGCAAGAAACCAGTAGGCGGACCAATAAATAGAGACATGCAGCTTAAAGAGAAACTTTGAAATAAAAGATAACGACCGTTTAACATTATTCCGATCCCGTAAGCCAATCCAACGCTGGAATGGATTACTGGATTGGAATAATGTAAACCCGCAAATTTTAGTAAAAATAATAAAAAAATTATCTTCACATACGTATTTGGGAGAGTGGTCACGTATATTACCCGGAACGCAATAGAACATAATCTGTTCCTATTCAATATGTACTTTAGCAGTCGATATTGAAGCTATAAAAAGCTGTAGCTGGCAGCTATTTTTACAAAGCTGTAAGTGTGCTGTGTGACCCATACGCTGTAAGTGGCTGCGGCAGCTAGCCGATCTCGGGCCGAGTGATTCAATTACGAGTATCTTATATCTATATAAATTATATAAAAATCGGCCAAGTGCTAGTTGGACTCGACCATTAAGGGTTCCGCAGCAGCAGTAAGGTTTATTTTTGTGAAATTAAAAGGTTTTTGATTTATTTTTATATTTCAGTTGAATTAATGAAAGTTAAATTAATGTTTACCATTTATGACGTATAAAAAAAACTACTTGCTAGATCTCGTTCAAACCAATTTTCGTTGGTAGTTTTTATAGTAATGTACATCATATATTTTTTAGACTTATCATGCCCCTACTTTAGAAATTAGAGGGGGGGACACACATTTTACCACTTTGGAAGAATCTCTCTCGCAAACTATTCAGGTTAGAAAAAAATGATATTAGAAACCTCAATATGATTTTTGAAGACCCATGCATGCACGCATGGGTTAGATGATTTTTTTTTTTGTTTCAGTTGTACCTATACCCCTAAAATTTTAATTCATTTATCCATTTTTGTATCAAAATCTTAATGCGGCTCACACACTTCATCTACTTACCAAGTTTCAATAGTATAGCTCTTATAGTTTCGGAGAAAATTTTTCATTCACTCTCTATATCCACCCTCTATAAAAAAATATTTCGCCGCTGCCGTGTCGTCAGTCGCGTTTGATGTAAATCACATGTAATTCACATGTGATTCACATACGAATCACATATAATTTACATGGGTGTCACATGGGAGTCATATGGGAATCACAAAAAAAATTATAAATGTGAAAAAATCATTTTTTCCTATCGAAAATACCGTTGTAACACTTTTTTGATCCATTAGCGACCTCTACTTCTTGTATTTTAAATCGGATGACGTCACTCCAAAGACAAAAAATGTAGTTCGCTATGCCCTCTACATTTTTTATTTAAAAAACTTTTTCCTAAAACCAATAGTTTCCGAGAAAAAAGAATTTCAATTTTTTTTTTATTATTTTTTTTGGATTTCTCAAAAACAGCAATTAGCGCGACCTTTTTTAATTTTTCTGTGACCTCTTGACATGCCCCCCTAACGATTCATCACGTCAAATAATGGTAGGTCTTTATTCGGAGGGCACTCAATTTTTCGTTACATATTGACTGTATCACAATCACAACAAACATTTTGGTCGTTGAAGTGAAAGTTATACGGCTCAAAATTCTATAAACATCGTATTGAAGTAACTTTAGTCTATAATACGACTTAGTGCCTCTTATTTTTATACTACTTGCAGTCGTATAAAGTCGCCGTTTTCACGTCTTTGCGACTATTTTATACGACCACAACACAACTTTCAATAGTATAACCGGCGCTATCGCCCTAATAACGTTTGTACGACTATTACACTGAGATCCATTGTATTAGAGTCGCGTGAATTACTTGTACGTGACATTCGTGAAAAAGTGGTATATCGCACTCTTACAAGATTTTTAGTAAATTTGAAATGCTATCATGCTACTATTAAATGACTCAGAACATCATAATTGTTGAGTATTATTATATTATATTCAGCCATCTTTCACAATAAATATTTCGTCAAAAGGGATAGAAAATGCTGGGCTAATGTAAAAAAGAGTGGAGTTTTAAAAGGAAAGTTAAAAACATAGATAATTAATAAAATGGCTGCTAATAGATATTTTCTGTCACAGTTTTGAGTTTAAAATCTTCAGTTTACTACAAAATCATTTATAAAAGTCGTCATTAGTACTGTCGTTCGGCAAACTGTAGTAAAACTGAGGTAAAAAATACCATAACGCTACAAAAAGGTATACTCACTACATCTATGCGACCACTACACCACTATGTTAATTATACGACGATAACGGGACTCTATTCACTATTGCGACACTGATTCGTATAAAATGGGACTTTTCTCGGTCTTATCGACGTATCAACGACGTAACGACGACCAGCTTAGGGAACCAAAAGGTAAAATTGGCACGTCGTGACGAATTCAAAAATGTTTGCTGGGATATGTATTTAAAACTTTTTTAATGTAACATTATGACATTTGACATAGAATTGACAGAATGCATTTTTTGTGCGACGGGATAGCGATGGACGTTCTCATGGTACCATACTTATTTAGTCACTTCAATAAAATAATATGGGCGAAATCGGAAATACTTTATATGGCAAAACAACGTTTGCCGGGACAGCTAGTATTCATATAAAACGTAAATTAATGGACTATTAATTCATAATTAATACATTAATAGACTATTGTTTATTGCTTACAAAACTAATGCATCACTTTACTTAGTGGATTTATGATATTTATTAGCATAATAACTTTTAAAGTAAAGTGACTTACCTGAACATCTTTTCAGCTTCGAGGTACGGATATATAGTAATATCTGAAAAAAGACACATACATTAAGAATAATAAATAAGACACATACATTAAGAATAATAAATAAGCACAAAATATATATCTCAGTAGCTAAAAGTTCAAGTCTTTGCGTTTTACCATAACTGGGTATTTGAAAAAAAAAATATATTGATTTTTTAATGCATTTTAAAACCTTATTTTTAATAATATTGATATTTAATACAAAAACCTAAAAAAATGTTTTTTCAATTTATTAATAAACAATTAAAAATTCATGAAATTTAAATAAAGTCACGTGACTTAGAAACACGCCATGATTGAGATGTGACGTCATAATGTTATATACATTTCAATAGTATACGGCAATATTAACCTTATTTCGTTGATGTTTAAGGTCAAAATTGTTTGCACTAACTATAATGCCATCTACGTAGCTAAATATTTTTAGTAAATCAACAATAAAATGATGCTCCTATGACTCGAAATAAGAAATGTCTTAAGTGCCCGTTTTGTTCATTGTAAAACAAACTCTATTTTAAGTACTGAAGGTGTGTTTTAAAAAGGCTTATTTGGGCGTCCAATCAAAACATTCGTTTGTTAAACAATTCGTGGTATGTCAGTTCTACTGTTTTTATTGTTCTGTGGTGAAAAATAACATTATAACGTCTTACGTCACACGCTCTCGTGTTAGTGCGGGAGCTGTCGGCGTGTCTTCCAATTTTTATTTTGAAATAACTTTTGAATTATTGCGAAACAAAAAATAAAAAAACTCTTTTGTTATAAAACTTATATATGATATTTCCATTTATCACAAAAAAAATTGTTCAAATACACAACTATCAGGCTGATTACAACTAACCTATACGGTATATTGTTTGGTTGTTTGTTTAGTAAATTTCTCAAGTTGTTTACCTTCAAGCATGCAAAACGCTTACCTACTCGAAACAACGAAATTTCCCCAAAAGCCAAACAAACGTAGCTGGTGGCAAACAATTCAAATTGTAACATTAGTGTTACATACGAGACAAACAAACATAGACTGTGTGACTTGCAAACTATAAGTATTCTTATGACAAAGTTCCTCATTAATTATTTTCGAAGAGTCGGAAACACAAAGTCGGCCATCTAGAACTTTCACGAATTCAATTATAATAGATGGCATGAGCTGTCTAGCTAGATTTACTTGAAACTCTCCTTATCCTAGAACTTAGAAGTTATGTGCTAAAATACTTTGTAAAGAAAAGTTGTTTTATGGCAGCGCAACGAAAGAGCAGCGGACAATTAAAGACCTTCGAGTATTCAATAAGGTTCCCGGATCGATGGCCACGAGAAACACAATAAAAACTCTTGTACCGAGCCTTCGTTTAAATCCGGATCAAATGGCTGCAGAAAGTCAATCGTCGTTGTTGTATAGTCAATAAAATACGTAGGTCGTATACAACTATACATTTAAAGTTCGATAGCCCAATCAGTAAATAACGAAATGGAAAGCCGAACACAATCCGACTGTCAATTAGAAAAGCATAGTCAATGAATAACGAAACGTTACGTTGAATGGGCGGAAAACAAACCAATCTAGAAGATCGGTTTTTAATCGACTAACAATCGCTGAATAACATTTGTATTAGTCACATTTGGCATATCCGCAAAGGCCATGAACGTAAATGATCAGACGTAGTAAGTAGCTGAGATACTAATCACATGATTATTTCCTTCAGGATAGCGGCGAGGACTACATACCCTAATCCTTATAATATAAGGGCTCTTACCCGCATTCGGCAACGGGAGCGGCCAGCGATATCAAATTGATGTATTGTCGCACACCGCTGGGAATTAGGTAATTTCAGATAGAGCTGAACAAAAATAGTTTAAGCTCAATTTTAGTACCTACGTATATTACTTTCGGATTCTACACCATTAACTTTTTCAAACGTTTTCATTTATCCTAGACCAACATAATTAAAATTTAAAACCTCTAGAAACTGCGAGAGCTAACGAGGTATAGTAAACAGAATGCAAATGTAGTTAATTATTTACTTTATATGGAGCGGTAGTAAAACGGTCCACCGCTGCGAGGGCTGTAAAGTGTTTTACAACCCGGTGGACTGAATCAATATCGGCTACTGCTACATTGTCACTACTTATTTACATTCAATGTACCGGCACACCGCACATAACACGCCATACTAACGACCGCTATCTTTCTTTGACACCTCTTTTATAATTTTTATCATTATGGAGATAGACTTACAATTTTTTTACTAATATTTTTTTCCACAAAAGCTTTACCTTCGCCTAATCTCTATGCCATTAGCTTTCTTCCAGGTCTGTATCAACTTTTTCAATCTCAACCCTGGATACTTAGTTATTTAATATCATTACTTTCAGCCGATCGAGACAGGTATCATCTATAAAGGGAACATATTGAGGTGACCTGTAAGTAGATAGGTATTCGTTGTCTGCTAATATAGGCCTATTAAACTAAGTATTATGTTACGTGTTATTCTGGTTAACAAGGAAAAGACATGTAGAAGATGTATTATTTTTGGGGCCATTATATCTAGTACGGTTTTTGACAAATATTGTAGAACATGTTTTTTGACGGAGTTACTTTTCCTTAGTTTTTATTATTCGTAGGACCCCCCCCCCCCCCCTGGTGAACACGTGTAGTATATGCCAAGACCCCCCCCCCTTCAATTGTTCACGTGGTATTGACAAGAATAATTTTTAATCGTTTTGTAAGTAGAAAGAGTAGATAGCAATTGAAAATAATTTGACTCATATTTGTGTTTATTAAGTTATTTATTACGAAAGACTCTTTGCATGTTTATAATAATTATACTTAATATGGGAATAAAAATAACGATCACCAAAATACTTTGAAACCCAAAAGTTTGCCAAAAAGAAATACTTGACATCAGTATTTATAATAATTATTACTACTTAATTAAATATGGGAATAAAAATAACGATCACCAAAAATACTTTGATACCCAATAGTTTGCCAAAAAGAAATACTTGTGACACCAATCCTACTAATATTATAAAGGTGAAAGTTTGGATGTATGGATGTTTGTTACTCTTTCACGCAAAAACTACTAAACGGATTTTAATGAAACTTTACAATAATATAGCTTATACATCAGAATAACACATAGGTTACAATAATTTTTACTGACTTTAAAAATGGAGGAGTTTTTTTATGTTCAACGATTACTCCGCCGTTTGTAAAACGATTTTTTATCTAGGCTATCATCCCAATTTGGTACCGTATTGATAAAAGTGGTGACCTGATGAAGGGATCCATAAGTAATCGAGGGAACTCCTCAAAATTTATATGGAAACATGTGGTGACTTCGGTTTCGTGAGCAGTATTCTAAGCATAAGCTACCAACAAGTAAGATTTTGCACCAAGGTATACCATCGTTCTGAAGGTGCAAAGCATATGCTACTATGCAAATTACATTCATCATCATCATAACTACCATAAACCATTATAGAACCATGTATCGTCCCGTTTTGACCCTATTGTTGGTACTTTTCATAATCTTTTATTATATATCACTTAAACCGCGGGTAACACCGCGGGGCACAGCTAGTATTTAAGATATACTATAAAGGTGTAACAAAACTAAGTGATAATACTTTAGAATGTGTACGTGTTCCTTATAGTTAGTTTACTGTGAAGTAGCAGCGCTGAATGATCAAAAAATTTTTCACTTTTGTATGGGCAAGCGCCCCAGTGTAACGAGTTTCTCCATACAAAAGTGAAAAAAAAATTGGTCTTTCAGCGCTGCTACTTTCACAGCGAACTCTATGTACGGAACACATACACACCCTAAAGTATTATCACTTAGATTTATGTATGATATATATATAATAATAGTCTAAAATTACAATAGAACAATCAGAGAAATTAATTTCTAGGCAGATGGCGGACCTAAGTAATTTGGTCGCGTTTAAAGTTAAACCCAACCGACAGATCACAATTAACATTGAATTGACATGATCCGACTACATGCCGTTGGTCTGTCAACTACCTAAGAATCAATTTCCTCGATAGTACATACTAACTATTTTAGTCACGACTGTTGTTTAAATTGTAATCGAACACCAAATATAGTAAATGATCACCAAGCTTGACAGCTTCACCAAATTTCAAAATGCCTGACAAGTGACAACAGTGCCTGTTTTTTTTTAATGGCTGTTGGCAATAATTAACTATAATAAATGCCAGTGTCAAGTATTAAATGGCGAGAAAAAAAAATCGTATGACGTTTCTCTCGGCGAAATTGAGTCGTCGAACGACAAGTATTAGGAACATAAATAAACTGAGTAGTAAAAATAGATTTTATGTTACTTTAATTTGTCAAATAAGACAAATGACAATATTTTTTTAAGATATTAATTTATTTACTTAAAGAAGAGAAAAAAAAAGAAACGTAAAAAAAGGTGGTCAAGGGTTTTTTTGGTTTCTGATAAGGAAGGAGGATAGAAAATCATCTCGGTTAATCGGTGGCATCTTGTGACAACAAAGGTTTTTCAAGCATAATTCTACAAATATAAGCTAAGTATTTCATATTAAATTGTTGTATTTATCAGATTAATAATTGAAACTATAAGTTTAGAATTTAACTTATGTTTTGTCAATCGTGAAACACGAGATCGTAAAGGCAAATAATTTATTTGAAGTTAGTTATTTCAATACTAATAGTGACTGAAGTTAATATGGAAAATGTGATACTATTTCTAGTTTTATACCAGATTTCATGTAATGTTTATAGTAACTAAATATAATGTCCGTCCATTAGGTGTGTCATCACGTTGTTGGCGTTAGTAAACACTGGTATAAATTAATACCGGTACATAATAATTATTTTATTGATAGCTGAGATTATTTTATCGGGTTTCCAGAACTGTCAGGAAATCATCAAGAATCAAAATAGTAAGTTATCTTCTAGACAAATGTAAATCTAATGTTATAGCAGGTGTTCCAAATTAAAATGCTTAGTTAACTGATATGTAGTAAGTCGTTTCCAGTAATGTTACAGTAGCTTAACTTAAAATTATAAATATCGTAGTCTGGTTATTAAAATAAAACAATTGATGTATAATGTTATTCTGAAATTATTAACTTACATTACCCCTATCATTTACAGGTGCATTACATTATATATTTATCACAAGTGTAACTAGTTACTAAAGTGCAGGGCTCGGAAACCTGGTTAATCTTCGCGATCCTGTTCGTTAGAAACGCCATACATTTCCAAAAGAGCGTTTTCATTTTAGATTTCGCTCTGAACTGACCGAAATTATTCCTGGTTTTGTTCAAAGAGCAAAATGAAACTGCTCCTGCTCAAAATACCGGTTAAAACCGTTCGTGATTATGATCATCCCGCCTCACACACACCACGACCCTCACGACCAGGTTAATTTCAGAAACAATACCGCTCGCATCTCGGTTTTGCTCCAAGCGAACACTTATCCAAAAACTTGGTAAAAGAGCGTTTTAACCTGGTTAAAAAAATACCGGTTCCGAGCCCTGCTAGTGTTTGTGTATAATAAAAGTTTTACCACTTTGGAAGAGTCTCTCTCGCAAACTATACAGGTTAAAAAAATGATATTAGAAACCTCAATATGATTTTTGAAGACCTATCTATAGATACCCCACACGCATAGGTTAGGTGAAAAAAATATTTTTTTGTTTCAGTTGTACGTATGGGGGACCCCTAAAATTTATTAATTTTTTTCCATTTTTGTATCAAAATCTTAATGCGGTTCACAGACTACATCTACTTACCAAGTTTCAATAGTATAGCTCTTAAAGTTTCGGAGAAAAGTGGCTGTGACATACGGACGGACAGACAGACAGACATGACGAATCTATAAGGGTTCCGTTTTGTGCCATTTGGCGACGGAGCCCTAAAAACTTTATCGTGAAATAGTTCCAACATTCAGTTAGTTCGGACGTGGCGGAGTTGCTACAAAAAGTGATTTCTCTGAAAAGCTAGCGTGAGGGAGCGACTACGACCAAAATTAACGGAACTTCAGCTTCAAATGAAATAACTTTCCGGCACTTGGACTGGACGAACTAACAACTTTTA
This sequence comes from Cyaniris semiargus, assembly GCA_905187585.1. NCBI lineage: Eukaryota > Metazoa > Arthropoda > Insecta > Lepidoptera > Lycaenidae > Cyaniris > Cyaniris semiargus. The sequence goes on along the minus strand of LR994547.1, from coordinate 24,256,772 downwards.
ACGATATGATATTCTATGTTAAGTTATTACAATTTTACGATTTAGTATTTAAACAGTTTTAGGGCTACGTAGTTCCCAACTCCGAACCCTTATAGTACGCACGGACGATGATCACATAGAAAAAATAGAAATACCACACTATCATGCTTTAATTTAATTTAAAAAAATACGGACAGTCTAAAAAAAAACATTAATTACAGCTGCCTTTTTAGACATGAGCAAGGCTTTCGATTTTGTCGATCATAAGCATCTTCTCCATAAACTGGAAAAATACGGCATAAGAGGCCAAGCACACGATTGGATAAAAAGCTACCTAAATGAAAGACAACAATGTGTAGGTCAAGTTTTTACAAAACGATTACGGTGTTCCCCAAGGAAGCCTATTGGGACTGTTCCTCTTCCTATTGTAATTTAATTTAATAATTTATTTTATTTTCTCACCACAATAATAATATTACACTTATATCATTACAATAAAACAAATTCAGTATTTGTGGGGAGACTGGAGTCTCAAACTAAGCAGTGGCCTGCTTGTATTTTAAGACACCAGGCCTCCATCCCTAGTACATAATATTATTAATATTCAATATAACATTTAACATTTTTTAAAACTTATAAATAATACTTTATAATTTAATTATAATTACTTTAAATCAGAAATATTAATAGTAATTTATGTAATAACTAATAACTATAATATATAAGATTTTATTAATAAGTAGTAAGTATTAAGCATGCGTCTGTTTGTGTGTGTGTGTGTGTGTTTGTGTGTGTAAGAGTGTGTGAGTGAGTGTATGTGTGTATTAAATACGTTTATAATAATGATTATTTTATCAGGATTTATATGTATGTTGAAAAAGTTGTACATTTTATGAAATTAAATTACGTTAGTTATTATTTGAATTAATTAGACTTTCAGTTTCATTATAATCTAGGTTCAAGAGCCATTGTGTTACAGCTTGTTTGCAATTTGAGAGAGCTTGATTATAGAGTGTTATACCCAAATAATAGAAGAATCTGTGAGCAAAAGATGTGCGGGTCCTTTCGGGGTTAAAATTTTGTATTGTCTTCTAGTAACCGGTACTGGAGTGTAACATACAAGGGAGTGTTGTTTTGTACATTTATGATCTTCCTGAAGCTATCAAGGAAGACTCAATATTATTTGCAGATGACACAACTGTACTTATTAAATGTAAGACCAAACAATCTTATCATAACTTAATAACCTCTACACTAGACAAAATATTTACATGGCTAAAAAATAATAATTTAAAAATTAATCTTGATAAAACAAAATTAATACAATTTCGTGACTATCGTACTCGCCCTATTGACATGAATATATCTTTTGACGATATTAAAATTGACAACGTTAAATGTACAAAATTTTTAGGTCTTATGGTTGACATGCATTGTGACTGGAAGTCACATATAGTACGGGAGCCCTAGGACATTTTTTTTTAATTGCTATCAAGCTAATTTTTTGTGAGTAGCTTCATGTGAGGGTCCTGACTCCCGCCGCCCGCGCATAGTTGTACAGCGATCACGTAATTATTTTGTTTGTCACGGCGCGCGGTGACAAACGGCGCGGGCGGGTGCCCCGCGCTCGTAATTAGTGCTGTACCTACTGTTAAGTGTAGACAAGATAAATTATATAAATAAGATTTAGAGGTGGGTGGTTTTGATTTTTAATTAGTTTTACATAAGTTGATTGATTTTTTAAATACGCCTAAATGCAAAAGATGTGGTTTAGATTCTACTATCCTACTTATATTATAAAGGCGAAAGTTTAGATGTATGTATGTATGTATGTATGTATGTTTGTTACTCTTTCACGTAAAAACTACACAACGGATTTTAATGAAACTTTACAATAATATAGCTTATACATCAGAATAACACATAGGCTACAATTTTAAGCGACTTTCATAATGGAGGAGGTGTTATGTTCGTTTTTTTATGTTCAACGATTACTCCGCCATTTGTGAACCGATTTTAAAAAATTTTCTTTTGGTGTATAGGTTATCATCCAAATTTGGTACCATATTCATAAAAGTGGTGACCTGATGAAGGGATCCTATTCTAAGCATATGCTACCAACAAGTAAGATTTTACACCAAGGTATACCATGGTTCGTAAGGTGCTGAGAGAACTCCTGACTCTTTAAATATACAAGTTTGGGAGTTTCGACGTTGTTTTAAGAACGGAAAGCATATGCTACTATGCAAATTACATTCATCATCGTCATCATCACTACCATTAACCATTATAGAACCATGTATCGTCCCGTTTTGACCCAATTATTGGTACTTTTTATGGTATTTTATTATATGTCACTTAAACTAGTTTATTATAAATTACTAAAGTGCTTATTGTTCGTAATTAAAAAGTTGTAATTTTTTCATTCTTTTAATGTGTATCAATTAATTTTATTCTAAACATACCTACGCCCTTTACATTTTGACGGTCCTAAGTCCGTCAAAGTATGAAGGGAAAATTCGCAACTTATGATAATAACGAGAATTACTGTTATCATTTATCAATGAAATACGTTTAAGCGGGAGGGCGGGGCGGCGCATGGCGTCCATATTTTGTGGTGTTTTGTAGGATAACTTTTGGAAGCTATTTCTCAACATTTTAGTACTGAGTGATTATAAAAGAAAAAATACGTGTATTTTTATTTTTAATAAGGATCAATATATCCAAATGTGGCCGGAAGGTTTAATTGCATCCTGTATAAAGAAATGTTTGCATTAGTGCTATTAAAGTATATAATAAACTTCCTGACAGATTTAACGATTTGAAATTAATTAATTTTAAAAATCAAATAACGAAGTGGCCGTTAGAAAACACTTTTTATAAACTTGACGAACACATACATGTAATATTTGAAGAGATATATACGTGGGAGAGCCATGCTTCGGCACGAATGGGCCGGCTCGACCGGAGAAATACCACGTTCTCACAGAAAACCGGCGTGAAACAGCGCTTGCGCTGTGTTTCGCCGAGTGAGTGAGTTTACCGGAGGCCCAATCCCCTACCCTATTCCCTTCCCTGCCCTCCCTTCCCTTCCCATCTCTACCCCCCCCCCCCCCCCTATTACCCTATTCCTTCTTAAAAGGCCGGCAACGCACTTGCAGCTCTTCTGATGCTGCGAGTGTCCATGGGCGACGGAAGTTGCTTTCCATCAGGTGACCCGTTTGCTCGTTTGCCCCCTTATTTCATAAAAAAAAAAAAGATAAAATAGATTATATTATTTTAATTATTAACAATGACATTATTATTTTAATTTTTTGTACCATGATTAGTTGTTCGACAATATTTTTTTTATTAATTTTAGTTATTTATTTTATCTTTTACATATTTCTTTTATAATAATTATTGGTGTACACAGTTTAATTTTATATCAATTTTTACATTGATTTTATATATTCTGTTTATAAGTTAATTTTATATTATAATGAATTGCACGCCATTGTAATGCCAAGAATGTACTGGAACTTTCATATTAATATAAGACCATGATCGTGTACTACATTCTGGCAATAAAGGAATTTGATTTTATAGCAAAAGATGTCCCAGCTAAACCCTCTATTGCATGAATTATCATAGAATGAAGAAAAAATATATATTTTACTAGTTATTATTGCTTTATAAGGGGTAATTCAGAAAATTACTAGGAAAATAATTTTTTTAGTACATTATTTTAGAAAATAATTTTAGAAGCCATTTATATTTATGGCTTCGTATGCATTACAAATACTGACTTCAGCTTTGTGAAAGTCTTTAAATGAGTGTCTTTTCTCGTTTAGGTTTAAGCAATGATGGTTTAGTAAAGATGTCGTATGTTCATACAAATTGGTCCTCAGAGTTTGTTCCTATATGACATATACATAGTTACCTCTGGCATATCTATAGGGTGCTATAGGTTACAAGAATGAATGCGACAGATAATACGTAACGAATGATATAGACTTACTATATGTTTTGAGTTGCACTTGAATTTGAGTTTAATGAAAATTAACTATGTCATTTACAAAGAGTTATGTTGATAAAAGTAAAAATAAGAATAATTTACTTCATACTATTAACAAAATAAGTTGTACGAAGCTTCGTATTACTTTTATTCAGTTTACAGCATTTTTCAAAATTTTCGGATTATTCGAATAGTAAATTTGTCGAATAATAACATTCCCTAGTGCCAGGCTAGAGCTCTACTCAAAGTGACACCATGTAAAGGCCGAATAAAATTAAAGTGTGTTTAATGTGTGGGGGTTAACTTGGGAAGGATTAAAAATAAACGTCTATGCAATAAACAATATTCAAAATGGTAACAAACATGCGATGTTGTATATGTATGTAAGTATGTTGTTCGACGATTGTGAATAGACGCGGGCGGCGCGCGACGAACAAACTCAGCTACGAGGATTTACAAATTAAGGTTTTGATTGAGTAACGGGTACTAACTACTATAGACCGGCCGCGGAAAAGAGACAAATTTGAGTTCTAGAAGTCAAAAAAATGGTTTTCAGCTTGTGTTAAGGAAGAAGTTGAGCGGTCCGAATCACGATAAAAATTTTTGAAAAAACATTTGCTTACCAGTATATTTGTCCACATCTCGCTTACCAAGTCTAGTATTTTTGAGGTCTTCTAAATACGAACAAACAAGGTAACGAGACGGCCGCTATGAATCGTGAATCGTGATACGGGTATTTCAGTCGGTGCTATACGTGCGGTCTAATACGTCGTAAACGACCTATGCGTTCCACATTATAAAGGAGTGAAAAATTAGCTCAGTGTTAGTCACTGTATTTCCCGGCGTCCGCGATGATCCCGTACCGCTCTAATCACTTCCCCCATAATGGACCCACGATAAAATACTACTCGTCAACCTAATACGACTTTAATGAAAGGTGGGGGACCAATCGTTCACTTTTTATGAGCCGCTATAAATGGCTTTCATTAAACAAATATTGAACATTGAAAAATATGGACATTGGACGAGTTTGGGTAAGTATATAATCTTTTATGAGAATAATTATTATTTCAAATTGATTTATAACGCTAAAGGCACCTACCGAGTGCTTTGTAAGTGATTTTATCATCAAGCATAATTATTAATTCAATCAATTGTTTAGTATGTATTACTGTACTGAGTACTGTCTTTGCCTTATATGCCTAGCGCAGCATGCAACGCTAAATAATAATAATAGGACATTCCTCAATACCTCCTATGATCTAGGTGTCCTTTGATTACCTAGAATTAGCAATTACTGAAATAGATGCAGGATATAGATCCTGGACAAAGGACGATTTCCATTTGAAATGGTAAGTCCACATTATATACCATTAGGCATTAAGAGCGGGCTGCCAAATTTTGCCGTGTTTTGTAATAAGTATTACGATCCCGAAAGACGATTGACTTAAATGAAATTAAGATTTATTTAATCATTGTATATTTATCTGATATTTGCTAAACGGAAAACACGATTCACTTATTTTGACTCGATAGTTATATTTTTCGAAATTATGAATCTTTCTGGGTTTTTCAACAAATATCTGTTCCACTTATTGAGTTACTATCATTAAATAACTTGCACTACTATAATCACACACTTTATAAAATAATGGCGAAAGGAAATATTAAAAAAATAAATAAATAAAAAATAAAAATAGTTTTATTTCTGAATAGATTTTAAAAAAATGCTTTCAGAATGTTGATACTACATGGTGCCTACCACCGGTTCGGGAACTAACCCGGCGAGAAGAACCGGCGTAAGAAACTCGCACGGGGCCCACTTTTTTACCAAAAAAAGTGAGAAAAAAATTAATCTTTTTAAATAAAATTTACAATGTTGTAACTTAAAATTATACAATGTCAACATAATTGTAAGTCATGTAACACTAATGTAGAAGTAGCCTTGCAAGAAGCCATCCTATTCCCAAGATGTGCGATCGTTTATGAAATCATTGACCTTATAATAAGCTTTGGCACTCAAACGCTCTTTGACTACTTTTTTAAATTTATTAATGGAAAGATTTTGAACGTTTTCTGGGATTTTATTGTAAAGGCGTATACATTGACCTTTAAAGGATTTACTGACTTTACTAAGTCTGATCACCGGCATATCTAGCTTGTGCTTATTTCTAGTATTTCTACAGTGAATGTCACTTTTAACTTTAAATTTACTTATATTTTTTCTAACATATATTACATTATCCAAAATGTATTGAGAAGCAACAGTTAGAATACCAATTTCTTTAAATTTATCTCTCAGAGATTGTAAGCAGACATTTTATAAATAGAACGTATGGCTCGCTTCTGCAGCACAAATATTGTATTAATGTCGGCAGCGTTTCCCCATAAAAGGATTCCATATGACATCCTACTATGAAAATAACTAAAATATACAAATCGTGCCGTGTCTTCGCCAGAAATTTCTCTAATTTTTCTGACTGCATATGCTGCAGAACTGAGCCTACCTGCAAGATTAGCAATGTGAGGGCCCCACTGTAATTTACTGTCAAGTGTAATACCTAGGAATACAGTGTTATCTACCAAATTCATCTTCTCATCATTTAATAGTACATTGGTTTGGACTTGCCTAACATTGGGCAAAGTAAACTTTATACATTTAGTTTCACTAGAATTTAATAGTAAGTTATTAACATTAATGTTTTTAACATTTAACATTTAGTTTTACTAGAAGTTATTAACATTTAGTTTTACTAGAATTTAATAGTAAGTTATTAATATTAGTAATGTATTTAATTTTTAAGTAATCATCAAAACCAGTTTTGAGACTTACGACCTTTACTTTCGTGCTATAATGCGGGAACCGTTGTTACGCGATATTGTTCACTATTAGCTGCAGCGTAAAGCACATTACTCGGGAGCACGATTCATGGAGTAATATCACGATTGGAGGATAGCGGGGTGTGTAGGCGGGGCTAGCATGCTTTGAAATTTTTGGCAGCAGGCTCTTAATACTACTCTACTCATTAACAGAATGACCAATCAGAAGATTGGCGAATAGGAATTTCACGGGGATTTTCCAGTCAGGTGCATAATGTCAGTAAATTTTGAACTTAATGAAAACCCGACGAGAGGAGAATTTATAATAACAATTTCGACGTAAATTCGTGCCTTCATAAAGGCCAGTTACACGTTTTATTCAATCGGTGCAAATGAACATTAGCTGTTATTTTACAAACCGGGCAATCCCACTTTTGTATTTATTTATTGTATATGTATTTAAAAGATTTGGGTAGCTAATATTCAAGCATTGTATTTTATATTAACAATTATTTGACTGTACTTTGTCAATGCATAAGGTCTAAACTTATAAAGATTTTCATTAAAACAAATACACGGAATAATTAATGCCTTTGAGTAAAAACCTAAGCTGCCTTTTTTATGTGAAAGCTTTATATGACAGTAAAGAGATTGTAGTCAAACAGATAACTCATTTGGAAAACGATATTTCATAAAAATATATTCCTACTCGAAAGATACTTTAACTTTAGGAGATTAAAAAGCCTAACTCTATATAAATATTACGAAACAAAGCTGTGCATCAAATGAGTACTCGGGGTAGGCATGAATTGATTACCATCTCAAAAGACATGTTTGCCCACTTCTTTGCTTTTCCCACTTTTGTTAAGGTGACGCCGCGTTAAGGTAAAAAAACCGTGTTGGATATGTTTTAGATTGCTTATTTTTTTTGGCCGGCCCGGCCTCTCATAGAATACAAGAAATGGAACAGCAAGAAATGAAAAGGGCGTAAGCGACAAAATGGTTTTTGTTGCGTAATTTAAAAACCAGAAATATATTTCATATAAGCTATGTGCAAATTATAGTGTATGCTTGAACCAATATAATTATGTACAAATTTTGGTAACTTAAATCACTCTCTTCTGTTGGCAAAATTAGAATCCATTTTTTTACAGAGGTCTTTTTGATTGATAATTCTGTGTTATAAAAGTTGACCAATTGTGTTATGCTATGGGTAATTCAAAGACAAAGACATGATGAATACTGACAACGAACTTCTAACGAACTTTCTTAGCTATGGTCATTACTGAGAAAAATCGATATCGCTACAGCCAAATTATCAAGGCGTCGCCTTTACTGTTTAGCGCGTCCACTAAAAGTTGCCTCTACTACGAGTGGAGCTAGTAAGACAATCTGGTACCAGGAGCTTCAGCTATCCATATTTTATATTATAGTTCATGGAATTGGTACATTTTGGTTTGCATCAAATCGAGTAGTTCTGATTTTTTTATATACAACATATAAAAAAATCAGAACTACTCGATTTGATGCAAACCAAAATGTGTCTGCCCTAATAAAGACATAAAAGATTTTAAGCCGGTTTGCGGTAGCTGCACCCGTTACAAGAAACCTAGCGACCACCCTACGGGCTCCCCTGACTGTCCAACTTACAAGGCAAAAATGGAGCAATTAATTTTAACAACTCACTATGAATAGACTAGTCATAGGACAGCTGAACTTTCATAACAATAAGCACGCGACGTTAGAATTGGAAAAATTGGTGTCGGATTATAATTTAGACTTGGTTCTCATACAAGAACAATACTAATGTAAGTCGCTACGGCCGAAAGTCGTACAAACTGACAACCTAGCGCGAGCCGGCATATACACACCTCAGTCTAAATTCTCAATTACGGCCCTAACAAACCTATCGACGTCTCACTGTGCGGTGGCGGAGGTCTCGTGTCGATACTTCAGACTGTACGTAGTTAGTTGTTATTTCCAATATTTCGACCCGGTAGGTCCCCACTTACACCAGCTACGACGCGTCCTACAATCTCTCGCGGGGAAAAATATAGTCATAGGTGCCGATGTGAATGCCTCGTCGCCCTTATGGCATGGCAAACTTAGGTATGTTGACCGCGACCGTCGTAGTGCGGTAGAAGATTTCATTGCAGAGTTTAATCTACAAGTCCATAACACCCCTGATGCACCAGCTACTTTTAGCAGCCCCTCAGGCGAATCTTCCATCGACGTCACGCTTTCTAGCGCGTACGTCCATAGTAATAATATTACTAAATGGCGTGTCATTCCAGACGCGTCGTGCAGCGACCACCGTTTGATTGTTTACGAGTTCTCATGCGCTTCCTCGAGTGATTCTATGATTGAGTCGAACGACTTTAAATATAATGTTAAAAATGGTAATTGGAACTTATTCAAGGACCTTATGTCCGCCCACTCCAGAGACTTCACCCGACCGGACTTAAATTCTAATGATAGTCCTGAAATAATGACCAACACCTTTATTTACTGCGCCGATATTGCCCTAGGTCGAAAACCGATTAAGACGGACAGAAGTTGTAAATGGTGGCACGATAATTTATACAGCTTACGCAGGGAGCTTAGAAGAGCCAGACGAAAAATTAAAATCATTCGTAGACAGGGACTCGGTCCATCAGACGTTTACTTTGTTTCTTGTTTAGCCGACCTTAGAGCTTCAAGGTCGCGCTATCGCGCCGCCGTCGTGTTGGCGAAAAATAATATGTTACGTAACGCCGCCAACAGACTAGATAGGGAGGGCCCGTGGTTCTCTTTATATCGAGAGTTAAAACCGAACAATACTACAGCTTCACACTTTATCTCGAATATAAAAATTAATAACTCGTATACTCACAGCTTAGAAGACGCAGCTAAGGCCTACATAGACGTATTGATTCCTGACGACGAGCCGGACTTGGACGACGATCATCACCGTGAAATTCGACACCGACTATTTGACCCCGTAAACACCCCGGTTTCCGACTTGCCTACCCTCGATGAGTTTATTAAAGCCGTAAATTTATTACTTACAAAAAAGTCCGCCGGCGAGGACAACATTTCTAACATTATGATTAAGCAGGCTTGTCTAACGGCTGGACCAGCGATCTTAGAAGTTTTCAATAATTGTATTGCAGAAGGCACGTTCCCAAAAATTTGGCGAATCGGCACAATTAAATTAATTCCTAAAGCCGGTGATAAGCCACCTGACGACCCGAAATCTTACCGGCCTATAACACTTCTACCATGTTTAGGTAAATTATTAGAACGTCTGGTTGTGCCCCGCCTTCTACCTGGCGGGCTGAAGTTTAATAAACAGCAATTTGGATTTACCGCCAGAAAATCGACAATCGATGCGGCAATCGAAGTCAGAAAAATAGTAAACTCATCTGAATGTAATTACGTGGTAGGTATATCTTTGGATATCGCAGGGGCTTTTGATAATACCTGGTGGCCGATGCTACTACTAAAGCTACGGAACAGAGGATGCTACCAAAATATTTATTATTTACTACAATCGTATTTCCGTTACGGCGTAATTAAACTATGACTCGGTCACTACATCTATATCAAAGATCTAACCCGCGGCTGTCCACAGGGGTCGGTGCTATCGTCATACCTGTGGAATATAAGTTTTGACGATTTGCTTTGTATTCCTTTACCGCCTCTCTGTTATCTGGTAGGCTATGCTGACGACGGGTTCCTCATTGTTGAAGGAAATGCGCGAACTGAGATAGAGATCAAAGCTACGAGTAACAAGTGCCTAAGCGTAATTGCAAGTTGGGGTCACAGAAATCGTCTGGAATTTGCGGCACACAAAACTTATCAAATTCTTTTAAAAGGATCTCTTATATCAACTCCTCGCATTAAACTTAACGAAACAAGTGTCAAACGTAAACAGTCACTCTGTTATCTTGGACTGATTTTAGAAAATAAATTCACATTCTTAGAACATATCATACAAACGGGTGAGAAAGCAAAAATAAATTTCTATAGTTTTACTAAAATATCGACATCTACATGGGGTCTCTCGTTCCAAACGTTAAAAACTATATATACAGCCACGTACTTAGGCAGAATATGCTACGGCTCGCCGGTCTGGGCAGATAGGGCTACGATTGGCGCAGCCCGGCGTAAACTTTTACAAAGCCAACGTCTCGCATTAATATTCCTATGTAAGGCATATAGAACGGTCAGTACTGAAGCACTTCCTGTCCTGTCGGGTGTTTTGCCTGTAGACTTGGAAATACAGCGCCAAGCTGCTTTATATTACAAAAATAAAAAAAATACGACCCCAGATTTCTTAAGCATGAGAGACAGAAATAAGGTTGTCGCATAGCGACATCTATTAGGCATCTTTTGAACCTTTACGCCTAATCGATTTCGTCGTAAATAGCTTGAAATGAGGTTAGTAGCGCCATCTCTTGACTAATGGTGCAACTACTATAATTCTACGTTGGGATATCTGATATTTTCCTTTTTATTAAACTACTTCTTAATTAAATAAAAAGTATTGTTTTTTTTTTTAAATTACTACTAAAGGTGTATTTTTTTTAACTTAAATAAAAAAATGTCTTTCCACTTTTGTTCTTTGACTTTAAACTCAACTTTAAAAAAAATATACCGGCTCGAGGGTATAAAAACCCTCCGGCTTGATAAGTCGTCCTTTTTTAATATCTCCAAAAGCAGTCCCCAGTTTAGGGGAACTCCGTTACGGCTCAACTCCGTTACGGCTCAGCTCTGCTCTGCTCTGTTACGGCTCAACTCCGTTACGGCTCAACTCCATTACGGCTCAACTCCGTTACGGCTCAGCTCTGCTCTGCTCTGCTCCGTTACGGCACAGCTCTGTTACGGCTGAGCTCCGCTACAGCTGAGCACCGATCTATCTCTGCCCATGCCGTCTGGTTGACACACCACCTCTCACCACACTGAACTTGCTGCCGCCTTCACCTCAACGTAGCCACCAACATCTGGCAATCATCTCAGCGTCGCTGTCATCGGGTTCACGGAGACTTGAGGAGTTGGAGTCCCGCAAGTCGCTGCCTGTCCCCAAGATAAGTGTCGTGTCCCTAAAACCGTTGAGCTAAGCGACTAAGTAATAGACTGAGGCTAGGCTTCGTACCCGCGTACCCGCTCTCCGCTGTCTAGAACTTGTTATTTAAATAAATTTGTTATATTGTTAATTTTTGTTTATTTATCTCTCTTTTCTTTTTATTGTCCCCGTACCCGGGATACGGGACAAGGTGAATAGATTGTTTGAACCACTAGACATTACACTACAAAATCTTTTATCCGAATGGCAGGATCGGTGGGATAACTCGATTAAAGGTCGGCACCTGTACAATTTCTTTCCTTCAGTTCGCGAACGACTCGCCATGCATTGGATAGAAATAGATCATTGCGTTGCACAATTCCTAACTGGTCACGGCAATTTTAAAGCTAAACTTCATAGATTCAAGTTAGTTCCATCTCCTCTTTGCGAGTGCTCGACCGAAGACAGCCCGCAAGAACAAACTGCTCATCACATACTCTGGGAGTGCGGTCTCTGGCATGAGGAAAGAACCGATTTATTAAACAGCCTCCAATGTGTCTCTGGAGTCGTATATTACGATGACCTCGTAGGCAGCGCAAAGAATTTCCGTGCTTTCAAACGTTTTTGTCATAAATTCTATTGGAAACAATCGAACACAAGTTTGCCATTATAAATAAATGTCTTTTTTTTTTATGAAGTAGGCATATTATATTAAGTATAATTTAATTTTTTTTCCCGTGGTGCTTCCCCTTTTTGTTCGGACATCAATGTTATTACAATTTTGGCTGTCTCCCGCTTTGCTTGGGGAGGGAAATTGGATATCTCCTACTCCTCCTACATTTCTTCTGATTAATTTCGTTGCGGGTCCCAAGACAGATTTAGCTTGTCCCTCGGGCATCCCTGAGATCATATTAAAGGGTTTTCGTGGTTGGTTACCACTGTTGATCCTGGCGACACAGGAGTTGCAGTGGTGGGAATGTGTGGTGGGCCTTTTGCCCGTTAAGATATGTTGTATGTAATGAGGTGGTAATGACAAATGTAATTTTTAGACCTCGAAAGCCCTCCGGAACATTGTAAAATTCATGAGAAACCATTATTTTTTTATCAGTTTTCAGTTTTTGCCAATTTTTTACCACCAAGGACCTGTTTAATGGTAGAAGTCACTAGAAATTATTAATTTAAAGTAGACTAAATTTGCAACAAAATGAGAATAGTTGGGTCTCGATAAACTGAATAGTTTCAAAGATACAGCTATTCAAATGTTTGCAAAATTTCCAAAACTTTTTTTTTTTTCGAGTTTTTACAAGTTCTCGTCAATGTGGTCAATTATTGATCTATTTGACGGCATAAATTTATATACCTTATTAAAGAAGACAAATATTTCAACAAAACGAGACGAATGTGGTCTATTAAAATCTGAAAGTTCCCTAGCTACAGCTGTTCAAAGTTGCTGAGTCACCTCAGCAACTTGATTGAAACTTGACAAAATGAAATACGACTTATGAAATAAGCATGATAATCCTCGCCAGGTTGCCTCCAACTAGCGATGCTGCAAGATTTCACTCTCTGCGAACATTCCACCAGGTGATATATTTTTTTGACAATAATAAACCAACGATATTATTCATAATTTTGAACAGTTACGATTCTTAAATTTTTGTTGGTCTTGTTTTAGGTTCAGATGTGGCTTGGAAATAAGAAGAACCAACTCACACCCAATGTTTATAAAACATTAGCGTAATGGTGAGAAACAACGCCGAACTCTTCCCCATTAAACTGAGTTCTAATGGATGACGATGCTCAATGTTAGTTCCGACATGACTCGCAAAAACTGCCCGTTGCGTCGATTTGCACAACATTATACATGTTATTAGACGAAGGTAGGAAGTGATACGAAGTATGATAGTAGTTCATTTTTCACGGCGGCGACCCAAAAAGATGAAGGGACCAAAGCTGAAAAATTGCCAACACTTTGAATCAATAACACCTGCTTTATACCGCCTCAGTGAAAAAACCACCGCACCGAGCACGGATCGATGCAGACATTATTCAGGCATTATTAATAAAATTCAAACACGCGATTCTAATGTTAATGTATGTTAAAATATTATATGACGGCCTTTACGTCCACCAAAATAAAAGCCGATTACTCTCGAACTCGCCTAATAGCGCGTTCGGGAGTAATCGGATATTTTCGTTGCCTATAATCCGAGTAAAAATAATGGACGGAAATCTAATTAATCACGTATGCACATTATGCATTTTTGTTTTGTAAGGTTTATAATTGTTTATATAGCAGAAATGTTTTGTTTTGGGAGGGCATTGCTTTATTCATATTATGATGAGATTTTTTTTTTGTGTGCGACAGTATATTATTTATAGCTTTCTAAGTTTTTTTTATTTTAACATTTGAAGTTAGTACATTTAACAGTTTATTACTTACTAATTTTCTATAATGAGTGCGTTTTTGATTTCTTAAAAATGTTATTTGACTGTGAGGTTTGTGTTGAAAGTGTGTGTTTATTAAAAATTAAAAATAACAACTTTTCACAATTGTCATTCAGTGAAAAGATTCTACCTTTAGGTACACACCTGTGTACCTGAGTTACAACAATTAAACCAGCAAAGAGGAAATGTTACTCGAAAGTTACATGTGAAAAGTTATCCATATTCATACTAATATATTATAATAATACCTAAAATACAGTAGTGTCCACCAAATTCATTTTCTCATCATTTAATAGTACATTGGTTTGAACTTGCCGTACATTGGGCAAAGGAAACTTTAAACATTTAGTTTTCGTAGAATTCAAAAGTAAATTATTAATATTAAGCCAATGTACTATTTTTGAAAGAGTACTGTTTATCTCGTCGTAATTAGACTGTTGTCTCTTCACTTTAAAAATAAGTGAAGTGTCATCAGCAAAAGATAAGGTAGGTCATTTATGTAGATGAGAAAAAGAAATGGGCCCGAAATAGATCCCTGTGGGACACCTAATTCTATTTTGGTTCTTAGATAGAACCAAAATCTATTTTGGTTCTTAGATAGAACATAAATAGAATTGATATAGATGCCATAGGTGTCTTCTGTGACCTCTCTAAGGCCTTCGACTGTGTCGAGCATGCTACATTGATTAGGTAATTGCACCACTATGGCATAAGGGACTCAGCACTCAACCTTTTGACATCTTACCTCAAAAATAGGACTCAAAGGGTTGAAATTAATATTATTATTAATTTCTACCCTTTGAGTCCTATTTTATTATAATATTAATATTAATATAATTATATTATTATTAATATTAATAGAGAGGTCACAGATGACACCTATGGCATCCTGCGATTCCTCCCAAGCTTCAAATATACTACATAGAAGACCAGAGACCAGACCAGACCACCAGACCAGAAAGTCATGGCAACCCCTGTTTGCGGCTATCGTACAACTGGCAACCATGGATATTCATGTACAATATGCATAAAACTTTAATTTTGTATCAAGATTATTAAAAAAATCGATGCTTCAATTTTTCAACACAAGTAGATATACCTGTTTACGGGCTGGCAACCCTAGGTTGCGGCAGACTTAGAGCTGGCAACCGTTTATACCTTATTTTGTCACATTTTCTTTCTAATGACGTAAAATTTACTGAAAAAAATATTTAAAAAAATATACCAATTTCTTAAGTACTTACATTAAACTTAATTAGAGGTACTTGCGGCTAGTTTTAACAAGGCAACCCAACCTTAATCCATTCCATAGGTTCTAAAGATTACTTAAAAATATATTTCATCGAAAAAAACGATACATGCAGGATTTAACGGTGGGATCTCATACTATATAATTCATAGCGGGAATGTACGAGGGCAGTTTTTCAGGCTTTCATCCTCGGGTGTTGTTTGTGCGTGGATGCATTTATCATTTTCATTATCACTGACGACTTCATCCTTTGGGCTCAGACCCACATTCTACAATAAAACGTGAGGTTTTAGTAATCCGCCGACGACGCCACCGCCGTGGAGGATGCGGCTATAACCACGTTGTAAATTTTGCTTGCGTCTTTTTTTTACCAAAGCATGTTACTTTAAGGTTGCGTTTCCACCGGAGCTGAGCTTAGCTGCGTTGCGAGGAATGTGTTTGTAAGAACCAATAGAAACGCTTAATTTGCCTGACAACATTCAGCGCAACGATTCTATTGGTTCTTGTAAAACACATTCCTCGCAACGCAGCATACCTCAGCTCCGGTGGAAACGCAGCCTTAGGCGTTTGTCAAAATATAATGTCTTTTTTCATACGAAGATAACATCATTTTTAGGGTTCCGTATCCAAAGGGTAAAAACGGGACCCTATTACTGAGACTTCGATGTCTGTCCGTCAGTCTGTCTGTCTGTCTGTCTGTCTATCTGTCTATCTGTCTGTCTATCTCCATGCTGTATCTCAGCTATACCTAGAATTCTGAAATTTTCACAGATTGTGTATTTCTGTTGCCGCTATAACAACAAATACTAAAAACAAAATAAAATTAATATTTGAGGGGGGCTTCCATACAACAAACGTGATTTTTTTTCCTTTTTTGCTCGTAATCAATCATGACAACAGGTAGACACTTGAAATACTCAAAAAATACTTAATTATATTTGTACTTTGATAATTAATTATAAAATTAAAATAAAATTAATATTTGGGGAGGCTCCCTTATAAAAAACACAATTTATGCCAACTTTCGCTCTATGACGGTACTTCGTGTCGATTTTTGAAATTATATTACCGATTATCATGTTAACAATGGGGTAGAGTAGGTACTATAGTACTTATTGCTCTACCTTACTTACTTTTTGTTACTTACTAAAATTTTGCTGTTTTATCCACTACGTACTTTCACATAAAACGACTAAAGTAGTAGCAGCTCAAAATGGCGGAGTATCATTTATATCAGCCTCTGTGTTATCTTCATGCGGGTCGCCAACTTGTTCACTATCCGATTACCTGTATCGGCAAACTGTCTAGCCTTATTTTCTAGGTAGATTAAAACAAATAGACGAGATATGATTCTACTATTCCAATCTTACAATAATATAATTTCGATATAGTCTTAAAACACTATCAAAATTGCAAAAATGTGTGAGATTGTGCCGATCTTACCCTTTTTCTACCGAAAAGGGTAGATAAAACAGAAAGAGTGTAAACGTGCAACATAACACAATAATGGGTCACGAGAAACACAAAGTCCATTTACAATAATTGATTGAAAGTTACATTGAACACATCAAAGCATCATTGCACCATAGTAAAAGGAGGGGACTGCACACTGTAAACCGCAGCTCAAGTTAATATTAAATTAATTTAATTACAGCAGGATTCAGGAAGCGCCTAACTTAAATTAACTAAACTAATAAATGTGTAGAGGCGCCAAGCCTCCTTTTACGTTCATTTTATCGGAGCTTTCACGATACACGAACAACAAGACACAAAAGTAATATTATCTAAAGTGGACACGTATAGTAATATTATGGCGCGCGCCCACTCAAACTTTCAGGTATGGTTTTTCTTTACACTTACAATTTAAGGTTTAACATAGTACTGAATAAAATTCCATTATAAGTAATTTGTTGCAAACGGTTTATTAGGTAATGTGAACGATAGCAGCGTCGATTTGATAGTACCTAATCAAATAATAAATAATTGGCAGCCAGCCACACTGTTAACGCAAAATGATTGAATGACAAATCATTGCACAGGCCACACCCTTAGAACTCAAAAAAATAAAATTCGCAAGCGTTATCATTTATATATATTGATAAAGTCATCCACCGAGGTCACCGATCATCCATCCATTTTTGTCAAATAGGGGATTAATTTTATTACTACTCATTTCTCTATTAATCCAAGCCACGGGTAGAAAGCTAGTATTAAAAGCTAGGCATTGCCGCATTAAGGCGGCGCCTTGATAATTTGGCTGTAGCGATATCAATTTTCTCAGCAATGACTAAAGCTAAGAAATTAAAGTTCATTGACAGTATTCATCATGTCTTTGTCTTTGAATTACCCATAGCATAACACGATTGGCAACTTTAATAACACAGAATAATCAATCAAAAAGACCTCTGTAAAAAAAGTGATTCTGATTTTGCCAACAGAGGAGTGATTTAAGCTTCCAAAATTTGTACATAGAATGGTTTAAGCATACACTATAATTTGCCCATAGCTTAATTATATGAAATATAATTATGGTTTTTAAATTACGCGACAAAAACCATTTTGCCGCTTACGTCGTTTCCATTTCTTGCTGTTCCATTTCTTGGTTTCTATGAGAGGCCGGGCCGGCCTCTCATAGAAAACAAGCAATCTAAAACATATCCAACACGGTTTTTTACTTGAAGAGGATACGCTAAGATTGATTTTCCATACAAACGTATTCCCCAATTTACTCCCAGGACAATGCGTCTAGACAAATGATTTTTTATGCAATATTGGGATCTGTTAAAACTATGCCTCTACGTTCGATTTTTTTTTAATTTACTAATATATAAAAAAATATGACCCTTCAAAAATCGCAAAAAAATTAATGCCCATTTAGAATCTCCATTACATTTGCAAGGTTTATAAAAAAATATTTCCTTTACTGGTACAATTAGTAAGTACATTATAAACGTCTAAATTTCAGTTAAAATTTGTGCCAAAAAGCAGTTTTTGGAGGTTTATACTGAATTTGTTTCTCCAAATTTTGAGTTCGCGTTCTTTTATAAACCTAGATATAGTGCAGAAGATACCTATTAGTTCACAAGTTTCAAAGAAAGATCCTTTACAACGCCATAATCACGTACGAGCGTTTGTATGGAAAGATGGTCGGGTTGGCCGCTCTTAAGCCTGCCTTTTCACTTTGCGCATAAAGTGTAATAATGAAAATAAGGCCATATCTATCTAAGTATATTAAGTATATTATTTTTACACTGAATTTTTCAACCTGCTGCTTTGAATTATCAGTGAATGGTCAGTGAGATCAGCGTTAGGCGTAACGATATATAACGTCATCCCTTTCATTGACACTGCCTATATTTAATCGCGGCATGTATTGCTGAGGGACAGCCAGCGAAGGACATCAGTCAGCAGACATTTTGGCCTCACCATCTATTATATAAAAAAGGCAATCGATCCAAATGTATTTTACAGGTAATGACTATTACAAATAAAACAAAAGATGTTTCATCTCGGCAAGGAAGTTTTAGCAGGATATATACGTAGAGACGTTTTAGTACACATAATACGGACATACTGAGAAAATAGAATGCAAAATTAATAAACATTTCTTTTGTCTATTGGAGTATGTACTCCAATAGACAAAAGAAATGTTTAGAAATCAATCGGGAGGACCCGATTTTGGTAGGAAAATGTAAGGTGCAGCGCGCTCACCCCATTTGCTTGGTTACCGGTGCACGGTGCAACTGAAACGTTGTGGAGTTAGCAATTATCATGTTTCGATATCTACGCCAAAAGGTTTTTACTCGCAAAAGTGAAATCTCAATAGGTAGCTTTTGAACCGTTCGAAACTATGAAATGGAATTTGCCTCAACTTCCATTAAACTATTAGTATATATTTAGATGCACTAAAACTAAAAAAATTATCACTAAAACAGATGCAAACAATTCAGTAACCATGTACACTGACAGTACAATGATCACATCAGCGGCGTCAACACGCGGTAATATAGCGCGGATACGGATTGTGTTAATAACGCCCTGCCACGTGTCGCCCCTCGCCCGACTCACCTGATAATAATTGTTTCATTTGAACACTAACTAAAACACTGTTTGTATAATTACATGTTACTATATAATAATTTATATTTTCAATGACATTCTGCTAATGATGAAATGCAGTCAAGATGAAAGTCTCTTTTGATGAAAATGCATTTCTTATGCTGGCTTCTCACGGTGCGTAATATCACGAGCCGCGCCTTTGAAGTTACCGACTTCAATCGGATTGTACGCGCCTGCTCGAGCCAACCGCCGCCACATCGAGCCACCCCCTTCACAAGGCGCGTGGCTCGAGATGGCGCTGAGAGAAGCCAGCATTACTTAGATGTTAAATTACTTGAGACATCTGGGCTGACTATTTTATTAACCCCCGACCAAAAAGAGGGGTGTTATAAGTTTGACGTGTCTGTCTGTCGGTCTGTCTGTCTGTCTGCCTGTCTGTCTGTCTGTGGCATCGTAGCATCCAAACGGGTGGACCGATTTTGATCTAGTTTTTTTTGTTTGAAAGCTGACATGATCGAGAGTGTTCTTAGCTATAGTTCATCATCATCAGCCTGCTCATTGCTGAGGGTTTATCTGGTTTGTGATAGGCCGATTAGCAACTTGCAGTCGTTTGATGGGTTTTATATTTTGCATTCTGGTTCGTGACACTTATGAATATATACATATTAATGGAAAGTTGACCCTGGTGCTGCAGCATCACCTGGTAATCAATAGGATACACAACTCCTCACCAACTTAGAGCAGAGGTTTCGTGTTTGGGCTCATTTTAATTGCGATAACCAATAAGACGAAGATAAGCAGTAAATATTTGCATGCTGCTGCTGCAGCATCACCTGGATTGTATAGGAGCCGAGATCCGTATGAACCCAGGGTGGAGGATTCATGTTTGGGCTCATATTGACGGCCTCATCCAAGAAGATATTTATAGATCGTATTCATTGGGATATGATCCTGTTGATAGGAACAATTCTGCACTATAACCAACACAAGTTCAAAAAGCATAAAATTAAATTAAATTAAGCAATTTAAAAAAAAACCCGCCAAACAACTTTAAAAAGTAATGAAATAATATTTACTGACTTAAAGTTTAAATAATTCCTAAGTGTAAAGTAATATTTTAGTCCATAATTGTTGTCAACGTGTGTCGGGGGACCGCTAATGTAGATGTTTGATTTCACATAACATTATAGTTTAAAGGTCAATTCACAGCGAACTGAATCGAGACAATCAGCGATACAAAATGCAAAAGTCGCTGTTGTCGTAGTTTACTTGGCGGTGGACTAAAATATTACTTTACACTTAGGAATTATTTAAACTTTAAGTCAGTAAATATTATTTCATTACTTTTTAAAGTTGTTTGGCGGGGGTTTTTTTAAATTTCTTAATTTAATTTTCTTCTTTAAAAAAGTGTTGTATCTGACTCTTTATAATATTTGCCTATTCATTTATACCCGTTTTAACAAACGTTAAAGTTTTGAGTCGCCGGTTTGCCTTCATCAATATTTTGTGCTCAAAAACAAACCGTATATTTTAACTGTTGGAAATGTTTCGAGGAAGCTATTTTATAAAATATTATTCGGGGAATTTTAAAATGAATATTTTCTAAACGCTAAAAATTGCCTTTCGGTTTTTTTTTTAATGCAGCGAATTTATTTTAAAATTCATTATAAAATTCTACAAACGTATGAACATTTTGATAAGTCGATGTTCAGTTTCAGCCACTGAAGTTAATGATAAGAAGAGCAGAGTTATAGGGAATGTTATATATATATATATATATATATATATATATATATATATATATATATATATATATATATATATATATATATATATATATATATATATATATATATATATATATATATATATATATATATATATATATATATATATATATATATATATATATATATATATATATATATATATATATATATATATATATATATATATATATATATATATATATATATATATATATATATATATATATATATATATATATATATATATATATATATATATATATATATATATATATATATATATATATATATATATATATATATATATATATATATATATATATATATATATATATATATATATATATATATAAACCGTATATTTTAACTGTTGGAAATGTTTCGAGGAAGCTATTTTATAAAATATTATTCGGGGAATTTTAAAATGAATATTTTCTAAACGCTAAAAATTGCCTTTCGGTTTTTTTTTTAATGCAGCGAATTTATTTTAAAATTCATTATAAAATTCTACAAACGTATGAACATTTTGATAAGTCGATGTTCAGTTTCAGCCACTGAAGTTAATGATAAGAAGAGCAGAGTTATAGGGAATGTTATATATATATATATATATATATATATATATATATATATATATATATATATATATATATCTATATATAACATTCCCGACTGAAACTGAACATCGACTTATCAAAATGTTCATACGTTTGTATATATATATATATATATATATATATATATATATATATATATATATATATATATATATATAAATATGTAACACTGTTGGTACTAGTTTAAGAGGTGTCAAATTAAATATTTTAGAATTTTTACAAATATATTAAAATAGAGATCGCGGTTCAGTCGTTCGCAATATGTAAATTGTAACCCTCTTGTACCTGTGCTATCGACTTTACTCTCCTGTTGGCTGCAGGCTTCCTATATCTGCAGACTGTCGAGCAGTAGGTAGTTTATCCAGGAAGGTAAGGCGTGGACGCAGGTAGGTTGTAGTCGCAGGTAAGTAGGTAACAAACGCAGGCATGTAGGTTGATCACGGAAATACTTCAGAAGCAGTTTACCCGTGGCGGTGAACCCGGAACGGTGAAGGATAATAGAATATTCCAGCATTTGTGATCATCAGTTCAAACTCTACATTTTGTGTTCAAAATTACTACTTTACATTAAGTGCTTAAGACGCTCCCCCTGCGGAGATGCCGTAATTTACCGTTTTTAGAGCGTTATTAACTCATAATTTGAAAGCTACAAAATTATAATAAAAATACAGCAATAATCTTCAGTATATGAACGTTCCTTTCATAGTCATTAATTTTCTATTTTTGTTTTTTATACTCATGATACCAGACTCCAAAATAATACCAATTTATTTAAATTCAAGCATACATTCAGTATCTCCCTAGTATTTACAAATTACGGTTATTTGAAACACACGCCTATAGATCGACAATTTCATTAACGGCCGTTCCCAATATTCAATCTATCTCTGGTTTGACATACGACCGATCGCAGCTAACATTGAATTGACATAAAATATATGTCTCTAATGTTTAATGAGAGCTATTCCTATCTCTAGTAGGGCAAAACCAGAGATAGATCAAATATTGGGAACGGCCGTAACTAAGTACATACTGGACGTTTGAATTTTTTTAGGCCAATTTTGAACGAAGATAAGTAAAAAAATTGGATTTTGGCGCGATCTTGGCAACGCGGCAAATGTATGGTCAAGGTCATTTGCTCAGGGGATGGACTTAATGTAAAGTAGTAATAATTCTGATTTAATATGGGAAGGCCTTGTTTTTAAGATCCCAATTCTTATACCACCGATCGATGGTAGGCCGGTTTCTCTCGCACGCTCAAAATATCGTACTCATGTTGAACAGAAACCCTAGAATCGAATGAAGATCACAGGTACGAGAATAGGGCACTGGGGGCGTAAAGTTTAATTCATCACATCAAATTACTGTTATCTGGTAGATCTCACAAGCTTAATCGTCTGAGCTACCTACAATTGGGTCTCGGAGACAACCAAAGCGACCTACCACGCTATCAACTCTAGTTCGTATACCCACCTTTTAACTGTGTGTGTGTGTTTTTTTTTATAAAATAAGGGGGCAAACGAGCAAACGGGTCACCTGATGGAAAGCAACTACCGTCGCCCATGGACACTCGCAACATCAGAAGAGCTGCCGGTGCGTTGCCGGCCTTTTAAAAGGGAATACGCTCTCTTCATGAAGGTTTGCAGGTTGTATAGGTCCGGAAATACTGCTGGTGACAGTTCGTTCCAGAGTCTGTCTTGTATCTATATTATATATTGTGTATAGGGGAACAGCATGTGTATAGGGAACTCTGTGTCGTGTGTTTTTGTAATGTTGATGGCATAAACTAATTTTAGCTAGGTAGGCGCATGTATTCGTAGGCTGTATTTGTTATCTCCTGAGGCTTTGTATACTCGCTATAGAGCCCTCGCGTATCTCCCGCAAAACTAACACAGCCAACATAAAATCAACGTGTAAATTAATTCTAAACAGGGGGAAACTTATATATGCGTCCATTTTAAAGTTGTGTGAATATCAACTAGATGTTGTCACCTCTTTCACCGGTTTAAGATGTCTATGTCGGGGCAGCTGCTGTTCTCTTCTCAAGAAAGGACTTGCACATCAGATTAAAAATAGTGCGATATCGAATATATTAAAGCAAAATTAGGAAAATAAATCACATATTATGTACTTTTTATGGTACTTTATTGTCGATGTTGAAGCATCCATAAGGATCCCAATTAATGTGAATTAAGTGCAAAATCAAGTATTGGAATGGTAACCGCAAAATGTGTAATTGAATAGGTACTCCCACCGTCCGTTACGGGCAACGAGTACGCAATTAATACGTCAAAAGCTATCCAGGCCGTAGATCTGTTGGCACCATTGGGAACGGGGAGCTGACATTCTCCACCACACAAATAACCATGTTTGCCAATCCGAGACACTGCTAGCGAAAATCAATTAAGCTATAGGTCTACCAGAACGAATCTGATGATGGCAATTTATGACAGCAGATTTTTTAAAAAATATCCTTGATCATTGGATAAATTTTTATATTTGCATGTTTAACACACAGAATCAGCCGCTAAAAGAAAAAAAACGGATCAAAATGTTTTATTCCAATTACCCCCGTATTGCTAGAGTCGTTTTATTTTCTCACTTTTTGCCATCAGATTCTGGTAGACCTATATCTATGAATATTTCTACTTTATCTACTAGATTAGATGACGAAATTAGTTTATCTTGCGGGAAACGTACATTTTTTCGGGATGAAAAGCATCATAATATTATGTCCTTTTCCGAAACACCAAGTATTTGTTATTTTTAAATTTAATCAAAATCGGTTCAACGGTTTAAGCGTGAAGAGGTAAAAGAGAGATAGACACATAGAGAACGACTGACACACTTTTTTATTTTAAATAATATTAGTATGGATATTCCCGTGTCCAACATGGTGGTCACTATAACAGTGGCTAGTGCCTAGTTCATTAAAATCAGTTACGTAATTTTGTACCCTAATTCAATGCTAAGTTATCATAATACATAATATTAGTTTAAGATATTATACTGAACAGCTTCTATTTTAGTAACATGAAAGGACTCCAGCATCATTACTCTACAGAGAGAATGCATTTAAGTTGTGACAGTTTCCAAGCGGTAGAAACATTACCTGTTTAACTAGGAACTGGGTAATATATCGCGAAGTTTTTGCTTGCGTTAAATGTCGTTTGCAAAAGTTGGTATCTCACGTTGTCATATCTAAATAAATAAATAAATAAACCTTTATTCTGCCAGCATTAAATGTTACACATATTATGACATAATATACAGAACTGATATCAACAAGAACAAAATTAAAAATTAACCTATTTTACCTATTCTACAGCTAATTCATACATAAAAGCTATCAGAGATAAACATTAAAGAAAAGAAAAAAAAACAATTAATGTATTGATAGCACAATACATTAATTGCTGTATATTTTGTTCCAATTGTCATAACCGACAGAGATAGCAACTTTTTTAGCGGGCAACGGGCCACCAAACACCAGTCTCTACGAATTTCCACTACAGAAAATAGACAATGTAAATGAAAGCACTTCGAGGAGATTTATCGTCTCCGATGTTTGGTGCCTGCCAATTATCAATTTTAAGATTCAATATGTAGCGATATCTATTAGATAATTAGACGCTTAAACCCTTCAGTCGACAAAGTATAAGTACAATAACTACAGGTTAAAGTATAGGTAACTAAAACCAAAAATTAATGATGATGACCCTTGTGAGGTGACCGTATATCGTTAAAATCAATTGCAATTAAATAATTATGTTATTAAAAAATAAAAATTAATCTCAATCTGCTGGTGAAGTAATTAAGTTCTCAGACTCTGAAGCCCACACAATAAATCGAAAAAGGCACAACATGGACCGATGTGCCAGCTCTACCGACGATTAACGATCAACAATTTTGTGCAAAATGTAGCCTAGCGACATCTGTAGTTATCAACCTATAACTGATTACAACCAGGGTAACATTTTGTGACAGGGACAGTTTCTGAGTCAGGACTCAGAAACTGTCCCTGTTGTTGATTGTTCTCTTTTCGGAAACCGTATTTCACAACGCCATCTATCTCTAGGGCATAGAAACATGCGCACATCATAGTGCAACTGATATCGAAGAGATGGCGCTAGCAGCGAGGAAAATTTTCGTAGTCGACCCCTATATAGTAACACTATTTTAAAACTAAACTACACCCTATCTTTAAAATATGCGTCATTAAATTCTGAGGCTAAAACACTAACATTACAACAAGCTGCCGTGTTCGGGGTGTACATTGTTTCCCTGTGGTTTAATACAACAATCGCATGTCAGCCGGTCGTAAAGCACAAAATGTGAAAATTGCACCTCACATAAAAAATAACAATTATACGATCACTAACTATAATTTTCTCTTTAAAAATGCTTGATAAAGTTTAAAATGTTTCCCTTTCATGATATACATAGTTTGTTCGTTATAAACTAACAACCTTTGACTCGGCTTAAGGTTAAGGTTCCTATAATTCCTATAGAAATTATAAAAAATCTGCCAAGTGCGAGATGGAACAAAGGGTTCCGTACCGTTATAGAGCAAAAAATAGGCTGAAAATCAACTGAAAATTGTGTTTATTGTAGGGGGGAGCACTAATTAATTATATAATTTATTTACATTTTATTTTTAAATTTTACCCTAAAAAGCAATTGGTGCAAAAACTAGGAAGGCGCAAATCGCAATGTTATGCATGCTTATGAAAAATTTTTAGGGTAAGATCGCTACATTTGTGGAAAAAAAGATATCATAATATCTTTATTTCCACAAACGTTTTCTGGTTGAATTTCCTCGAATAATTCAGTCGAAGGACCTCAAAATGTGTTCGGTAGGTCAAAATCCTGAAAAAAGATATAATTCGCGCGCGATCAGAATGGGATGGAACCTTGTCGAAATAAACAGAAAATGACAGTTTGCAATACTATTTTTTGACGTTTTTCGATTCCGACGCTACGGTTGGCTAGCCGTCAACGCACGTCTCAGTTCGAAAAGGTCGCATCCCATTCTGATCGCGCGCGGATTATATCAAGGAACAAGCTTTAATACTTTTTTGTACTTTTCAAAAATTCTCCCATAAACAAAATAATAAGCGCAGCATCACCATGAAAATGTAAACTCAAAAAGCAATCTCGAGAACCGTTTTAACTTTTAGATGATTAACTAACAGCAAGATTGCGCTTGAAAAAATGTACAAATTAAAAACATATTAATTTTTAAGGTTTGTCTCAGACTCAACCTTTTAAATGAACCAATTTCTTACGAGCAAACCAAGTAGGTTACGTGGACTAACTCCGCGCTGGGGTAGGTATGAGGATTCAGGTGAGTTTCACTGGAGGGCGCTAGTCATACCAAAAACAAGGCTGTGAGATAATTTCTTTACAATTCGCTTAGAGCCGAAATAACCCATTTTTATGCAAGCAATTTTTAAGACGGGCAATATTTTTATAAGTATTATATTTTATGCTATTAAGAGGGCGACTAACCCAAAAAATCAAACATCGTCCTTCTCTCTTCACACTCACGCCCGTCTTTCATATGCCAGGCGAAAAAGGACGACGCGGAATCATCGCCAAGTTAGTTTTTTCTTAATAACTCGATAAAAATACAACATTATAAAATCCGCCAGGTCAGTGTCTCATTGATAGAATTTTATACAATGTGTTATAGCAATATATGAAAATATCGTGAAAATTAGATGCATCTTTGTGATTTTTTTCTATCGAGAAAATTTTAAGATATCGTGTTTTCGCTCAGATCAAATTCTTGGAAATATAATGTAGTATAATATATTATGTTTAGAAAATGAAACAATTCGGGGCTTATTTTCAAGTTTAAAAATGAATTTATTATAAAATCGACAATTTTGGGTTACTCATTCCCTTAATATTATATTATTAAATTATATTACGGACTCATTATCAACAGTACTATTAAAATGATGAAGACGGTAGCATCAGAATAAAATACATGGGATATCAAAAGCTAAGACAGGACGCTATAGCCTATATTGTTGAAGGTACTCGTGACAACCAAACTTTATACAGACTCATTTACTAGCCTTTTGGTAATGAACCATATTAATATTTCATAACTCGTCGTTTCAATTATTTTATTTTAATATAATTGAAACGACGAGTTTTGTTTAGGCGAAACGTTCGTTCGATGTCAATCGGGTAAAATGTTTAAAAAGCTACATGAATTGTTGAACAAGTTACAAAGTTGCAGTTTAGAATATCCAAGTTGTAATAAGACTTTATTTATATCAGCGCCACAAGAACAGCGCCACAAGGTCGCCTTTGCTTCTTCTTCGGAAATGTCTTTGTTAAAACTTTGAATTATTTTTTAACCGACTTCCAAAAAGGAGGTAATGCGCTCGGCTGTATATATTTTTTATTTATTTATTTGTTTGTTCAACGATCACTCGGCAGTCAGCCGTTTGTGGTCCGATTTTGTAGCATTTTTTTTGTATAGGATATATCTCGAAATTCGTACCATGTTCACAAAAGTGGTGACATAATGATGGGAATGGGATCCATGAAAAATCGAGAGAATTCTTCGGAATGTATATGGAAATATATGTAAATTTTAACTTTTTATGAAGTAATCTAAGCAAATAGAGTCTATACCAAAAAGTAAGATTTTCCACCAAGGTATAACATGGTTCCGAAAGTACCGATTGAACTCTGGAGATAGATACGTCATGTTTGGGGACTTCGATGTTGTTGTTGCCAGATGTCCCGATTTTTAAAACAAAATTAAATGTCTCCCGCGGGACTGGTACAGTCCCGCTTTTCACGGATAACTCGAATGTACGTGCAGCGTGTTGAGAAAGGTGCGTATTGAAGATAAGAGTGTAGGAGAGATAGAGGGGTAGATTTTCTATGGCTACTTTTGCTATCTATTGTCACGTAAACGTAATTTTAAGTAAAATAATTTTTTTCACAAAATTTTCTACTAGGTATATATGTAGTTTAAAGATTAATAATAAAATAAGTATTTAAGGGGGCCCTCATATAAAAAAAGCATTTTTTTCCTACTTTCGCTTTATAACGGTTTGATTTGTACGACTTTTTATGAGGTGTTTCCTGAATCCGAAGTCATTGAACAGAACTTTTGAGTTATTAAAAACGAGAAAATTTCAGCATTTATTAAACAACCGTAAGCATATTATACCACCATCTCATTATTAGTAAGCATACAAAAAACACATTTTTTGGCCTATTTTTACTCTATAACTGTATCTTCGTGCGCGGGTCTGACTTGGCCGATTTTTCTTCTCTCACGGTTGTAAAATGGAAGTCATTTTATTTTTTCTAGGGCTCTAATACTAATTTAGCCAATACTTTTCATGTAAATATCCTATGAACACAAAAAGGTCTCATTTGATAGCCAAATAATATTATGAAGAATACAATACACAGACATAATGTTTTTGTGTATTTTTCTGGATATTGGTTTTTTGTGAAAATCTACCGTAATAAACTGGTTCTTAAAGTATAGAGGAGTAATCATATCTACAGAGGCAGTAGCCTCTGTAGATATGATTGAAAAGGACATTATTTCAATTGTTATTTCTAAACTATCTGATTGAGAGCCAAGAAGTTTATTAATTTATTCTAGCCAGAAATTGCCTTCGCGATCTTTTCTAAAAAAAAAACAGTTTATTACGCTAGATTTTTCTTAAAATCTTAACTTTTTTCCTTTAACTTTTGTTTTATTCCATCAAAATTAAAACATAATGTCTGTGTAATTGTAGTCTACGTGTTAAGCATAAGATGAGTATGTAGTAAATAGCTTTGTACTTACTCAAAAAAAGTTGGAGATTGTCATTATAAGAGTTACCAAGAGGTTTTCCTACAAATTAGTCTATTGGTACAGGTTATCTAGAAGTTACAGCAAATTTTTGTTTGATTGCTAATTTTTCGTGAGTAGCTTCATTTTGATAACACGAACAACAATTTCGGGCCAAAAATAATCCATAATCATGGCCAATCTGCCTGTCTACTAGGGCGAGAATTACGATCGAAAATCGGAGTTAACGCTCTTGAAGTAGCGGCCACCGACTCCGAATTTCTGTAGTAAATTTTTAAGATTTACAGACGTTGTTCGTTCGTGTACTTCACCATGATAAAAATGTTATGTCTAATGAGTAAACTAACAGTGACAGTTCGATGTTAAGTGAAAGGGTGCGTCCACAAACTAAATTCAAAATTGTCATGTCCCTATTGGAAAACCCATTATGGATTCCGATTCATTAATAAACGAAAATAAGATGCGACGGAAATCTGTTTCTCATTTTTTTTTTTCGTTCGATATACCAATACCGTTTTAGGGCTTTAAGAATAGGCACCATTAAGAAGTTTGCTCTTTCAACTTTCAAGTGAAGAAGGAACGTGGCATGGGATTTATAAAATTTATTTATCTTTCTGAATCAATATATCGGAGTTTCTAAAGCGCGACACACTTTACATCTGGAACGAGTTGTAGGCGTCGTTCAAACTATATAGCACTACACTCAGTTGGAAGCCCCAGTATCCCTTTGATACTCCCACAATTTAATATACCCGTTTCTTGCACGTGCAAAATCCATACTCGCGCAATAGATATTTTAGCAAATATCGAAGTTTACCTATCGGTGCAGATTAGGTGTTTACCGAAACTTCACCCGACTTCGTAGTGTTAACTCCCAAACTCCCAAAACCGGGATACACGTGTCAAACATGATGCGCTTTAATATTTGGAATTTACAACGTAATATTGAGGTAGCAGCGAGTGGGAAAATAATCTACTTTATAATGTTACTGGGAGCGACTGAGCATGTAACCGGCTTAATTAATGATCTTTCAAATCACTTTGCTGGTGAATTAATCCAACCAAAACACTGGCATGACCGCCGCAGCTTTAAAGTACAAAACACCAATTCAAAAAAGGGCTCTATAGAGCCCTTTCTTCTTATAAGATACCGTTTAGTTAAGCTGTAGTGGAAGACTCGCCTACATACCGCCTGCAGAATCTCTAATCTTCTCATTCTTTTATAGTTTGAGATAATATAATGCAAATAGGACTTATTAATTGTAATACATAGTAATTAGTATCGCTTGAGAAATCGCGGCCGCCGGCGGCCGCGAGCGCGGACACTGAAAGTGCTCGCCTCGCCGCTGCCATTCCAGTTTGGCGCGGCTCTAAGAGACGTCATTAGCAAGTGTATGCGGTCATACGGCGTGAGAGTAATGCGGACAATAGGTATTTATATCTGTTACGGAAGCGACGTCTGCGCAGGGTTTCCAGCATGACGTTTTTTCCCAGACGACGCGAAGCAAAAAAAGTCCCACATAGTCTAATTTCCAGGATTTTCCGCAATGTAATTTTTTTCATTGCATCTTTTGACCTTGTATACGTCTTTGCATCTAAAACGACGATACGAAGATTCTATTTCCTAAATCTAAAGTTTCCTGATCCAGGAAAAAAATATTTTTTAGAAAACAAACAGATATTGCCAAAGTGTTTATAAACGGGCTTTTTGTTGGACCTAGGCGAAACATTTTCGCGAGCCGGCAACATGGATGAGCGATGACAATAGTCCGGCGCTAGGAATAGAGCTGTGCCGTGGGCGCCCGACGCGGTACGCGCCCCCAGCTGATAACACCTCATCTTTATATTTAAAGTTCGCGTCAGGACCGCGTCAGACGACCCAAACGAGTGAGATGAAGATGAGAGCTGAAAAGGGCAAAAGTCAGACTTATTCCTCAGGTCTCCAGCCTAGGCGACCCAAGCGAACCCTTCGCCTTAAGCTCACAACGGTACCGAAATTTTCTGTCATCATTAAAATATTATGACAACGGAAATATCTACAAGTGAACGCGAAATACGAACGCTTTTAGAAACTTCAAGTGATAACCAAAAAAATATTGCCTCACAACAAAGTTTCCCTCATGATATAATTGGCACTCCTCCTACTCCTCCTAACTTTATGAGATCATATAAAAGGCTTTTCGTTTTTGGTTACTGCTGTCGACCCTGGCTTACAGAAGTAAGTTGGTGGGAATGATTGATGAGCCAGTGACCGTTTAAAAAATACTTCTTCACACACGCTTACTTTAAAAAGCCATTTAAAAATGAGGTCTGAGTTCTAGTGTATTAGTAACCCGAGGCGCAAATATGCTCCGGCTGGATGAACTTTACATTAAATTAATGTACGTCATGTAATACCTGTGCGAGGCACACGCTGTAATTTTCCTTTAGGTGACAACAAAGGGGAAATGTTATTATAGTAAGTCAATTTGCTATGCATCTTAACCCTAGAAGATTAGAATAATAGATTAGCATCTATCTCAGGAGTTCACAAAGCCTTAATATACGTCTCAGAGGCGTACACAATACACATATAATTCACAATTGTTATGTAAAAATTGCATTATTTTGGTTTTTTTTTGACTGAAAATATAAATTTGGAATATTAAGCTAAAGATAAATCGAAATTTTATGAATATAATTACTATAGTCATAGTTATTTATCACACTAATAAAAATATGTGCAAAAATTCGAACAAAAAAGCAACTTCCTCAAAAATTAACAGAAACATATTATTTTTTTAAAGAAATCTTTGTTTTCTTAATTCTAATTAGTTATTCATAGAGCAAACATTTAAACTAATTAGATTTCAAAAGACTAGGTAAACCTTAAGAGCAGTCTACACACATATAAGCCTTGCGCTCGCTACACACAGATTTTTCAACATTTACAGACCAAATTGGATTTTTTTTTATAGGAATAAATGGCGCAATACTGAGGTAAAGACGAAACATATTCCGTCATATAACTATTATTTTCATCCCTTTAAACGTCGTCGATAATTTATTTGGTCATTCTCAACTTCGGTACCCGAATCTTCCAAAGAAGGATTGACTATCTTACCCGTTTAGCCCTAGAAGCCTAATCTACGTCTGCGAGGCGTACACGAAACCGAATATCGTTTGTATTTTTCTAATGATTGAAGCTAGTGCGTTATGCTCTTACGCCAACTCAGTGGAAGCCAGGACTAGCTCCTGGCTTCCACTGAGTTGGCGTAAGAGCACGAGCAACTTAATATTTCACAAATGGATCCCTAAATAGGAAAATGATCTATGAATACTCATATTTTTAGAAAACCTATCCAACGACACCCCAAACGGTGGTGTGGACGCGAAAAAAAATCACCCCCGCATTGATGTGTAGGGGAGGTACCGTAAAAAAAAAGATTTTATTTTATATATTTTTTTTACGGTACTTTTTTTAAGATTTTATATACCATTTTGTCATTAAGATGTGCATTCATGCCGAATTACGGCTTTGTAGGCACTATAGTCTCTGAGCAAAACCGCGGACAGACGGACGGACGGACAGACCGAAACTATAAGGGTTTCTTGTTGACTACGGAACCCTAAAAATAATCATGCTATAATGTAACGTGATGTTATCAGCATGAAATGTACAAGCGCTGATGTCACTTTTAACGTGGATTACTCAAAACGGACAACGAACTTGACAAAATCCCTATTGGTCATTAATGTATATGGGTATACCTTCCAAAAATATACAATAAATTGTGTTTGAGCCCTATACCAGAGCCCATATATTTTTGCCCATCATCATTTACAGAAGCAACAAAACAAGCGAAAATCACGTTTTCCCGTAGTGTGGGTCTATTAGTTTGAATTAATTCAAACTAATAGACCCACACACACTACGGGATGTGTGTATTTAATAAAATGTATTGGAACACATATAGAGTATAATATATATGTGTTTCTAATACATAATCTTGGTTCGAAAATCTAAATAAGCTGATAAGATCCAAAATAAAGGAGGGGTAAAATAGTCGCTTCGATAAAATTCTTCGTCGATTGTTAATGTATGAAACGGGTGTTTACTCAAGACTTGGCTGGGCAGTGGCCACTGCCGTGACCCCAGACTATGGTATTCAAATAGTTTTTTACTGGATAGGTGCTGGCAATGGCAGAAAATCATATGTAAAGTGTTATCGCATTGTTTATTTTTGAGTTGTAAAAAACCTGAAAAGCTCGAAAAACCCGGATACCCGGTTTTCATTTAACACAAACCCGAAAACACGGGTTTTGAAAACTGGGTCCGGGTTTTGATGCCCTACTTCAAATAATGACTTTATTTATTTTAAGTACCCTCATCGTTCGTCGCACCAGAATATCAAACGTTACGCATTGTAATTTAGTGTGGCCACACCACAGCCCTGTGAACATAAAGTTTTGACATGAGTTTACTCGGTGCAAATCGGTTCTCGGAGTTATTTAGTTAAACGCCAATTACCTACAGCCAGCTATTGACTATTGATAAATAGACGATGTAAAGCGTCCACTAATTAGCAAAATGGTATTTCCATTCGCTGGAAAGTTAATTTCCGTCGTTTTAAATCGTACTCTAGGAAAATGAATTTCCACGAGCGGCTTTTAAACGTTCGACTATTTTCATGATAGCAATTTTAATACTTACTATTAACGGGTACCCACTAAATATATGAAATTTTCTTGGAAGTAAAAAGCGACGTTGCATTCCTAATACCTTCTTTCATGAATTAATTAGTAAATATTATGTGGGTTGCACGAGAGCACATTAGTTTAATTATTTTTTTAATTTTTATTCCATTAACATAATAATGTTTTTAAACCACCAGGACATTAAGCAAATAATAATATACCTACAATTTAGGTTTGGTTATTATACCATTATTAACCGACTTCAAAAAAAGGAGGTTATGAATTCGACGCGTATGTATGTAATATTTCCAGAACTGCTCAGTTTTTGTATATTATGTTAGTATATTTCAGTGTCTGAATAAAATATGTGCCAAACAAAAGTGTATGTATGTATGTATGTATGTATGTATGTTATGTTTGTGCTCGCATATCTCCGGAACTACATTGTCCGATTTAAGTTTAGTATAATGCTCCATTGATTTAGGTGATATTGGTGATTTCGCTTGATGACACGAGATGATTTCCAACTGATGTTTCAATTTTTATTTTTTCCTGAACATCCAAAATAAGCATTAGATCATTAATCATATCGGTTTATATTTATTATTTAATATCCATGCGCCTTAACCAAATAACGCGTATAATCGCGTTAAGAGCGGGCTATGCAATTTTGCTGTGTTTTCTAATAAGTATTACCATCCCGGAAGACGATTGACTCAAATGAAATTGAGATTTATTGAATTGTATATTTATTTGATACTAACTGTCCCGGCAAACGTTGCTTTGCCATAATATAAAGTGTTTCGCCCATATTATTTTATTGAAGTGACTAAATAAGTATGTCGCCATGGCAACGTCGATCGCTATCCCGTCGCACAAACAATGGTCGCCGTCAGTCTCAGGTTGTAATAATTTACCATTATTTATTCAACAAATGCACTTATCAATATATAAAGTACCCAGTAGCCGATTCTCAGACCTACTGAATATGCATATAAAATTTGGTAAAAATCAGTAAAGCCGTTTCGGAGGAGTTCGTGCCGTGCCGTTCTGATATTTACCGCGGCTAGCCGCGATCGACAAAAATTCAATTAAAATGCCACTTTATGACATGGATATGTAGAATTTTATTTGAATTTTTAGGAGCATAGTCTATGTCATAAAGTAGCATTTTATTTGATTTTTTGTCGATCGCGGCTAGCCGCGGTAAAGATCGGAACGGCATGGGCACCTTCAGTTTATCTCCGCTGTTTGTCTATACTTTCGTATTTCCACTGTAGCCGTGCTACGGGTGCTGGTGTTGCCAACTAACCAAGTACGCCATTAGGATTTACCATGCACACGTGATTTCTGACATTGTCTTCTTAATGTAACAAGACTCTAAGCTGTAAACTACAATAACCCTGTCTAGGTAATTTAAGGTGAAACATGATCTGTAAGCTAGGTTGAGCCCGGGAGTAGCGCCGCCTACCAGGGGCGGAGCGGAGCCGAGGTGTAGAAACTCCGAATTCCGAGAACTACACGGGGGCGAAAAAATTCCCGGATCATATCATCCCACTTGTGTACAATATTTACAACGATTATAGGTACATGGATGCTTTCACAAAAATATGGCAACTTTTGAAAGTAATTTGTTTTCATTGTATTTAATTTGTTATTAGATTCCCTGTTAGTGTACATGATAGGTGATCAATTTCTTATCTAAAAGGGCCTTATTTTAAAAGATTTTTAGAGTTTTGCAAATTTGGTCATAATATAGGGACTGACGACTATGATTAGGGACTGATATTTGTTGATCTGGGGAACATAAAAATCTCTGAAGCATCTGGACAACTCTGTTTTTCTTCTTAATTTTTAGGGTTCCGTACCCAAAGGGTAATAAAAATGGCTGAGGCTTCGCTGTCTGTCCGTCTGACTGTCTATGTGCCTGTCCAGATGAGGCGTTTCACGAGCGTAGTCCATACGCGCGTTTCAATTTCGAGCCTGTCCAGATGAGGCGTTTTACGGGCGTAGTCCATACGCGCGTTTCAATTTCGAGCCTGTCCAGATGAGGCGTTTTACGGGCGTAGTCCATACGCGCGTTTCAATTTCGAGCCTGTCCAGATGAGGCGTTTTACGGGCGTAGTCCATACGCGCGTTTCAGTTTCGAGCCTGTCCAGGTGAGGCGTTTTACGGGCGTAGTCCATACGCGCGTTTCAATTTCGAGCCTGTCCAGATGAGGCGTTTTACGGGCGTAGTCCATACGCGCGTTTCAATTTCGAGCCTGTCCAGATGAGGCGTTTTGCGCGCGTTTTACTTTAAAACTTTTACTTGCGCGAAATATTTACAACATACATAATTCATATTTACAACATACAAAAAATCAGCCAAGTGCGAGTCCGACTCGCACTCGGCTGATTTTATATTATTTTAGGACTACAGGGTCGAAAATTCTTATATGTTAAAGAACTAGAACTGTATCGCCAAAGTTTATATATAGTTTATGTATTTTTCAACATTTGGGCCAGAGCTCAGACCAAAGCTGTTTGAAATTTTAACTTCTTTTGATGAGTTTTTAGCTTTTGATATATTTCCATAATTGTTTTTCTTCAGTCTATTCTATTTTATCAGTTGAGAAGGATTAAACAACATATGTATTTCGTTATAGTACTGATATTATCATAATAAACGTCAGTCCCTAGCGCCTTTAAAAGCTAGGGCCTGATGGTCTAGAGACTGACGATTTGGAATAAAATTGAACTGAAAATTCTGTTGCAAACAATATTATGCAGTCTAATATGATATTGCGAACAAAGCCGACTTATTACTTCTAAATATTGATTAATTCATAAGAATTTAATATCAATTAACAACAAAATTGCTTCCCTAGGGACTGAACAAGTGACTGGAATTACCACGTGGTGGCCCACGAACTTCCATGTTTTCACTGATTTATAAAGTGACCGCTGCAAAGCGAGTGTTGTCAGCGAATAACTTCATGTAATACTTTAAAATTCCCCAATAATATTTAACGTTCATTCAAATGATGTCGCGAAATTCTAAAATTCGTAAGCGACTAGGGCCTGGCGAATAAAGTTGAGGACACTAAACTCATTCGAGAAAAACTGATTATTGTTTATTTAAACTGCAAAATACTGACCTAATTAGCTGCGACTACTTAAATATTTTAAAAAATATTTATAAAAATCAGTATAAACATAATACTTTTTTGTATATTATGGATTCCTAAACACGAAACTTAGTAGGTCCGACACGCCTAGTGACTGTGCACAAATTTAATTCACATCCATGACCCAGGAACTTTCGAAAACTTTTTGTTCCGTCGGCGGGATTCGAACCCGCGACCCCCGTCTTGAACCGCCACACGCTCTTAACCATTGAGCCACATAGGTCGTAAAATATGGATTGTTCGATTTGTAGAACAATGTTACTCTTAAATTATATATAATATAACTATTAACCAATCAATATACAAAAAAGCAGCTGGTTAGGGTTCCGTTGTAGGGTTCCGCACTCAACGAGGACTTGTTGATTACAGAGCCCTAAAACGGAACACCTTGTATAGGAGTAACGGGCGCCAGAATCATTCGACACAAGATCGGTACTGTATATTTGTTAACAAGGGATCGTCATCATCATCAACCTATCGCCGTCTACTGCCGAATACTCATGCCCTAATCCATTCGCCACCCACCACCTTCAAATCTCAGTCCACCGAGCTTCAGAGCGTCAAAGCTACGTATGCCCGATTGCGGTCTAAAAACAAGGGATACTCGATAACACAATAACGCTGGTGGCCATTATTCTACCGATGTAAACCAGCTGTATGCACTCGCTGGACTGCGTCGCACTTTATCTAATAACATTATGCCCGGGTTATACGGTGCGAGCTGGCCTAGTCAGTTGCTGAGGTGCAGCTACTTGCACCGTGTGACCGTATCATACGAGTCACTTTTATGTGCGAGTGGCTCAGTTGCTCGCGTGGCAGTTACTACAATATTTTTTGTTTTCACTCGCCACTCGCCTTCCCCCACCACAGATACAACTCGACTAGGCGAATTCACCGGGGCAGTACACGTCTACTGCGACATCAGCAGCTAGCATGGTGTGATCCAGGGAGGCGAGTCGGGCTGCTCTCGTGCGAGTACACAGGCACCGTGTAACCTATCCTTTAGGCTGAGTGCCCGAACCGGTGGTAGGCACCATGTTGGATATTCTAAAAATATTTATTTTAAATTTATTCAGAAATAAAACAATTTTGATTTTTTATTTTTATTTTGAGTGCTGATGAATGTGGGCCGAGTTAGCCGACTAGCAGTACCTACGACCTATCTACACTTAGCCTCCGCTCGAACTGTGTGCAGATGATAACTTGCTTCGGGGATTAGCAATTCCCACTCCATAAATTACTAGAGCATTTCAAACAGTTATATCGCCGGAGGAACGCCCGGGCCTTTCAGATTTGATTGTTTGAGGATTACGACGTCCACCTAAACAAGCAGCATCATGTCTTCTAACAATGAAATATTTGTACTACCCAGAAACCTTCAGTCTTCAACTCTTACGTTGGACTCTACCATAGATGATGGCAACGACCGTCGCATCGGTATAAATCGGTTTTATCGCGGTGATTAAAAGTTTTTGTAACGCATTCACATTATTAAATTATATACTCAATATCATGTGTTATTACAGGCTCATTAGGCTTCTTAGGTAACGAGGACCTTCACAGGACACCCGCTAATAATCCTCAAAGTGCAACGCGCCATACGATCTGTCGCTGTATGCACCAGGGCTTGATACCGGTTCAACATTAACCGGTATTTTAAGGGTTAAACCAATTTTGTCATATAGTTGCGTTTCTAAGCGGAACCAAATAGGAACGATACTTGGAACCTAAATAAACCGGTTTATAGTGAGATAGTGAGATCGCGCGTAGTGTGATACAGTTAATGTATCACGCTACGCGCGAACATCGAATATATGCACATTGCACACGCACGTCTGTGAGTAAACTGCGTGCGACGCCGACGACGAGATGCTGCGAAATAAAACATCACGAACTTTAGTTCATTTCCCTGATTGAAAATTATAACCGGTTAATAAAAAATACCCATATTTTTAAAAACCGATTCATAAACTGATTTAGAGGAACGAAACCTTTTTTAAAAAGTTCCGTGGGTAAATTCGTCAAACCGGTTAAAAAAAATACC
This sequence comes from Cyaniris semiargus, assembly GCA_905187585.1. Taxonomy (NCBI): domain Eukaryota; kingdom Metazoa; phylum Arthropoda; class Insecta; order Lepidoptera; family Lycaenidae; genus Cyaniris; species Cyaniris semiargus. The sequence goes on along the minus strand of LR994547.1, from coordinate 24,217,057 downwards.
GGTTTATAAGCCCTGGTATGCACTCGTGCGTCACTATCCGTAAACTTACATCTCTGCGACGTCAGCTCCGCACGGTCGAACAAATAAAAAATATCCGTAGCCGAACATAGAACTTTAAGAACAGAGCGCGTTCTCTCTTCAAAGGCTGGCAACGCACTTGCAACCCTTCTGATGTTGCGACTGTCTGAGTCAATGTGCGACGGTAGTTGCTTTTCATCAAGCGACTCGTTTACCCTCTAATTGTATAAAAAAACGAACAACTCAACCTGGTAAACACCATGGCACGGTGTTACAAGTGATGAGGAAGACGACAATTTCTTACCATTGCATCTGTATTATGTTTATTTCTTAAAAAAGATAACCAATTTAAAAATAACGACTCAGAGTGAAATATTAATTATCTAAATGTAATTAATTCAAAATTTTGACATGAGCCCCCATACATTATTTGTCAAACTCTTCATTTAATTGAAGATTAATAATAATTAAATGTCTCAGAGTACGGCGGTTAGTCATATAACAAGTTTCCGAATCCAAGCTACTGAGGCGCCACATCAGTCATCATTCACTCGACTCATCACATATCATTAACAATAAATAATAATCCAACAAATCATCAAACTACTAAACGTTAATTTTCCACGGCTCTACTTCGCTAAATCGTCGCAAATGCTATTACCCGGTTCATGGCCTTATTTCTCGTGTATGTTACATACGCTCTATTGGGCTGGTGATTAACTGATCATTTGAAATAAGAACGGCAATTGAGTATCGAATAGAGAGAACGGATACGGTTACGGATTTAAGCAGTACCTTAACACTTAACTACATTGAAATCATACGCTCAGTGCGCACTATCCGTATTTACAAAATTCTTAATTTTTCACGATGCTTGGAACGCTATACCATATTATTCCATACAAAGCAACAATATTCTGACTAGTTCTTTACTGTGCGATTGCGATGCAAGGGCTGTTATAAGAACCTCAGAAATACCGCAAAACTATTTTGCGAATATTATCACAAAATTCGGACAAAAACCACACGAGCCGTGCACTAATTTAAATATTGTCAGATGAAATATCACATGTTAGCATAATTTACATCGTCGGATGTACAGAACAGTTACGAAAAATATTCCAACAGCACAACGGAAAACATGGGGAACATTTCGTAATTTTATTAATACATTCAGAATCGGAATAAATATTGCGTAAAGTGGAGCTATTGACTCGTTGAGCAACCGTTCAGTCAACCCGCCGGAGCGGTGATCGAATACCAATACATAAATCGTTACATATTTATTATAACCGCTGATCCTTCGGTGATACGTCACTCCTTTTACATACGAGGTGCTTCGATTGTTTGATAGAAGACTGTTAACTTGATCGTAACGTAAACAACTTGAGTAAATCCATTGACTTGAAAACGGTTTATAAATAATGTGGGATTGTCATGTAAAATGCTACGTAAAATTTGTAGAGGATGCCCGGAGCGGTTAAGTAGTAAATAGTTTCACATCTAGTTTTAATCGGCTTTCCGAAAAGAAGAAAATTTTCTATGTTCGACTGTATGTACCTTACTTTTTTCTTATAGAAATTTTTTATGGACTTCCGACGGAATGGGGGCATTATATAGCTCAGCCATAATGTCATTTTCACACATTGTGCATTGTAACATCGTCGCATATTTGACGAGCTACACAATTAAAATTAATACATATACAATGTGTCCCGACACCGGTGTCCGAGCCTATAAGGTTATGGATGTAGGGCATATTTTATCGAAAAAAATCTATGGCTCTCATAGTAATCTGACCAATACTTCAAAAGAAAATCGTTATAACTTCTAATCTATCTGACTTAGAGCATATAAGTAAAGGAATTTCTTTAAGATGAAAACCTCGATCTTTTTAAAATAAAAAATAACCAGTTTAATGCGCTAGATTTTTCACAAAAAGCCATTTATTAAAAAATACACTATTTATTTTTCTAAAAATTTCGTTTTTCTGTATTTTATTCCACGAAATTTATAACATATTGCCTGTGTAAGCGTAGTCCACAAGTTTAGGTATCAAATGAGACCTTTTTTAAAAGCTTTTATTTAACTTGCTCTGTATGTATGTAAGTAAGTATGTTACGGTGGAATTTTTATTTTCATAGGATATTTACATATGAAGTATTGGTCAGATAAGTGTGAAAGCCCGAGAAAAACTAAAATGGCTGCGATTTTACAACCGTGAGAGAAAGATAAAATTTGAGAGCCAATTTGTCGATAAAATATGCCATACATCATGACATTAAAGGATCGGACACCGGTGTCGGGACACATTGTATATGTCGCAGTCATCTAGATAAATCTGCGATTCGATTGAATGACTAGCGCATTCATTGAATGACACCATTCAATTGAATGACTGGGCCAAACGTCGATTAAACGATCGTCACTCAACGTTCAACTAGTTAGCGATTTGTAACATAGCCCTATGAAGATAGCGGACATGAAATCAGTCAGGTAATTGAACGTATTTCACTTTTTTCCCACTGCGTGGCTCGTAGTTACCAAAATAATTCTTAGGTAATTAATAGCAATATATTACTCCGTGTTGGCCCAATACGATTTCATTGGGTTAGTGCGCTACGCTCCCACCTTAGTCATCGTGGTTATTTTTTTGTAAACCACTCAGAAGTAGGAGCCCCGCGTAGCGGGGCTCCGTCACCTCATAATTGAAACCAGTTTCTAGATTAACCTATTATTACGCCACCAACAAATACTTTAAAAAATCATAACATTCCATTTAACGATTCACTATGATGACGTTTAGTCAAGACGTTAAACGTTACAGTCAACGTCTTGACTAGTTGTCCTTCATTCAATAAAATGGTGTCATTCAATGAATACGCTAGTCGTTTAATCGAATCACAGATTGAACCAGATGACTGCGACATATATAAGGCATACAGGCACATTAGGTACAAGTCAATTCTCAGCAAACGATTCTCTCATAATTTTATTTTATTTATTGCAGAGGAAACTCAAAGCTAGGGTCAAAATACAGTACTTCATAGTTTTTAGTATTATGTGGACAATAAAGTGTAGTTTCTAATTAATAACATTTTTTTAGCAAATTTTTAAGAGGTGTCAACAAGGGACACCCGGATGGAACGAAGTTATTTCTTATGTACAAAAAACCTGTATACATTCAACAAAAAAAAACTTGAGAGGTGTCAAGGGACACCCGGATGGAACGAAGTTCCAGTTTATTATTTCTTATGTACAAAAAACTTGTATACGCTCAAAAAAGAGAGAGAGAGAGAGAGAAACACGCGCTAGCACACGGCTTAAAACTATAGCATTTTTGCTATAGTTGTAAGCCGTGCGGTTGTAACGACACTTTTGTGTCGTGACGTTATAACTTTTTGGTCTAAATTTTTTCCCTCTAGCCCCCTTTCGCAATGCGCGATAAGAAACTTCGTTCCAAAAATGTAAAACAGCCATTATTTGTTTTCCATTGTTATACGAACTTAGAAACGGATATCCCTTTCAAAACTTGGGTCCAGACTAAAGAAGTTTCCTTGGTATTGAACCAAATTCCACCTGCCTTAGTTGTACTCGACAAAAGAAGAACTCAGGAAATAGCGTTTGTAGATGACTCTGACTCAATAATTTCAGCAGTTTAATGACGAAAGCTAAGGAAATATATGTGGCGGTTGCTAACTGAACAGACTACAGTGTAAACTTGTTTGTTATATTTCTTTTAGAAACTTCTGTTTCCGGTGTTGTAGAGTTAGTTTGTTATAGTTAGTAAACTCCGGCGAAGTTACTAATTATAGCCGATAGAGTTATTCACTTTAAAGGCAAATTAAAAAGTAGCGTGTACAATGCATAGTTTAGATATTAAATACTAAGATACTCTATTAAATCTATATATTAATACGCGAGCGAAAAACTTTGGACCCCTTTTTACGAAAAATGCGGAAACGTAGGAGCATGAAATTTCGCACAGATATAGTTTATATTCACATACACTCAAAAAAATCAGTGGGTATGAAGACGGCTTTTTTTTTTAGTTCCCAGCATTGTTCTCATAGAAAAAGTTGTTCATTTTGACGGGCTCATTTGATGGTTTTAAGGATAACGGTGTTAACCCTAACACCCAGTATAGTAAATTCGTAGGTAGATTCAACGCCTACGTTATTTGGTTGGGCTAATTCAAGCCAAGTTATCAGATCGCGATGATTCAAAGTCCCTAAAGCTATAGACCAGTGTTTTTCAACCTGTGGGTCGCGACCACCTTCTGTGGGGTCGCCAGAAGTTCAGAGAACTATTCCAGTAAAAAACAATAAAGATTAATAATATTTAATACATTACGTAGTAGAGTTAAAAAAGGATACTTATATTCATACACGATAAAAAAGTAAACGGCTGTCGCGAAATATTTTTTCATACTAAAGGAGTCGCATCATCAAAAAGGTTGAAAAACATTGCTTTAGACCACTCAAGAAAACCTATGCCCAAAACGAGCTACATATTTAATAGCATTCGACGCTAATGTCTCCCAGCTGGAGGTACAGGCGGCCGAGGCGATAACCGATGCACCGGCACCTCATCCAATATTGTTTGTCCAAATGTCCCTATGGGCGTCACGGTCCGTGTAAAAGGGCGCCCGTTTACATCGAGCCATCGACGAGCTCTTTGTTATCAGCTCAAACATCGTTATCAGATTTTACACAGTTTTGTAGATAAACATCCCCATATAAGTGGCGAGACGAGTCAGCGATAGTGAAAATATCAAAGAGAAAAATCAACTGAAAGTCGTAAAGACTAGGTCTTTCTATTTCTAACCTAGTAGTCCACCTCAGAATACTGAATAATGAATTCGTACCAGCAATTAAAAATACATATTTTTATTTTGTAACAAACGAGCTTTCGCCAGCATGATTATGTACTTACCTATCATTTGGGGTCGCGTTTATCGCCGCATCGGTCGCATCGCATTTAGCCAGTATCAGCAAAAATCATTCAAAACAATAAAAGAAATCATAAATACAATAAACTCCGTGACACAGGTCAACGGTTGACCTCATACCGATGCCGTGCAACAGAATTACAACTTACGGTTGAGATCTCTGAGAGGATGAGCCTTGAAATAAATATTGCGGCGGAAGAAAATTACCTTGAACAAATGCGACTTGCGCGGCCTTTGTGACTTAGCTCTCGCTGGCTTTTGCTGAACGTACCTGAAAAAAATGAATTTGTTATTTCTCTTTGTAGCTTTATATTATGTTAAAACACTATGATTGTGAAATAATTCAATATCTGTTCTGTTATAAAAATAAACTTAGAAACTTTTGTAATAGATTATATTCTACGTTCGTATTTTTATTTCATTAATATTTGTTAATCTTCTCCCTGGATTTGGTAATCTCTAGCTATGTCACTCAATTTAAAACGGCCATGTTGGAAATAAAAAATATTTCGAAATACAGCTTTAAAGGTAGACCGTGCCTTGTTGTTTGTCGTTAAGTCAACAACCGACGCAAATCACGTCAATCATCGTTACTGTGGCCGCGCTCTAATGTTGTTAGCGTCGCATTGCCGAGAGCCTCTCGCCGAGGAAATATAATTAATTCTAATTACTGAGGCTTAATATCTTAAAATAATTTGTATAACGACGGTAAATTCCGTTCCAGCTTGAGAACCACTTCGTTTCTAGGCCAGCGTTCTCGCAAGCCCACGCGAAAATACGCGCAAATTAATAAAATCAAACGTTTTTAGGGTTCCGTACCCAAAGGGTAAAAACGGGGCCCTATTACTAAGACTTCGATGTCTGTCCGTATGTCCGTCTGTCTGTGTGTCTCCAGGCTGTAACTCAAGAACCGCTACAGCTAGACTTCTGAAATTTTCACAGATTATGTATATCTGTTGCCGCTATAACTAAATAGTAAAAACAAAATAAATTAAATACTTAAGGGGGGCTCCCATACAACAAACGCGATTTTTTTGCTATTTTTTGCGCGTAATCAATAATGGTAACAGCTAGACACTTGAAATTTTCACAAAATCCTTAATTATGTTTGTACTTTATTAATTAATAATAAAATTAAAATAAAATAAATATTTAAGGGGGGCTCCCATACAAAAAACACAATTTTTGTCTACTTTCGCTCTATACCGGCACGGAACCCTTAGTCCGCGAATCCGACTCGCACTTGGCCGATTTTTTTTTTAATAATCTATATAATAATTATATAATTTCCTTTGTCCTGAATGGCATGCAATAACGTACAGCCTAAACCACTGATCTACGAGACATGAAATTTAGGGGGAGGTTTCTCAGTATCACGTAGGCGTGAGATAAGGGATTTTTCGAAATTCGTCTCCCAAGGGGGTGAAAAGAGGGTTAAAGTTAGTATGGTACAACACGATTCCTTAGTCCGACCCCGTCTAAAAGGAGAAGGGGCATTTACGCACGAGAGTAGCTAAGGTAAAAAATGTACAAAAAACATCAGAATCATTTCTGGAAGGTGATCGTATTATTCGTATAATATGGCAAACGTAAGGAAAGTGTTTTATTTTATTTAACTTTACTTGTAATAATAATAAATGGTATGAATAATAGGATAAAAATCTAAGCACTTAAAATACAATCTAAAATATACAGATATATACAAACTTTAAATATAAAACTATAAAAAGAAAAACTTGCCCAAGTCGACCCCATCTGGCAGAGTGCCCAGCAAGCTGACAGCATTGCCACGTTGGATGGCAATTGCTATCCGCTGTGCCAGGTAGCTCCCAGCTCTGGGGTCTCGGGTGGCTTCAACAAGCTTCTTAGATATTCCTCTAAAAAGCTTATGTGCCCCCGGACCCCATGCGCCTAGAGTTTCCACCCCAAACGGTTCAAATATGAGATCTCCGCTGAGGTTCTCATATTTGCGCCGCTTGAGGTTCTCTGCTTGGTTTGCGGCTGCGCCCGCACAGCTCGAGGTGCCCTGAATATGGGACGAGGCGAGTGTGTCGACACAAGTAGCATCCCATACAAGGGCCCGTCCCACACTCCAGGGGACCAGGGTCATTCCATCGGGTCTCTTGCCATCGTCACGCGCCAAACCGGAGGGCTCCAGTATCGCTGGCACGCCGGCAGTGACAAGAGCCCGGCGAATGAGGTCATTCAGACTGTGATGCCGCGAAAAGCGTCCAGCACTTCGCGAGCAGCACAGCCCGTGGTGACCGTAGCTGCCTACGTGCGCGCCGCAAACACACTGATGGGGGACGACATGGGGGGCACCAAGACGCAGGGCAGTGGCAAGACGGAATGTATTACGGTCCAGCAATGTTCCTGTGTTTTTAGATGGTAGTGCCTGCAGCCAAGCCCCCGACTCCCACCTCTCCACGGCCAAAAGTCGAGCCCGTTCTACGGCGCTGGTAGACGTGTTAAACAGTTTATTACGCACCAGTTCGCAGACGGGCTCGTCCCAGAGCCTTTGGGAAGATGTGTTCTTGGGGACTTCGCTGCCGGCACTAGCAATGTCCCAGGCATCCTTGGCCTCGTCCGCAAAGGGAATGACGAACGGGAAAGAAGAGGACTCTAAAATTTTGGCTATTACTGCGCGATTTGCGTGGACCGAGGACAAGAACGCCGGTAAAGCTGTGTCTGATGTTTTTCGTATTCCCAGGCCACCGAACCTTACTGGTAATGTAGCTTGGGTCCAGGAACGTTCGTCAAATTTTATGTTTAAAATTGTGGAAAGCGTATGTTTTAGGGTATCATCTAAACTATGGAGAAGTTCTGGGAACTTCCAGAGCTGACAACACCGCAAAACATACGTAAATTTTGGAACGAATAAACAATATCGAATCAGAGTAAATGCCATGTGACTGTTAATTTGGAGAAGACGATCTAAACTTTCACTAAAATTTCGTGCTTTTTCATTTATATAGTCCGGAAAAGAATCGGCTAGAACAGGTGAACCCAAGAGAAAAAGTGAACTCTTCTCGATCACTGATAATTCTGGGGCCACGGCCTTGACACTGGATATTATCTCATCTCTATCCTCACAATCATCAGGGACAAAAAGCTCACACTTCCCCAGGTTCAGATCTAGGCCTATAATTTTGAATTCGCGAATCAGGGTCTGAAAATCCGAAAGAACTGTAGATGCGTCGCCGGCAAGGGTCCCGTCATCTAGATACCACACGTTGAATTTGGAATTTAGGAGTTCGATGACCGGGTGAATAGCTAGACTGAAAATTGCTGGACCTAGAGGGTCGCCCTGTTGACAACCAACTTCAGACTGGATTAAATGGTTCTGGTAAATGAGTTTAGTGGGTTCTCGGTAGCACTGTAACATGAAGGGCAAAATGGTGGGGGCTTTGGTTTTTATCTGTGTCAACATGGCGACCCTATCTATAGAATTGAAAGCGTTTCTAACATCCACCTTTAGGTATATACTGTTTTTTGAATTTTGAATATGAGTGCGAAAAGAGTGAACGGCTGCCTCACAGCCACCTTTGCAGGCAAAACCAAGTTGCTTGGGTTGAAAATATGATGACAGGGATTTAATGGACCTGCAGGCTATCTTGGCAGTGAGGCGCCGGTATGTTGAGCCGACAGCGATCGGTCGAATGCCACCATCTCTCTTCCTCAGCGCGCAGAGGTTTGCTCCATACAGGATGTCAACGATGTCTGAAGCAACCTCACCACGAAGCATGAGGTTGCACAAATTCGTGACCTCCTGCAGGAGTTTCTCTCCGGCATCCCCACAGCAACCGCTGGTGAGGTCCTTCAGATGCTGAGGGGTGATACCGTCGAGACCGCCCGCTGAACCCGGAGGAAAAGACATGATAGCTCCACGAACACTGTCGACTGTTGTTTGAAGGGGTGGTGCGTCATGAGCGTCAGAAATGTTTTGAGATGTCAGTTGATGGGGATGTTTCTTTTGTAAGGCTGAAACGGTTTCTGGGGAGTTCGGAGCAATCGTGTCGCTGGAAAAGAGCAACCGCGCAGCGCCCTTAATATCTCCCTCACTATTTTTATTTTATTAATGTATGTTTTATTTTAGTAATTTAAAAGAAATGTATGAAAAAATAATAAAATGCTGAAAATCAAACCTTTCTTGAATCAAATCAAATCAAAATAGTTTTTATTCAGAGTATTTTTTTACAAAAAATTTCCGAACGTCGATACTAAGGTGCCTACCACCACTTGATTTTATCGTATTATACTATCACTTTGACGAAACTGTTTTGATATTATTGCACCATTCGCTAGTATTACTAATTATTCGATGGATAGAGGGATCGAATTAGGAGAGCAGAGCTTTGACATGTATGGGTCAGCTTCACCGGGTAAATACCATGATAGAGACCTAATGAGGTCTCTATCATGGTATTTACCCGGTCACAGGAAACCGTGGAAACTCTTGCATCGTGTTTTCCCCGCATGTCTTCTAGATTTTGAGAGTATCCATAAGAGGGCGAGATCGCTTGCCATCAGGAAATCTATCTTTTCCCTAGTCTAATAAACAAAAAGTAGGAACGCAAGTATACTTGGCATACACCATACTCTATATTATTTTACTTAGTTTAACTTTCACTTTTGGTAACTAAATCAGTAAGTTTTCTCCGAAATTTCACCCGCTAAGCTTTTAGCTGGTAGAGCTTAACTTTTCGACGCTGCATTTATAATATTTCTATTGTAGCTACTGCTAAAATAATGCTTGCAGGTAGGCAGGCAGGTAATATGGCAGGTATGTATCAGTCGCTTTAGACTCGCATTGTATGGTCACCATACTTAGTATTTCATACATCATAATTTCAGTTTAAGTCAATTAATTATTAATCTGCCTAGTTTGGGTAAGTCGTTTTAACTAAATACAAATATTATTTTGTTAATTTTTATCTCATCGTAACAAAAGTAAAGAAAATGCGCGTTGAATAATAATAATATAACCGCAACGCGGTGGACGCTAACACAGTAAAATAAGAGTAAACAGCTCTCTCAGTGCCTTGGGCGATTTGAGCTAAACAAATATAAACATTAGACTTTTAAAAGCTCTAATTAAAAAGTGGAATTAAAAGTCCGTAGAAGCATACGGTTTGAGGCAGTGTAGAGCTGGCCTTCTCGCAGCCACGTAGAGCGAGATTTCCAATGATAATTAAATTCACGAGTTTAACCAGAGCTTATTCGAGCATGGAATTATTTGCTGTTGAAGACTCCAATTTTTCAGTTTCAAAATTAGTACCAAATTTACGAACGCTTGTCCCTAACTAAAATAAGCGTGTACCTGTACTGCGTGGTACCTTGTGAAAAAGAGAGAATCGGCCAAAGGCTTATACACTATGGTCGACCTCGATCGAGTACACTGTAGAAAGCTGCCCAATCATAGTTGCAATCGTGGTTATCCATCACCGCCCAACACAAAGAATAGCCTTTGCAATCATAAATTGTATAAATAATTAAATTATAATAATTATCATAATCCCGTTCGCGTTTTGTGCACTAATGCAATTGAGTGGAGCCATTGAGGGCATATTCTGTAATAATATAATTGTGTAATGCGCGGCCGAGGCACGTATTCAGCTTAATGGCTATCACATCCAAAATGTTCATTTTTCACTCTACTCTGATTCTACAATTACAATGCAGCTTCGTTCCTCATTCGACTTCGTTTCCTGTCAAACTACAAAATTGCATTCTGATGATGTCAAACCCACGACATTGACATTTCTGATTTCACAAGTCTGGATATCATGTTAAAATGCTGTTCTTAAGTACCTAAATTATGGTTTGCAAGAGGTAAATAAAAATAGTCTCATTTTTATTAGGGTTCCGTACCCAAAGGGTAAAAACTGGACCCTATTACTAAGACTTCGATGTCTGTCCGTCTGTCTGTCTGTCTGTGTGTCTCCAGGCTGTAACTCAAGAGCCGCAATAGCTATACTTCTGAAATTTTCACAGATTGTGTACATTTGTTGCCGCTATAACAACAAATACTAAAAACATAATTAATTAAATATTTAAGGGGGCTCCCATACAACAAACGTGATTTTTTTGCATTTTTTTGCTCGATATCAATAACGGCAATACATAGGCACTTGAAACATTCACGAAATACTCAGTTTTATTTGTAATTTAATAATTTATTATAAAATTTAAATAAATTAAATAATTAAGGGGGGCTCCCATACAAAAAACACAATTTTCAGCCTGTTTTTGCTCTATTGTGGTACGGAACTCTACGTGCGCGAGTCCCACTCGCACTTGGCCGATTTTTTTATTACATCTAGTAAGTCCTTAATGCACCTCTAGTGGATGAAGGAATAATCTTCGTATGAAAATAATCGGCCAAGTGAGAAATCGGACTCGCGCACGACGGGTTCCGTACCATTATAGAGAAAAATTAGGGCGAAATTTGTGTTTTATGTATAGGTGCCCTTCTTAATTTTTTATTTTATATCAACATAATTATTAAATATTAAAGTTAACATAAAACTAAAGATTGTGTGAAAAATTCAAGTACTTACCTGTTGCTATTGATATAGAGCAGCGGTCGGCAACCTTTTGGCAGGCAAGGGCCACAAGGTGGCAAAACAAACTAAAGGCGGGCCGCAGGCCTACTCGTATTAACCCTAGAAGCCCAATATACCTAAGCATAATGAGGGCTTTTTTAGACCACAATTAAAAAAAATCGGCAAAGTGCGAGTCAGTCGAACTCGCCCATGAAGGGTTCCGTACCGTTACAGATCGAAAGTAGGAAAAAAAATGTGTTTTTTGTATGGGAGCCCCTCTTAAATATTTATTTTATTTTAATTTTATTATTAATTATTAAAGTACAAATATAGTTAAGAATGCTGTTAAAATTTCAAGTGCCTAGCTGTTGCCATTATTGACTACGAGCAAAAAATGCCAAAAAAATAATGTTTGTTGTATAGGAGCGCCCCTTCAATATTAATTTTACTTTGTTTTTAGTATGTGTTGTTATAGCGGCAACAGAAATACATAATCTGTGAAAATTACAGAAGTCTAGCTATAGAGGTTCTCGAGATACAGCCTGGAGACAGTCGGACACAAACAGTTACGTTTGAAGGTTGCGATAACTACTGGCAATATTAGAAAACATTGTTTTTGATATGTTTTATAACTTATTCACAAAACATTTAACCGCAAGTTAACCGTTCGCGGGCCGCCTGCGGCCCGCGGGCCGCGTGTTGCCGACCGCTGATATAGAGCAAAAAAGGCCAAGAAAATCTCGTTTGTTGTATGGGAGCCCCCCTTAAATATTAATTTTATTTTGTTCTTAGTATTTGTTGCTATAGCGGCAACGGATATACACAATCTGTGAAAATTTCAACTCTCTAGCCATTACCGTTCTTGAGTTACAGCCTGGTGACATACAGACGGACAGACGGACAGACAACGAAGTTTTTACCCTTTGGGTACGGAACCCTAAAAACTATCAGAAGGTAGGTACTAGGTACGTCAAGTATGATCACGCGGGTCAAACTGAGAACCCTTCATTCATTAAAGTAATTTAAAGATGTCAAAAGTATGAAATTCAGCAATATATCAAATATAGTATAGCAAACGACAAGTAATTTGCCTCGCCAAGTCGCTAAATAGGATAACTGGCCAACGTCAACGCGAGCGGGATAATGCTGCATAATTAACTCCGGGCAAATCTAAATAGGCTAAAAAATAATTCGCAAAAAGTGAACTCACTAAAGATATCAGACCTTCTAAGAACGCCAACAAGTCGCAGAATGACGTGTGCGGGCCCCGGCCCCGAGCTAACTCATTTTTTTTTCCAGATTTTCAGCTCAGATTCTCCGTAACTAAGTTACAGGAAATCAGCACGTATTAAGAATTTAAATTGGCGTGTCATCTCCAAAGAAATCATTGGTTTAGCTAACATCCATAAAATAAGAGATTCAGGCACATTGCGTTTCCGACTAACTTGGGTTAAAATCAGGGTCACTGATATTTACTACGTAATATAGTCCTGTATACAACATGACATTAACAAAACAGTTCCAGGGTGCAGCATCATAGCATCAATTATCACAATGGCGATATTCGAAATCAAGAGTCGCAGATGGACGTTAGCTCTTTTGAGGGCGCGAAACGTGAATAACACACATTTTTAGGGGTTCCGTACCCACAGGTTAAAAATGGGACCCTATTACTGAATTTTCGATGTCCAATCCGTCTGTCTGTCTGTCTCCAGGCTGTATCTCAAGAAATACTGTAGCTAGACGTCTGAAATTTTCACAGATTGTGTACTTTTGTTGCCGCTATAACAACAAATACTAACAACAAAATAAAGTTAATATTTAAGGGGGGCTCTCATACAATACAAGTCCGACTCGTACTTGGCCGATTTTATTTTATTTCAACTTCCTCATCGTAGTAACATAGATTAGGGAGGACGGCATCTCTAGGAACTGAATACCGTGTGACACATAAAGCTCTATCTAAAATGCGCTGCGACATTTAATTTGTTTATAAGCTTACAGCACGACTACAATGCGATCTGAAATCACACGCGCGGATCTTGATCGTGCCACTGCAAATTTATGCACGCCTACATGCGCCACTACATGCACAGAATTCATAAAGAGGAGTTAATGCAGAATATAACTCAAGTGTTATGTAACAATAGTGTTGGGCAAAACCCAGTCCAATTGAAACAAAACAAACTTTTTGTAGCTTTAATTTTTATTTAGCTGGAATCTTCTTATCGGTAGCTTGTAAGCATTGATGTTTGCTTCCAAACACGATTGGTCAAAGACAAGCAGACGTACTGAATAATTTCGTTTCCTACCAAATGTAGTTTATTTTATGAGAACTTGCGCTAAAATTATAAAGTTTTTATTACACTCGCTGTAGCTCTAATTTATTTAGCCAAGGTAGTTAGTTAATATTTACCCACAAAAAACATAAATGTAAAAAAGAAGAGCCAAGTTCAATACAAACATTAGGTATGCTTGTCTATTCAATGTAGTTTTTTTGCGATGCGACGCCGCAACGCAGTGTTGTGGCCTGTCCCTAATACTTACTGTGTAACACGAGTGTGTTTCCAACTATTAACTATACGGTACAGCTTATTATAAAATACAGTAAATATTCATTTAAAAAGAAAATATTTATTAACCGTCGATCGTGGAAAACGAGACACAATAGCTTATCTATTGTTATCGCGGCCGCATGTGGCCGCTTGGGGCTTGATGAATTAAACTGTCAAGAAAACTAACTACTCACAAGTGTTTCTATCCAAAGTACTATTTTATTACCGACGGACGGACAGACGAACAGACGGACAGACGGTCAGACGGACAGACAGACGGACAGAGAGAATTAAAAGAATTCTTTGTCTATTCTCGGGACTCTAACTATATCTACATACCAAATTTCAGAATAATCAGTACAAGCAGTTTGGGCGTGAAGAGGTAACAGACAGACAGACAGATAGACACACTTCATAAAGTACTTTCTATTAAGTTCGTAGTCTATTCATTTCACAAATAAATATTTAAGGGAGGCTCCTATACAACATGATTATTTTGGCCATTTTTGATCATAATCAATAATGGCAGCCGGTAGGCACTTGAAATATTCACAAAATCTTTGATTATATTTTTACTTTCATAATTTATAGTAAAATAAAATTAATATTTAAGGGGGTTTCCATACAAGAAACATAATTTTTGCCTAGTTTCACTCTGTCCGACTCGCACTTGACCCATTTTCTTTGTTTTTTTATTTTCCCTATGCTTACACACACAATTACCGAGCTGGATTCCAAATGTCATCCTTCTAGGTCATCTGGAACTGGGTTAGAATTTTGATCTATAGGTCAGTCAGTCAGTCAGTGATAAAAATGTAGATTTTCGGACTTAATATCTTAATAACCGTTTATGCTGTGTTTATGAAATTTAGAGCATATATTTATCTCGCAGGTCTCAATATATGAGCGAAAATTGTTATTTGACACGTTTAAGTTTAATAGTTTTTGAATTATGAGGGGGTCAAAAGTGGCTGCAAATGGTTTGTGTAATATTACACACGGTGCTGCTCGCCAGTTCTGTTGTATGCTACTGCGTGTCTAGATTTTACTCGTAGGTTTAAAGTTTCGTTTGAGACGGCTCTTGAATCCCAGTGATCTCTATACCGGCGCTATTTCCTACAAATACACGTTTATATCAAAGACCTAGAGAATAAATATTCCTAAATTCAACTAAATCTATGATTTATCCAAGTTTATTATTAAGTATTAAGAACTATTTAAGGGCTTTAGTTGAAACTATTATATTCGTAAAGCACGAAATTCGATATGTTGGAAAAATTAATTGTTGCTACTCTTGAAACTCGAGTTTCAAGAGTAGATAATCATAATATCTTTTAAGATTTATTTATTGTAACTAGTGGTCGCCCAGTGGTCGAAATTCGACCATAAGTTATTTAAACTATTATTATAAGTTTGAACATTATTCTATAATCTATTGGCTATTCTGCCTATTTGGTTGATTCCTTTACTCTCATTTTCGAAAGTATGTATATTGTATACGTATTTGTCATCCTGGAGAAGATATGAATGTTCTTCTTGTTTTGTGAATTACTCGAAATCAGAGTAGGTTTCTTGTTAGAATTTTAGTTTTGTTTGGCTTTCTGTCTGTGAATGAATCTTGTCCGTCGTGGTAACAAATTATGATAAAGTTCTGACCTGACAAGTAACGTGTTTATTTTCGCCAATTATCCTTATTAAAGCCCTATATTATTAGGAAGCAATATTTAACTTTAAGGTTTAATTACGTTACATCATGCAGTCGTTAATTTTTTGGTTTATTTGTACAATATTTTGTATATACAAAATATATTTATTGAAGTGACATAAACAACATTCTAAGCATTTTTTTTGTGCATGTCACAAACAC
This sequence comes from Cyaniris semiargus, assembly GCA_905187585.1. NCBI lineage: Eukaryota > Metazoa > Arthropoda > Insecta > Lepidoptera > Lycaenidae > Cyaniris > Cyaniris semiargus. Next base: position 24,201,121 of record LR994547.1, on the reverse strand, counting down.
CAATCAGCGAGCAACATAGAATGTTTACAAAGCGTATGGAAATACCGCGATCTGTTTGCCAAACACCTTTTGATTTGTGAAGGAAAACCGACACCGACGCGACGCCGAACAGTGGCGAACAGAAACAGGCAAACACATACAAACATCCATCCACATCCCAACTAGCACATTAGTGATAAAAACAGCCAACGTTGCAACTTTTAACTGTACTATGGCGCTTTAAGGAATCTTGAAGCTGTTTTTAGTTCTACTAATGCTTCCGTTACTCTTTAAGACTGAAAATACCACTAGGGGTCGCAAAATCTGAACCTAATGCCACTCTAAGCTAAATAGGAGTTTTTTGTAACCCATTTGAAGATTATAGATTTAAAACAGAGCTACAAATGGGTCTACTGCAGCAGCTGTACGCTTTAGAACTGGATAAAGACTGATAATGCAGACTCCTTGAAGAAATAGTTTAAAAGGTTATTTTTGTCACTTTTCTGTAGTTAAGAGTTTCATTGTAAAAAAAAATTTCACTTTTGCGCAGGTTTAAGTAGCAGTTTGATCGATTGTCTTTACAATAGAAGCAGTAGCCTAATATTAAGCGTACTGATTACCCATTCGATTTCTATTGTTTCCATTACATAAATCATATTTTATAACATATTTGAGACCGCTCAAATAAATATGGATTTAAAAAAATGGAAGAATAAACAAAGAATGGGTGGATATCGCAACAATGTGCATTATAAAGTTTATAAAAATTATAATCGTAATTTGGTAGTATGGTTTTTAACTAAAATGCTGCTTATATTTATTTTAATATGCATCAATAAGTAAAATACAAATAATTTTACGTATTTTTAAATTTTATTCAGAAAATTATTATTAGTATTTAGTACGTAGGGGAGCTCGGTACTTCTTTTTTGTCATATCGTAATTTTACATAGTAAGTATATCGTAATATTAAAATACTAAAAACATATTAAAAACAAATGAGGAAATCAAATAAAATATAAAATTTCCAAAAGGTTCCAGGTTGCGCAGAGAGATGGCGCTCTGACAAAGAGAGATGGTGAAAAAAAAAACAACTTTCTTAACCGTATGGTGTATGATATTGAAAAAAATATATAATTGAGGGTTTTGGTTATTCTTGGGTTGATTTTTTTTTTATAAAATTCCATCGTCCTGTGGCACATCGCTGCCGTCGCCAGCGCAGCGTTTCCAACGTGGCGCAGGAGATGGCGCTTTCCGGACTTCATCGCTAAAAACATGGCGGTAGATTATTATGACTGCTAGATTATGCATGGGTGCTATTAGGGGATAAGATTAACGCTCAGACCCGCAGTAAGGAGCTATTAAGGATCATGTAGCTGCTTCTTGTGACGCTATTTTAACAATACAATTATTGAACAAAATTAAAGGTTTTTATCACAATTTATAATAAAATGCATCTAAATATGGAACCAGAACATCACAAAATATTATTTAACCCAACCATGTGGTGCTATATCGTTAACGGGGTATTCTAAAATACTATGTAAATATTTACATTTTCCATATTTTACGATATTTTGAGGTAGTTATGAAGGCGCGTTAAAAATACTCCAATAATATCAACTATATAGACGATAGACATATCTGCGTTTTTAAAATAAGTCACATTGTTGAAAAACACTTCACTTCACTGATTAGTTATTTTATTTGTATTTTAATAATGGCTGATTTCGTAATGCACACGTCATAATAAAAAATGTGACTGAGGCCGGTGAATGATCATATTTTGTTTACTTACTCTGCTTTGTAGCTTCCCTTACGCTATAGGCGCCGCAAGAGGGTCAGTGTGGTGCTGACAAATAGTTGCAGCTCATATATCAACGTAGTGCCACTAATCTGGAGTTCCAATGGAACGTAGGATTACAAAAGTTGTGCCTATTTGGCTGCAGAGTGCCTGCTCTAGGTCTGCAGAGGACGCTCTAGTCCTTGAGCTTGGCGTCTTTGGAAATAATCGGATTAGCTCCGAAGCTCTTATGCAGTAAATTGTGCTCCTTGGGATGTAGGTGTTTGCTGTTTACCATTGTTTGCCAAGCATAATATGAACGGGGCTTCACAGTTATGTTTTAGATTCAATAACTGCTCCTCTACAGCGTAGAGTCTACACGATGGGCCATTGCGATGGTCTACTTTGATCGGCCACCTCATGAAAGGCGCACATCTAAACAGTGCAGTGCATGTTTTATAATTAAATGCTTATGTTATATTTATTAGAAAAAGTTATCATAAAAAATTATATTAAAAATCAAAGATCTTCTGCGCCATTTCTTTTTAATGTTTTTATTCTTATGCACTTTAGGAAAACAATGTTACGTGCTGTATTTATGTAGATATTTTTTCTGAAGCGGCCAATGCTTCCTACGTTCATATCAAGAAACAAAAGTATCACAATTGAATGTCCCCATCGTGTAGTTGCGTTTTAAAAATTAGTGTAGAGGAGCTTTAATTAAACTATAATCTACTTTAAAAAAACTATAATCTATTCCTAATTTGATTAATGACTTGAACCATAAACAAAAGAGTATAATTCGTATGTATAGGCTTGTCATTCAAAAATATGGTAGTGTGCCACTGACCTCCATTATACAAGTACGCTAGACTTATGATACCCTTTGAAATGACAGCTGTTTATTGTGCCTATTTGAAGCGGAATCAGCGCCCCCAATGCGGTGGAAGAGAACTAAATCTGACGTAACCACGACGTAACTTGCAAATGGCCGCTTAGGGTGAAGCCAAACGAGCGTAATTTGTGAGTTGTGAGTCGCAGAATTTCTGCCGGGCAGAATTCTGCTGAATTCAGTTTCATACAAAAGTCCTGTTTGATTCACACGGCGACTCAAAATGAGTTGTCTGCCGGCTCACACGCATTATTCCGACCGAATTCAGTTCGCGGGGAGTGTTGCCAACTTGGGGATTTCCTACTAAATTTAGTTGGAAAAAATAAAAACAGTGGGTTTTCAGGGGGTAATTTGGGGATATTTTTGGGGGTAAAGTTTTTGCAGCGTAAATGTAATATGTATATTTATTTCGTTTTTATTACTATTATTATCATTTTTATTTCTTTTATACTTACTTAATTATTTGAGTAATACATTACCATTTTTATTATTATATAATAATATTTTATTATAATTTTTCAAATTGAAATGAACCACTTATATCCTTATTAAGTGGATTTACCCAGCTTCTTTTTCTGACATTATCTTCTGTGTCTTCTAAATATGCTTCGTAAATGCACAAAATTTTCAACGGTACCATTGCACGACACAAACATCTGGTATAAACGTTGGACAGCAACTGAATAAAATGCACTCGTCTGGCAGCCCAACAAATTTCTGCGACTGAAATTCCCCGACTCACAACTCACAAAACTACGCTCGTGTGGCAGTCCAACAGAATTTCTGCTCGGCAGAATTCTGCCCGGCAGAAATTCTGCGATTCTGCGACTCACAACTCACAAATTACGCTCGTTAGGCTTCACCCTTAATCACTATCCAATCACTATCACTAGTATTAGTTCCAAGTACTCTCACTACTGCTATCAGCGCCAATATGGCGACTTTCAAACGTCATGGTTACGTCAGATTTAGTTCTCTTCCACCGCATTGGGGGCGCTGATTCCGCTTCAAATAGTCACAATAAACAGCTGGGTATCTATCATAAGTCCAGAGTACTTGTATAATGGAGGTCAGTGTAGTGTGCACATTGTAGTGTGTGTAATGTTTTATTTGTTAAAAAAATGTATGATAAAAGCATAATTTCAAAATAATATTAGCTCGATGCACTCCTTCACCATATAAACTATAACTGTGCAAAATTTCATTCACCTACGTTTCCGCATTTTTCGTCAAAAGGGATCCAAAGTTTTTCGCTCGCGTATTAATATTTAGATACTGTAATAAAAATGAAACAAGCATGGAGGTGGAGGGTGGTGGCGGCAAACGAGTACCCCCGATTTAATTAGGTAAAAGCCTGTAACAGGCGCTGATTTTGTACTAGCTAATCCTATGTTGTCCATAATCCTAATGGAGTGGACAATGCAGTAAAACACGACTCGGTGGTTCATACAATTTTTGACATTTCACATGAAGTTCTGGAAGTCTTCTCGTGACTTGTGCCATAGTTGTTCGGAAATATTAGACCGATTATATCAACTGAAATAAGTTGCCTACCAAGGCCGATAAGAACAAAGAAAAAGGTACCCCATGAATACTTTCGTCACTAGCTATTAAATCGGATGGAGACGGTGTGAACGTAAAATTATTAAGGTATAATTATAGTCTCAGAGTATTTCCTGGGCTGTCCGCCCAGCAAATACTCTGAGTGGAATCAGACTCAGAATTTCACAGATAAATGTAATTACAGTATTTCAATTTTCGAGGTGCATAATGGGTCATTATAGGGCACGTTTCGAGGATCTGGCACGAATTTCACCCGCAACCAGATCATATTGTTTGTTTGGACTCGATATTTTGCGGCCGCGGATTATTGAATGGCTTAACTACTTAAGGTCGACGCGATAATCCGTAAAAGCCTTCGGGCTGCAATATGAAACCAGATATTTCATTGGCACCTTAGTAACAAAGGAAAGTCATATTTAGGACGTTTAGATTACAGAGTGGCGATAGACCATAGAGACATACTGTCGAATCGAGCGATTTCTTTATGCTACTAGATGGTCCAATGTCAAGATTCAATAGTTAAATAGGTAGGTTCTGATCTTGAGTTAATTAATGATTATTACTATTAATATCTAGGATTCCATGAATTACCTTATTACATGCAATCAGTTCTAAAGATCATAAACAAAACGTGTGCACTTCATCAATCATCAAATCTGTAAATATATCACGAATGTCAATAAATATTAATTCATTAATCAGTAGCAAAGACATTAGTGAACTAGCAACATTATTTTTGGCTGAGATGCAACGAGTTATGAAGTGGTCATCAGACATCACATCAGATTTAGATTTATTAAACAGGTATTTCGGCTTATATTATGGCTAACGGTTCTCATATTATGTTTTATAATTATTAGGTAGCCTTGCCATAATATTTAAATAAAATCCTTTTTATCAAAAATATTTCATTCATTTTATAAATTGCACGAACTGAAAACTGCAATATTTAAGCCACAAAACAATGAGGAAATTGGTTTTCGCCACCGGAAGGAATCGCCTCGCCTATTTGTCTTTTTCATTATCTAAAAATCTTGAAATGCTGACTTCATCAACCACCTTTCATTTTAATATGTCATAGCAATGCTTCTTGAAAGATGCATTCCCCGCACCTATAACTTATCAACAAGTTTGTTAATAAAATATGATATCAGGGGTACACATGGGCAAAGCTGTCATAGGATCTACAAAAAATTAGAACCACAAAAGGGAAGGGAAATAATAATAAATATAAAATGTTTGTATGGTCAATGAATGTACATTTATAACGTGTTTTACACTACTAACAACATCATCTCAGTTACTTTCAAAGGAATTTGAACGAAAAGTTCCTTTATACTTCGCCGAATACATTTTTTTAGTTGATCGACTATTACTCAATAACTTATGAAGTCTTAGTCGTGATAGTTTTCCTTTTAAATTCAGCATATTTCCTACTCCCGTGTTTTTCTTCACATTTCCAGAAGCAACCGTTTAGGTGGTAGAAGGGGGGGACTGGACTCCAACGATTTTTTCCACTTTAAAACTTAATATTTCACAAACGGATCCCTAAATCGGAAAATGATCTATGAATACTCAAAATAATTTAAAAAAAAACCTATCCAACGATACCCCACACGATGGGATGGACGCGAAAAAAAAAATTCATCCCCGCTTTTAAAGATTTCATGTACTATTTTGTCGGCATCATTAATATGTGCATTCATGCCAAATTACAGCTTTGTAGGTCCTATAGTCTCTGAGCAAAACCGCGGACAGACAGACAGACAGACGGACAGTACGAAACTATAAGGGTTCCTTGTTGACTACGGAACCCTAAAAATCATGTTCAACAATTCAAGCGAAGCACTTTTACTACAAACTTAGGAGCTGTTAACAAGGTTTTAGTATTCAAGTTATGATGATATGGCATTATTGTCATTTCTCGCAGTGTTGCTCAATTCTGGAACTTTCCCGCTTTGTCACACTTCGTCATAAAGTTTTCGACGTTAGACGACGTACACATGTGAATATGACGCCACGTTGAAAGTAGAGCCTGGACCTTCGTCATATTTGTATACATGGACATATTATTCAGATTTTTATGTTCCTCTATGCTATTTTCAACTTTTGTATGTTTTAATTCAAAAAAAAAATCACCATATACGACTATTTTACGTATAGAAAAAGTTACACTATATTTTGCATTCGTGATTAGTTTTCGAAACAAGCCGGTGTAAAGTTTGATTCGAACGCTTTTTCGAATTTCATCATAGAGAACTGCCAACTACCACCAATTTTCCGCGGCGAACGGAATATCAGCGACAGAACTAATTACTTCTGTTGCCACGTGTAATCTGCGCGATAATATATATTTTATAATTTCTATTGAAAAATGTTATTTTATATAGATAATAATTTGTTTCAAAACAGGACGTTTTAAAAGTTTAGATTGATCTGCAGGCTTAGCATAACAACAGTAGAAATGGGAAAAAATCGACATAATGACAGATTTTATCGACAAAATGGCGGATTTCCATTGTCTAATTGTCACTTTGTCTATTCTTCCGTAGAAAGAAACCGTTTTTATGGTGACCATGCTACGCCTGCTGGTGTTGTTCATTTTAAAAGGAATTGTCCAATATATCCGTTTACCTCCTAAAGTTAATAGCTAGATATCCGTATCTGATAAAAATCTCCTGTGCTATAAACTATGAGATACAGCACAAAATCAAACATTGACTCAGGTTTGATGGGGAGAAATATTCCAAATGCGCAGTAAAACTTTTACGTGGATACAGGTTCAATCACGTTTGGCAATATTGGTAAATACCTGTTAGTTAACGTACAAACGATGGTATAGACGAGGAGAGTGCTCTCGTTCTGAGAGTGCGGGATGGATCAAAAATTAATAATATAGAGTTTTTAAAGCCAACTTGTCAGCCAACCCAGCTTACCATGTGAAAATCAGTCCTACCAAGCATACGAATTCCTATCATAAAAGACTTATTTAGTCAAAGTCAACGAATTGGTTACTAATAGTTTTGCCGGTTATTAATATTGGAAACTATTAATACACAAGGTACTATCTATAAGTAGCGCAAAACACACAAGTAGTAGTTATTAAGTTATTCAATTGCAAAGCGACTCAATTGCTCTTTGATCTATCGCATTAATAACTCACCAACCGCCAACGGCCAACCGGCCGTCGTACCCACAATTAATCGCTACAAACTATGTTTTTAACTGTTTTCCTACAATTATAACTGCTTCGCTTCCTATTTCCTGCGTTATTAGTTCTAGTAATAATTATCTACTGGTGGCAATGATACAGACACTAGCTACTAGTGCCGTACTAAACACTGAAAGTCATATTAGAGAAAATTGCACTCGAGTAAATGTCCTCACTTTGATCTTTAAGCTATTTCCTATCCTTTGAAAGTTAATAGCACGCACGATGGCGACACTTATGAGCTGATAGCTTCAGGAAGTGCATCACCCATGAAGCTTATATTAAGTTTCTTAAAGTGTGGGTCTCATGAAGATGTAACTTCGGCGTCGCTCGTCGTTCGAATACTTCCAATTAAAAGTTTTCCTTCACTAGCTTTACACCATCGAGGCACCGACTGCACTCGAGGTCGGTCGGAACAAATTAGACAAGTCGTCGAGTTTAAGAGCACCCAATGCACACGTCGCCATATTTTATATTTTAATGAGAATAGATGCGCCGCGCCGCAAGTGCCACATTTTACCTTGTTGCGATTAAGTACAACTACACGTTGTATTTACTTTGTGCACGAATAAATTAATCGAAAGGAGGTTCAGCACGACATGTCGGCGGGCTGGCGCGGGCGGGCGCTGATAGCGTGCGGCTAAGGTCAAGGTTATTGCACATTCAGCAAGGATTCCAGTTACTCCATTACCCGCCTCGTGTAGTCAAAGGAATATATCGAGTTAACAAGGCGCCAAAGACACTTTGAGACTACGCTCTTTGATCGAAAACAACAGGTCACAAAGGACAGACGAGATAGACCATAACAGGGTTAAACTAACCTATACATGTTGAGTCCCGTTCTGTCAGGTGGGGAGTTTCAAAAAAGTAATACAACAGCCATTTTAGCATACAGCCCTTCATTTTAAAATATTTTTTTTTTTAATTAATAACTTTTACCATTATTGGTATTTATTTATAAAGTAACTGAAAGAGTGTCAATTTGTACTTTATTTTGGTTAATTAAAAACTTAATTTAAATTGAAAGAAAAAAGAAATTATGGTGATATAATTTATCAACCCCCTCATTTTCCAGTGTTCCCAGTAACAAGTCAAAACTTCCAACTGAATTAAATTAAAATTTTCTGGAACTACTTGATATATTCTATGGTTTTTTGGTTAAATGATCTATGTTATTTACTTTTAAGGCTCAATTTGAAGCGTAAAACTACTTTAATCCATTTTTTGCAGATAACTGTTGTCCCTGAAATATGCTAGTTCCAGACATTTCAGTTTTGTTAACATATTTTTTTATGATAAAATTTTACCATAATACCTAATATATTTTTTGTGTTCTGATTATGGCGAAACTAATATTCAGTAGGATAGGCCATTTTATACGGCTTGGCTGAGTAATTTTTTCGGTGGTCCAAAGAAATGTGTGACCAGTTGGACTGGACCAAAATTTATGGGTCAGGTTTGTTACGATTGTTTGATACTTTTTACTATCCTTATTTGTAACATGATAATTTGTAAAGATATTATTTTTAGAGTTTCGTAGTCAACAAGGAACCCTTATAGTTTCAGTCTGTCCGTCCGTTTGTCCGTCTGTCTGTTTGTCTGTCCGTCTGTCTGTCCGCGGTTTTGCTCTGAGACTACAGGACCCACAAAGCTGTAATTTGGCATGAATTATACACATATTAATGATGCCTACAAAATATTACATACATAAAATTTTCAAAAAATTTTTTTTTATGGTACACATCAAGCGGGGATGATTTATTTTCGCGTCCACCCAATGGTGTGGGGTGTCGTTGGATAGGTTTTTTTTAAAATATTATGAGTATTCCAAGATTATTTTCCGATTTAGGAATCTATTTGCGAAATATGAAATTTTAAAGTGGAAAAAAACGTTAGATTCCCTTTTTCCAGCTAAACGGTTGTTTCTAGAAATGTGAAAAAATTCACGGGAGTAGAAAATATGCTGAATTTAAAAGGAAAATTGTCACGGCTAAGAAGAATTCAGAAGTTATTGAGTAATAGTCGATCAACTAAAAAAATGTATTCGACGAAGTATAAAAGAACTTTTCGTTCAAATTCCTTTGAACGGAACTGAGATGATGTTGTTAGTAGTGTAAAACACATTATAAATGTACATTAATTGACCATACAAAAATTATCAAAAACTAGCGGCACTACAGAACCCTATATTGCGCGTGGCCCGACACGCACTGGGCCGGTTTTGAAGTAAAAGTAAGTGTATGTAGTTTAATTCAGCGTCAGAAAAAGTTTTACATGTTTTTGAATGTAAGGTAGACGCATTACGTTACTTCGGTTTTGTTACTGCTTACAGAGTAACATATAGACGGACCGTCAAAGTAACTACCGACGTTTTAGTGCTGAAGGCAGCTGAAGTAGCTCTGATGTCACTGCAACCCTTGAGGATCTATTGTGACTCCTTCGCATTAAAGTACCGTCCCCAACCCAATGCTGCTCATAAATTGAACTATGTGGTTGGAGTGGGTGCCGTGAATTTCCTCTGTGGATGAGTATTCGTAGCAACCAAGGTGCCTGTTTCTGCTCTGTAGCAGAGCAGGACAGTCAAGAAGGTGTATAGTTGTCTCGTCCTCCTCGCAGAATCTGCAAGTCGTTAAGCTACTAACACCTATTCTGTTAAGGTGGTTATTGAGCTTACAGTGCCTAGTTAGGCTTCTAGTAAGGATTCTTAATTGATTCCTACCCATATAGTTGCGTGTAAATTATACGGCTATTGCTGAACCAAAGATTTCCTTTGCCAGGTAGGATTGGTCCTTATGGCCCAAGTATGGATTTAAGATGTGGAGCCACCGCGTTTTTTGATGTTAGTTTTTTCCAATTTTAGCAGCTTCTGCTCTGGAGGAAAATAGAGTCTTATCTCCGTATTCTTAGTTGTTTCCTCAAACCCGCTTTGACTCAATCTCAACGAAGGTGTCCTTAATGAATTCCTCAAATTTGGTATTCTTAAACGTAACTTCTACCTCAACGAATTACTCCTTGAGTGGAGGTGGAGGTGGAGGTATGACGTCACAGAAATTATTTTTTTAGTGTCAACACCGACGGAAATCGACCCCAATTTGACAGATTGTCTATAAACTCCTGGTTTTAAAAAAATATAATGTCAGTGCCATTGTCAAATGTCACATTGTTACGAATATTTTTTGTCATATCACAGGCCGCCATAATTAAAGAAGAAGGAGTTTTGCGTTGTGTTTTTGTATTATTTTCCTAAAATTGTGTTATTTCGGTTTTTAATGTGTAATGTTGGTAGAATACCATTAAATATTCGATGTCGTACACAAGTGTGGGCAAGTGATACAATTTCAAGAAACGTGCCATTTTGTGTTCCCTCCAAAACTCCATCGAAAGTTTTAGTAAAGGGGCCTACCACTTTACTAAAACAACTGACTTGACTCGTTGACTTTACTGACTACTTTTTTAGACTTTTACTAGACTATCGACTTGACGATAATCTGGAAAAACGACTTTTTCGTAAACTTTTCATGAAAAAATTTTTCTCGCCATATTTTACTTGACACTGGCCATGGTTAAAAAGCCGAGTGCCATATTAAGAAAAAAAGAAGAAGAAGAAGAAGAAGCATATGTGTTTATGTGATCAGCTGTTGTTGCGATTTAATTGTTTGCAAACTCGTGTTGTTTTTTCAACTTTAGTTTAACGTGTTGCATATAAAAGCTTGTTTTGTTAAGTTTCTAAACCTTAATTGTTTCTTGAAGTCCATATCACTATACCGCCCTAATTAGTTTTTAGCGTCACGCAAATATCTGCGCCAAGGAAAATTATGTGAATTTTCATGGACATAATCCAAAACTTATTAAAGTTTTTCATGCTAAACACGATTTCTTGTAAATTAATGGTTGGAAACAGACAGTGAAGACACTCAAAGAAGCCTTAAGGAAGCCTGAACTGCCTCAGGTTTGACAGTCCATTCGTCACCTCTAATAAGAAAATCCCTCAAGTCAAGGAAGTTTTATTGAACTAATGATATAATTTTTTGGATTGAGGTTAAGTATAGTGGAGAAAAATCGTAAGGAAACGATTAATATTGGTGTCAATTTGTATAGAGGCATTAATTATGGTACTATTCCAAGTTCGGTACCATATTCGGATGACTTAAGAATGCTAAATTCATTTTAGGACTCATATTTGCACGATAAAGATGTTAAACAACGTAAAAAGAAGAAGAAGCATTATTTAAACGCACTAATCTTAGTATGAGTCAGTAACTACTGGTCCGATTTGAAAAATTCTTTCAGTGTTAGATAGCCCATTTGTTGAGGAAGGCTATAGGCTATATTTTATCACGCTAAGACTAATAGGAGCGAAGAAATAGAGGAAAATGTAAAAAAACGGGGAAAATTATTTGAAAGTACTAATATCTCACAGACTACTGGAGCAATTTTTGTTATTTGACACGAATATAAAGCGATGTGGTATATACCCACATATTTAAATTACGTATTTTTTGAAAATCATATAAAAAAAATATTTTATTTTATTTTTACTATCTATTATCTAAATTTTATTCCAGAACTGGAATTCAAACATTCGATTCAATCGAAAATGATACCTAACTCGACTATATACCTAAATCCTACGCAGTTATTGACCTCAGACTTTGTTAAAGCTAAAAAACCCCCCTCCCCCGCCTGCATGAAATATTCAGGTGGCTCCACATCGTAAACCCATCTTAGGGATATAAAGATCAATCCTGCCAAAGGAAATCTTTGGTTCAGCAAAAGCCGTATTCCTCGTTTTTTTTTTTTTTGTCGTGTACGTACACGACTAATGGTGAGCACTATTTCTGACAGTTTCTTGTTGAAGCCAGGAATTAGTGCCTTGGTGTGTTCAAGGCCAGGGGTCTCAACCCATTGCTTTCTGCTTAGTTCGCGAACCCATTCCTCGAGCACTTGCTTTGTAGTACTAGGAGATATTCCGCAGACCGGTTCTGGGCCATGTTCAATATCTCAATGCATTCCAGAACCAATTTCGACGAAACTACTGCAGCAGTCAGTGCTTTAAGTGCAGCTTGACTATCAGAGAAGGTAAAAATATTTTTGTTAACTAGTCAGCCATCTCTAGGCTTTCTAGTAAGCAACTGATGATTGCGAAGACCTCAGCCTGAAACAGGGTCGCAAACTCCCCCAAACTGGCATGTTTGCCTCTTGGTGGCCTGCCCCCGTAGAATCCGGCTCCCGCACGGTTGTCTTTCCTTGATCCATCCGTGAACCAATCTATGTCGCTAGGGCGAACATTAATTGGGATTTTTCCTTCCCAGTCCTCCCTGGCAGGTATAAGAACCTGATATTGCTTCGAAAAGCTATGCACCTTGATCATGGCATCTGATAGCATGTCCATGATGGGTGATTCACAAAGAGACTGTTCCAGCTGTCTAAATGGGGTGGAGGCCCAATTTGGCCTGCCCACCGTCCTGGCCCTGAGAGCCGCCTTTCTGGCCACCATCTGAACAAGCAGAGGAAGCGGAGTTAGGTTGATCAGGGCCTCGAGGGAAGCGGTGGGTGTTGACGAAAGCGCACCCGTGATTATTAGACATGCCAGTCTCTGAAAGCTGTTGAGTTTTTTACGACAGTTTACTTGTTCAGCCTTTTTTTGCCACACTACGCAGCCATAATATGTAGTAATCAGTCTCACTACGGCTGTATATAGCCATAGCATTGCCTTCGGCCGAATACCCCAGTTAGAGCTGACAAGCTTCCAACAGGAACCTAGAGCACATCTAGCTTTTTTCGTAATATACTCGATGTGCTTATTCCAAGTGAGTCCTTTGTCTACGATTACTCTTAAATATTTGATTTCACTCGCAAACTTGCTTGCTTCCCGAAGAGTGTTGGGGGTCTTAGTCCCTCCAACTTCCTCCTTTTGGTGAAAGGTATCAAGACCGTCTTATCAGCGTTTACTGTTAGCTTGACCCTTCGGCACCAATCCTCGACGACTCTTAGTGCTGACTGCATTAACCCAGCGACCACTAATGCGCATTTGCCCACCACTAGAATGAAACCCTACCTGTTGCCATTATTGATATCGAGTAAAAAAAGCCAAAAAATCACGTTTCTTGTATGGAAACCCCCATTAAAAAAAATCTATCATATTCTTGGTCTCCAGTGAGTCCAGACAATAACAAGCACATCAAAAAAAGAAATAATGAAATCGGTCCAGCCGTTCAGACGTGATGTCGTGACCACGCGAAATTGGATTCATTTTTATATACATAATGTTACGTGCTAGGGTTCGAGGATTTGGAAAAAAAAGACCTGGTGACTCTCTTGAAGACGTTATTCACTAACACTAGCTCACACAAATTACTAAGTCCAAACACTAAGCACTAGATCCAAATCACTGAGCACTATCACTGTCCTAGGTCGTAGCCGAGTCGTAGGTTCCACTGGTTCACTCACTATTGATCACTTGTTTTCACTCCGAAGTCGCCTTGATGATAGCTCGGATCGAACTGAATTGCCGGGCCGTCTACCTGCGGCTATTTATATGGGCGAGACGAATTCCAGAAAGTTCCCTTGCCCGATTCACGTAAACAAGTAAACAAGTGTGGGAACTTTCTAGGAGGCTCGAGCATGTATCACCTAGCGCCATCTAGTTTCAAGTAGGGGATTTATGTGTAGTGTGTCCCCTAGATAAGTTTTGCTGGTTCGACGCTAGATGGCTCTGTGTGTCCGTAACAATAATATATAGATATAGATAGATTTTGTGAGCATTTCAAGTACCTACCTATTGCCAATTTTAATATCAAGCCAAAAAAGGCCTAAAATCACGTTTGTTTTATGGGGGCGGCAACAGAAATACACAATCTGTAAAAAAATCGGAATTGGAGCTATAGCGGTTCTTGATATACAGACTAGAGACAGACAGACGGACAGACAACGAAGTCTTAGTAACAGGGTCCCGTTTTTACCCTTGGGTACGGCACCCTAAAACTATTATTTCTTAAATAAAGGACATTTTTACATGATATATTCCAACAATTTTGCAAAGCTTTGTAAGACACAATATGTTAGCATAATGTGAAATCCAGTAACGATCGATGAAACCCCTTACATAATCGAGTGTACTACATTAACCGTCTTCTGGTTTAGCAGTCGCTTTGTATCATATTTAGTGCCGTATGCATAACGCATATTGCCGCGATAAGCCCGATACTTCGATGGGACTAGCGCAGATAATATTGGCTCAATGAGTAATGGGTGGTAATCGATATTGTTGAAGCTGATATTTTATATGGACAGGTGTGCGGGCGCTGGAACCTCGCCAGCCGAACGTGACTCGCGTGTGACGCTTATTTTTAACGTAACAGAAAAGGTGCCGCGCGTGCTCGATGTACTTTGGATTTGGCAAATGTATTTACCGAGATGGCTGATTTACATTGCCTCTGACAGCTGATCGTAGTCGCAACCATGTTAGGTATCATCGGACCGCCGTTGTCTCACTGAGAAAATGAATTATTATTATAGAATTAGCGTTACTTATTGGAGTCATTTACTGAGAGGTTTTTGTTAGGAATTGACATGGCACAAAATATTTAAAAATTTTTAAATTGGGGAATATAATAATTAATTACTCAGAGTAACACATATAATTTAGAAAATGTTTTGCATTCTCCATTATTCAAGGGCATGATTTTCACTTCAGCCATACCCTCAAATATTAGAATATGGCAACGCAGAACTGATTCGGACGTAACGGATGCACGCTGAATGATGCATGATGAGCACTGATGCGGCCACTGTAGTTTCCAGATGGATGACTGATGGAAACTACAGTAGCCTCAGCTTTATACTATGATTTAAGGCTTGTGATAAACGAGGTGCTTTAAACTGGACAAGAAAGAACAACTTTGCTATACAAAATTATCTGTGATTAATTTTTACACGTCTATAATTACCCTACTTTCAATGAAAAAATTGGCACTACTTTCAAAGGTCACAGTCATCTTGATACATTGTTTTCTAATGATGACATTTAATTTTCCATCATCATTTCCTGACTTTTCGACACTAAATATTTTTTGTTCCACTTGTAAACCTTATACCAGTACATTTGTTACATGCTTTACGTATTTTTTTAAGAATATTCAAGCTTTTGTTTCTAGATTTACGTCTGTTCTGGTGATGTTATTATATTTCTTCCATAAAGGTTTACATATTCTTGTGGTCGATTTTGAGGTATGTATCAATATATTATTTTATGTAATGTGTACTTGAAAATCCTGGCCATATCATATTTACACTGACAGGCGTTATAGTCACTACTACACCAAGTAGTCTCGCACAACAACTGCGCAATATATGACGTCAAAATTTTATAGGGCATGAAGAGCGTTAGACTTAAATTATTGTTTACATCTATTTTACAACAAGTTACAAGTGGGAACATAACTGCAGACAATGACAAAAACAATAGTATTTACTACTTTACGTTCATTTTAAATACGTTCTTTTATACCGTATACAATATTATTCATTTGCACTTACTATTTAAAGCAGTACGCATCATGGGACTGTGAATTATGTTTTCTTGACCCCCTGTTAAAATTGCTGTAAAACATCCAGGTTCCCGTAATAGGGACGACCCTGTTTTATTTTATTTTCTTTTCTTTTATTGGGGTCTCCAAACAGGATACAAGAGCGAGCACACAACAGGATACGTCATAAGTATTGAGTGCGAACACAATGGAAGAAAAAATTCGGCCAAGTGCGAGTTGGACTTGCGCACGAAGGATTCCGTATTGTTATAGAGTAAAATAAGCCAAAAATTGTGTTTTTTGTATAGGAGCCCGCCTTAAATTTTTATTTTATTTAAATATTAGGTATTATTAGTTATTAAAGTACACATTATATTTAAGGCCTTTGTGAAAATTTCCTACCTGTTGCCATTATTGATATCGAGCAAAAAAGGTCAAAAAAATCACGTTTGTTGTATGGGAGCCCCCCTTAAATAATAAAATTACTTTGGTTTTAGTATTTGTTGTTATAGAGGCAACAGATATACACAATCTGTGAAAATTTCAGAAGTCTAGCTATTGTGGTTCTTAAGATACAGCCTGGCGACACACAGACAGACAGACAGACAGACAGACATTTAAGGGGTTAAATATTAAATTTATTTTGTTTTTAGTATTTGATGTTATAGCGGCAACAGAAATGCATAATCTGTGAAAATTTCACAGGCGTTACAGCCTGGAGAGAGACGGACAGACGGACAGACATCGAAGTATTAGTAATAGGGTCCCGTTTTTACCTTTTGGGTACGGAACCCTAAAAGCGAACTGTTTGTGGAAAACGTCTGAGTAGTACGGTGAGACATGTTTTTAGGGTTCCGTTCGGACCCTATTGGCTATTACTAATACTTCGATGTATGCCGTCTGTCTGTCCGTCTGTCTGTCTCCAGGCTATAACTCAAGAACCGCTATAGCTAGACTTCTGAAATTTTCACAGATTGTGTATACATATATTCTGTTGCCGCTATAACAACAAATACTAAAAACAAAATAAAATAATAATTCAATTCCCATACAACAAACGTGATTTTTTTGCTATTTTTTGCTCGATATCAATAACGGTAACACATAGGCACTTGAAATATTCACGAAATACTCAATTGTATTTGTACTTTAGTAATCTATATCATTATATAAAAGGCTTTGTCCTGAATGACATAAAAATGGAATCACGCTATGGCCTAAACCAGTGATCGTAAATACTTGAAATTTGGAGGGAGTGTTCTTCGTATGACGTAGGCGTGCGATAAGAAGGGATTTTTAGAAATTCCTCTCCTAAGGGTGTGAAAAGGGGGTTGAAGTTAGTATGGGACAACTCGATTCCTTAGTCCGATCTACTCGAAAATTCGCATCATTATTATTTGATGTATTTTATGGAAGATGTAATTCATAGTTTGTTGAAATTTATCCTTAAAAGTCGTTAAAAAGCATGAACAGTTTAAGCGCTTCACAGCGTTTAGCAGCGGCTTGCGGCGACGCAGGGAGTTAGAGACGCCTATCATTGCTTTTTGCCACAATATACATAATCTGTGGCAAAACTTACCGGGGTAAGTTATGGCTGGTTTACACGTATTAAGTAGATAAGTAGTCAACTAAATTTTAACTTATGACTTTATACTTACTTAACTAAATTTGAACTTGCTACTTGCTACTAAATTTGTGTTTACATGCAATTGATAACTTAAAATTAAGTTAAAATTTAGTTAACTATAGGTCTACCAGAATCTGATGGCAATTTTTGACAGCAGATTTTCGTAAAATATCCTTGATCATTAGATAAATTTTTATATTTGCATGTTTAACACACAGAATCAGCCGCTATAAGAAAAAAAAGGATCAAAATATTTTATTCCAATTACTCCCGTATTGCTAGAGTCAATTTATTTTCTCACTTTTAGCCATCAGATTCTGGTAGACCTATACTTATCAACTTAATACGTGTAAACCAGCCATTAGAGCTCTTAATTTGAGTAAATACTCTTTTGCTTATGAAATAAAGCCACCATTCACGATAAAGCAATCTCATTCTATTTGTAAATTATCTAGATTTACAATCGAAATTGCAACTTATGAAGCCTATGGTCTATATTATCGTAACAATTAGTTGTTAAATCTAAATATTAACTATAATATATTTGTAACAATTTATTGTTATTATAATATTATTATTTTCTTATACTTTTGTAGAATTTAGAAAGATTGTCTTGAATGGAGGGCTTTACATTCTATTTTGTCATCATATTATTGTTAAAAAAATATTAGCGTTCGAAATTCAAAATTAATTATTCCTGTACGTTAAATTGGCGTTCTTATTTCATTGAGATTTAATTTTATGCACAAAAGATTGTGTAAAGTGCCAAAAATTTAAAAATATTTTTTTATGAGTAATAAATGAACTTACACTTTTACAAATCTATTTAATTTATCTTGAAAAGGCTTTGTCTTGAATGATATAATAATCATAATACTTACTTAATAATTTTCAGTAAGTATTAATAATTAATATACATGATGAGATATTAGTTTACAGTGTTGCCAGAATTAGTTTACCCTGTGTTTTAGGCGAAATCTAGGGTTAAAACAATTATTAGATACTAGATGACGCCCGCATATCCGTTGCGCCAAAATTCGTTTATCGCGGGGGAACTGTACATTTTTCCGGGATAAAAACTATCCTATGTCCTTTCTCGGGACTCAAAGTATCTCCATGCCAAATTTCAGCAAAATCGGTTCAGCGGTTTGAGCGTGAAGAGGTAACAGACAGACAGACAGACACACTTTCGCATTTATAATATTAGTATGGAAGTATGGATGAAAACGGAATTACGATAAAACCTAAACCACTGATCGTTGAGACTGAAAATTTTGGTGAAGTTCTGGACCATCAAGGTGCTTTTAGTGATCCCATGATTCTTCTTCATATGTTTCCGTCTGCTATTTTGCGTCGCGTACGCTTTGCCGCACACTTCACATTTGAATTTTCTTTCGTTGGTATGGGTAGCCATGTAATGTCCCAGCATGTGTCGCTTCACGAAGAACCCCATGCTACAAACCGAACACTGGTACGGCCTCTCCTTCAAATGAACGCTTCGCATGTGGAGTATTAAATTCGACTTCAGATTAAACTTCTTATCGCAAAAACCGTATGACGCAGACGTGCGCGGTGCGATATAAGAAGGGATGTTCATGTTTCGAAAAATCAAATTAACGTTATTAAGTTTTAATATAATACTTGCTGTCCCGGCAAACGTTCTTTTGCCATATAAAGTATTATATTGAGGTGATTAATAAGTACGACACCATGGCAACGTTCGTCGCTAGCCCGTCGCACAATGGTCGCCGTCAGTCTCGAGTTGTAGTAATTTACTATTATTTATTCAACAAATGCACTCATCAATATAAAAAGTAGCCAGTAGCCCAGAGACCAGACATACTATTTCCTTAGTCTATGTAGTAGCCGATTTTCAGACCTACTGAATATGCATAATATAATATAATATAAAAATCAGTGAAGCCGTTTCGGAGGAGTACGGTTTATAACTAACATTGTGAACGAGAATTTTATATACAGTGTGTAACAAAAATAAGTTATGATACTTTAGGGTGTGTACGTGTTCCTTGTAGAGAGTTCACTGTGAAAGTAGCAGCGCTGAAAGACTTTCACTTTTGTATGGGCAAGGGCCCGAGCGTCACCAGTTTCCCCATACAAAAGTGAAAAAAAAATTAGTCTTTCATCGCTGCTACTTTCACAGTGAACTCTCTACAGTCTACGAGGAACACGTACACACCGTAAAGTATTATCACTTAGTTTTGTTACGCCCTGTATAAGATTATTATTTTATGATGAAATTATGTCTTGACTCTTGACTGACCTGACTAGCTGAAAAAAACGTAAGTAGCATTCTAAATTCGAAATTCAAATTTTATGCACAGTCAAACTAATTTTGAAATCTTCATATTTTATTTTTGTGATTTGCGATAACTTTCATATTTTAGTTAGTGTTATTTAATTATTCTGAGTGTAGATATTATTTTAATTCCTTTATCAATTTAAAACATATATTTTTTGTGTAATTATTAGGTATTAATTAAGTATAGGTTTTGAGTTTTTGTGTTCAATTTGTCAATTTAAGTATCTGATAATGATCTGATATAGATTTTTAGTTTTGTAGGTTAACGGAGTATTTAACGTGTATAATATTATTAGGTAAGAAAGTTGTTTTTCTGGCTAAGGTTCACAAACCTACCCCAGCAAGTTGCCGAAATGACTGCCGGCGCCGTATCAAGCGCATCATTTTTATTTCATTTCACTATTAATGAAAAGACTTAACAGAAGGCCTACTTAGAAAGGCTTACCTAAGAAAGGGGGCTCGGGGGGGCGCAGCCCCCCGCCAAAACAAAAATAAACACAGTCAAGAAATTCTAAAAGTAGGTTAAGTTAGGTTAGAACTTAGACCGCAACACAGAGGGAGCCGAGCGAGCGCAGCGAGCGTGCTGCGGTAGCAGCCGGCGACCGTTATAAAAGAAAGGGGGGCTCGGGGGGCGCAGCCCCCCGCCAAAACAAAAACAAACACAATCAAGAATTTCCAAAAGTAGGTTAAGTTAGGTTAGAACTTAGACCGCAACACAGAGGGAGCCGAGCGAGCGCAGCGAGCGTGCTGCGGTAGCAGCCGGCGACCGTTATAAAAGAAAGGGGGGCTCGGGGGGCACAGCCCCCCGCCAAAACAAAAAAAATCAAGAATTTCCAAAAGTAGGTTAAGTTAGGTTAGAACTTAGACCGCAACACAGAGGGAGCCGAGCGAGCGCAGCGAGCGTGCTGCGGGAGCAGCCGGCGACCGTTATAAAAGAAAGGGGGGGCTCGGGGGGCGCAGCCCCCCGCCAAAACAAAAACAAACACAATCCAGAAAGTCCAAAAGTTGGTTGGGTTAGAACTGTGACTGTGCCGGCGACCGTCACAAAACACGCTATGCAAATTGCCGAGAATAAAATATGATGTAGCCTCAGAATCCCGAAAATTTCAAAGGTGAGTAGCTCCAATACTGGGGGGTTTCTCAGTATGGATTTGGTACGGGGGGTGTTTCCCGTCCTCTCCCCTCCCCCTTCAACCCCGCTCCCCATAAATTTTGGGGTAGGTTTCCAAACCTTTACCGTTTTTTTAGTTATTATTTGTTTTAGTGTATATATCATCTATCTATAGGTATCTATCTATATATATCTATACATATAAGATACAATAAAATTGTAGATGTAAAATTTTTGTACATCTATAATCTATAAACATAATACTTATTATAAAACAAAGTCGCTTTTTTTCCCTCATGTCCCTTTGTTCCCTTTAATCTTTAAAACTATGCAACGGATTTTGATGATTCTTTCAGTGTTAGATAGCCCATTTATCGAGGAAAGCTATAGGTTTTTATTGAGCTAAGACTAATAGGAGCGAAGAAATAGAGGAAAACTTGAAAAAACAGGGAAAATTATTTGAAAGGGCTAACTTGAACGCGCTAATCTCAGGAAATACTGGTCCGATTTGAGAAATTCTTTCAGTGTTAGATAGCCCATTTATTGAGGAAGGCTATAGACTATATCACGCTACGGCTAATAGGAGAATGTGGAAAAACGGGGGAAATTATTTGAAAGGGCTTATCTCGCGAACTACTGGAGCAATTTTTATGTTATTTGGCACAGATAAGAAGAAGCCCACGTGAAGGATCATAGGCTATCGATTTTAATAATTTTTTCAGTGGCTATATTATATTTTATACCTGTGCGACGCCGGGGCGGGTCGCTAGTTAATAATAAAATTTAAATAAATTTAATAATTAATTCCCATACACAAAACACAATTTTCAGCCTATTTTTGCTCTATTGTGGTACGAAACCCTTCGTGCGCGAGTCCAACTCGCACTTTGCCGATTTTCATAAATACGTCTTTGTCAAGCGTGCTCAAAGACAGGACCAATGTGGATTATAAATCTTATGCAGATGGATTCGGGATTAACATCACCATTTCGTACATTGTCCTGGATGCATTACTATTATTTGTAAGAGAGTAACTAAGACATTAGTTTCGACTTTAAGAGTAAAGTAAGTAAAGAAAGCTGATAATTAATTTGTTAAGGCCATCCCCCGAGCAAACGACCTTGACCATACATTTGACGCGTTGCCGAGATCGCACAAAAATCCTATTTTTTTTTACTTATTTTAGTTCAAAATTGATGTAAAAAAAATTTAAAACGGGGAATATGTAGTTAATGAAATTGTCTATCTATTGCCGTGTGTTTCAAATAAACGTAATTTGTAAATACTAGGGAGATGCTGAAAGTATGCTTCAATTTTAATAAATTGGTATTACTTTGGAAGCTAATATCATGAGTATAATAAACAAAATTAGAAAACTTAAAACGGGGAAAGGAATGTTGATATACTGAAAATTATTGCTGTATTTTTTTTTTTATAACTTAGTAGCTTTCAAATTATGAGTTAATAAGGGCCTTCCCCTACGGAATCTCCGTAGGGGAAGGCCCTTAAGCGTTAGTCTCGGAAGTCTGCCAATAGCAACTATATGCATCGCTGATATTATTATACGTGGAACATCACAAGTCACATAAAGGAAAGGGTTGCTAGGAAACACAATCTGCTTTCCACGTAATTGTAAACTACAAAGTAAGGCCGTATTCCGTAACAACATATTATATAAAACTATAGATACAATTAGCGTGTAAAACATTTTTTTTTTATGAAATAAGAGGGCAAACGAGCAAAGGGGTCACCTGATGGAAAGCAACTACCGTCGCCCATGGACACTCGCAACATCAGAAGAGCTGCAGGTGCGTTGCCGGCCTTTAAAGAGGGAATACGCTCTCTTCTTGAAGGTTTGCAGGTCGTATAGGTCCGGAAATACTGCTGACAGTTCTTTCCAGAGTTTTACAGTGCGCGGCAGAAAGTTACGCGAAAAACGCACGGTGGAAGACTGCCACTCATCAAGGTGATGAGGATGGTATATTTTATCCATTTTGTTTCTGCGGTCAATGATTTTTTGGTTACCATTATACAGTCTTCATATTAGTTACCTTGAGTTATCTGATAAATTCAGTATATTTTAAATATTAAGTTTTTTAGGGTTACGTACCCAAAGGGTAAAAACGGGGGTAAATGTTTATGAGACTACCCTAAAATGGTGGGGACGGGGTTGTTGGGGGGAGGAGGGGCGGGGTAAACCCCCCGTACCAACCCCACACTCAGGAACCCCCCAGTTTTGGAGGTACTCACCTTTGAAATTTTCGGAATTTTGAGGCTACGTCATCTATTCTCGGCAATTTACGTAGTGTTTCCGAGTAATTCCAAGGCATTACTAGACTGTTGTGAGTGAAGGACTAAAATTTCAATTTTGTTTAACAATGTGAACCAAGGTTTTTTGATTAAAATTTAAAGTAAGAATTGACAAAATTCACTACTTAAAAAAACCTACTAAATCTTCTTCTTCTTCACAAAACGTCAAATAAAAGTAATGTCAAGTGTTAACACGGTAGGTGTTAACACTTGACATTACTTTGACGTTTTGTCTTTTTAAGATAATTAAGCCCCCGGCTTAGGAATTACACTCTAGGGGTTGACAAACTACTACAGAAAAAAAATATAACTGGCTTCAATTATAAGTCGACGGAGCCCCGCTACGCGGGACTCCTATTTCTGGGTGGTTCACAAAAAATAACCACGATGGCTAAGGCGGAAGCTTCGCTGCGATACGCTCCCGCCTTAGCCATCTAAGCTAACCCAATCAAGTCGTATTGCGCCAACATTGCTATTAATTACCTAAGAATTATAATTTATAACAAAGAAAATTGTAAACAAATTTTAATGCGTTCCATTTCACGTTTTTGCTTATTATACGAGCTCACGTAACCGGCAACACTTCAAGAAATATTTTCATACATTTTATCAAACAAATATTTCTTGTTTAAAATATTTATGTTAGTTTGATATAAAATAAATAATATGAAATATATTATAAGAATCATTAATAAATTATTACATTACATAAATTGTAATCCTTAAACGGAACATCCTAGGCAAATAAAAGGAAAAAGAAGAAGAAGAAGCCAAATATTTACTAGCCAAACCCATACAGTTACTATACAGTAGTGAATTTTGATAATTTTTCTTAATTTTTATCAAAAAACCTTGAATTATATAGTTTTGGAATGATAAAATAATCTTCCCCCATTCACCACAGCCTTACGATGCCTTTAAAACACTTAAGTTAGCAAGTAAGTAACACGTAGGTAAACACCAGGAAACAGATATGACCTTATCTCAAGATTACAAAATTTCAAATGCGAATTTCTCCTAAACGGGGTTTTCCGGGGGTGCAAGTGGTACGGGGAGGTTTTTCTCACCCAAAACATCCTTCCTCAACCCATGTAACCACCAAAAAAATTGGGGTAGGTTTGTAAACATTAGCCAAAACGGGACCCTATTACTAAGAAATCGATGTCTGTCCGTATGTCTGTTAGTCTGTCTCCAGGCTGCATCTCAAGAACGGCTATAATATATAAAAAATATAACACTTATAGCGACATAACGGGTCTATAAGAGGGATTATGAAGGCTAAAGTGGAACTGCAGCTATTATTATCCCTACAGTACAGACCAGAGCTTCTGTGTTATAGCTTTGATTCGACCACTCAAATTCAAATTCAAATTCATTTTTTTTTTATTCAGAATAAATTTTTGCAAATATTTTCTGAAAGTCTACATGATGCCTACCACCGGTTCAGGAACTAACCCGGCGAGAAGAACCGGCGTAAGAAACTCGCACGGGGCCCACTTTATTTACCAAAAAAAGTGAGAAACTACAAGATCTATATAAGAATATTAACTCCTTTAGCGCATTTAGTTGCACAAAGGAAGCAATTCATGCTACTAGCTCTACAGGGCTGTTTTTTAACTGTTTTTTAAGGGATGCAAAACTCCTCTTTGTTGTTTAGGGCTGTATATTAGAGTTATTTTCCACTATTAAAACCCTAAATTCATGAGTCCACCATTTTTTGAGTATAAACTTAATTCACAAAAATAATAAAAAGAAAGTACAAAATGAAAACTTATTACAATGAAGTTACTTGTCTTTGTAACGTTTTGATGCCTGGGTCACGAAACTTTTAAGACAATAGGTAAAACATTAAACAATTTTATCAATAAAAAATGTTTTGCTTTATTTAAAGCGACACTTTTTTACTTAAAATACACAACAAAGAGTGGGCCCTTTCATTATTTGCTTATAATGCATAGTCACATTCACAGTAAACTCATCTTCGCAAAGAAAATTCCGCTTCAGCCTTCCACTAACAAGTCAAAATATTATTTCACTACTCAACTCCGCCATTATAAAATCAATGGTTATAGTGTAAGTATATGTGTAACATATACATAAACACAATATTGTTAAGCCGGTTAGAAGAAAAGTTAAAAACATATCATAATTAGGTTAATATTTACCGTATTACCATCCTAAAGGTGCTTAAAGAGTTAGTAAGATGCATAATAGATCTACTAAAACTCTAAAAGGGTTAATATACGTGAATTTGCTTCCTTTGTAACACTCAGTGTCTTTAGGTAGCCTGTAACTCTAATATACCGCTTGAAGAGTCACTAAACACTTAAATACTTCACTTAAAACGCTTTAAGCTCAGTTATCGCTATTGTACATCCACAATAAATTTACTGCATCTCTAAAATTCATTCTATAGATCTACTATATCGTCATAGTGGAACATAAGGCGATAAGAATTTGTGCCCAATTCAAGGGTATAGTAGACATATAGCGAGCTATAACTCCATGTGATAGCACTTATTAAACACCATTTGATGTGTTTAGCTCTCTTGTAGATCTGTTCTAACGCCTTTGTTAGCGCCTAATGTTAGTTGGGTAGCCAAAAACAAAAAATTGAGACTTTTGTCACCCTCCCTTCCCTCCAGCTCACCTCCTAGACGTCAGGACTTTTAGTATGTTTTGTCCCTAAGCACCCTGAATAAGTTCCAGTAGAAATCGCTTAGGTTCCCGCTCACGCACTCAATACCCTCCTTTGAGTCATTCCTTAACCAGACTACAAATAATTAATTAATAAATCACAAAATCACAAGCTTTTATTACTATCTCTAAATCAACTTCTATAACATGAAACAGTCAATATAGAGCCTTCAATATTGAAGTTTTGAAATAATTTTAATATTCATTGTAGCTTGTAGACAATTTTGAACAAAATTAATTACTGAGAGTCGAGATTAAGATTATAAACCTTCGGCTTCGGCCGAAGGTTGTGGCGATTGCCGATTAATCGGCTTCGGCTTCGGCCAAAAATAGACCTTCGGTCGGACACTATTGAACACCTACTTAATTAGAGTGTAATCGCATAAGTGGCATCTTAAAACAACAAGACGTGACCTTAAAACAGCAGAGGGAAATCTCCAGAATTTTTATAGGAATAATTAAGACAAGAGTTCGATTGGAAAAATGGCCAATTCTAAAGGATGAAACAAGTTTAGATTTGCCTTACATTTGACATGCACGTTCATCATTCAGAACTACAGTGCAGTGTAGACTAGAGACCGAGATAAATCGAGGGGGTAGACATCCGAGTTCCGACAGGCCCGTGAGAATCGTAATAATTTGTGATATGCATGTGATTGGCTGATGTCATAGTCGGGCACGTACGTGTCATGACATCACAGTCGCGGTTATTTTTACTGCAATGACCGGGAGCCGGAGGGGAGGGGGCGCGGGCGGGCCGTTTAAAATGATTAAAGTGCGTAGGACCAACATTGCTGAAGTGACTACATAGCTAGACGAACAAAACAATGTAACACACGATAGACTGTGGCTACTTAATAATATAAACATGACTGGCTTGCTTGGTAAAAATATATGAGAATAGGCGAACAATTTATAATTATGTAAGCAGGGGAAATAAATATGTAGACAATGGCATAAAAATGTGTATGTATAACGCCATGCTACGCCTAGAATAATAATCGGCCAAGTGCGAGTCGGACTCGCGCACGAAGGGTTCCGTACCGGTATAGAGTGAAAGTAGACAAATAAAATCGACCAAGTGCGAGTCAAACTCGCGCACGAAGGGTTCCGTACCGTTATAGAGCGAAAATAGGCAAAAAAATTGTGTTTTTTGTATGAGAGCCCTTTTTAAATATTTAATTTATTTTAATTTCATTATTAATTATTAAAGTACAAATATAATTAAGGATTTCGTGAAAATTTCAAGTGCCTAACTGTTACCATTATTGATTACGAACAAAAAAGGCCAAAAAAATCACGTTTCTTGTATGGGAGCCCCCTTAAATATAACCTTATTTTATTTTTAGTATTTGTTGTTATAGCGGCAACAGATATACACAATCTGTGAATATTTCAGAAGTCTAGCTACGCTATAGCTTGTTCTTGAGATACAGCCTGATGACATACAGACGGACAGACATCGAAGTCTTAGTAATAGGGTCCCGTTTTTACCCTTTGGGTACGGAACCCTAAAAACAAAATATTCCCCGTACTGACATCAGACTAAAGGCGCCACCGCGCCGGTTGGCAGCGGGCGACATGAAGCAAACGCAAAGGACGCGCGACGTGTCGCAGCGACACCACTGGTTCATAACTGGATTGTATGTATTTCTATGAAATACTCTCCGCAGCTAGCGACACTTATTCTTAGAAATACATAGAAACCACTGTAGTGTTGCGACGACACGTCGTCTGCTGCCGCTTCATGTAGCCGGCTTCCAACTTGTACCTTTATGTTGTTGAGTTGTCAAGTCTGCGTTAAATTAAATATTGCCGTTCCATTGAGGGCACCGTCAATATCCGATAAAAGTTTAGGACGGGAGTATATTTTCAATCACTTCATGTCGATTTGATTGTCGGATATTTGGTCAATTTAAAGTTACCGTGCAATTTGCGATTTGGGAATGAAATATTTAAGTTGGAATTCAGATAATATGGTAAGTTAATTTGATAAATAATAAAATTTATTTTATATATCATATTCTCATAAATTAAAATTATTATCTTTTGATCTGATATTTTTATCTCGAGAGTTATAATTTTCGATGAACTTAATATTTGTGGATTTCCCTTAAAAATTGGTAATCTATAGTGCCCTCAGCCTATCTTGTCTCTAGCGTTTATTCACCCTACCGCTACATGTTTTAGAAAACCTTGACGTAATTTATCGTTCTCTATCAAATCGCAACAGAAAACGAAGCGACAGATTTCTGAAGTTTCATAATACCTCATCCAAATACCTTCTGTCGTAACTAAGAAATTAGGAATTTTTTGAAGTTGGATTTCCTTAATTACGATATTGTCAGCAAATTCATGTTATGATAAGAATTAATATTTTTGTGAAAAAATCAGTTTCCATTTTTTTTTATAAATATTAGGTTTTTCTTAGTTTTGTACGTGTTAAATAAACAGTTTACAAATGATATCATCAGATAAAAGTGAGTCATTATCTTTTTACGGAAACTACCCAAAAATATCAAGAAAATAAAAAGTTATATTTTTCACCAGCTGTCATTTACATAAATCCAAGTATAAGTTACTCCTGTTTTGTCGCAACTATCTTTGACTAACCTTTCACAATAGGGGTGCAAAATTTTTGGTCACCTTTTTATGTTTGCATTTGAGCTCGGAATCGCCTTATGCTCACTATAGAAATTACTATACACAAAATGTTTTATAAAATAAATTGATTTTTCAGTAAAAGCTGAACGATTTCCATCTTTCGAGCAACGAAACGAAACGATTGTCTAAGTTATAATAAACGTGCTCGGTACTAATTTGCAGGTTAGTAGGTACGAGGTACTAATTTGCCTTTTTTTTTTTAAGAGCCTATACTGTCCCACTGCTGGGCAAAGGCCTCCCCCAAGTCCTTCCATTCATCCCGATCCATCAACACCGTCGGCCAACCTGGCTTGTATGTGTCAAGTTCATCACGCCATCTTTTTCAAGGTCGACCACGGCGGCGCCGGCGACCAATTTGCCATGATAAACCAAAATACGTTCCTATTTTAGGTTGGATAAAATAGGTAAACGGATTTTGGTTTTAACCCGACGATCGTGGAAAAACGAGACACAATAGCTTATCTATTGTTATCGCGGCCGGATGTGGCCGCTTGGGGCTGGATGAATATAAAAATATTCCTGTAGCTGTAACTGGTACACAATATGTAAGAAGTGAAAATTCATTATGACATTTTATTTTTCTATTATTTACAACTTCAATGAAATTGGGTAGCCAAGGCATAAAGAAAAAAAATATAAAAGCCGAATAATTGAGTTCTTACGAAATCTTTATTGGACTGTTCGAGTTCGTATGTTTTGTTCTAGAACATTCTACAGATCAAGTTGGCAGAAGACGTCACGAAAACGCCGTAGGCCATGTTTTCACGAACTTCAAAGGAGTAAACGAGATGGTGATATTTTGCACAAAAAACAAGATAGTGCAAACAAAAAACGTCACGTTTTTTACATTGTTTCGAAATTTCTCTCATACATCAACGAATAAAAAGCTCCACTTCATTATTTTCTTTGCACTGCTACTTCATTTTTTTTTTTTTTGCAATTTTGACAACCAAATTTGTTGTTAAGGTAGATATATTGATTCATGTTTATTCAGTTTAAACTTTAAAGAAGCTACATTATCTGCAATCACCAAATAAGAAGCTGACATAGAATATATTATATAATATATTATTTTTTACTCTTTATTTCGTTACGATATTATAATTTAAAGGTAGATTATTTATTATACCTTTAAAACATGGGTTGCTTATAGCATGATTTAATTGAAAACAGTTCCAAAAAAATAACAAAATAAGTAATTAAAAAGAAATGATATTATTATAATATTAGTAGCTTCATAATTTCTCCGAAAAATATTTCGTAAGAAAAAAGGTTCGTGATACATGGCGGGGTCACGCTTCCTCCTGCTTCCTCTACCACGATACACGCAGTCATTTGAATTTGGAAACTTTTTGACAGTTTTGTCATTTATACGTGGGAGAGCCATGCTTCGGCACGAATGGGCCGGCTCGACCGGAGAAATACCACGTTCTCACAGAAAACCGGCGTGAAACAGCGCTTGCGCTGTGTTTCGCCGAGTGAGTGAGTTTACCGGAGGCCCAATCCCCTACCCTATTCCCTTCCCTTCCCTCCCCTATTCCCTTCTCTTCCCATCCCTACCCTCCCATTACCCTATTCCCTCTTAAAAGGCCGGCAACGCACCTGCAGCTCTTCTGATGCTGCGAGTGTCCATGGGCGACGGAAGTTGCTTTCCATCAGGTGACCCGTTTGCTCGTTTGCCCCCTTATTCGATTAAAAAAAAAAAAAAAAAAGGAAGCGATAGAAATCGCTACGTTTGTAAAACTAGAATACATTGGTAGTAGATAGGCCGATAACCGCTAGAGACAGGACTGACCGTTTGGACCATAGTAGAGTAGGTACAGCTCTCTCGTCCTGTTTAAAGTGCTCGGCAATCATCATCAAATGTTTCATTCATCGTCTGTAATCCATACAAATAGACTGTCGAGCATTAGTGGTGGGAAATTCAAAATTTACCAATATGAAAATTGATTGATTTGAAAATGATCCAGCTGGTCATAGTTACGAGTTTAGTAAGAACTAAGAACTGAATGGAGAATATTTTTCTTGTACTCGCAAACAGTTTAAAGGGATAAAATCTTTTCGCCGGGAGCTGGGAGCGTGTGCAATGCACTGTGTACAACGGACTTTGGGTAAATCGTGGAATAGAAAAGTTTTAGCGGCTTAGCAGTGGTCAGCATAACTTTGTGAAAAAGCCTTTTACGGAAACCGGATGTTAGCTTTCCTTTTTACTAGACACCAGAACTGAATAGGCGGGTTAGGGATAATAAAGTTGCGGTAGATTTTTTTCTTGACAATCCGAAAAAAAAGTGGGTTTAAATCGAAAACAAAATATTTCTTTCAATTTTAGGGCATTAATTATAATCGTACTTCTTGATGATTTTATCTCAGTTTGTATTACTTGCCTATTCGGCAAAGTTCTACACCCAAAACTGCGCCAATCAAATCCTTTGTGCGGTCATAACAGAAGACTAAGCTGAATGTATCCCTAAACTGTGCAATTATCTCTGCCTGCGATGTATTCAGTCGAGATTAGATTTTAATCGCAGCTCTGTCGCTGTTGGATTAGCAATTACATCACTGTCGAAACATCGCTCCCAATAGTTGGGGAGGGGAAGAGGGGATTTCGGGACAAGCTCGAGCGTGTCAGATTAAGCTTGTATAGGCTTCCGACATGCGTCTTGTTATCATGGTATAGAAATCAGATTTCTCACGTGGTGGGTATAATATATATTTTTTTTTAATATTGAAATGTCATCGGATCTGTCAGATTAATATAGGGGATGTTTAGTATACCCGAAAGAATATAAAGCACTGACGATTCAAAGGTTATGTAAGCCTGTAGGGACATTTTAAAATATAACAAAAATAAAGCTTCATATTTTCCTAAGCTTCGCAGATATTTTATTTTGCACTAAACTAAATGATTTAGTCCTTGTTGTCTAAAATATATTTATAATTTACCTAAATAAGCAATTTTCTGAATATATTTTCTTTTTCAAAACTTTAAAATGACTGCAGTTTCTGAACCCACCGCTAAAATACAAACGCTCTTATTATTTTTTTTATCAGTTTTACCTAATGTAAAAAACCTACTAGGTCTCCATGACGCTCGAGTGACTACACAAATAGCACGCTCCCCTCCCCTACTACAATCGAAAGGAGAGATTGGCAAGCACTTAACGCATGGCGCATAACATAATAGCTAACTTCATTCGCATTTAATTTGGAAAAATTCGCGTTCCTCATTCTGACGTTTCAACAGTTAAAAACCGTATAAAATGTTAAAATTATG
This sequence comes from Cyaniris semiargus, assembly GCA_905187585.1. Taxonomy (NCBI): domain Eukaryota; kingdom Metazoa; phylum Arthropoda; class Insecta; order Lepidoptera; family Lycaenidae; genus Cyaniris; species Cyaniris semiargus. The sequence continues at coordinate 24,169,162 of LR994547.1, read as the reverse complement.
ACGTATATATTTTTTAAAGTCCTAACATTAAAATGAAGACGACGATCTAGCTAGTTGGAGTTCATAATTTAGGGCCCACATCCAACATCATAATTTTTCATGCAACTAGTCTGTGATTAATAATTTACGAATACTTATATAGTACCACAATCAATACTTCACCGGTCATTAGTAATATTTATCTAGGGATGGCATTATATAACATTCTAGGGATGGCACGATAACCGACAGATAGAGCAAACGCAGGGCTTAGTATTTAATAAATCACTCGGTTCAAAGGAAACGCTCGCTAAGCCGAACACGTTAAACATTCACATCACTCTTAAAACCGATGTTTCCGAAATAGCTCATTGAAACTGTAATGAGTATCACTGGAAAACTAACGATTAACTATATTTAGGGACGTTGTCACTTATACGAAACCCCTTGCCTTACCAATAAAAAGATCCACATTATAGACCAGCGGTAGGCAACAGGCGGACCGCGAAAGGTCGAATCTCGGACCGCGAAATATTAAACCAAGTATCAATTAATACATAGATCCTACTAATATTATAAAGGCGAAAATTTGGATGTATGTATGGATGTATGGATGTTTGTTACTCTTTCACGCAAAAACTACTAAACGGATTTTAATGAAAATTTTCAATAATATAGCTTAAACATCAGAATAGCCGCTATAACAACAAATACTAAACAAAATAAATTTAATATTTAAGGGGGGCTTCCATACAACAAACGTGATTTTTTTTAACATTTTTTGCTCGGTATCAATGACAACAGGTAACCACCTGAACCAGGAGGGAGCCTACGCCAGCCTGCCATGAGTGCAGCGCTGCGGAGGACACGGCCCAGCACACCCTCGAGGTGTGCGATCGTTGGGCCGTGCAGCGCCACGATCTCGTAGCGGTGCTAGGTGGAGACCTCTCACTCCCGAACATGGTGCGCTGCATGCTCGAGAGTGATGAGGCTTGGCAGGCGGCGGTCTCTTTCTGTGAAACCGTCCTTTCACAGAAAGAGGCCGCGGAGCGGAACAGAGAGGATGACCCTTCCTCCGTTCCGCTCCGCCGGTGTAGGACGGGAGTCGCCGAGGGGAATGCTTCAGTTTGCCGAAGCGTTCCCTTACTTTGGTGGAAGTCCGGTCCCGAATGAGGTAGACCGGCCGGTCGTGGGGGGAGTCCTGTGTTAGATCCAGGACAAACTCAAACTCAAATTTTTTTATTCAGAATAAATTTTTGCAAATATTTTCTGAAAGTCTACATGATGCCTACCACCGGTTCGGGAACTAACCCGGCGAGAAGAACCGGCGTAAGAAACTCGCACGGGGCCCACTTTATTTATCAAAAAAAGTGAGAAAAAAATTAATCTTTTAAAATAAAGTTTACAATGCTGTAACTTAGAATTATACAATGTCAACATACATACATAATTATTGTAAGTCATAAAATAATGTAGAAGCAGCCTTGCAAGCAGCCATCCTACTCCCAAGATGTGCCATTATGAAATCATTGACCTTATAATAGGCTTTGGCACACAAACGCTCTTTGACTACTTTTTTAAATTTATTAATGGAGAGATTTTGAACGTTTTTTGGGATTTTATTGTAAAGGCGTATACATTGACCTTTAAAAGATTTACTAACTTTACTAAGTCTGATCACCGGTATTTCTAGTTTGTACTTATTTCTAGTGTTTCTTCCGTCACTGTCACTTTTGGTTGTAAATTTACTAAGATTCTTTCTAACATATAATACATCATCCAAAATGTATTGAGAAGCAACAGTTAGGATACCAATTTCTTTAAACTTTTCTCTCAGAGATTCAAAAGCTGACATTTTATAAATTGAACGTATAGCTCGCTTCTGCAGCACAAAAATCGTATTAATGTCGGCAGCGTTTCCCCATAAGAGGATGCCATACGACATTCTACTATGAAAATAACTGAAATAAACTAGTCTTGCTGTGTCTTCGTCAGAAATTTCCCGTATTTTTCTGACTGCGTATGCTGCAGAAATGAGCCTATCTGCAAGATTAGCAATATGAGGACCCCACTGTAGTTTACTATCTAGTGTAATGCCTAAGAATACAGTGGTTTCCACCAAATCCATCTTCTCATCATTTAATAGTATATTGGTTTTAACTTGCCTAACGTTGGGCAAAGTAAATTTTACACATTTAGTTTTTTTAGAATTTAGAAGTAAATTATTAACGTTAAACCAATGTACTATTTTTGAGAGAGCACTATTTACCTCGTCGTAATTTGACTGTTGTCGCTTCACTTTAAAAATAAGTGAAGTGTCATCAGCAAAAAGTACTATCTCATTATCATTATCCTTAACAAAATAAGGTAAGTCGTTTATGTAGATGAGAAAAAGAAATGGACCTAAAATGGATCCCTGTGGGACGCCTAATTCTATTTTGGTCCCATTCGACCTTTTACTATTAATGTCAACCCTTTGAGTTCTATTTTTGAGGTAAGATGTCAAAAGGTTGAGTGCTGAGTCCCTAATGCCATAGTGGTGCAATTTCCTGATCAATGTAGCATGCTCAACACAGTCAAAAGCCTTGGAGAGGTCGCAAAAAACCCCTAGAGCATCCAGCGAGTCCTCCCATGCTTCAAATATACTATAAAGAAGACCTATACCAGCATCAGTTGTGGATCAACCCTTAGTAAAACCATATTGATTATTGTGTAATAAATTATTTAAGTTAAAATGTGTAACTGATTTAAAATTATTTTTTCAAATATTTTACTTAGAGTCGGTAGAATCGATATAGGCCTATAATTTGTGGGATCAGATTTAAGTCCCGCTTTAAATAAAGGTACAACCTTACTGTGCTTCATTAAGTCAGGAAAAATACCACTCCTTATGCAGTCATTAAAAATCATTGATAGATGAGGAGCTATGATGTCAATTATCGATTTGATAATTTAAGTAGACATGCCCCAGAGATCAGTAGTATCTTTAATATTTATTAATTTAAAAGTATCAATGATATATTTGGGGACAATCTCTCTAAACCTAAAATTGACATTACATTCCTTTACATTGTCTCTGAGTAGTTTTTTAGCAGCTGCAGGTGAGGAGTTTAAATTTTTCGTTGTTGAGACCGGAATGTCAGCAAAAAATTTTTCGAAGACCGTCGCAACCTCATGATCATTGGTAATCTTTTTATTTTCAAAATAAATTTCAAAATCAGTGCTACGACGGGTGACATTTCCAGTCTCACCAGCTATTACTTTCCAAGTAGTTTTAATTTTATTTTTCGAATTTTTAATTTGATTCCTAATGTGAATAGCCTTAGCGGCTTTGCAAACTTTTTTAAAAATCTTTGAATAATTTTTTACATATGTTTTGAATTTATCACTAGTATTCATGCATTTTTCATCATACAATTCATATAATCTTTGCCTGCTTATTTTAATTCCTGTAGTTGCCCATACTGTAAAATTATTATTTTTATGGCTGTTTCTAACCGTTCTAGGAGTAAATACAGTATTAAATTGAGTTCTTATCATCTTAAACAATTTGTTAAATGCTTCATCTGAACTATTTGACTCATCCAATAATAATTGAATACTTGAACTTAAGTTATTTCTAAACTTCTCAATACGTTTTGTATTCACAGGAACAAACACACGCTTTTCCTCTAGGTAACTATCGCAATGTATATTAAATGAGGCTAGTTGCCCACAGTGATCAGAGCTAAGCTTATTTATTATTTCTTTTTTACATGGATTATAATTTGTAAAAATATTATCAATACAAGTTGCCGTTGTGTCACAGATTCTGGTTGGCTAATAAAACAAGTAATTAAGTTTATATGATTTAAATAGAGATGTGAATCTAACAGTAGTAGAGTTTAAGTCAAATAAATTAATATTAAAGTCACCACAAACGATAATTTTTTGTTAGATGCACATATCTTTGATAATATTTGTTCCATGCTTTGTTCAAAGGAGTCATATAACCCTGATGGTGGCCTGTATACGCTTACAATAATTAGTTGACTTAACTCTATGCAGGCTAATTCTATTATCCGTTCAGAAGAGAGGTTCACAATGTCTTTACGTTCTTTGAATTTTAAATTTTTTCTAATTAATATAAGTGATCCGCCTCTAATGGCATTCTCTCTGCTGAACGAGCTAGCCACCTGGTGATCATTGAGATTGAAAATGAGTTCATGTTTTCTAAACCAGTGTTCTGAAATACAAATAATATCAATTTGAAATTGTTTTACATCCCATCCACTCCCTCCGTATACGTCTGAAGGCAAATCGCAGGTGGTTTTAGTGGGTAAGCCCGACGCCTCTCGTCGGGAGTCCCACATACCCCCGGGGTGCTTCAGTTAACTGAGGCACATCCCCAACCCAGGGCACCCATAAAGGGTTTACCCTGCGCACCAAAAAAAAACTCAAAAAAATCCGTCTTCATACCCATACAAATTGCCGATCCGGGCACTTTGTATGGGTATGAAGACGGCATTTTTGAGTTCCCAGCATTGTTCTCATAGAAAAGTTGTTCATTTTGACGGGTTCATTTGATGGTTTCAAGGATAACGGTGTTTACACTAACACACTGTATAGACATATATAGACTAATGAAAACGGTTCCCCGAATGCGGGCCCTGTGGCATGCGTTCCAGAAATCTCCCGCACGCCGCATGCGGGCCCTATCGACGAATGAAAACGGTTCCCCGAATGCTGGCCCTGTGGCATGCGTTTCAGAAATCTCCCGCACCACACATACCGACTATATCGACCAGTGAAATTGCCCCATTATAGACAGCGCGACCGCGCCGTTTTTCAAATAAAATATCGTTACGTGTAGCGGCCAAAACCGCGCGTTAGCACCGCTGCATATAAATCCAGCCAAAAACCTTTTCAACACATTAAACGTCACACATTAAGAGCGGGCTGTCAAAATTTGCTTTGTTTTCTAATAAGTATAACGATCCCGGAGGACGATTGACTCAAATGAAATTGAGATTTATTATTTATCTGATGTTTGGCTAACCAAAAACAATATTCACTTATTTTGACTCGATAGTTTTTTTTTTTTTTAATTATGAATCTTTCTTGGCTTTTCAACAAATACCTGTTACACTTATTGAGTTACTATCATTAAATAACTTGCACTACTACAATCACACACTTTATAAAATAATACCTAAAGGAAATATTAGTATTGTATTTAATTTTTAAGTAATCATCAAAAACATTTTTAGGACTTACGACCTTTACTTTCATGCTATAATGTGGGAACCGTTGTTACGCGATATTGTTCACTATTAGCTGCAGCGTAAAGCATGTTGCCCGGGAGCACGATTCATAGAATCATTGTATCACGATTGGAGGATAGCGGTGTGTGTAGGCGGGGCTAGCGTTTTGGCAGTAGGCTCTTAAACGTTTCGCATTAAAAGCTCAAGATTACTTTGAGCAAAGTGCACCGCTATGCGCTAAGTACGTAAGTAACAAGCAAGGCTTAGCGTGGTCTATGATTAGTTTAGCTCATTAGGCCAATATTAATAATTAGCCGGCGTCGCGTCGGAGCGAAGCGCGAGGTTGCCGGCGCTGATGAGAAACATTAGATTAATCTCGTGTGTTCTCATCAGTATTCAGTCCTAACTTATAAACTGCCAGAGTCCCACCGATGATGCATTTTTGGCCGAAGCCGAACCCTAATCGGTAATCACCTGCACCCGAAGCCAAATATTTTAAATCTCGAAATTTAAGTCCATATTGGTTGTACTTATATGTATTCTGTGACATTGGGCACAATTATATTTTTTTGTCCCACCGATGATGCATTTTTGGCCGAAGCCGAACCCTAATCGGTAATCACCTGCACCCGAAGCCAAATATTTTAAATCTCGAAATTTAAGTCCATATTGGTTGTACTAATATGTATTCTGTGACATTGGGCACAATTATATTTTTTTGTTTGGATGATTTAAAAGCTTTCAGATAAATTTCTATTACATAATATCAATATTAAAATTGAAAAATACTTAATAAAATTTTGCAACAATTTGGGGTAACAATTGGTTTGATGCGTTTGTGTTCCAGGAAATAAGCCTTTGGTGGGCTTTAGAGCTCGGCCATGATTTTTGTGGAATCTGTAGGTTTGGCTAAATTTGATTATTTTGGCTGCAGCCGAACGCGCGCCAAAGTGAGTTTGTCTCGCGGCCCACGGCGGCATACGAACTCGTATTTGCCTTTTGACATTTGAAACATTATTTTCGTGTAACGTGTTACGTAATGGCTGCAAAAGCTAGAGGCGGTGTTTCTTAGGCTGTTACACACACGCCGCGGCGGTGCCGCTCCATTACTCATCCTTGTGTTTCTATTTCCCTTACACACGGCGCGGGCGCCGCGGCGGCAGCGAGTTTCAATTTCTGTTGCATCCAGATACCGCGTTCTACGCGCGTTTTTACACTACAAACATGGACTCGAAGTTATCACGCTCCAATCAAATACGTCCATTCGCAACGGACTCGCGCGTAGTTCTGTACGCTGCAATGGCACCCAAGTATCTCGACTTGCGCGTCGCTCGCGCGTTTTACGGGCGAGTCGAGAGTCCCGCTCATTGCAAGCGTTTTACGCGCGAGTTAGAAAACGCGCGTAGGCATCTGGACGCGATATATGTAGAGCTATAGTACCTCGGTACTCATCTCTCATCTGGACAGGCTCTTAGATTAATGATTGGTATCTGCGCGCGGCGCGTAGCGCTTGATTGGAGACCAATAATAATTAATCTATGCGGTGTGTATTGTGTTGGATGTACAGTGTACACATAAAAAACTTTCAGAGTATGCGCTCACACCTACGTAAAATTTATTGAAAGCACAATACGAGAATAATGGGACTAGGCCCAGATTCTAGAATAGCCGTCATCATTACGGCCTGAATTGTAACAGAGTGCTTAGACACTAAGGGCTGCACTCGGAGACATTTAATGACTACTTACTTAGCTTTAATTTAACCCGTCGATCGTGGGAAAACGAGACACAATAGATATTCTATTGTGTATCGGACGCCGGCGACCGTATGGGGCTTGGTGAATTAATGAATAGTTTGTCAGAAAATTTATGGCGTTTGTGTAATATTTATTAAATAAAGTAATGATTAATCCCGCCATTTCTAACTTTAGAGGCGGTCGGAATGGCGGGTACTGTAATACTGTTGGAGGAAAAATACAAGCGTCCACCAAGCTTGAATAAAACGGATATTACTTTACAATAAAGTACTAAATAATATTATTAATAAAATATAGAATCCTTTGTTTTCAGACAAGCGACAGTATGATTATCTAAAGCGTTCTGGATAACAATATTACATACAGGACTTAGAGCCAGTCCACACAGCGTTGCGTCGACGCAGCGCTGCCGTTGCGTTGTTTTACATACAAATAACCAAGGTGTTCACACGTCGCGCTGCGTCGTCGCAACGCACCACTGACCTCCATTATACAAGTACGCTGGACCTATGATACCCACTTTTTTTTTTTGCCTATTTGAAGCAGAATCAGCGCCCCCAGTGAGCGGGAAGAGAACTAAATTTGACGTAACTTGCAAATGGCCGCTTAATCGTTATTGGTTGTCATCACTAGTATTAGTTCCAAATACTCCCACTACTGCTATCAGCGCCAATATGGCGACTTTCAAACGTCATTTTTACGTCAAATCATAGACAAATATATTTGGTCAATGGTCAAATTTAGTTCCTATCCCTCCCATCGGGGGACAAACCCGAGGTGCAGAAAATTTCCCATTTTGTTACTTTTATTATATTACGTAAATTCAATGTTGAATTGTGTTATTACAAATTTTATTTGATTAAATGGGATACTAAATCATAATTTAATTTGTTTTAAAAAAACTGTCTATTTTTAACACAAGAATCTTAAAATATAGGCGATAATGTTTCCTTTACGTTACTATTCAGCCATAACTCTTTCTTATCTTCACAATATTGAGTCGATTTTATCTTGTATTATTTTTTTATACATATGTAATGCAAAAACGAATTATTTCTTTTTGTCATCATCACAAAAAAATCATAATGTCCTAATAAAATATTAAAAAAACAAAAAAATATGCGCTTTTATGGGACAGTAACCAAAATATAATTCTGGTAACAAAATAGGATTTCTCAAACCTAGTCTACACAGTAGTACAAATAAAAAAATATGTTTAAATAAGAATATCATTTTTCTGTTTCTTTACGATCCTTTGGTTAATAAATCAGTATATGAAACAAAATATTGTTTGTCTAATCTTATTACATAATAATCAAAAATATCAATGTTGCTTAAAATTATATGTCAAAACAAGATGAACAAATAATAAAATCTTTAAAAGCTTCTCTACGACTTATGTAATTTTCATAATTATTATAATAATAATCACATAGTCAACACTCTGCCTTACAATTTCCTATTTTGTTACCTTATTTTCCTTATATACGTTACCACTCAAAAGTAACAAAAAAGGAAGTAACGAATTAAGTTAAATAAACTTTTCAACTTGTATACGCATACAACTAAAACTAATACTCGTTTATGATTTGACTTACGAAATCAAAATTGAGAGAAATAATAATAATATTAGAGCTTACCTGCATTTCTTGGGTAACAAAAACTGGAAATTTTTTGGACCATTACGCTAATAGACAACCTTATGTTCGCGCACGTGGAACGTAAAAGAAATATCAAAACGAAAATAAGATGGATACCGAGCTTAAGAATTTTGCCAATATACTAAAACATATTTATACCAAAACAGACTGCAAAATTTAAAAAAATATGGTCACAAAAAAGGAATTTCAAAGAGGAACTTTTTCCGCGATACAATAAAAACTTTGTTCTAATACGACCAAATATTCTATTTAAATGATTTATGGTCTTGCAGCCCTAAATAAATACATAAGTTGTTTCAAAAATTTCCGCAAGGCCTTGCAAATACAATCAATTGTTTGCGAAGCTATGAAATTGGGACACTTCACTTTTCATACGACTAGATTAGACGGATTTTCAAAATATTTTTATAATTAATTATTTATTAATATAATTCTAATTTGTAAATGTTTTTTACTGAATTTATTTAACTTACTACGTATACAATTTAATAGAAATGGGTAATGGTCTATGTTATTTATAGAAAAACATATTTTAAAATGTAGGACAAAGATTTAGATTGAAAGTACACTTTTTTTGAGAAATGCTCATGCGTCAAAATATTTGCGTTGCGACAACGCAACGCAACGCGCCGTGTGGACTGGCTCTTAGGCGCACCGTTTTCCACGTCTCCCATTTGAACCTTCGGTATTACAATTTACAAGAGCGTAGCTCAAGTATCATTAGTTCGACGAATCGCTTGGCGCTTGTGTAACTCAGACATTAACATTGTTGTGCGATTACGGGTACGTTATACGTACGTACATTTGTGTAAACTTTGTGAAATTCAAGTGCACGGGTGACGTCATCGCGATAACGCGAGTAACGAACGACACCGCCGCGCGCCGTTAGATGCAATTGTTTAGCGCCTTCTTCGCGAATATCGCGTAGACACAACTGTTTAGTCGAAAATCGCATTTATGCCGACTCCTATTTTAAATTAATATTACTTGATGAACTTCCGTCCAAGAAAGGTTTCAGAAAAAACGATTGTGCACACAATATCTTCTAATAAAAAAATCAATAAAGGCGCAGAATACATATTAGTACAAGTAGTAAAGGCATCAAGGTCCACTAAAGCGGGTTTCACACGCAGAAAACAACTGCCCAGAATCTTAATAAAGTTATCAATTTGAACTTATATAACTTTTTACGAATGCATCACCATCTCCTCGTAAAAGGACTTATAATTTTTTTTAGGATTGAAATAATTTCAGACCCGATCGAATATTGTGAAATCATAATAAAATTCGTCAGTCACACGCGCAAAATGTAAATAGGTCAGTGGGTGGTGTTAAAGTCGAGGGTCGACGATTAAAGATAGTCGACCTTATTGATACACATCAAGCTGAAAAACTAACAACGGCCGAGGCCTTGACCGAACCATTTCTCCGTGGAAGCCACGATTTAGTCACCCGCTGAATTATACATATTACAGAGGAAAGAGGAGTCAGATGGGGCTGATAACGCGCCGGAAACAAAAACAACTCAATCAAACGGATGCGTTGAAGCCCTATTATGCAAAACTAGACAAAACATACTCGAACAACAAAATAATTAATTCCGAACAAACTGCTGTAGCTACACACGAACATTCTGCGATTGTATTCGTAATTTTTAAGCTTACCACTAACATTTTCACAATTTCACAACGTTTTGTGACCCCTTCGTGCTCTAGTCGTTTTAGAAAAGTCTTAAGTGTCATAAATATTGTTTCAATAGCTATCTACTATTGAACACTATAATCGTCCAAATAGAGTTTGATTGGACGTCTCATTACCTACAGCGTTACACCACACTCGGTGCATTTCTTTTAATGATACTTACGCCAAACGTGCTAATTGAGGTTGATAAAGACCAAATATTACATTTTAATGAAAGCAATAGAGGACATGAGAGAGCTTAAAACTATTAAAACATACTTCAAAGAGAAATTAAAAATGTATCCGAGCAGGGAGCTTTTAAATTCTATAACACAGATTCATTGCAAAAATATAGAACTGCATGTATTTTTCCTCTTGAATGCCCTGTAAATTAAGGAAAGGATGTTCCTAAAATTAGCAGGTCGACGTAAAGGACATTATAATAACATTCATATCAGCGCGCCTTGTACAGTGGCGGTTACGATGCTCGCCGCGTTCTTGATAGGGCGAAATAGTTAGGAAAAAATTATATATTTTATTTTATTTTATTAATGACCGAATCATTTATTAAAAAAACTATTTGGTTATTTGTTAGAACTATAAAAAAGCTATAATTTTTGTAAAAAAAATTAAATCATTGTCATTGAAAATTACGAGATGTTCGAATTTGAAGTGTATTTTTATGGTGATATTCAAGATTTTTTTACAGAATTACCATGCCATTTTTAGGGTTCCGTAGCCAAATGGCAAAAAACGGAACCCTTATAGATTCGTCACGTCTGCCTGTCTGTCTGTCTGTCCGTCCGTATGTTACAGCCACTTTTCTCTGAAACTATAAGAGCTATACTATTGAAATTTGGTAAGTACATGTAGTCTGTAAACCGCATTAAGATTTTGATACAATAATGGAAAGATTATTAAAAATTTTAGGGGTCCCCATAGGTACAATTGAATCAACCTGAATCAATTTTCTAACCTGAATAGTTTGCGAGAGAGACTCTTTCAAAGTGGTAAAATGTGTGTCGTCCCCCCTCTAACTTCTAAAGCAGGGGCATGATAAGTCTAAAAAAATATATGATGTACTTTACTATAAAAACCACCAACGATAATTGGTTTGAACGAAATCTAGCAAGTACTTCTTTTTTTATACGTCATAAATAGTAAACTTGATTTAGCTTTCATTAAATCAACTGAAATTTAAAAATAAATCAAAAAACTTTTAATGTCATAAAAATAAACCTTATTGCTGCTGCGGAACCCTTTATGGGCGAGTCCAACTCGCACTTGGCCGGTTTTTCAATATTCTGTTCGGTTATTTGGTTACTTTTTTCCTTTTTGAGTCTACATCAATTTTGGTGTTCTAGAATTCCACATAATTTCTTCAGACTGGAAGCTTAAAAATCAGTGTTTTCAAACTGGCCTCGCCTTAACACGTTTCACGCAAAAGCGAGCAGTCGGTATATATAAAACAAATTGTAAATAATTTTTTACCAAGCAAAGGACAATACGCTCATATTTTCTCCACTTCATTAAGCATGTGTGTTACGTCCGCGTCGTAAACGCGAGAAGTTTTCACAGAAACTAAACAATGTGTCATCACAGCCGCGATGGTCGTCTGTGCAAAAGCAACAAAATAGATTATTTATTTATTTCCAAGCTTATTTCTACCATTACAGGTTTACCCCAATGCGATAGAAACATACAAATAAAAACTGTAACTAAACAATATTCAAAATATGTGCCTTAATTAAAATAAACAGTAACTTATTTTATATAAAGCAATCCTAGTGAGTTCACTCTGAGCACAGCAGAAAACGTCGGTTTCCGACGCAACTACATTAATGCAGCGCAGTGCCCGCGTCAGCGGCGCCTGCTGCAGGAGGTTGGTGCGGGCGCGGGGCTCTGCGAGCAGAGGAGGTCGTCTTCGCCGCCACACGTACTTGTCTGGCACGTTAAGGTTGACCCGTGCTAGTATATTCGGGTTGTACAGAAGAGCCCTCATAATCCGGACCACAAACAAGACCAGCGCCAGTTCCCTCTTGACCCGCAGGTGTGTATATCCTACCATGCCAACAACATGAACAACGTCGGGTAAGACAGGGGATAGAAGGGATATACACCGTACAGTCGTAGATACAGGAATCTAGCAAACTTGTTCTGTATTTTTTCCACCATCTTACAATATTAATTAATCTCGTGAGGCGACCATACCACAGAACAAGTTTCCAGGTGACTTCTCACTAGAGCATTATATAGTACCATTATTGCATAAACATTTTTAAAACCACGCGCCGTACGCAATATAAAGCCCAAATTCCTGTAGGCCTTTGTACATACATCACTAATATGGTCCTTAAAATTTATCGCCGCGGTCAGTTTTACACCCAGGTCTTTTACGTCTGACACCCTGTTTATATCCTCCTGACCGATCCGGTAATTATACACAACAGGAGATGTTGCCCTAGTAAAAGATATAGCTACACACTTTTTAATATTAAATTCCAAGTGATTTTGCTTGCTCCAACTTAGCACTCTGTCTATATCTGCTTGGAGTCTAATGCAGTCTAAAATACTCCTAATCAATAAATACAATTTAAAATCATCTGTATATAATAAATGTTTTGCTACCCTTACGACATCTTTTAAATCGTTTATCATAATGATAAACTGAAGAGGGCCCAAATTACTGCCTTGGCTTACTCCCGACCACGTATAGTAGCAATCAGACTTATAACCACCATACTCCACGAATTGTCGTCTATCTTTTAAATAGCTAGCGAAAAGTTTAAGAAGGTGCTCTGAAAAACCGAACCTTGCAAGTTTAGTTAATAGTATATTATTATCGACTAAATCGAAGGCTTTTTTATAATCAAAATATACTGCATCGATTTGGGCCCCACTATCTACCGCTGGTATTAAATCCGACATGTAGGACATAAGGTTAGTAGTTGCACTTCTGGTAGGCCGAAATCCATGCTGCGCGTCCGACAGTCGAGACTGAACCAGTGAAAAAAATCGAGCATGTAATATCGACTCAAATATCTTACCCGGAGACGACAGAACTGCCACTGGTCTAAAATTTGTTATCTCCGATCCCGTAGAAGATTTATGGACTGGAACTACCCTAGTAATTTTCCATCTCTCGGGAAAGATGGCAGTGCTTAAACACTGATTATATAATATGTGTAGTAATATGGCTTTTCAAACACAGATCGACAGTATCTAAATATGTACGGCGGAATCCCGTCTGGGCCTGCACTCTTCTTTGGTTTTAATTCTTTAAGCGCCTTACGTACATCGCCTAAGCCCAACTGATTTATGCAGACCATATCAGTACCATCATCCCCCGCCTCCTTCATAGCTTTAAGTACATCTAACTCAGGACGTCGAGAGCTGTAAACAGAATGAAAATATTCTGCGAACTCATTTGCATAGTTTTTTTCGCAAAGCACTATTCCGTTTTTCATTATACTTTTTGATCGTTTGCTTTGCTTTTTGCCCTTGACGTACTTCCAGAAGGATTTCGGATCGCCTATCAACCTATTTTCTACCCTATATTTATAATTAGCAAGAGAAACGTGCAACATTCTCTTCAAAGTAGCCCTACTCGCAGAGAACTCATTATAGTCCGACTGTAGTCTACTAATTTTATATTTTTTATGTAAAATATATTTAAATTTTATTAAACGAATAATTTCGACCGTGTACCACTCGGGGTAATTATAATTAAACTTTTTACAACACATGAAATTCTTTGGCACACACCGTTCTAAGATAGGGTTAATTTTATTATAAAATAAATCTAAACTGTTATCAATATTTAAATTATATATATAGGAGTCCAATCTATTTCAGCTAACAGTTACAATTTTACTTTAACTTGTAGTGTCCGTTTGATGATAATATTATGTAACATATTATTAAATAATTTGCTTTAACTTCATCTCTTCAAGCAAAATAGCAAACTTCTAATAAGTTTAGCACTCGGAAAGCCTGCTGCGATGCTACGCGGCGCCAACGAAAAGTAATGACATCATAATTTGTACAAATTAGATGAGGACATTTTTTATATTCATAGATTATTTTTCCGAGAATTGATTGGTTTTTTAGGGTTCCCACCTACCCAAAGGGTAAAAAGGGTCGGGACCCTATTAATAAGACTTCGTTGTCTGTCCGTCTGTCCGTCTCCAGGCTGTATCTCAAGAACCGCTATAGCTAGACTTCTGAATTTTTTACAGATTGTGTAGGTATATCTGTTGCCGCTATAACAACAAATACTGAAAACAAAATAAAATTAATATTTAAGGAGGGCTCCCATACAACAAACGTGTATTTTTCGGCCTTTTTCGCTCTATATCAATAATGGCAAGAGGTAGGAACTTGAATTTTTCACACATTCTTGTGTTATATGTGTAAGTATTTTAATATTTAATAATTAATTAAGGGGGGCTCCCATACAAATAACACATTTTTTAGCCTATTTTTGCTCTGTATCGGTACGGAACCCTTCGTGCGCGAGTCCGACTCGCACTTGGCCGATTTTTCTTTTATCGTTTTCTAATAGGATTCAGTGTTAATCTATTACAACTTTATTGAGGCTACTTCTCACGTCTGCAGTTATGAGGTTAATTCGTCTGAAAGAGCCAAGAATCCCAGAAGTAGAGACAGGTAATACGCCAGTATTTTATACCGTATTTTACAGCGTTTTGATTATATTAAATTGCCATGTTTATTTCATTACTATCCTACTTTAACAAACTTTATGAAGAGATGTATTTCAGGAAGCTATAGAAGTGGCTTGCGCTTATTAGGTTTCGCTAATCTTAAAATAATTTAATTTGAAAAATAAATGTCCTTTGCAACCCGTAAATTCAATATTAGCCGTTGATTTTTTAAAAACTGTAATGTAGCAGTATCTTTCTTAGCAGTCGGGTAAAAAGGAACTCATAAAGTAGTAAGCGCGACATACTAAACGG
Organism: Cyaniris semiargus; assembly: GCA_905187585.1. Taxonomy (NCBI): domain Eukaryota; kingdom Metazoa; phylum Arthropoda; class Insecta; order Lepidoptera; family Lycaenidae; genus Cyaniris; species Cyaniris semiargus. Next base: position 24,153,866 of record LR994547.1, on the reverse strand, counting down.
AGCTCACTTTCTATACCGCAGTAAATGAGCTCTTTATAAGGAGGCAATACTTTCTACACGACTAGCCAGGCAAGTGGCACTTGTACAAAACACAGTTTTAAACTATTATTCAGACATAGATTTAGCGTTAGAAAAAATATGAGCAACATTTTAATTTAACTTAGACACTGCACGGGAATAAAAATACTTGCATTTTCCGGATATCTAGGCTCGCTTCTTCGAAGTTCGGTCACATAACTGCCTGGCGCCGTTCATACAGGATCCACCATTCCACAAAGTTTTAACAAGGAATAATTTAGGCTCGTTTGTTCGATCCGCCTTCTGCCGGCCTGAACAAGCCAATAATACGTAACAGTACCCCAAGTAACAAAATCTGGTCTTGTAGTGACAGGTCAACTTATAAGAACAGTCTACTACAAACCCAAACAAACTCCGTATAACCTGTTATAAGCTTGGTAGTAATACCGGAACCACTAAGCGAGAGTTAGGTACTAGTGCTGCAAGCCTCCAAACTGTGCACTATAGGAGAATTTTGTTACTTGGGACTATTATAATTCGGTAGACGCTATATAAAATCTACGTTTTTGTGCAATTTACTGCCAAGCGCCAATCCCACCAGTGTATGGGATTCTCCTAGTTGCAGGCTCTCATAGATTTTCTCAAATAAAAGTTCTTCAAGGGTTAACAGAACCTAAGTTCGATGTTTGTGTAACATGACACAGATCATGCAGAAAACAAGATTTTCAGCACAATTTTTGATTCTCTGAGGTGGTCTCCGACATTACGAATTTCGCATGGGCTTCCTGTTGCCAAGATGGCGAACACTGATATAGGTAGGATATTATAATGTAGCAGATGAAAATGAAGTTGGTTGGGCGAAAAATAACTAGATATAAATCTAGTTATTTTCTCTTATCGATACCGACAAGAGAAGGTTGTTTTCTCTAGATGGATTTAAGACAAACACCTAAAATTCATCTCATTTAGGTCCCTTAATTCTAAGCGTGATCTTTTAAAAAGTTCAGCAGTTCCAAAACATCAATAAAATTGCGTCCTCTAAAAAATGCAAAGCTCATTATAACATTTCAATGGACTAAAAGGACAGTCAACACGCTTTTTCAATTAGTCAACGTTCGTTCACGTTTCGATTATCAATACTATTTTCGTCAAGACAGTTGCAGCTATCAGTCTTCTCCGATTCGGATGATGTAAGCGTAGGCGCTGTCGGGATTTGGACGCCATGTTTGAATTACATCGACTTATCACAACATGTCAACTGTAATCTAAGCTGTGTAGCATCAGAAGTGGGATTTGACGACAACCTCAACAATTCGTGGCTGTGTAGGTTCAATATTGATTGATTGAAGGAATACAATATCACTAACGATGAAAGTTAGCAACTGTTTATGATAAGTTTAATATAGTAGCTACTGGCTACTAATATGAAGAATGCCAAAATGTCTAGATTTGATATTTTAAATCCCTCGGGGAAACGATGTTGCTTACATATATAGTTTTTATAACAGAAAATTTTACGGTCCCAGCGCACAGTGTGCTAAGCAGTCGGAGATTCAGGATTCAGGTCGGAGTTTTCAGTTTTCTTCCGTTTTGTATGATCATTAAAATGTTGAATGCATGTAAAACATCGGCGTGTCACTTCGCTATATTATTTGTTCCAACATTCAGTAAGCTCTAGATTATTAGACATAATTAACGTTTATTCCCGTGGTGATTCCCTTTTAGTTCTTTGGCTTTCGTTCATTGCAACTTTGTGCTGCCTCCCGCTTTGTATGCGGAGAAAATATTAAGGTACGTTTCTACGCTTACCGAGCCTTGGCAAGCGTCCACAAGCACAAGCGTGGGTATCTGGCTTGGCTTGCGTGAGCTTGCGGACGCTTGTATACGATCCGGAGTAGTGTCGGTTTTTGGACACAGATCAAAGGGCGTTTGCGGCAAACGTTTGCGACGCGTTCACACGTTGGCGCGCGCATAGTAGCCGCTGTGATCTCGCAACGAACGCACGTCTAGTTCCGTACCGTTATAGAGCAAAATTAGGCCAAAAATTGTGTTTTTTGTATAGGAGCCCCCCCTAAATATTTTATTTTAATATTATTATTAATTATTAAATAACATATATAATTAAGGATTTTGTGAAAATTTCATGTCCATTGTTGCCACCTGTTGCCATTATTGATAGCGAGCAAAGAAGCCAAAAAAATCACGTTTCTTGTATGGGAGCCCCCCTTAAATATTCATTTTATTTTGTTTTTAGTATTTGTTGTTGTAGCGACAATAGAAATACACAATCTGTGAAAATTTCAGAAGTCTAGCTATGGCGGTTCTTGAGATACAGCCTGGAGACAGACAGACAGACGGACAGACATCGAAGTCTCAGTAATAGGGTCCCGTTTTTACCCTTTGGGTACGGAACCCTAAAAATGAGTAGCTGGTCGAACGAAGAGAGTTTATCGTTTTTGGAATATTACCAAACCGAAAAAATGTATCTGGAATCCCAAAGATGTTAATAGCTGACACAAGTTCGGTGTCCGCCATGCTTGGATGTACGTAATACACTGACGCATTCACAAGCGTGTAAACGACTTCCAAATGCCTAGCGAGATTTGTGGACACTTGTGCCTTGTGGACGCTTGCCAAGCCTCGGCAAGCATGGAAACGTAGCATTAGAATACTTTCCACTCCTAGTACTTCTTAATTTCTCGCGGGTCCGGTCACGACTGTTTATTTCATTCGGAAATGTCAATATTTATGCTACAAAAATTATTTTCACATTAGTTATTTTCTTTAAAGCCGTTTAAAAGTGGCACCCCTCCAAATTGAAGGTTTACGAGCTGTCTACGCTCACAAATATTACTCTTTTTTAACCTAGAATCAAGTATCATTCATCATCGTCATCATCATCATCATAATAATTATTATTAATTTCATGTTATCTGTGCAAGCAGTGCCTAAAAGCCTTCTTAATATACATGAAGAAAGTCCTAATTAATGGTAATCCTCAAGGTATGTTGAAGATTATGAAGTATAGCGTAAAACAAGAGATGAATCACAGAATTTTACAACATTTTGATACTTAATAATTTTCAGTTGTTCTAATTTTAATTACAATTTTAATATCTACCTTAGTTAACAATTTCTCATTTTATATTTTTAAATATTTCAAATTGACTCACTTGTAAACTTGGTTTTTATTTATGTTTCAGTGATCTATTTCTTGTAGCCTCATACCTATATAATAATAATAATCTTATATTATATTATAAAATTCTCGTGTCACAATGTTAGTTACCGATTTTTACCAAATTTTATATGCATATTCAGTAGGTCTGAGAATCGGCTACTGGCTACTTTTTAAAAGCTTTTATTTAACTTGCTCTGTATGTATGTAAGTATGTGTGTTACGGTGGAATTTTGAAACTCAATTTTGAAGTAGATATATTTAACCGATTGAGCTGAAATTTTGCATACGCGTTTAGTTTGGATGACAATGCACGATTTAAGATGGCGAAATAATTATTTTCTATGTAGTCCTACAATATGGATATTAAATGAAAGAGCTTTTTGAGAGTAACTCGAAAACGAATGTAATGTCATTCTACATCCAATATGGCGGCTCATCCAAGATACGGAAATAGTTATTTTTAATGTAGGTACTTCTGCAATATGGGTATCAAATGAAAGGGATTATTGAGAGTAAATCGGAAACGAATATCCAATATGGCAGCTTAGCCAAGATAGGGGAATAGTTTTTTAAAGCACTTCTACAATATGGGTATCAAATAAAAGTGTTCATTGAGAGTAAATTGAAAATAGTCAAGTCGTGTCGTGTCGTGTCGTGTCATGTCGTGTCGTGTCGTGACGTGACGTGTCACGTGACGTGTCGTGTCGTGTTGTGACGTGACGTTATGTGACGTGAAGTGACGTCACGTGAAGTGACGTGTCGTGACGTGACGTTACGTGACGTGACGTGACTTTACGTGACGTGACGTGGCATGACGTGACGTAACGTGTCGTGTCGTGATTTTACGTGACGTCACGTGACGTGACGTGAAATGACGTGACGTGACTTCAAGTCAAATCCAGCCGGGTTTCAGAAAATGACCGGTTGAATCCGGTCACTTTTGTTAAATGAAATTTAACTTTTTAGTCATGCAGAAATAAACTAAATATAACAACTCGCTAAATATAGATTTTTCAATGGTCAAAGTCGAGTACGATTTAATCAGATTTTAACAAATTCTTGAAAAAAAACAAATTACTATCAAACAGACTAAGAAATCTAGCCAGAGATAACTAAAAAACAAAAAATAAATTGTAACCAAAAAATTTTTTGAAAAAAAGCTTTTATTTAAATATTCTAAAAAGAAAAAGATAAATTTCTCCTTAAAAATTTTAACTATTAAGTTATAATCCTCAATATATTATACAATTTGCATGATAATAAAAGCTTGTCGCACGATTTGTAAATAAACTAGTAAGTACTAATTTAACTGAGTAAATTGATATTATATTTTTATTTTAATTAATTTATCAAGTACTGATAGATTGTTAAGTTTCGCGAGTCGCGACAAGCTTTTATTATCATGCAAATTGTATAATATATTGAGGATTATAACTTAATAGCCAAAAATTTTAAGGAGAAATTATAATAAAATAATTTAAATAATTATATTGATAAGTGCATTTGTTGAATAAATAATAGTAAATTATTACAACTCGAGACTGACGGCGACCATTGTTTGTGCGACGGGATAGCGATCGACGTTGCCATGGCGACATACTTATTTAGTCACTTCAATAAAAAATAATAATAATAAAATCCTTATAGTATGAACTAAAAAGTATTAAATAATGTTTCCTATCTAATAGTGCCTTTTTCCGAATTCGGCTAAACCTCAACTATTTCTGTACTCAATCTTCATCATTTTAAAGTCGGTACCAGATATAGCTGAATCTTCAGTTCTCTGACAGAATAGGTATTTGAAACTTTTGGAACTGGCACCGACTTCAAAATTATGAAGATTGAGTACAGAAATAGTTGAGGTTTAGCCGAATTCGGAAAAAGGCACTATTAGATAGGAAACATTAATTAATACTTTTTAGTTCATACTATAAGGGTTTTATTATTATTTTTACCTTGGAAGTCGGTTTTAATTTTTTGTTAAAAATAATAATTTCACTCTTTTTAGTTACCTAGTAAACCATCGCGTATATTCTACGTATCTTATTACAATTTGTTAAGAGTCACACTCAATGCGATTGTGTTTCTTATTCCTATTAAGATGTAGATTGTTTTCCTATGTAAGTATTTTCATACTAAGGGTTCAATTTATTACTTACCTCGATCGTGGGAATCGCAGACACAATAGATTTTTAATTGTTATGCGGCAGCCGGGTGCCGCGGCCGCTTGGGCTTGATGGGTTAATAGTTAAACTAGTGTAGTACCTATCGAAGCAACTTACTTCTCTTTTTTCTTTCGAATCTCAAAAGTAATGTCAAATGTGTGCCTTACGCTCTGGAGTTAAGGTTGACTTTGTTATGTTCAATTTTGTGGTACATGAGTCGCTTAGAACTTGAATCATTTATTTTGAAACAACATTATGTTTTTATTAAAATCGCTATGAAAAGTACCAATTATTATAAGGACATAACGTGATGATATAATTATGGTGTTGTGGGGGCATATTGTATCCATATACAACCATGTGACACTGGTGACCCTGACGTAGTAATGATGATGATGATGATGATGAATGTAATTTCATAGTAGCATATGCTTTCAGTTCTTAAAACAGTGCCTAAATCCCCAAACTTGTATCTATAAGGAATCCGGAGTTCTCTTAGTATCTTCGGAACCATAGTATACCTTGGTGCAAAATCTTGCGTTTTGGTAGCATATGCTTAGGATACTTCTCATAAAATCAAAATCACCATATGTTTCCATATAAATTTTGAGGAGTTCCCTCGATTACTCATGGATCCCATTATCAGATCACCACTTTTGTGAAAATGGGACCAAACTGGAGTGAAACCTTATATAACAAAACAAAAATTTTGAAAATCGGTTCACAAACGGCGGAGTAATCGTTGAACATACAAAAAAAAAATAAAAAAAAAAATATCCACAGCCGAACATAATATAACCTCCTCCTTTTTGGAAGTCGGTTAAAAATAATATGGGCGAAATACTTTATATGGCAAAACAACGTATGCCGGGACAGCTAGTATTATGTTAATCTACTTGGAATATTAAAAAATGTTAGTATGTAATTATTTCAAAGGTAGAGTTTTTTTTATATTAATTGGTAATAATATTTTGAAGTCATGTAAAGCATAGTTTGCTCAAAAACTAAAATATCTCTCTTTCAAAATATGGACAAATTATAAAAGCCGAACTAAGTACTAAAGAAGTTTTCAACTTTGACTTGTAATTTTGGATTAATAGGGAGTAGGGACCATTGTTTTATTTCATGTAGTATAATGTCATCTGTGGTCCTCTCACTTCTGCAAATAAAGGGGTTTGGGTAATATTGACGTCATTTTCAATTCTCGCAGCCACTCACCAAACCGGCATATTATGAAAGAACATATCAAGGGGAGTAAACTTTATTATGGGGGACATATCCTACTAATATTATAAAGGCGAAAGTTTGGATGTATGTATGTATGGATGTTTGTTACTCTTTCACGCAAAAACTACTGAACGAATTTTAATGAAACTTACTTACTAACACTAGTAAAATCCTACTTCCTACTAATATTATAAAGGCGAAAGTTTGTATGTATGGATGGATGTATGGATGTATGTATGTATGGATGTTTGTTACTCTTTCACGCAAAAACTACTGACTGGATTGTAATGAAACTTTACAATAATATAGCTTATACATCAGAATAACACATAGGCTACAATTTTAACCGACTTTCAAAATGGAGGAGGTGTTATGTTCGTTTTTTTTTATGTTCAACGATTACTCCGCCGTTTGTGAACCGATTTTCAAAATATTTATTTTGGTGTATAGGTTATCATCCCAATTTGGTACCATATTCATAAAAGTAGCGACCTGATGAAGGGATCCATAAGAAATCGAGGGATCTCCTCAAAATTTATATGGAAACTTGTGGTGACTTCTGTTTCGTGAGCAGTATTCTAAGCATATGCTACCAACAAGCAATATTTTGCACCAAGGTATACCCAACGATATCAAAATACTTAGATACGACGTATGCCGTCAAAACTGTAGCAATGTTTTGCATGCAAAATGTGTATCGAGAAAATATTGTCATCCTTTTTCGTCTTACAGTAATAGCATATACAACTTTCTCTTTCGCTCATTTTACGCTTTAATCGAATCGAGAAAATATTGTCGTCCTCTTTTGTCTTACAGTAATATCATATCTTTCTCTTTCGCTCATTTTACGCTTCGCTTTGATTATGCTCTTAAAATGGAAGACAATAATTTAAATATTAATAAAATCTTAGTAATTACGTGAGAAATATTACACCTTTGGCTTTATTTGTATTCCTCGTGTTGTTACTGCACTGTCGGAAGGCACACGACGGCATTCTGGAGCGAAATGTAGCGAAAAACAACGCGGTAATTAATGAATTAAACACGTCCGGCTGTTACCGCGTCCTAAGGCACACTGCTCTCAGATGAGTGAGCTCACTCATTTCGAGCGTGACACATTTTCGCGCTGACGATTGTATGGAATGCCTTTTCTAACGTTCTAATTCTATGGGTATACCATGGTTCGGAAGGTGCTCAGAGAACTCCTGACTCTTTATAGATACAAGTTTGGGAGTATCGACGTTGTTTTAAGAACGGAAAGCATATATGCTACTAACATACATCTAAATAACATACATCATCATCATCACTACCATTAACCATTATAGAGCCATGTATCGTCCCGTTTTGACCCTATTATTTGTACTTACTTTTCATAGCCTTTTATTATATATCACATAAACCGCGGGTAACACCGCGTGGCACAGCTAGTAGCTAAACTATATCGGAGCCGAGATATTAGGCATTTTAAGTTCGTATTTTCAACTAAACGTAAATTCAATCATAACATGAATATTCAGGAAAATACAAAAAAAAGGCAATATTTATTAGCTTTTAGCCTTCCTCGATAAATGGGCTATCCAACACAAAAATAATTTTTCAAATCGAACAAGTAGTTCCTGAGATTAGCACTTTCAAACACACAAACACTTCAGCTTCATAATATTAGTATACAGGGTATAACAAAACTAAGTAGTAAACTAAGTAATAATACTTTAGGGTGTGTACTGTATATGAGTCCCGTGTATAGAGTTTACTGTAAAAGTAGTAGCGCTGAATGAGAACATTTTTTTTTTCACTTGTGTATGGGGAAACTCTTTACGCCAGGGCTTGCCCATTCAAATCAAAAAAAAAAAGTTGGTCTTTCAGCGCAGTTCCTTTCACAGTGAACTCTATACAAGGGACACATCCGGGGCGGGTTGGGGGTGTGCCTCAGTTAAGCTGAAGCACCCCGGGGGTATGTGGGACTCTCACCCACTAAAACCACCTGCGGTTTGCCTTCAGCCGTATACGGAGGGATGTCCCGGATCTGTCTAACACAGGACTCCCTCCACGACCGGCCGGTCTACCTCAAAGGGACCGGACTTCCACCAAAGTTAGGGAACGCTTAGGCAAACTTAAGCGTTCCCCTCGGCGCCGGGACTAGCTAAGCCGGGCAGGTTCCCATCCTTGCCCGGAGCCCCGATTAGACAAAAGTTTGGAGGTTCGCATAGCGACGCCTCCGCACTCCCGTCCTACGCCGGCGGAGCGGAACGGAGGATGGGTCATCCTCTCTATTCCGCTCCGCGGCCTCTTTCTGCGAAAGGACGGTTTCACAGAAAGAGACCGCCGCCTGCCAGGCCTCATCACTCTCGAGCATGCAGCGAACCATGCTCGAGAATGCGAGGTCCCGCCCAAGCACCGCCATGAGATCATGACGCTGCACGGCCCAACGATCGCACACCTCGAGGGTGTGCTGGGCCGTGTCCTCCGCAGCGCCACAATCATGGCAGGCTGGCGTAGGCTCCCTCCTGGCGACCTTACACAGGTACGCACCGAAGCATCCGTGTCCAGTGAGCACCTGTGTAAGGCGGAAGGTGAGGGGTTTCTTCTTGCGGCGCATCCACGCCGCAAGAACTGGGCGCAGAGCCTGAGCAGTACGTTGACCGTACTGGGCCTGCGCCAGGTCCTCACCCCACCTCCTCAGCAGCCACTGCTCTCCTAGCCTTCGGACCCGCCGGAGCTCCTCCCATTGCAGGCCTTCGCCCCGCGACCTCCTCTCTGAAACGAGGAGGTGCAACTCGGCGAAGACCCTTGCAACCAGCTCCCACGGCGGGTCTCCCGCCAGGGCAGTAGCTGCCGCCCAGGTTGGTGGGATAATAAATACCCTAACTAAAGTATTATCATATTTATCACTCAGTTTTGTTACAACCTGTAATATAGATACAAGTACAATTATTTATTTCATCATTTATTTTTAATTTAGGTTATTCGTACATTTTAGAAGAATGACTTAACAATTTAACATGACAACTACGCGCCGTCATTTAATGAGTTTTTTAACTATTTATTTTTCTTTTGCAAATCCATTTTTCTCGAATTTCTTAAAGAGGGCCGTTTTGATTTTTTTATGTTTTTTGTGTAAGTAAATAGTTAATATTCTATAAAACATTCCTGCAGATGTACTTCTATAATGAGCAGGGAAGTAGATTAAAAGCAATACTGAAAATTCTGCCGAAAGGTGGCGTCCGGCGTCATACTGCACTATGGCCAAAATTCGCTAAATAGTGGAAATAATCGAAATATTATGGGAACAACACCCTAGAGTCATTTTACCCACAACACATTAATACACAAGAACAATAATTATAATTGCCTAATATTGCATCCGACCCTTTGAAAACCACTGTCTAATGAAATATAGTCTCAAGTCTGGCTATATTTTAGTCGGACGAGAGTTATAGTACGAACAGACGTCCCAATTTGGTCGGGTCCCGACCCGACCGAATCGGGGCTACATGCCAACCATCCCGACATTGCTACAGATTGCCCGACGGTCGGCCTTCCAACCGTCAGTTGGCTTTGTATGAAGTAGTGAACGGACGTCTTGCCAGCTATTGCCGTAGTAGTTGTTCGTGGTGTCAAAAAGTAGTGAGATACCATGTAGAGACAAGTTTCTAACCTTACACACTCAGTCCTTAATCTAAAAACCTTAATTTTACACTAAAGCGCGGCAAAATACTTGATACTAATATAATGTGTCAGCCGTACGAGAAGAATCTAAAAACTCTACACATTAGCCTATATAATCTAAAGTATAATAGTAACAATATTCAAACTTTTCGCATTTAATTATTATACTCATGTCATAATATCTTGAAAATTTCAACTCTGGCTATTACCGTTCTTGAGCTACAGCCTGGTTACAGACAGACGGACAGACATAGAAGTCTTAGTAATAGGGTCCCGTTTTTACCCTTTGGGTACGGAACCCTTAAAATGCTAAAATAGCGTTGGTTGCGGCGACCATTGTTCAAAGTTCAAAGTTGCCGTACTGTTCATTTATTTAAAACATCCAGCATAATTAGATAAGCTTGATGCCTGGCATTCCTATTTGCGTAATCTCTATGAGCTAAGTCCCACACACAGGGAAAGTCTGTATAAAGTTCTAATATATTTATTATTATTTCACGTTCTGAGATCATTAATCCCCCGGGGTTCATAATTACGTCTAACAACGGCGGCGGCACGAATGCGACTGAGCCGATTTGGTCGGGACAAAGCTTCCAGACGTTCCAATTCGGTCGGGCGGTCGGCTTGTCGGGTGCGCCGGCGACCCGACCATGCCCGACCAATATTAATATTAATTATGTCGGGCCGACCGCTCTCCACACTTCCCGATTTGGCCGTGGTCGGGTGGTCGGGACCCGACCAAATCAGGACGTCTGTTCGTACTATTAAACCCAGTGTGAAAATATGTATGAAAAAATATTCATATTTGACGCGAAGTCGTGGGCAATAGCTATTAGGTAGTGAGAAATATATAATATCCAACAGATTAATATACCCTTTCTACATCTGTTTGTTAAGGATAGCTCCATAAAGTAACGTTAATTACTATTGATTTTGTGAACATAAGGTGCAAAAATAAATATACTAAAATAATCGTAGCTCAGCTCCGATATTACTTAGAATAATTTTTATTACTAATATATGTTTCTCTAATGTAGTAGCTACAAAATAGTAATGGTTTTATGTTTATCCCTGGCCGCTGGAAAAAAAAATGACGCCACAGATCCATACAAAGTTACCCAATGCCCTTTCAAACAAGTCTTAGGATAATTTTTTTTCATAAAAATATATTTTGCCATATATATCAGTGTTACTATTATTGATATCACTCATGACATGGCTGAGTATTCAACTCAGGTACTTAAAAATTTGCAATTTAATTGTGAATTAACTGTTGCATATTATTTAATATTTAAATTTAAATAAATACATATTTACAAATTGTATACTGTATAGCTTGGCTCAACAGATTATATGTAATGTTTTTACCAATCATAACAATACACAGCTGAGACAAGACAAAAGCAGGTTACATAGTTTATTAATAATATTTTAAAAAAATTAAACAACTAAATTTCTGTGCTTTTGTATGGTTTTATGTGACATTTAAATATAATTATGTAGCATTATAGCTTTGTTTCATCAACAATAAAAAACTCAAGCTTGCTTTGCTTTGAACATAAACAAATTATTTCTGAACTTGATAATGCAAAATTTTTTTCTAACAATAATTTATAATTAATTCATCAAGCCCCATACGGTCACCGGCGTCCGAGACACAATAGAATATCTATTGTGTCTTGTTTTCCCACGATCGACGGGTTAATATATTTTTTTTATTTTACTTTTTATTCAAGGAAATTTTTCTTAATCAACTTAGAGCAGAGAAGCACAACTTTATTCCCTTAACGTTAATTGAAATTCCCAGCTCCAATATGAAATACAACGGGTATATTTATTAATATTAATAATTATTATGATGATCACTTTGATGAAGACAATCATGATGATAATATTATTCTTACTAGAGGTCGCCCTGTGGTCGAAATTTGACCTTAAATAATAATAATTTAAATTATTAGTTTGAAGGCTATTAAGATTATTACTTAAAATCATGGCTAATATTGTATAGTACAATAGTTAAATGATGTAGTCGTATATTCGTAAGGATACGTAAGGATACTCCTACGTTTCCGCACTTTTCGTAAAAAAGGGTCCAAATTTTTCTCTCGCGTATATATATATATATATATATATATATATATATATATATATATATATATATATATATATATATATATATTAAGTATAGTCAATATGACTAATAATTGACAAATATAAACCATTCTTGGCTTGTAAATACAAAAAAAAAATGTACAGTATGCTGAACATAATATCATGTCATTAAATATTAAATAATGATCATAGAATACTCTCACACAGCCAGTTTCAAGTATTAATTGCAGGAAGGCAATGACCACATAATTCCCTTGACAACATACCATACCCTGAGTTTTTTTATTGGAATTTACATCCAAACATTGTATATCAAATTCAAATGTATGGAACTGACATACATTATTAATGTTCTTTTTTCAGTTTTGCAAATTCTTGATGCAATTTCATGTTAGGAAATTAGATTTACAAATGTGTGTTAACAAGATATGCACTACGGGCGCAATCTATTATAATAGAATTATATGTAATGTCTTTGTAAGTATTTAGTAGTGTGCTATGTAATAGATTTAAGATAAACTTACCTGAATCTGCAGTATTTTGCATGACCACCGTCTTCACTTCCATGATACTAAGTTTGATATAGTCCAAGTGTTCCGCACACACAAGTCCAAAACCACTATTCGAGTCCTAATATCTACTTAAAATTACTGAACACTTACAAAGTTTTATAAACCTACCGCTATAAAACCTAGGAACATATTTTTCTAAATACAACAATAGTAAAACAAAATTCACAAAATATATACCTCATTACAATTAGGTATCATTATCATTCAAATTAATTTTGTCTTGACATAACCATTTTAGCATAATAAACACATAACAAAAAATTTGGGAACGCGATGACAAAATATTTATAAAACAATGGGCAATTTATTATAACAAAAATAAAACCTATTAGACTAACGTGACTGCATAATTTTATTAATCGTAGTAATACTTAATACATACATTTCGTCAAATATATATTTCACCACCTATCTTTTAAAATTCACTTTATTTGATCAGAATAGTCTTAGCCTGTGAGCATGACTTTTTTTTAATTATTTAGAATTGACAATTAAAACATTATCTTCTACTGCATTTTGTAGCAACGTACGCCATATTTGCGAAGTTCACACACTGGGTTGCCACGTTATAAATTACGGCCTAGAAAAGGCAAATTTTACGTTTTCGTTTTCAACTGCCAACTAGCAATCAACATAATATTAATATTTTTAAAACAATTATATACCTGTTTAAAATGTACCTATATTGATTAAATAATATAATTTACATACTACACACACAGTTTGAACTGACACAGACTGTATGTACCATTATGAAATATTAATTATAAGTTATAACCAAGCTGTATTCAGAATATTCAAATAAAATAAATAGATATCAAATAGATAACAAAAAACACACTTTAACTAACACCCGCTTTAAAAATTTAAATTACACATGTATTATTTATTTATTCGTTACTTTTAAAAGCGTGATTCTCGTGCTATGGTAAATTGTTTCTTGTTGTAAAATATCGTTGATCGCACAAAACTAACGATTATTAAATGTACCTAAACATGTTCTGTTAGTTAATATTTTTTTGGAACATTGCAAAATAGCTTCAATATTTTTTGTTTTAATTGCGTAACTTAAGCTTAATATCATTTAAAGACTAAAATAACTTTATTTTTGGCTTTTAAATGTAATTTGAAGCATAATTTTCGGGTCTGAAACTTCAGGTATATGATAAAAACGTTAAAATAATATGTAATTTTAATGACAGTGTATCGTAATAATATAAAAGAATACCGTAATTTTAGAATAAAACCAACATATCCTCTAGTTATTTAAAAATGTATTTTTTTAAGTAGGTACCTAACTTGAATTTCCATCGTTTAAATTTTGTTGCGCTGATTAAAAAGTTTCAAGTGCAAATCAAAACATTTGAATTTTACATTTTATGTCATAAAGGCGTGGTTAGGGCAAGTTGTTATGATTTTTAAACGCTTCACTTGTAAGTTGTAACTAAATATGTATTTAATGTAAGAAAATGTTGGAATCTTAATTTGACCCACTTTCCGGTCCTCGATTAGGATAAAATTTTGCACACGCTCTGAATTTTGATGACAATACATGACTAGAGAGTAGAGAAACATCATTACAAATCCAATATGGCAGCCTCCCCAAGATGGCGGACAGGCTATTTGAAATGCACCACCACGATAATATTTTGTATCAATAATTAATTGGTAGTATATATAGATATCAAATGAAAGGGTTTGCTGTCAGGAATACGAAAAAAATAGTCACGTGACTTAAATCCAACATGGCGGACATCCAAGATGGCGAATTGGCTTAGTGCGTGCTCAAAGCGTGTTTTTTAGTTTTTTAAACTATTAATTATTAGGTATTACTTTTCAAACTTAAATATTAATGTCGAATAGGTTATTTTCTTTTTAGAATCTGCACTAGATGGCGCGATGATAGACACTTCTAGATTTCCTATTGGTCCCGCTCTGATCTGAAGTTAGTTGCAACTTGCAGGTCACCGTCACTAACATGAAACATCATATTGGTTGTGTTTCTAAAAATATATCAGTGTACTGTCAAGTGTGACATAAATCAAAATACCATAAATTTAGTTTCCGTTAGCATAAAATTAATACAAAACTGTATGCATTTATACATTTCCATATTTCTATGTTGTTTTTTGCTTCATCTCTATAGTTTAAATTTCACGAAGTACATACGCCTAAGCGAACATTGGCCTAAGCGATTAGGCCATTATACTGGTAACAGCTTAGGAAGACACTGACATAATATGACACTTGTCAAACTGAAAATTGATAACTCAAGGAGTTTTGGCGGGCATGTCACTTTGACAAGTCTTCTACTTTTTATTGTTGGTGTGGTTTTTTTTAAACTCCTGTGACATTTGGTGTGAATGACGATAAATATTTCTTACATGAGTTTCAACTAAAACATAGTTATAATAACTTTATTACCCTATTAATTGAAATATTATTGCGTCTTTTTTAAATTTAATGCTGGCACTTCACATGGCTATTTGTATTTGCTATTGGCTATTTGTTGTATTTGGCAACATTATTGACGAATACGCAAACAAGCAAATAAAGACAAATACGACCTTCCACACATGGCCGTCAAATAGCAACTTACAAGCATTTGATTAATTTTTAAATCAGGTTTGTGTTCACCAATACAATGTCGGATGTCAGTTATAGACTTCGAATATTTATTACAAAAAATTGGACCACTAATCGCCAAAACGGATACAAAATGTTGTTTTCCGCTCACGACCATAAAGTTAATATACCTAGCGGAATAGAGCAACAATCTCGAGCTGTCAAACGAAACCGAAATTGGTTTTCATCTGTGTGAAAAATATGTGTACGTATACAGTGACACAAGCATGATTGAACATGAATTCTATGAGATTAAATTGTCAACGTGCCGATACGTGCCGACTGGACGTCAAAAAAAGAGTTCTGCTGTCATGTATCACACGTCTCTTTTTACCACGCAGTGTTACTGATAGTGACATCTCTCTCGCTCAGGCCTTTGTTTCTCTATTCCGCTAGGTATAATATTAACTTTATGCTCACGACACAACACTGAAAATGACTGAAAATTTGCTGAAAATCACCTGAAATTTGAAAATATACCGTCTGTTGTCAAGTTGACAGCACCGGTTTATTTGTATTTTGTGTAGGTACTTGCCTATTTGACTCTTTTGATGTACGTCAAAAACCGAGAAAGGTACGGATACGTGTATTTGCAATGAAAATGGAATTAATGTATTTGGTATTGGTCATATTTGTCAAATAGGCAAATAAGGCCAAAACTTTGTCAAACATACCGTCTACACAATGTGGTGATTGTTTGGCGAATACATCAAATACGCAAATACAAATTATCATGTCAGATGTGAAATGCTAGGATAAAAATGTACCAAGTTTTATATTATTTTCCCCTATTTTGTGGCAATCAATGATGGTATCAACGATAGTTGTCTACCCATAGGCCATACGCCATCGAGTTACTAAAATGAAAACTGCTTGACAATCAAATTCAAAAAATAAGAAAATGCCTCAGACATATACGTGGAAGAGCCATGCTTCGGCACGAATGGGTCGGCTCGACCGGAGAAATACCACGTTCTCACAGAAAACCGGCGTGAAACAGCGCTTGCGCTGTGTTTCGCCGAGGGAGTGAGTTTACCGGAGGCCCAATCCCCTATCCTATTCCCTTCCCTACCCTCCCATATTCCCTTCCCTTCCCATCCCTACCCTCCCCCTTACCCTATTCCCTCAACGCCGGCCGGCAACGCACTTGCAGCTCTTCTGAAGCTGCGAGTGTCCATGGGCGACGGAAGTTGCTTCCCATCAGGTGACCCGTTTGCTCGTTTGCCCCCTTATTTCATAAAAAAAAGACATTTCTTTTTGGGCTGTTTGCGTATATTTCTTTGCATCAATGTCAAAACTTTCATTTAAAAAATTTGGCATAGACAAGTTTGAAGTTTCTCCTTCTTCTTCGCTTTAGTGGCTGTTTTTATAATGTCGGCGAAATTCTTGTCTTATTTTTAATTTTATAAAACTTTTCACGCAAAATGTGTATTAAATATTGTACATAAACGTAGTCCTTAATTCTGACGTAAAGATCATGTAAAGTTATGACCAAGTCCTGCTTCAAAAATGGGTTAGTTATATTCCAAAAAGTTTTGTGCTAAGTTGCATTAGGAATGTGCTTCGCTTACATTTTTATTTTGTTCCGCAGAAACCAAACACAACGATCAAGAATCTCTTCGAGAGTTCCTAGAGGAAGCAGAATTGATGCATTATTTCGAATTATTCAGGTGATAAGTTACTTTTATTGTTGTTATTCTTAGCTACTTAGTTTGCGTGGAGTTTTGTTTACTTTAAAAGTTTTAGAAAACTTACACGCCTGTCTAGAAATACCGGCTCACGGCTTTTCTTTGGTGTTTTTTGCTATTTGCGATGGTGTTGCTCAGCGATTATTATATTTGGTCATGAAGAGTGTCAACTTCAAGTTATTGAAAACTTAAATTTTTAATTTGCCTAGAAGTAAACTTTTTACATTTTTCACTTTCTATCTAAGAAATAATTTGATAGATTTTTTATGTAGTTTCTGTATACATAATGTAATCATTCTGCTTAGCAATTATTATATAAGATAAATAAATATTCTTTACTGTGCACACTTATTTAACAATTATGACAGTAATTAGTTTTGGGTAGTATATATTATCTTATAGATGTATCATGGGCCATGGTATTATGAAGGTTTATTTTATATCACACACTGGCTTAGGCTGGCTTCACAGCTATCTGGAACACCCATATGGGCTGGAAATACGGGCGCCCGGAGCGGGAGCACATATGAAACGCCAGAACATCGTTTCACAGCAACGCAGAGCTGTTGTGTGGACCAATCCAATATTATTGATAATATGGATATTTTTTTTTGGTGACTGATATTATTGACCACTTTGGTAGTCTGGAAACTAAAATGTAAAATAATTTAACCATTTCTAACTAGAAAATGCTGAAATTGACTGGGAGTTAGTGTGTCATGATATTTTTGTTTAGCTAGTGCCTTAATTAACATTTTGAAGATATTATGCTGACGATTCTACGACATATGGATTTAGCAACCGTATCTAGGGCCGTAACATTACTGCAAGAAGGCCATTCACAATGTTCTGTGGCGATGCAGCTCGGTTTTTCTCGGCGAGCGAATCAGAATGCTTGAAATCGATTTTAAGAGATTAGGGCACTAACCAGAAGACAGGGATCTGGTAGAGTACAAGCAACCACTGCACAGGAGGACCGCTACGTGCGCTTGACGGCCTGTAGAGAGCGTGCCATCACAGCCTGCTCTTTACAAAACCGTCTGCGGCAGGCGACGGGAACCAGCGGCAGTGATCAAACGATTAGAAATAGGTTACACAACAACCAGCAGCTCTCCAGAAGACGATTACTGCGGATTCTCTTAAGGAGTACTAATCGGGCAAACTGATTATCGTTCGCCAGGCAGCATTTCGTATGGAATATGAGTGATTGGAGCACAGTATTGTTCACAGACGAGTGCAAAGATAAATTTTTTTGTGATGATCGTCGCATTAGAGTCTGGAAACGTGAAGGAGAGCGATTTTCCGATGCCTGCATACATGAAAGTGAGAGATTTGGGGGTCCTAAAGTTATGATGTGGAGATGAATCTCTATGTCTGGCAGAACCGAGCTAGTCATTCTGGTGGAGGTACGATAATGGGTCATATGACCTCCTCGATGATATGTACATATGGGGCCACGTGGGGTCATCCCCACGTGGCCCCATATGCACACAGAGTAGGGGCAGGATTCCACCTGATGCATGACAAATGACAATGCTTGCACTCACAGCTAGAGCCACCAGGGAAGCCCTAGAGTCAGCTGATATACAGGACTTGCCCTGGCCTGAGAACAGTCCGGACCTGAATCCCATCGAGCACATGTGGGACATTTTAAAACGAAATGTCCGAAGCACTAACCAACCCGTCCGCAATGAGAGACAGCTGATTGACGTGCTGAAAAGAACCTGGAAAGAAATTCCTCAAGAAACAGTTATTCACCTTGTGGAGAGTCTACCTACCAAACTGTAAGAGTGCATTAGAAAAGCAGGAGAACCAGATATTTAATAAAAATAAAATCATTCAACACCTTTTAATTTTTTTTGTTAACGGTTCTTTTTTAGGGTTTCATAGTCAACAAGGAACCCTTATTGACTACGGAACGACAGTTTCGGTCTGTCCGTCCGTCTATCTGTCTGTCCGTGGTTTTGCTCAGAGACTATAGGGCCTACAAAGCCGTAATTCGGCATGAATGCACTTCTTAATTATGCCGACAAAATGGTATAAAAAATCTTAAAAAAAATTTTTTTTTACGGTACGTCCCCTATACATCAATGCGGGGGTGATATTTTTTTCGCGTCGTTGGATAGGTTTTTAAAAATATTATGAGTATTCATCATCATTCATCATTTCCGATCATTTTCCGATTTAAGGATCCATTTGTGAAATATTAAGTTTTAAAGTGGAAAAAATCGTTAAGAGTCCAGTGTCCCCCCCTTCTACCAACTAAACGGTTGTGAAAAAATTCACGGGAGAAGGAAATATGCTGAATTTAAAAGGAAAACTATCACGGCTAAGAAGGCTTCATAAGTTATTGAGTAATAGTCGATAAACTAAAAAAATGTATTCGTAGAAGTACAAAGGAACTTTTCGTTCAAATTCCTTTGAACGTAACTGAGATGATGTTGTTAGTACTGTTACGGATACACACAGAGCCATCTAGCGTCAAACCAGCGCAACTTATCGAAGAAACGCAGACAGCGTAAATCTGCTATTCGATACTAGATGGCGTTAGGCCACATATTCCACACTTGTTTACGCGAATCTCGTACATTCGGGAAAGGAATGTTCTCGTACAGTCCAGAACTCGTCTCGGCCTATATAAATAGTCGCAGGGAGACGGGCTGACATTTCAGACTTCGGAGTGAAAACAAGTGATCAATAGTGAGTGAACCAGTGCTAGTAAATAAAGTCTTCAAGAGAGTCAGCAGGTCTTTCTCTCCAAATCCTTCGAACCCTAGCAGGCTAGCACGTGACAGTACTTAGTAGTACGTAAAACACGTTATAAATGTTCATTCATTGACCATACAAAATTTATCAAAAACTAGCGGTACTACGGAACCCTACATTGCGCGTGGCACGACGCGCACTTGGCCGGTTTTGTATCTCTACAATTTTTCCTCAATATTTCATTTTTCAGTAAAAGATGTTTTAAAACAGTTTTTCAATTTTTTTTATTATTTTATGATTAATTAATTTAAAATTAATTAATGTATCTAATTTATTCATTAATTTATCCTGTAATCGCATAAATTCTTGAGGGCACTTAAAAAACGTGGTGGCCCTTATTTTGTTTTGACTAGTATACAATTAAAATTTTTAAAAGCAAATAATACAATTTTATAATATTAGATATTTAGTTGTGAAGAAATAGACAATTATTATATGCCCAGAACCTGAATTTATAACTTATTAATGCTTTACATGTTCACCTTATAGCTTTACATTTATAATGTTTTTGCGAAATGTTTTATGCAGGGTGTATAAAAAAAGTGATAATACTTTAGGGTGTGTATGTGTCCTCTGTAGGGAGGTCTCTGTGAAAGTAGCATCGTTGAAGTTGAGTAACTCTTTTTAAAAAATTTGTATGGATTAAGTTTATGATGTTGTGACTTGTGACTCTTGTGAGTTGTGACATTTCTCATAGAAACATAGAAGTCAAAAGTACCTCGTTCAAAGCTACTTTTACATTGAACACTACATAAGGGACATACACACCCTAAAATAGAATGAGCTCATTTAGAGGCCTCGGAACTCTAGGCCTGATATGAGGATCGGCTTTGAGCCTGGCAATGTTGTTAAGTGCATCCTATAAGCTGACACATCGCTGCTGGGCATAAAGAGAATTCCTAATATTACACACTTCACACACCCTGACTTCTGATATTGTACGAGGCAGAGGTGTAGGGAAAGGACATAGGATACTTCACATCCGGGAAAAAGGCACGGTATCCGTGTGATAAACAAAAATCATTTGCGCCTAAACAGCTTAACCGATTTTGATGAAAATCGGTGTGCACATACTTTTACTCTCGTGTAAGGACATAAGATAATTATTATCTTAAAAAATGTACGGTTACCGCGTTATAAAGTTTCATATTTTGCGCCTAAACCGCTGGACCGATTTTGATGAAACTTGGTTATAATGGAGATATTTTAAGTTCCGGAAAAGGCCACATAGGATCCTTTTTATCTCTGAAAAATGTACGGTTCCCAGGAATTAAATAAAATGATTTCTGCTTATACCACTACATGGTTTTCGATGATATTTGGTATGCAGATTTTTTTTTTTTTTTTTTTAACGGGCTTTGGCCCACCACACATTCCCACCACTGTATCTCCTGTGTACCAGGATCGACAGCGGTATCCAACCACGAAAACCCTTTGATATGATCTCAGGGAGCCCGAGGGACATGCTAAAACTGTCTTGGGACCCGCAACGAAATTAATCAGAAGAGAATAGGAGGAGTAGGAAGAATTCCAGTTTCCCTCCCCATACAAAGCGGGAGACAGCACAAAGTTGCAATGACCGAAAGTCAAAGAACTTAAGGGGGAGCACCACGGAAATAAGGCTAATAGTTGTGACTCCTAAGCTGAAGCTAAGTTAATATTGGAGTTTATTGTGTTTGAATGTCGCCAATAATAATTGTGACAAAAACGCTTGAAGGCACGGAAGTTCCTAGCGCTGTCCACGAGATCAGTGTAGTATGCGACTCCAGATTTACAATATAGGTTGTTCAGCATTGTAGTTCGTTCCTCTTGCCAAAGACTACACTCCCAAAGAACATGATGGGCGGTTTGTTCAAACATACTGCCCTCGGTCGAGCACTCACACATAGGTGATGCAACCAATTTAAATCCGTAAAGTTTGGCTTTAAAATTTCCATGACCGGTCAGGAATTGAGATACGCTGTGATCAATATCTATCCAGTGTTTAGACAGCCGTTCACGAATATTAGGGAAAAAGTTATAAAGATGTCTCCCTTTAGTAGATTTGTCCCAACGCGTCTGCCATTCGGAGATTAGACTACGTACCGAATCCTCTAAAGGTTCAAACAATCTTGTGATTTTTATTTTATCGCGGGCGTTTAAAAAGTAGGGATTCGTAATGTTTTTGCTATGATAGTACATTGTCGCACGACGCTGTATCTCAAGGTCAACGGGTAAGACTCCGGCTAAAACAGGTAAAGCTTCGGTGCTTGTGGTCCTATAAGCTTTACATAAGAAGATAAGCGCAAGACGTTGGCTCTGTAGCAACTTTCGACGAGCCGCGCCGATAGTTGCTCTATCGGCCCACACGGGGGCCCCGTAGCAAATACTGCCGAGGTACGTCGCGGTGTAAATTAATTTAAGAGTTTTAAATGAGAGGCCCCATGTCGAAGTAGATATTCTAGTAAACGAGTAAAAATTACGTTTGGCTTTCTCACCGGTTTGAATTATATGTTCCAAAAATGTAAATTTATTTTCCAAATGAAAACCAAGGTAACAGAGTGACTGTTTGCGTTTAACGTTAATATTGTCAAGTTTAATGCTAGGGGAAGATATAAGGGAACCTTTTAAAAGAATTTGGTAAGTTTTATGCGCGGCGAATTTCAGCCGATTACGCTTACCCCAGTCAGATATTAAATTAAGACTACTGTTGGCTTTAGACTCAATTTCGGAACGCGAGTTTGCTTGAACGATAAGAAACCCGTCATCGGCGTAACCAACTAGTATGCAAAGCGGTGGAAGTGGAAGACTTAACAAATCGTCGAATCCGATGTTCCATAATTTAGGCGAAATTACCGATCCTTGAGGGCAGCCGCACGTTAAATCTTTGGCGTGTGTACAATGTCCTAGACGAAGCTTAGTTTGACCGTTAGAAAAGTAAGAATGTATTATGGAATAAATATTACAGTAACACCCTCGATTTTTTAGTTTTAATAGTACCATCGGCCACCAAGCATGGTCGAAGGCCCCGGATATATCTAATGAAATGGCGACCACGTATTTAGTTTCCGATAAATTAACTATTTTTCTTACTTCTAACGCCGCGTCAACAGTCGATTTCCCGGCGGTGAAACCGTACTGTTGACTATGAAATTTAGGACCACTGGGGAGCAGGCGAGGTACGATAAGGCGTTCTAGTAGTTTACCTAAACTCGGCAGTAGCGTTATGGGACGATATGATTTTGGGTCGTCAGGAGGTTTGTTACCCGCTTTAGGAATTAATTTTAAACAACCGATACGCCAAATTTTCGGAAATACGCCTTCTGCGATACATCTATTATAAACGTGTAGTATCGATGAATTAGCCGCTAGACACGCTTGTTTTATCATGATATTTGATATTTTATCCTCACCCGCTGATTTTTTAATAGGTAAAAGATTCACGATTTTTATAAACTCCTCACAAGTAGGTAAATCTGAGACCGGTGAATGGATGGGGTGTAACATTCTACTCCTAACGTCGCGGTGGTGTTCATCATCCAAGGCGGGATCATCGTCTGGAATGAGAACGTTAAGGTATGCCTTAGCCGTTTCCTCTAGGCCACAAGTATAAGAGTTATTTATTTTAATATTAGAGAAAAAGAGTGGTTCGTTACTACTACTGGGTTTAAGCTCGTGGTATAAAGAGGACCAGGGGCCCTCTTTATCCAGTTGGTATGCAGATACGTTATGTCTCGGGAAAGGACATAGGATACTTTACATCCGGGAAAAAGGTACGGTACCCGTGTGATAAACAAAAATTATTTACGCCCAAACCACTGAACCGATTTTTCTGAAATTTGGTGTGGAGATACTTTGAGTGCCGGGAAAGGCCATAGGATCCTTTTTATTTCGGAAAAATGTAAGGTTCCCATGCATTTAATAAAAATGATTTCTGCTTATGCCGCTACATGGCTTTCGATGATATGTGGTATGCAGATACGTTATTTCTCGGGAAAGGACATATTATGATACTTTATATCTGGAAAAAAGTACGGTACCCGTGTAATAAACAAAAATGATTTGCGCCTAAACCGCTGAATCATAATTTTTATCTTGAAAAAATGTACGGTTACTGCGTTATAAAGTTTTGTATTTTGCGCTTAAACCGCTGAACCGATGTTGAATAAATTTGGTATGCAGATAACTTTGAGTGTCGGGAAAGCACACGGGATTAATATCCCGTGTGCTTTCCCGTTCATCCCAGAAAATGTACGATTCCCGCGCAATGAATAAAAATGATTTATGCTTTTACCGCCAAACTGATTTCGATGATATTTGGTATATCATCGAAATCAATTATATAATATACTTTTTATCCTGGGAAAGCCCCTAAACCGATTTGGATGAAATTTGTTATATAGATATTATCAGACCCGGATAATATATAATGGTTTTTATATCCCATAAATGTATGGTTCCCGCTCGAAAAAACTTTAATCTTTTGCGGTTTAACCGCAGAACCGATTTTGAGGAAATTTGATATGGAGATACTTTAAGGCCCAGGAAAGGACGTAGGATAGTTTATAATGCGGTTCACACGTGATAAACTAATTTCTACATTAACTAAATATAATTTAAATCGGTTCAGCAGCTTAAACGCAAATTAATAAAGTTTATTGCGTGAAAACCGTACATTTTCCATGATAAAAATTAAAAAATATCCTATGTCCTTCTCCAAACGTAATATCTATATACTAAATATCATCGATATCGGTTTAACGATATAAGCCAAAATAGTGTTTGTTGACTGCGCGGGAACCGTACATTTTCCGGGACAAAAAGTATCTAATGTCATTTTAAGTGACTCAAAGTATCTGCATACAAAATTTTATCAAAATGGGTTCAGCGGTTTAAGCGCAAATCATTTTCGAAACATAGTACATAAATGCTAAATACAAAACCTCACTTAATAACATAGATTAAGTAGTTAAAAACAACAATGGGTCATAATATCAACAATATTTAATGGTACAAAAAAAAGTAGAAAACTTTTTCATAACGTCACAACTTTTTACTGAAAGGATATTTTGGCTGTGGTCCAGTTATAATGATTCAGTATTTAGTAGACCATAACATGATACTCATAAGTGGTGGATAGTTGCACCAAACGCAATACATTTTTATTGCATCAACAATATTTTTCATATAAAATGGTAAAAAACATGACTTTTCATTCAGCCATAACTTTTCACTGACAGGATATTTTTGATTGCGGTCTGTTTGTAATGGTTCAATATTTAGTAGACAATTTTACTAGTATAGGTTTCGTTAGTGATGAAAATTTGGACCATTTGGATTTTTTGTCATACTCCTTTGCAATGGAAGTTTATTCCACATAAAATACGTTTATTTCACGGAAACCATTTGTCCTAAATGAAAAACATTATTTGTCTGAATTTAATTGAAATCTGTTACTGGAAAGAATAAAAAACCGGCCAAGTGCGAGTTGGACTCGCCCAAATCGAACTCGCTCTAACTTCTAAAGTAGGGGACTTTAGAAGTTAGAGGGGGGGAGGGGGGGGGACACACATTTTACCACTTTGGAAGAGTCTCTCTCGCAAACTATAACAATACTAAAAATGATATTAGAAACCTCAATATGATTTTTGAAGACCTATCCATAGATACCCCACACGCATAGGTTAGATGAAAAAAAAAATTGTTTTATTTAAATATAAAAGTATAAAAAAACAACTACTTGCTAGATTTCGTTCAAACCAATTTTCGTTGGTAGTTTTTGTAGTAAAGTACATCATATATTTTTTTTAGACTTATCATGCCCCTACTTTAGAAGTTAGAGGGGGGGGGGGGGGGACACATTTTAGCACTTTGGAAGAGTCTCTCTCGCAAACTATTCAGGTTAGAAAAAAATGATATTAGAAACCTCAATATGATTTTTAGAGACCTATCCATAGATACCCACATGCATAGTTTAGATGAAAAAAATTTTTTTTTGATTCAGTTGTACCTATGGGGACCCCTAAAATTTTTAATAATTTTTCCATTATTGTATCAAAATCTTAATGCGGTTCACAGACTACATCTACTTACCAAATTTCAATAGTATAGCTTTTATAGTTTCGGAGAAAAGTGGCTGTGACATACGGACGGACAGACAGACAGACTGACATACATGACGAATCTATAGGGGTTCCGTTTTTTGCCATTTGGCTACGGAACCCTAAAAACCACTGGTTTTTAGCATGAAAAGGTAATTGACACACTTCAAACATTTTAAATAACTACATACATAAATCTCTATTCTTATTATCCTGACTGTCTTTGGTGCAACTGGACATGGTTGCATTGGACTGGATATTATGTAGTTTTATTATCCTCTATAGTCTATACCTTATCTAGATTTTTATTATTAACTAGATGACGCCCGCAACTACACACTACTACAACTTTATCGCGCGGGAATCGTATATTTTCAAAGTATCTCCATACTAAATTTCAGCAAAAATAGTTTTAGCGCTTTGGGCATGAAGTCGTAACAGACAGACATACAGATTTACAGACACACTTTCGCTTTTATAATATTAGTATGGAAGAATGGATCTAGACAGATGCATTTGTATTGCTAATGTTTGCAATAAAATATAACTTATAGTACGGGAGCCCTAGAACATTTTTTTTATTACTATCAAGCTAATTTTTTGTGAGTAGCTTCATTTTGATAAGGCGAACAACATTTTTATTTGCGAAAAATCTCGAAAGTGGTAGCAGGTAGGTAACAGAGATAGAAAGGATTTCATACTTTGACTTGATGGTCCTTAAATATGGATTGTTCTATTTTTAGGAAAATGTTACTCTTCAATTATATAACTATTAACCTATCAATATACAAAAAATCAGCTTGTTAGGGTTACGTTTTAGGGTTCAGTAGTCAACCAAGTTTGGTGATTACAGAACCCTATAACGGAACCCTAACGAGCTGATTTTTTGTATATTGATAGATCAATAGTCATATAATTTAAGAGTAACATTGTCCTTCAAATAAAACAGTCCATATTTTAGGACCATCAATTCAAAGTATGAAATCATTTCTATCTCTGTTAGCTACCACATTCGAGATTTTTCGCAAATAAAAACGTTGTTCGTCTTATCAAAATGAAGCTACTCACAAAAATTAGCTTGATAGTAATAAAAAAGAAAATGTTCTAGGGCTCCCGTACCATTACCCTGAAGCTCCATTAATCAAATAATATATTTTTGTATTTTGTACACAAGTTTACACGATCTGAATTATTTAGTAGTGTTAAAATTCATTAAGTTATTTTCGTAGCTTATTTTGCAGCCTGTAGTTAATTCGCGATATTGTGAAAAATATCATATACACTTGCGTGCAAAAAATCGACCCACCCCGCGCATTTCTGTTGAAGTCGCTATATCTTAAAAAATTATAGTTACTAATTATTTATTTTTATTAATAATGTGAGTTAATATGATAGGGAATTTGTACGTTTACTCTACATTTTCTAAAACCAACATGCTTGACTACAAACGACACAAATCACTAAGCAACCCCCATCAATCAGTTTTTTAATCGTTAATTGAACGGTTTTGTTCTGTGGGAAAAATCGGTCAAATCTTATTGTTTCTGTTTTGTCTTGATTTTTATTGATTTATTGTCCATTTAACTTGATTTTGGACGTAATTTCTTTATGGCAAAATGGATATTACTCCAAATAAAGCCTCTCAAGTAGGGGTTTTGCTAAGAGCTGAATTTAGCCAACGAGTTGTGGCTAGAAGTCTAAATTTAAGTAGAACTTCGGTTACAAGGGTATACCGAAGTTTTCTAGAGACTCTTAACTTTACCATGCGACCATGTTCAGGAAGACATTGGACTACATTTGAACGTAATGGCCGTTTTAAGGTGTCAACGTCCTTGCAGAATCGACATCTCATTGCAGTTCAAGTGCAGCGACGACCAAGAGAAGTCCGATGAGTTACAGTAATTGAGTAGACTGTACGACGGATACTTGCAGGCAGCTGTCTGACTTCACAAAAACTCGCTAACGGTCCAAAATTAGCCCCAGCACACCGTCAAGCGCAGCTTAGTTTCGCACGTTCTCATGTCGATTTTTCATTGGAGCAATGGCGGGTCGTGATCTTTTCTGATGAATGCTAAATCAGTCTTTATGGTAACGATGGTCGCAGGAAAGCATACCGTATACAAAGAGAATGATTTGCGCAGGCGTGCATTGACGAAAGGGTTCTATTTGGTAGAAGATCGGGGACTGTATGGGGCGATATTTCTTTTGATGCAAAAACCAATCTTGAGTTCGTAATCGCGCCTTGGCACTTTGAGTACCCATCGATACATTCAGGGCGTGCTGGGACAACATGCGGTGCTATGAGCTGGTTTTGTTGGTGAAGGTTTCATATTGATGCAGAACAATCCTCGACCGCACGTTGCTGCGATAGTTCGTCAATATCTCTCCGACGTCGAAATTTTGGGTTTGAACTGGCCTGCAAGGAGCCCTAACCCTGATCCTATTGAGCACCCATGGGGAGAACTCTAAAGGAGGGTCAGGGCCCGGACTCTTGCCGCAGATACCCTTCAGGACCTCCGGGTAGCTGTACAAGAAGATGGGGATGGTATCGCTCAGGAGTTCATCATAACTTTGATAAGGTCAAGGAAAAACCGGATGGAAACCTCAATTAGGGTAATGGGTGGCACTACGAGGTATTGAAATCAATTTGTTAGTGTTTTTTACAAGAAAGATGTCATTAATCGCCTATGGAAATGTTATGCCAAACTGACAAGTTTTTGTTTTAAGGCTGTAGAATTAGTAAACAATTTACAGTTACAATAACTATAGCATTAATTAAATCCTTATTGTACTACCTTTAAAACGATACCAACATTTATTTAATACTAATTATATTTCTTGAGTTATTACCGTTTGAATCATAAGGAGAGAGGTGGGTCGATTTTTTGCACGCAAGTGTATATCTCCAGAATAATAATATTATATTTGAAATGGTACAATGTTATTTTTTAATTACCATGCTGGAGTTGTATTTAAAATATTGTTTGGTTAAACAATTGCAAAATACTTATGAGGGTTGTATTGGGCTTTGCGAAGTGGGTAAAAAAGGCAACACACAAATAATTTATATATTAAGAAAATTATAAATATTACCGTGTTTAAGCTGTTGTGCTAACTTTGTCATAAAAATATTAATCCATGCGAAGTACCATAAAAAAAATTCATAGGCAGATGGCGGACCTACGTCATCGTCATCGTCGGGCTATGTTTTAACGTTAGTTGTCATATCTTTTGGGCTGTTTCACATAACGAGCCCAAATTACGTAGTTCCACTATTTACCAATGGATCAACATGTACTCATATAATATATAGCTCTCAAACCGCTGAAATATATTTGGGTGATGATAAGTATGTATTAACTAAAATGAATAATAAGTAAAATTCTAATTGTAGTGTACATAACTAGACTTCTTTTTTAAAACCTTTTTTATATTATTTTGTACAACTCTTTAGTTTATGATTTGTGGATTTGTTTACGTTTTGATAGATGGTGTCATAATATTAAATTAATTCAACTTGACCATCGTGTACGTGATTTATTCCTCTGCACCTTCCAAATAAAAAGTCGGGCAAGCTTAGCACCCTCGCAACCCAGCGAGGACCTTTCCCGCTTCATTGGTGACCCCGAAAGGAACACAAGATGGAAAAGGAGAATTTTAGCAGCGAACAAGGAGACGGCGCAACGGGAGAAACATTTCGCGTTGACGTACGTATTCCCCCGTTTTACCCTGAAAAATCCGGATTATGGTTTGCGCAGATGGAGGCACAGTTCATTTTGTCCGGAATAAAATCTGACGAGACTAAATTCTACTACGTCACCGGCAACTTGGACTCGCAGTATGCGGCCGAGGTGGAAGATATAATAGCTAACCCCCCACCGACGGCTAAGTACGAAAAATTGAAAAGCGAACTAATTAACCTATCAACTCCCAAGCGGTCGAATTCGACCGCGATAACAATAAAATTACATTAGTTTTTAAGAATCCGCGATCGATGGATTAAACGGCTTTCGGCATCGCGGGAAAAGAAAGTAAGACAACTTCTCATGCATGAGGAGCTCGGCGACAGAAAGCCTTCGCAGTTCTACCGCCACTCAATCTTGCTGGTTCAGGAGTATCTGAAGAATTCTTGCGAAGTATTTGGACAAGTGGTCTTCCTGCCGGCACACAAGCCATTAAAGCCTCGCAGTCCAATACTGATCTATCCGAACTAGCGGAGCTAGCAGACAGGATTCACGACGTGGTCGGCAACCAGGTGGCATCGACGTCTGCAGTGGCCGTGGCTGCTCCATCATCTCCAGGTATGGGAGCTGAAATCGCTGCGCTCACCAAGCAAGTACAGATGCTGTCAAGCCAGGTGGAACGGTTGTCCCGCTCGAGGGCACGTTCCGGAAATCGCACGCGTCAGCGGTCGAGTTCAGCAAAATCGGGGTCCAGCAGTTCAATCAGATCGGAGGCCAGCTACAGAAGATTTCCCAACTGCTGGTTTCATCACAAATTCGGAGACCGCGCACGTGTGTACGTAAAGCCTTGCGATTTTAAGCAGGATAACTCGCCGGGCAATCAGTGATGGCGACCGATTATTGCCCGAGTACCGGTCGCATATTCGTCACAGATCGAAGATGCAGTTTTTGGTCGACACCGGCAGCGACCTCTATGTCTACCCTCGATCGGCGATTCCAAGGCGACTTGATAAGTCTAACTACCAACTCTGCGCGGCTAATGGAATGGGACATCGATAACTACGTACAGTTTTATTACTTTAAATTGAAAAGGTTTATGCCGCGACTTTTCTTAGCGTTTTATTATTGCCGACGTAACAAGGGCGATAATATGCGTTGATTTTTTATCTTTTTATAGTCTGGTTGTTGATTGTACAACCCTTTCCGCCCCGGCGTCGCTTGTCCGTCATTGCGATGATGTCTTTTCGGTGAAAGTGAGTCTTGGTAATTTCGCATATACACACATACTACAGGAATTCCCCGACATTACACGCCCACCCGGTAGACACCGCACTCCGAAACACAATACAGTACACCATATACGAACTACACCTAGACAGCCTGTATCATGTACGCCGCGACGATTAGCACCTGAAAAGTCTAAAGGACGACTTTTTGGTTTTCTCCAAAGAGTAAAAGACTCATGAAGAGCACCTCCGTCAACTTTTTGCTAGGTTGCGTGAATATGGCATGGTTATAAACGTTTCGAAGTGTGTTCTTGGAGTTGCGGAGGTAAAATTC
Source organism: Cyaniris semiargus (assembly GCA_905187585.1). Classification (NCBI taxonomy): domain Eukaryota; kingdom Metazoa; phylum Arthropoda; class Insecta; order Lepidoptera; family Lycaenidae; genus Cyaniris; species Cyaniris semiargus. Next base: position 24,122,514 of record LR994547.1, on the reverse strand, counting down.
TTAGGGTACCAAATCTCGGGCGCAGGAGCTACCCCTCTTCCGGAAAAAGTAGAGGCTATTAAAAACTTCCCAAAGCCAAAGACCGTAACGGAGTTAAGCAGGTTTTTGGGAATGGTTAATTTTTACAGGCGCTTCATTCCCTAAGCGGCTCAACATCAAGCTCCAACGAGTTGCTTACAGGCTCGGTGAAGGATTCCCATCCAGTGGACATAACAGGCGAAGCATCAAAGGCTTTCGAAGCCTGCAAAGAAGGCCTATGTCAGGCCGCCTTGCTGGCCCATCCCCGATGCGATGCCAAACTGTCGTTGGTGACGGACGCATCTGACAACGCTATAGTTAGCGTCCTGCAGCAACACGATGGGGATGCCTGGCAACCTCTTGCCTTCTTCTTCCACAAGCTAAGTCCAACCCAGAAAAATACTCGTCTTTTTCTTGACCGGGAGCTGCTGGCAATATAGCGAAAGCGTAAAATACCGGCATATTATGGTCCAGGGACAGGACTTTGTGGTCTACACAGATCGCAAGCCGCTGACGTTCGCCTTCCGTAACCGGATAGAGAACTGTTCCCCAAGGCAGTTCAGGCACCTAGATCTGATCACTCAGTTTACCACAGATATCCGGCATATATCCGGAAAAGATAATGTGGTGGCAGATACCCTTTCACGCGTAGAGGAGATTTCTCAGCCTGTGTCCGCTGAAATATCGCAGCTGCTCAGGTTGAAGACCCCGAACTGAAGCATCTTCTAGATGACGCTTACTACGCTTACAGCGTCCAAAGATACCAGGTTCGTGTAGGCAGCTCTAATGTGACGTTAGAACCACTACGCCGAGACCTTACGTGCCGCAAGAGTTGCGCAAAGCTATTTTTAATAGCCTACATTCCCTTAGTTACCCAGGGGCAAAGGCTTCCATAAGACTAGTTTCCGAGCGATATGTTTGGCCTAGTATTCGGAAAGATTGTCGCGAGTGGGTTCGTTCATGTTTGGCTTGTCAGCGATCAAAGATCACGAGACATGTGTATTCTCCGATGGGTAACTTTATGCTACGTCCGCACGTTTGGCGTTTGCTACAAACTCCAAATCGTCACAAATGGACACAAACGTTTGGCTTGATTTCGAAATCCATCCACACGCTTGCGAGTGAGTTAGTTTGTTCTGACGCGGCAAGCATGACGGACGTCGAAGTTGCTGTATCGGCTATAACATTCGGCTTAATTTATTTTTATTATAAATATAAGAAAACGATTGTAGGATCTATTGCTAGGATCCCAAATACAAGGCTCCCCCTGGTAACATTCCAGGAAATTTAAAACGTGTTCATTAGACCACCAGTCATTCATTTTTATCGAAAGCACACAGACGGCATACTACGTATAGCACGTCTGTTCAATTACAGAGCATCGATGAGAATGAACGCGCACAAACGTGTGGACGAGTGGCAAACGCTTGCGGCGAATTCTCTTTGATTTGTGTTCAAAAACCGACATTGGGTCGGATCGGCTAGAAGTCTTTGCAAACTTAAACAAACCAAGCCAAACACCCCATCCACACGTTTGTATTTGTGACCATTTGTGACGATTTGTTGAGGTTTGGTAAACGTGCGGACGGGCCTTTAAACCGCCCTCATCGAGATTTGCTTTTATACATATTGATCTCGTGGGTCCTTTGCCGCTGTGCCTAGGTTTCCGCTATTGTCTCACCGCCATTGACCGCTTTACGCGATGGCTCAGTGGTTGGATCGCTCGATTCGGTTGCCCATTTGATATCGTTACCGATAGAGGTAGGCAGTTCGAATCAGCATCATTTAAGTGCTTATCTACGATCGCTGGCTTCCAACACCGCAGAACCACCACATACAATCCAGCCTGTAATGGGCTAGTGGAGAGGTTCCATCGCCAACTCAAAGCTGCGATCATATGCCATTCAAATGACGGGTGGAATCCCTCCCACTAGTGTTATTAGGCATCCGCAGCGCTTTTAAAGAAGACGTCCAGGCTTCAGCAGCCGAACTTATGTACGGCCAACCATTACGTCTTCCAGGCGAGTTTTTTGACCCTCAGGCTGACGATACCAGCAATATGTCGGAGTACGTATCAAAACTCCGGAGTATTGTTAGGAAGCTCAAACCGTCACCTGCAACTAGGCATAATAGCAAGTTTAAAAGTTTTATTTACAAAGATTTGTCTTCTTAATCACACATTTTCCTGAGAGACTGCGCTGCTGGCGGCTTGAAACCAGCATACTCTGGTCCTCATAAGGTCGTTGAAAGAGGTGACAAAGTTTTCAAAATTTTTGTGAATGGCAAGCAGGTCACTGTATCGATTGACCGTATTAAGCCGGCCTTCATATTATGTGACCCTAACAACACATCATACTTCACATCTACCACTAACATGCGCCAAAACACACCACAGTCACTACCCAAAACTAATACTCTCCATAACTAATTAATTTATTTCGCTTATTGTTTCAGGGACATATTGAAAGTGGGTAAAGTATCTCAATTGAGGTATGTGGCGTTAGAGGACCTGGCCCAGATCGGCCTCTCGAAACCCGAACAGAGGAGGTACAAGAAGATATACTCGAAGCATTATCCGAACACTTACATAACCAGGCTGAAGAAGTTGTTACATGTCCATAAGAAAAATGAAGAGGTAAGAATCAGATTCAAATGCTGTTAGGACTTTTTAGAATGAAGTGAAATATAGAGCTATCGACCAATAGCAACGCTGTCGTGTGTGCAGTGTGCTCTGTGCACGTGACACGTGAGTGACGAACATTCGCGTTTAAAAAACTGAACAAGTTGCTAGCAATCTTTTCGCGCCCCTGGCACCTCTTACTCAAAAGATCCCAGAGATTTGCCAGTTACCTGCCTACTTGTTATATCAAAAACTTGCCTACTGGTCCCATAGACAAAACGCATTCGCTTCTTCGTTAGTTCCGATATCGAATTTAGGTGTCCAAAATGTATGAGTCAAAACTGTCGAATGCATTTGGCTAAACACTGATATCCATATCGCAGTCATCGTTATATTCGCCCGAGTCCAGACAATCTGAGACCGGCCGGTTTGCCGGTTTAATGCTGTCGTACATATAATGTCAGGAGGTGCTGACTGCAGTCTGAACCGGGCCCCAGCCAGTCCGCAGTAGCCTAAATTACGGATCACTAGTAAAATCCTACTTCCTACTAATATTATGTTAGATTACACTAATTTAGAGAGTATTTAAGTTGGAATATAAAGGAAACAGTCGTCACAAATTAACATTTTTATTTAGCCCATTTTACATAGGTGATAATTATACATCTATCCAACACTTATTAGTAAGCACAATACCCTAAGTAATGTTATGGTTTAATTACCTTAGAACCTTCTCGCTTGAAGACCGGAACAAAAGTGTCCTCCCTAGTCTAACCACCGACCCGCTTTTTCCCCAGTGTTCCCAACCACCATTCTAAATTTACCGAAAAATCCAAGTATTGCCAATTAATAATTTAAATTCCCAATTTTTATAAAAAAAATCAACAATTTATTGTTTTTAACAGTAAAAATTTACAAAACCTAACACTCGACCATCCTGAACATGTGCATGTCCCCATGCACAGTAAAATATATTTAGTCAGCTACCTAACCTAACACTCGGCATTCCTTTGATCAGGTCTTCATAGACTTTCAATTTATTACTAAGTTTCAAAATAGAACAAACTATAACAATATTCCTCGTTTACAATAATTACATTTAAAAACACTGTCATATTATTAATCTTCAACCTTAATCTTGACATCATTCACTTTATTTATTAACAAGCATGTAAACCATCAATAATTCTTACAAAACTTATTAACACCTTCAGTGCGATATCAGGTTGAAAATGCCTGTTGCGTAACTTTCCTGCCGTGCGGCCTGAGAAACCTATTGTTTTCTCATGGTGCGGCATTCATTTATATAGGAAATCCAAGTGCAAGAGTGTGACAAATATATTGACTATCATCATATTATTAAATAGTAGGTATACACACAAAAAAAAGGTATCGGGTCTTTCAGACCTTATATGGCCTGGAAAGATTTTATTTCCTTTCTGTGCGTTTATCAGGTCCGTAACACCTGATACCCAATGACCCGATAAACGCACTTGAATTACAGGTCAGTTAATTAGTGATGTGCATTGATGAATGACGTCGCGTTGTGTAATTAATACAAACACAAATAAAACACGGAGTCTCGCGACGGTCAGCGTGCGAGTTAGACGTGTGCGCTTCGATCCCTTATTAGTTTCACAATCCGATAGGTTGTTTACTAGTTACGGCCGATCGCCACGCGCACCGCGGCCTGGCTGCGCCGCCGCAGGTGTTGTCGCGTAGATAACATTGTCTTATCGCTTAGTTTTTGCGTTATGTCATAATGCAAGATAATGAAGATTACGTTGAAGAGGATGCGTCCATGAAGGATACAAGTTTAAGGTCATATTTGAATCAGCTTATTAAAGAAAAGGAGTGTAAAAAATTAATTGAAGGAGAAATTATCGATTCTAGTAGAAGTGTTGAGATTACAGAAGATATTAGTATGGGAGAAGATAAGATGTATATGAAAAATGTGGCGGAGAATATGACTGAGAGTGAAATAATGCCTAAAGAAGCTAGTAAAAGAGTTTTTCAAGAGTTATGGTCTGATGAGAAAGAAAATGAGGAAGAATGGGAAGTACAAGAGAAGAAAAAGTCGAAACAAGATAAACTGGAGGTCTACATATCTTGCAAAGAAAAGCTTCCAAAACAATTTGCCCTAGCGAAGTTGTTTAAAGATTTAGATATTAAAGAAATTAAGAGAATAAAATATTTGTCACGTTATAAAATACGTTTGGAATTTGAAAGCATAGTACAAATGGAAAAAATGATTAATTGCGATGTGTTGATTAACATGGGATGGAAATTTAGTGAAGCTTTTAATGTGAGCCACTCCTATGGAATTATTAGGAATATAGACCTAGACTTGAAGGAAGATGAGATTGTTAACCGTATTTGCACGGACGAGCGAGCAGTTTTAGTTTCCGCGTTACGCCTAAGAAGAAAAAACAATGAAGAAGAATGGATCCCCAGCGAATCTGTCAGGTTATGTTTTAAGGGTGGTTTTTTACCTGCATATGTATTAGTTAACGACTATCTGAGGGTTAAAGTTGAAAAATTTATATTTCCCGTATCACAGTGCTAGAGATGCTGGCCCTTTGGCCACGTTGTTTCTAAATGCCCGTCTACACGAATCGTCTGTCCTAAATGTGGGCAGTTCCATGCTAATTGTGATAAACAATATTTTGTTTGTGTCAACTGCCAGGGAAATCATATGGCTTTAAGTAAAAGTTGTCCTCTATACATTAAAGAAAAAAGATTCGTGAGATAATGTCGGATTTTAATTGCACATATGGAAAGGCGTGCTCTGTGTATATTTCGAATTCTCCAGTTCAAGATAATAGTAAGTCTGAAGTGCATCTGGACCAGGAAAACTTGTATGACTTTCCCCAGCCTGATAATAATGTTCTTTTCCCGCCTGTTTCAATCTTCCGAGGATATTTCTCAATCTCAGTCACAAAAATCACCGACTTTTGCTCAAGTTGTGTCAGTTAAAGCCGACGTTCATCAAGTCTAGACCGAAGCGGCGAACCCAACAAAAACCGAAAAAAGAAGTACGTTTCGATGGTGCAAATAGGTGTCGTGAGCCGGATGTTGAACAGTCGCAGCATGATACCATGCCGGAAGATAATAAAGACGCTAAACAATATGAAAAATCTGTTAAATTTTCTGAGTTACTTGAAAGATTGAAAGAAATTTTATTTTTAAGAGATTTGTCATTTTCCGATAAATTTAAAAGCATGTTAAAGATTTGTGTTCAATGGTTAATATTAGTCTTAGTTGAAAATGTATCAGAGTGGCCGTTGTTGAAATTTATTTTAGAATACTTCAATGGACCATAATCATAAAAATGTTGAATTTAGAATTATACACTGGAATGCGCAGAGTTTGAGACCGAAGTTGTGTAGTTTTGAAAATATTTTAATTCAGGAAAAGATCCACGTTGCTGCTATATCCGAGTCATGGCTGACACCGGGGAGCTTTTTAAAGGTAAAAGATTATACAATTTATAGGTCTGATCGAGATGACTCGCGAGGGGGTGTTGCGATGTTTGTTCATTCGTCAGTGAAGGCTAAACGCTGCAATGTAAGATTTTTAAATTCTAGTATTCAGGTTGTTCACATTGAGTTATTTAATATCGATTCAATCAAAAATATTATTGCGGTCTATTGCCCACCATCAGTACTAATTCAAAAATCACAATGGGAAGACTTATTTTATATGTTTTCTACTAAAACTTTAATTATCGGGGATTTTAATGGCCATCACACCAACTGGTCCAATAAAGTGGATAGAAGGGGAATAGGTATTTTTGATGCCTTAACGGAATCTAACTTTGTATCGTTAAATAGTTCAAAACCCACGAGGGTCAAGTTGGTGAATGGCTCCTTACAACAGTATTCACCCGATATTACTTTTGCTTCTTCGGAACTAGCACTTAAATTAAACTATGACGTAATGAATGAAACACTAGGCAGTGACCATAGAATTATTCAAGTTTTTATTACTGCTGCAGTTAGTTATGTGCCGTCCTCTAAAAGGAATTTCAATAAAGCTGATTGGCCTTCCTATACATTATTGTTTAGAAAAATTATTCGATAATTTTAAAACCTCATCTGATTTGCAGTGTAATTATAATCGCTTTTTTTATATTGTTAATAAAGCTGCCGAACTACATATTCCATACGTTAAGTTAAATTCTGTTACTGCAAATAAATTTACTCCGCGCCCCTACTGGAATAGTACATTATCCAAAGCTGTAGCAGAACGTCGTTTAGCACTTTCAAAATTTCGTCGTAATCCTACCCCACAAAACTCTGATATTTTAAAAGAAAAAATCCATGTAGCTCAAAAATTAATACGTAAGGCAAAATTTGATAATTTTAAAAGTTTTTGTTCGTCGTTAGATCTCACTTCTTCAGCTCATACTGTTTGGTCTAAAATGAAATGGGTAAAGGGCTACAAACAAGTTAGACATCAATGCAATGAGAAGTTAGCAAAAGAGTTGCTTTATAATTTAACTCCCGATTATGTCTCCCAGGATGTTCCTAAATTTTTTTTCTAGCAATGACATTCTTGATACACCTTTTTCGATGTCAGAGTTAATACACTGTATTCCCTCAAAAAGTACGGCCCCGGGAAGTGATAATATCTCCTACTTAATGATTAAACACCTGCCTAGTAATGGTAAACTAATCTTATTAGAATTATATAACATGTTTTACGCTAATAGCTTTGTACCTTATCAGTGGAGGGATATTAATATTATACCTATTTCTAAACCTGATCAAGAGCCTAATTCAGTTTCGTCCTTGAGGCCTATTGCTTTGATGTCCTGCTTATGTAAGTTATTCCATATTATTTTAAAAGTTCGTATCGAGTGGTATTGTGAGAAAAATGGTTTTTTGGCCCAATGTGTGACAGGGTTTAGAAAAGGTTTTTCTTGTTACGAGAACATAAGCAGTTTAGTTTCTAGAATTTTAACTGGTTTTTCCGAAAATAAATTTACAGCGGCCTGTTTTGTCGACATAAAGAGTGCCTATAATAATGTGAACATTTCCTGTCTACTTAGAATACTAGATGACCTCGGATTGGGTTCAAAATTTTGTTTATATTTATGGAATTTCCTCAGTTGCAGAAATTTAAAAATGGAGTTATAAAATATAATTATTTCACGATGCACAGACTTAGGCTTAGCGCAAGGGGACCCCTTATCGCCTTTACTATTTAATTTGGCAACATACAAGATATGTAGGTTTATTATTTCAGTTTTTATGTCCCAGTACGCCGATGATTTTATCATATAATACACTAGTAATAACATTGATGAGATCTCACTAAAGTTAAAACTCGCTATTGATAATTTACGTAACTTCGTATCGCAATTGGGTCTGGAGTTATCGAGTACTAAAACTAAATTATGTCTTTTTAATAAAGGATACAAAGAAAAAGTTATTAAAGTTAAAATTGATGACAATATTTTAAAAACGGAACCAGCGGTTAAGTATCTAGGTATTTGGTTGGATAGCTCTTTAAAGTGGACTAAACACATCAATGAAACCGTAACCAGAGTACAAAAATTAATCAGCTGTTTACAAATCTTAAGGGGATCTAATTGGGGGATACATCCGTCCCACTTGCGACGTCTTTATTTTGCTCTGATTAGAAGTAGAATTGACTACCGGTCGATATTTTATGCGAATACTTCTAAAACTAATCTATATAAAATTGATAAGTTACAAAATCAATGTTTACGTTTGTTAGGTAATTTTATTAAGTCTACTTCAATCCATATAATGGAAAACGAATTATTTATCCCTCCGTTATTTATTAGAAGGAACTATTTAGCGGGAAAATACTGGTTAAAGTGTAGGTATAACGATAATGAAAGTTTTAGACTCTTAGGTACTCTCGAGCAGGTTAGTAATAATTCGTATTGGCGACGCAAAAAACTTCCTTTATTAGTCGAAATTCATAGAAAATTTTGTAATTTAAATGTGCATACGAGTAATAACGTTTTATCGGGTCTCTTTTCTTTAGATACATGGATTAGTAACGTAGATCTCGAAATTAATTGTGATTTACTACATATAGATAAGGGTAAACGTAACTATACAGCTTCATGTCTCAGAGTTGTGAGGAATCTTTACATAAATTATACTACAATTTTTATAAAATATTTACTGACGGATCTAAGGAGGCAAATCGAAGCGGTTCTGCATTTTTGGATCCCCAGACCAACATTAATCGCCAATTCAGTGTTAATGTTAATATCTCCGTTATGCGCGCCGAACTTATTGCAATACATAGGGCCCTATTACATATAAATTCTCTCGATGTCAGTCACGTAGTTATTTTGTCTGACTCGAAAAGTGCGCTTTATCACATAGCTCGGTGTACCTCGACGTTTCGAGGAACACCGATTGCTTATCAAATATACAGTTAATGCTGGACTTACAAAGGTGCGAAAGGCGCGTTGTGTTGCAGTGGGTCCCCGTGCATATCGGTATTGACAGCAACGAGCGAGTTGACCTGTTAGCTAAACAGGCGATCGACGATGGAGTCTCCTTAGATTGTTTGGGTTATGATAATGAGTTTATGCATGTAGTTAAAAAGATGTGTGAGAATCTATGGAGTGAATACTTCGATGTGAGGTCTCGATTGCAGATTGGTTGTGCAGATGCCCTTGGTTCGATGACATAAAATTGAATCGAGAGGAGGTCATCACTGCCTTTCGGCTAAGGTCTGGACATATTCCATTTAACGCTTTCGGTTTCCTTATGAGGAAGACGCCGAGTCCCAACTGTGAGGAGTGTAACGTTGTGGAGGACGTCTATCACGTGCTGATGGAGTGTGTCCGGGCCGAAGCCGAGAGACAGGATTATTTTTATGTATTTAATTATAATTTTCAAGTCGGATTTTGTAATACTGTTGTTAGCATTTATTTGCTTTTTGTATCTTTTTTTTTTCTTTCTTTGTGTTGATTTTGTACTGTCTCTGTAATTAGTGTACTATGGGGGTGATGTTTTCCGCTGGGAAAAAATCCCCTGTTTAAAATAATAAATAAAAAAAAACACAATTTTACGTACACTTTTTCAACTATATTCATCAATTTTTATAAATTTTAGCTAAAATCACGACTGGTTCCGAAATAATTCATCATCAGGTCCGATCCGGTCAGGTCATTTCGAAACCGGTCGTGTTTTTAGCTAAAATTTTTCATAAACAATGAGTATAATGGAAAAAGTAGTTCATAATCAATGAGTATAATAGAAAACAGATCAGTGTCCCATAGTCAAAAATGCTTAGTATCAACAATCCGTGCATAAATATTTATTTTGTATGACATTCAATCTGTCACCTGGCTTTGTATTAAATTGTATGTAATTGATTGTATTGTCAGTTCTTGGTGGAAATTCATTCTTAACACAAATAAAACACAATTTTACGTGTGCTTTTTCCATTATACTCATTGATTATGAAAAATTTTAGCTAAAAACACGACTGGTTCCGAAATAATTCATCATCAGGTCCGATCCCGTCAGGTCATTTCGAAACCGGTCGTGTTTTTAGCTAAAATTTTTCATAATCAATGAGTATAATGGAAAAAGTACACGTAAAATTGTGTTTTATTTGTGTTAAAGAATGAATTTCCACCAAGGACTGACAGTACAATCAATTACATACAATTTAATACAAAGCCAGGTGACAGATTGAATGTCATACAAAATAAATATTTATGCACGGATTGTTGATACTAAGCATTTTTGACTATGGGACACTGATCTGTTTATGATAATTGACACTAAAATAAATCAAGGTAATATTTCAGTTATCGATTGTTTATTTACAACACTAGCCTATCTATACATTCTATGCTGATATCGGGTGCTTCTGACCTTACATTTAAAATCAATTATTTTATTATATAAGAATAGAACAATCTCGGGCCGAATGAAATAGTATAATATTTAACTCAATAAGAATCTATTTAAGTAATAAAATTTCTGTCAAGTTATATAATTTATGATATATTTACTTTCAAAGTTAAAAGGTAGTACAGGTCTTTGCCACCCGATAACGCACATGAATGAATTTGATCAACAGGTGTGTTCGGCCCCATACAGGCCAAACTGAAAGTACGAAGAAGAGGGCACTGCACTGAAGGTGTTAATAACTTTTCATAGTTACTCTATAGATGAGAACCCTCATTTCTCATCATCTATAGAATAACCTTACGTCATCTAAAATAATTCACTTCACTTATTAAGTAGTATGTAAACCATCAATTCTTACAAACTAATTAATAATTTATCAACAATATCTATTCTACAAATCTTGAGTTTTCTCATTCCTTGCAACCTAATTTAGAATTATATTCCCTTATGACTCGCTGAAATCTGTAATCATTAACCCTTCGATCGCGGATTCTTGGAAATGCTATTGTATTCTATTGTTGTCGCGACCACCGGTGCCCGTATGGGGCTTGATGAGTTAAAAGAAAATACTCAAATTCAATAACTCTAATCTTCATAAATCACATTGTATCTATAACAACTCAATTTATCATTATTATTCTCTCACATACATAAGTCAAATATATCATACACAATTCAGCCTTCAGTAACTTGCTACATTTTGTATCTAATTACTTATTCTGTATAGTGTGTAATTATGTATAATATTTATCATAATAACGAAAATTACCACCTAATTAAGCGATGAAATACATACAATTTTAATAGTAATCTTTATCATGGCAACAATTAGAAAATAACATAAGTATTTAAATTGGCACAATGATTAGTAAATAACACTTATTCATCTATTTCATCATCATCATTATTAGATTCTACATCATTGTCATCATTTAACTCTAAAGAAGCTACATGGACCCAGGGCGACATGCGATCGGCAGCTATAACCGTTTGACGTTTATTTTTACCCCCTGTAATGCCCGGTATGGCAGCCACTTTATAGCGATCGTTATTTAAAACTTCAACCACCCTATAGGGACCTATATAAGGCGGTAAAAGTTTCTTACTCTTGCCATCATTATTAAAGTTGACTTTAGTGATTTTTACCAAATCTCCTTCACTGTAAACACGAGCAGGACGTATGTTTTGATTACGACGTTTTTGTTCCCCTTGTATAAAATCAATGTTGTCTTTAACGTTTTCCCTAATAGTTTCTAAATCTTGACTGTTCCGGGTTTCAGTCACCACTTCATTTAATCTAGGATCGATTTCAGACTTCATACAAGACCCATACATAACTTCTGAAGGAGATTTCCCTGTTGTCTTTTGGCGTGTGTTGTTTAAACCCCATTGTATAGTTCCTACTTTGTCATCCCAGGCTTTTTCATTATCATTAAGATTTTGAGCGGTCAATGAATTTAATATCGTACGGTTGTACCGTTCGACTTGACCGTTCGATCTAGGGCAAGCAACAGCGTTTAAGACATGTTTAATGCCTTTTTCTAAACAAAATCTTTTAAAAGCATGTGACGTAAATGAAGTCCCGCGATCACTAATAATTCGGTCAGGATTCCTAAAGGTGTAAAATATTTCTTCTAAAACTCGAATACTAGTAAGCGATTTAGTGTTTCGAACTGGTTTAATCCAAACAAACTTTGTAAATGCGTCAACAATCACTAAAATATAACAATTTCCTCTCTTAGATCGTACAAAAGGCCCCAAATGATCGATGTGAACGGTGTGCAGAGGTACATCAACTTTCGTAATGGGGTGTAGATGACCTACATTTGCTGTATGATTTTTAGAGTATGCGCACTCTATGCACGCTCTTACATATTTCTTGACAAAACGGGACATTTTAGGAAACCAATACATGCTTTTTATTCGATCAAGTGTCTTTTCGAAGCCAAAATGTCCCACTTCGTCATGATTCTTATGCAATATCTGCCAACGAGCACCTTTAGGAACCACCCAGCGCAATTGTGTTTTGTCGCCGTTTAAATATCTGTAAAGTTTATGTTCCTTAATGCAGTAGTTATCTTTAATGTACTTTAAATCGTCAGCATCGAAATCATTATTTAAAATATCACATATTCTTCTCAATTCAGAATCACCTAATTGTAACGTGGTTAACCAATCTTCGCTACTTATTGTCATTACTGACGGTAAATAATTTTCTGAATCTAAGAAGGTATCTGTATCGTTAATGGGGTTTCGCGAAAGTGCATCAACGTGGGCCATTTTTGTACCGGGGCGGTATTCCACTGTACAATTAAATTCCTGCAAGAGTAACCACCATCTGGCGATCCGAGGAATAAGATCGCGTTTTGTAAATGTTGAGCGCAAAGCGCTGCAATCCGTCACAATTTTAAAGTTTTGACCTAACAAATAGACCCTAAACTTTTTCAGCGAGCAAATCACGGCTAAGGTCTCTAACTCGTACGCATGAAAGTTTTTCTCTTCGGGCGAGGTTTGACGACTATAATAGGCCACTGGACGAAAAGTATCACAATCTTGAGATTTTTGCAACAAAATACCCCCGACCCCCAGTTTGCAAGCGTCAGTATGTAATTCCGTCTGCGCTGATGGATTATAAATTGTTAATATAGGTCTGTCAACTAATTTACGTTTTAGATCCAGAAATGCTTGTTCTTGTTCCTGGTTCCATGACCACGTGGCATTCTTTTTTAATAATTTATTTAAGGGATGCGACAATATTGCAAAATTCTTTATAAATTTCCTAAAATATCCGACTAGACCTAGAAACTGTCTAACCGAATGTTGGTTTTGTGGACGGGGAAAATCTTGTACGCATTTGATTTTTACCTCACCGGGTCTAATTCCGACTGAATTTATTTCGTATCCTAAATAATTTACGGAGTCACGTAAAAAGTTACATTTTTCCAAATTGAGTGTCAAATTTGCCTTTTCGATTAATATTAAAACTTTCTCCAGTCTTTCCAAACATTGTTCTACACTCTCGGCGTATATTAAGACATCATCAATATATGCCGTTGCTTCCGTAAACCGTGAAGAACCCAAAACCTTATTTATCATACGCTGGAACACAGCAGGCGCGTTTGCCAACCCGAACGGCATACGGTTAAACTCATACTGCCCGTCCGGGGTGACAAACGACGTATAGGGTTTTGAGTTCTCAGATAAGGGTACTTGATAATATCCAGATTTTAAATCTAAGGAAATAAAGAATGCCTGTCCTGACAGTCTTGATATTTCATCTTCAATAACTGGCATAGGATATCGCTCTTTGACAGTTATCGAATTGAGTACACGATAGTCGACACACATTCTCACTCCTCCTTCCTTCTTCCTCACTAAAATGATTGGGATAGCATATTCAGAAATGGATTCTCTCACGATTCCCGCATCTAGCATTTCGCCTATCATATCCCTCACTTGTTCGCGTTCCTTATGAGATAATCTATAGGGTCTATATACAATAGGCTTAGTGCTAGTTAGTTCTATATTCATTTCTGTAATGTTCGTACAACCTAAATACTTTAAATCGGTGGCGAAACAATGTTTATATTTTTGCAATAAATTAATTAATTTTTGTTTATGAACTTCGGTTACCGTATTACCCACGCGTATCTTTTTCTGATCTATTTCATCTACATTTGAACTTTGTGCATTAGACGCGACTGTAACACTGCTGACAACCTGTACTTTTGTTCCTCGCGCAATTACACATCCTTCGCGCAACAAAATGCCATTATACGACAAGGGCGTTATGTTTAAATATAAAAATCCATTATCAGTTAAGTATACTCCCCCATTAATACAATATTGAAAATTTGGTTTGCCAATAATTCTACTGTTTATTAAAATACTTCCGGAATAAGAAGAATTTGTTTTAGATTTAATCGTAATAGGGCCAAAAATTACAATATCCCTAGAAGGCATTACAGTAATATTATTGTCACCATGTGCATTAATTATATTAAACTCCGGCATCTCATTATTATTATCCTTGTAAAATTTTAGTTCGCTTACATTCTTATACACTAATACGTGGGGTTGTTCGGTATAAGTTTGGCCCACTAATATCGGTACGTCTAGCAAAACATCATCGATTACGTAGCATATTACCTCGGCCTGAACGTTATCTACGGATAAATCAATTGTAAGCTTCCCTATGGAGTACACAATTTCATTACCGAAGCCCCTTAATGGCAATAAAACTTTTTCAAAATTTAAATTTAATTTAATCACTGTAGATAAAGTAATTAGCGAAACCTCACTACCAAAATCGATAAAACACTTCATAACTACCCCGTTAACTGTACACTGTTTAACGTATTTTGAATTAGAGTTAGATGTTAATATGCGCATCGTTTTTGGAATCGATCCATCTTTAATCTTAGAATTTTGTAACAAATCATTTTTAAACGTACTTTTTTCACTTCTATGGCCGTAACGATAACACTTCTCACACTTAATTAATGGCTTAGGACACTTTAAAAAGGGGTGCCCCTTTTCCTTGCAATTAAAACAATTTATTTGACCCGGAACTCTGTTGTAAGATTTACGTAAACTAGAAAATGTGTTACTATTAACATCACTATTAACGTTTGTTTCGGACCTAAATCGCTGCCTTACATTGGTTTGATTAATTTGCGAGACGTCCTGATTACTCATCAAGAATTGCAACAGTTGATCGGGCTGTGTGCACCGTAGTGCATTAGCGCTCGATCGCATTGTCTTATCACTAAGCCCGTGTATTAAGCAATCAACCGCATTTTTGCCGCTTATGTCGCACTGGTTCAACATAGCTAATTTTTCATAATAATAAACCTCTAGTGGTTCATTGAACCTACTTTTCCTACGAAGCATGTCCTCCAGGGATTGACCATAGTTTTGTTCGCAAGGAAAAGCATTTAAAAACTTCTCCTGCCATTCCGACCAACTAAATAAGATAGTGTTTTGGCTTTCGTACCAAACTTTGGCCAATCCCTGAAGTTTTTGTAATGCAAAATGAACCGTCGTTCGTTCATCCCACCCGTAGACCGTGGCACACTCGTTCACTTTCCTAAGCCAGATATCAGTCCTCTGACATTTAATAGACGGGTCAAAATTGGGCAAAATATTTTTATGACTGATATTAGTAGAAGGCAATGAGGCACTCGCCGTCACCGGCGGCTGAGACTTCATGAAGTTAATAAAATTTTGTACGTCCTTATAATTAAAAGTAGGGCTATGTGACCTCGTATCTCGCGCGGCATCTCCCCGTCCCGCCGACCTCTCGGCGTCGCGGTGTCGGTGCTGGCTGCGCTCCCGGAGGACGTCCTCTTCCAAGCCGCGGAGTCGGTCGCGTTGCCGCTCGAGCTCCACTTCACGTTTACGTAGACTCGTGCGCCTCCCGCTGGCCCGGCTGCCGCTCCTCTCTCGGTAGCGGCTGCCGCTCCTCTCTCGGTAGCTGGTCCGCCGAGCGCTGCTGGTGTTCCGCGCGGGTAGCCGGCTGCGGCTGCGACTCCTTTTCGTACCCTCCCTCGCTTGTGTCCCACCACGGTCAGGCGTTTGTAGCCGACGGTGCGTGGACATTTCGCTATCACGTGGCATTATCTGAAACTCAGACCCAAAAGCTTAATAATTTGAAATTACTTCCGGCGAATAACAATGAACGAACTGTTATATACTAAGTTAGTATATAATAGTGCCTAGCACTACTCTTTCCATTTGATACATAATCCCTGCATTCGGCCCGAGACCTCAGTTCCTGTCCATCTTTCTACATCCGCGCGCGGCATTTGCCTGGCTATATTTTAAAATCCATTTCTAATTCT
Source organism: Cyaniris semiargus (assembly GCA_905187585.1). Taxonomy (NCBI): domain Eukaryota; kingdom Metazoa; phylum Arthropoda; class Insecta; order Lepidoptera; family Lycaenidae; genus Cyaniris; species Cyaniris semiargus. The sequence continues at coordinate 24,106,114 of LR994547.1, read as the reverse complement.
AATTGTGAATTAATCCAAGTGTGTTTAAATAAAATCCTTTTTTTAAAAAGAGGTTTATAATTGACCGTCTAACATTGGTGGCTACGCGGCGGGATACCGACTGGGTATCCATGGAGAACGTCTCCTTCTGTCTTCCTGTCCCGTTTTCGTGAATCGTGTGTGTAAAAAGAACTAAAATCGTGAAAATTAAGTGGAAAATCGATTCAAAAGTAAAAATAAAAGTGAAAGTGTTCCAAGAAGTAAAATAAAAATTAAAGTGTTGTGTTTATTCTGCTATCAATAGCATTATTTGTGCTGCTCCGTGCTCGTGATGTTCCTGTATTCTTCGATTTTCATCATTGTGTCCTGCAAACTGTGAGTGTTAGAGAAATAATAATCCTTTGGGGTCTACGAGTGCAGTTGTTTTCGTTTGAAGACAATTCTAAGAACTAGCTGACTAGTTGATAAGCGTATTGTATTTGCTGCACCGTGGCTGTCTATTACACCGATAGATTCATTCATAATAATTTTATTTAATATTTTCTAAAAATGTCATCACCGCAACCACAGCAACCACAACAACCATTGCAACCATTAGCTCAACCAAAAACAAGGTCTCAGACACAAATTCAAATTTCGAAAATAGATCTAGATATAGGCATTCTGTTTAAATTCATAAAACCCTTTGACGGGTCAAGAGAAAAACTAAATTCTTTTATAGCCACAGAAGATCAAAAACACATACTATTCAAATTCATATTGTCACAACTTGAAGGCAAGGCAGAATCTACTTGCTCCATTAAAGAATTTGAGTCATGGGAGCAACTAAGTGTTTTTCTAAACACGCAATTTGGAGAAAGAAAACACTACGCTCATCTATTAACTGACTTACAAGAATGTCGGCAATTAAATAGTGAGCCAGTCAATAAATTCGCGTTACGCGTAGAAACATGTTTGTCAAAACTGTTAACTGAAATTACCCTATCAAATAAAAAGAAAAGCGAATTGCAAGGTCGCATAGGTGCAATGGAAGACCTAGCTTTGCATACATTCTTGATCGGCCTTAAGCCTGAAGTTTCTAACCTAGTGCGCAGTAAAAGTCCCGCTAACCTAAATCAAGCTATTAACGTAGCGTTATCTGAGGAAGCAATTATAAATTTATTTAATAAGCGTAATCCACATTCATCATCTTTGTCTCAGCGTCAATCCCCCTCTAATCGTTATGTCCAAAAACCTTCTTATCCTAACCAATTTTCTAAGCCTCAAATGCCAGGATTTAACGAGCGAAATGTGCACGGTCTATTTTGTAGGTATTGCAAAACCCAAGGACACACTATTGATCAATGTAAGAAGCGTGAGTTTAATAATAACAGATTTAAAACTAATACTTTCCAATCTCCACAAAGACCAAATCAGGAACCTTTTAAGCCTAGGCCCGCGCGTATTAACTGCGTCGAAAATGACAATGCATACTATGACGAGTCTCAACCATCCACTAGCTTTGATGCCCCAAATAATTATAATGAAAATGATACTTTAAACGAATAGTGGGCTCACGAAGGTGTCTCGTGAGACCCAACCATCAACCAACAATATCAATATCCACTAATGACACCGCTTCCAAATCCATGTACCACACGGGTAACCAGCCCCAAGCAAGTGTCCATTCTTCTAAATCCAAGGACCACATGGGTAACCAGCCCCAAGCAAGTGTCCATTCTTCCAAATCTAAGGACCACACGGGTAACCAGCCCCAAGCAAGTGTCCATTCTTCCAAATCTAAGGACCACACGGGTAACCAGCCCCAAGCAAGTGTCCATTCTTCTAAATCCAAGGACCACATGGGTAACCAGCCCCAAGCAAGTGTCCATTCTTTCAAACCCAAGGACCACACGGGTAACCAGCCCCAAGCAAGTGTCCAGTCATCCAAATCATTGAATCCTGAAAAAGAAAAAATTCGTGAAGTATATGAAATACAATGTTCACCTAGCAAAGTATCCTTACCTCATATATTGTTGCAAACCTCCGTTTCCAATAAACCGCTTTCCTTTCTTGTCGACACGGGATCTTCAATTTGTCTCCTCCGGAAATCTGCTGTTGAATCATTATCTAAATTAAAATTAAAAAATAATAACATTAGTCTCAAAGGTATTGATATTACTGACGACCCTGTTCCTACCTTAGGAAGCTTAGACATAAATCTGATAATTGGCAGGGAATCAATACCCTTTACATTCCATGTTGTAGAAAACATCAATCTTCATTATGACGGTATAATCGGAAATGACCTGTTCAGCAAATATCAATGTTTCATAGATTACAATAGACAAATATTAAATCTTAGTAACAATAAAATAAAACTAAAGTTCTCAGAACCTGTTTATGAAATTCCTCCTAGATCCGAAATCACCTTAGAGTGTACTGTAAAAAACCCAGAATTAAAAGAAGGCCTAATCCTAGACCAACATTTAAGCGAACATTTATTTGTTGCTAATTGTGTAGTAAGAGTAAAAAATAATAATCGGGTAAATTTAACGATACTCAACACTTCAGAGGAATCAGTTTCAATCAATTCAGATCTTCGACTCATTCTACACCCAATCGATCATGCATGCTACCAAATTAATCATTCAAATACACAATGTTTAAATAGAACTAATGAAGTTTTAAAATTACTCCGAGTCTCGCATTTAAATGACGAAGAATGCAACGCCCTTTATGAAACGTGCTCTAAATATTCGGATATTTTCCATTTGCCGAATGATATACTTACCTCTACTGATGCCATCCAACACGAGATACGTACTTCCTCAGACCAGCCAATAAATGTAAAATCCTACAGATTTCCTGAAATCCATAAACAAGAAGTCAATTCCCAGATCCAAAAAATGCTTAGTCAAAAAATTATCCAACCTTCCTTATCCCCATGGTCCTCTCCAATATGGATTGTTCCGAAGAAAACTGACGCTTCCGGACAGAAAAAGTGGAGAATCGTAATCGATTACCGTCGCCTTAATGACATAACAATCGGTGAAACTTATCCCATCCCTAATATAGTTGAAATACTTGACCAGTTAGGTAATTCTAAATATTTCTCCACTCTCGACCTAGCATCTGGCTTCCACCAAATCAATATGTCACCAAACGACGCATGTAAAACCGCATTCAGTGTCCCACAAGGCCATTTTGAATTTACCAGGATGCCATTTGGCCTAAAAAATGCTCCTGCTACCTTTCAACGTCTCATGAACAATGTCCTCACTGGGCTCCAGGAAGAGCGCTGTTTTGTTTACCTAGATGACATTGTTATTTATTCAAAAGATTTGCTAACTCACATCCAAAATTTAACCTCTATTTTTGACAGGCTTCGCTCTTTCAACCTCAAACTACAGCCAGATAAATGTGAGTTTTTGAGAAAGGAGGTTGGTTATTTAGGTCACACTATAACCGAAAATGGTGTAAGGCCAGATGAAAATAAAGTTAAATCCGTTCAAGAATTTCCCATTCCTAAATGTCCAAAAGATATCAAATCTTTCCTTGGCCTTATTTCCTATTACAGACGTTTTATCCCTGATTTCTCCAAAACTTCTAAACCCCTTAAGTCACTTCTTAAAAAAGATATTCCCTTTGATTGGACCAACGAACACCAATTAGCGTTTGAGACTTTAAAAAACAAACTTTTGACCGCACCTGTCCTTACCTACCCAGATTTCACAAAACCCTTTATTCTTACCTGTGATGCTTCCAATTATGCGATATCCTGTATTTTATCTCAAGGTCCTATTGGTAAAGATCATCCAATAGCCTACTCGTCAAGAACCCTAAATAAATGTGAAACCAATTATAGCACAACCGAGAAGGAATTATTAGCCATTGTCTGGGGTTGCAAAACCTTCAGACCGTATTTGTTTGGTCGGAAATTTACCATCGTCACAGACCACCGTCCACTAAAATGGCTATTTAATCATACTGACCCAAGTAGTAAATTACAACGCTGGCGTCTCCAACTTTTAGAATATGAGTATGACATTGTATATCGAAAAGGAAAACTTAATTCAGCAGCAGATGCACTGTCCAGATATCCTGTAAATCCTGTACAACCTGAAAAAACTGATTCACTGTATCCTAATCCTACTGAAAGTGATTCTAATAACTTAGATAAAGACCTGATGGATCTTTTAGTATCCCCTACCTCTTTTCATTCTGACGAACTTATAAACATAGACGACTTGAATCTCGACACTTCCGATCCTTTAGCCATTGAACCATTACCTGACATAGATCCACCACTTGAACCGCAACCATCGACAAGCGGACAAAACACTTGTGATCCTTTAGCCATTGAACCATTACCTGATATAAATCCGCCACTAGAACCGCAACCGTCGACAAGCGGACAAAACAATGTCCCACCTATATCTCCCAATGACAATATCCTGACAACTCCTCCTACGTTGGGTGGGTCTCCGACAGCACCTCGTGAACCTGAAACAGAAATAAATGATATTATAAATGAAAATAATACTTCTTTAGCTGATACTTACTTCGAATTCTTGAAAACTCCATCATCTGTGAAATATAATACTGATATAGTCGAACATAATGATAGCATAATTAAAAGTCAACAGAAAACAATAATAATACCTACATCACTTGATCTTGATGAATCCAATCCATATGTAGAAGAAATTCTTTCAAATTACAACTGCACTGTCCATTCTGAAACATTCATAAACTCAGAAAAAGAATTATTTACCTATAAAGAAATTAATTTAATGAATAAAACGTATTATTTCTTATTTTACAAAGTCCATCACTTTGATACATGTTCTTATAAGGACATCTTTGCGTCCCTATGTAACCTTAAAAATAATTTAATACTAAGAGATGAGCATATCGACAAAGTTAGTATAACAGATTTTAAGAATCCTTTCGACAAACATACATATATTAAAATTTATACAATGCTTGCTTATTTATTTCATAACACGAAAATACAAATAAATATTTATAAAAATAAAATTTATTACCCCAGTCCTTCTGAAGTCCCGAAAATTCTTCGTGAAAATCACGATATACCGATATCCGGACATCTTGGTTCCAGTAGAATGTATAACAGGATCCGTGAGCAATACTTTTGGAAAAATATGCGAAGTGAAATTGAAAAGTACGTAAAAAATTGCACTTCTTGCCAGACTAATAAAGCCCTTAGGAAAATAAATAGAGCTCCAATGCAGATAACTTCAACCTCCACTGCTCCTTTTGAAAGAGTATCCTTAGACATTGTTGGCCCTCTTCCTGAATCCGGTACAGCTAAACTCAAGTATATACTTACCCTACAAGATGATTTAACTAAATATTCAATTGCTTACCCTATCCGAAGCACTACAGCTGAAGAGACTAGTGACTGTTTAATACATTTTATCTCATTATTCGGTATTCCAAAAACTATACTAACAGATCAAGGAACCAATTTTACGGCAGACATGTTTAAAGAAACTTGTAAATTCCTTAAAATTAAGCAACTGTGGTCCTCTCCCTATCACCCACAAACACAAGGTGCTTTAGAGAGAAGCCATTCGACATTAAAAGAATATTTGAAATCCTATATTTGTGAAAACCAAGATAATTGGCCTAAGTATGTATACACAGCAATGCTGGCTTATAACACAGCTACACATTCGACAACTAACTATACTCCTTATGAATTACTTTTCGGTCACAAAGCAACCCTTCCTAACTCTCTCTATGAATCCGCTCTAGACGCTACTTACTCGGATTACATCAGGATGCTTCAGCACCGCCTGAAAACCACTAGAGACAAAGCTATTGAATGTATAAATAGATCTAAAATTGCTTCCAAAACTTATTACGACACGCACACTCGGCCTGTCACTTATCATGCAGGTGACTATGTCTATTTGAAAAATCACCTTCGTATGCGTAAAGCTCTTTCACCCATTTGGAAGGGCCCATATAGAGTAATTAAGATTAATGGTAGAAATAGTCTCACTTTATTAATAAATAGAAAACACATCACACATCACTATGATGAGGTTAAGTTAGCCTGGCGTGGCGATTCTTAGTTAAAATAACTGTTAGTTTAGGATGAGTGATACTTGCGGTTTTAATTATTACTATTATAAAATTTAACGTATTTTATTATTATTTTACAGTTTTGAAAGCTCTGCACAGGAAGCATTCATCTATGAATACTTCTGGAATATATTTTGATCCAATCGGATCACTCAAAATAATAGATGGACATCTTAATGTCTTAATACCAATAGATATATCTTTTATACAACCAAATATTAAGAACTTGAACGGTGTAATAGGTAGCTTGGAGATAATTTGTAAACAAAGTACTCTCTATGCAGATATCGAATGTCATAACTTACTGGGACCAAAACAAAATATTTTGGTCACTACCTCAACCCTGTCATCTTTAAATGAAATTATTAATAAAATAAGCGTCAATGAAAAACATATAAATAGAGCCATTCAGGCTCTGACTCTCGGTCAGCAAAATTTAACAGCTGTTTCAAATAACTTAATAATAAAGTCTAATTTTAACCAATTACTAAATACTTTAGAGAGTAGTTTGTTGACGTTATCTTTTAAATTAGAAGATATTATTAACGCAATTATGTTTAGTAAATCGAATGTCTTGTATCCCTCTATAATAACTCCAACTCAATTATTTACTGAACTTGTTCAAAATTACAGATTTTTGGCTAGCTATCATCAGCTCCCTGTAACCCTATCCATAGAAAACATATATACACTGCTAAGTATATGCGAAATAGCTTCCTACTACAGTAATAATAAATTAGTATTTGTATTAAATATACCTCTCGTGAATTTAAGGAATTATTACTTGTATCTAAATATTCCATACCCTGTTGTAATGGCTAATAAAACCTATAACACAATAGTACCGACTACTAAATATATAGCGTTAAGTAGAGATAGGAATTTTTATTGTAAGTTAGATAGTTTAAATAGTTGTAAGTCCATATACTATTCGAATTATATCTGTAATAATGTTGATGTCTATTCTAGCTCAACATCCCCCAACTGCGAATCAGAAATTATTACAAAACCGTTAAAGTCTGTTCCCAATATTTGCGAAACAAAGTTTTTTGTTGGGTTTGTAGATATTTTTTCACCGTTTGTCAAACAATAAATTTTTATATGTAAATACAGATGCTACAAAATTGTCAATAGACTGCAAAGACTCTGTTACATCAGAGATAGTGTTATTTGGTACCGGAATATTCAATTTATCTGGAAATTGTGTAGCCTTTAAAAATGATTTGAAACTCATACCTGTTAATTCGCAAATAATCAAAATACAACCAATAACCATGAATTTTAGTTTGTTAAATGATACCTGTTGTAATTCTGTTATGTTTAATAAGATAAAACCATTTGTTTCTGTTTTAAACCTATCTGATATTCATTTGGACTTAAGGAAAATTTATAAGAATGTAGAAATTAATCATGATATTGTTAAAAATTTAAATTAAATAATTGACAGACCTCATATAGTTCAATATGGGCAATATTATTCATATTCAAGTATTATAATAATTTGTTTCATTGCAATTTTTGTTTTTATCGCGATTTATCGTAGATTTGTAAAGTCAGGCACATGTCGAATAAACTTTTATAAACGTAAAATCGAAATAAATAAGACTCAAGAACTCCCCGATGTCCCATCAGAATCCCATAGTGAAATTCCACTCGAAACCCTGAATGAAATTCCGCTTCCTAAAATCCGTTCTTCTCTTCCATAAACTTAACCCTTTAGGGATAAGTTTCTTCCTAACCCTGGGGGCTGTTATATACTAAGTTAGTATATAATAGTGCCTAGCACTACTCTTTCCATTTGATATATAATCCCTGCATTCGGCCCGAGACCTCAGTTCCTGTCCATCTTTCTACATCCGCGCGCGGCATTTGCCTGGCTATATTTTAAAATCCATTTCTAATTCTAATTGTGAATTAATCCAAGTGTGTTTAAATAAAATCCTTTTTTTAAAAAGAGGTTTATAATTGAACGTCTAACAGAACGAACGAAGCTACTAATTAAATAAATTCGAGCATTGAATATCAAGGAGCTTTGCTCCCGCGCTACCCGCGGGCGCTTCGTCCGGTACAGGCGTCATGCGCCCCGTTTCCCGTTACAATAAGTATTATAGAATCACCAATCATACAATGACCTATTTCAATGATTACTTATTATTCGTTAATTAACACACTGAGATGACTTCCATGTAATAACTAATTTTCACAATATTATGCATGCACTATTACGAAAATTGTAGGTACCGTTCAAAGTGTAGGGTAGATGTTTGCGTATTAATAATCACAGTTTAATGCAATTTGCAATTGATATAAGAACTATTAGCCGATTAACTGAACATTTCTTAAAAGTTTGCAATAACGACTGTCGGCCATTTTATGCGCGTCATTACAATAATTTACAAATTTAGCAGCAGAAAAACGATTAACAAAATTTTAACTTCTAAATGTGGGCAGATCCCACTTCTGAATTGTAAGATTACACTAATTTAGAGAGTATTTAAGTTGGAATATAAATGGAATAAAAAAAAAATCAACAATTTATTGTTTTTTAACAGTAAAAATTTACAAAACCTAACAATTATAAAGGCGAAAGTTTGTATGTATGGATGGATGTATGTATGTATGGATGTATGGATGTTTGTTACTCTTTCACGCAAAAACTACTGACTGGATTGTAATGAAACTTTACAATAATATAGCTTATACATCAGAATAACACATAGGCTACAATTTTAACCGACATTCAAAATGGGGGAGGTGTTAAAAAGTATTTTAAAAAGTATTTTTTAATTACCTTTAAAATTTTAAATGTTCTTATAGTTTAAGCACAAGTTTAATACTGTTATTTAAAAGAGATTTTTTAAGTTTTTGTTTCTTTTTATTATTGCTTTTTATGTTTTGTACCTAGCGTTTAGGAAACATATTTTAATTTTATAAACAAAAAATACCGCTAAGAAATGAAAATTCTGATTATAAATAATTCATAATTAAAATGAATAGAGATGATTCTTAAAAATAACCTGTTTTTTTTGTTTAAGTATATTCTCTTCCCTGTTCATAAAGTGTCCAAACCAGCTGTACACATTGTCTCTCCCCTGTATTGTGTATTTCCCCTGGTCACTTATAAAACGATATAAAACCAACAAATTGACTGGCCACTTTGTAAACGTTTTCAACTTAGCAGTTTCCATAAATAAAAATGTATACTAGTGATGAGCAAAGCAAGACCACGACTCGACCAGTCTTGGTCTTGGTCTTGGTCTCGCTTGTGCAGTCTTGGTCTTGGTCTTGCTCAAATCTGTCTGGTCTTGGTCTTGGTCTTGGTCTTGCACGCCTAGTCTTGGTCTTGGACTTGCAAGAAGCAAGACTCTTGCAAACATTTTTCAAAACTTTTTGTAAGCGTTTTAATTTTCTCTAAAAAACATTTTCAAACCTAAACTATTAGACTAGCTACATGATCTTATCTTAACTTGTTAAGAGAATGATTCTTGAATTGAAAATACTAATGAAAAGTCGAGAGCTAACTCAGCATACTGATCTTTTAGCGGAAATAAGTCCTTAAGAAAAATGAAAATTTTGAAAAATAAGAACTTTCCCTCCGATTTCATCTAGAGTATTTTTAGGGTTCCGTAGCCAAATGGCAAAAAACGGAACCCTTATAGATTCGTCATGTCAGTCTGTCTGTCTGTCTGTTCGTCCGTATGTCACAGCTACTTTTCTCCGAAACTATAAGAGCTATACAATTGAAACTTGGTAAGTAGGTGTAGTCTGTGAACCGCATTAAGATTTTGATACAAACACACTTTTTGCCACAGAGATAGATCAAGATAGATGCGGTATCTATCTTGATCTATGTCTGCTTTTTGCTATAGTTGTAAGCCGTGCGGCGTGCGCGTTTTTTTCTCTCTCTCTCTCTCTCTCTCTCATAAAAAGCAAGTCAGTTATGTTTCTTTTCTTTTTTTTTCGTTTTTTTCTAGGTCTAAAAAAATATATGATGTACATTACTATAAAAGGAAAATTGGTTTGAATGAGAACTAGCAAGTAGTTTTTTTTTCAGAATCAGAATCAGAATCAGACGTGTTTTATACGTCATAAATGGTAAACCTTAATTTAACTTTCATTAAATCAACTGAAATATAAAAATAAATCAAAAACCTTTTAATTTCATAAAAATAAACCTTATTGCTGCTGCGGAACCCTTCATGGGCGAGTCGAACTCGCACTTGGCCGATTTATTTTATTTTAAAAAATCCGGATAATCGGATTCTCTCTAGGTTGGAAGATCTTCCTTTTCGGCCGCCACGTATATTCCCAAATTTTTATTTTTAATGCATGGTTACATAATCAAAGAGTAAAAACGGGACCCAATTACTTACAATCGCTGCCTGTTCGTCTGCCTGTTTCCAGGCTGTATCACAAGAACTTGAAATTCATGTTAAGTAGATAATATATTGTTATAAATATTTTATCTAATATTGTAGTCCCTGCGACTAAGTCAAATTTTTAGCAAGAGTCTTGCATGGAGTAAGACTCTTGCATACTCGGTGTTGGTCTTGTTCTTGCACACCTAGTCTTGGTCTTGGTCTTGCTAGTCTTAGGGTAGTCTTGGTCTTGCATTTTGTGCAAGACCAAGACCAAGACTGCAAGACCAAGACCAATTTTACTCGTCACTAATGTATACAATTAAAAATATATAAAAAAAGTCGTGCCGCCACTTCATACAACGAATTACCTCTTAACTTGGAATGACCCTAATACAAAATACTTACACTAAACTGTGCACGTCGCGGACGCGACCTTGAGTTGAGTCTTCGGACGTCCGAACAGAACCTGGCTGGCCGGATGTTTTTGCATCCGCGGACGTCCGCGGATGAACCGTGCACATTTAAAATGTGGCGCGTGCAGCACGTACGTTGCTGATAAATGTGCGCTCACCATTAAATTGTTTTTTGGCTCGACGATCTTTTTCGCCTTAAAAACGCGTACTTTTAAGGTGACACAGGCGAAAAAGATCGTCGAGCCATAAGTACTTCTACGCACGTCTGTCACCCCTTTTAGGGTTCTGTAATTAACAAGTCCTAGTTGACTATGGAACCCTAAAACGCAACCCTAATCAGCAGTTTTTTTTGTATACTGATAGGTTAATAGCTAGTCCAGTTCCGATATCATTTAGAGGGTAAGGCCAAATTACCCTCGAAGAAGCTTGGTGTTCTTAACAGAGCGAGGCAGTACTTCAGTCCGGACCATCGCCTACAACTCTACAAGGCGCAGGTTCGGCCTCATATGGAATATTGTTCTCATCTCTGGGCAGGGGCGCCAAAATACCAACTGCTTGCTCTGGATCGTATCCAACGAAGGGCCGCTCGAATTGTTGACTGCCATTCAAACAGCTTGGACCCCTTGGAATTACACCGAGATGTAACTTCACTCTGCATCCTCTATCGGTTGTATCACGGGGAGTGCTCTGAGGAATTGTTCGGAATCATACCTCCTGCAACTTTTCGCCATCGTCCCACGCGAAAAATATACCATCCTCATCACCTTGATGAGTGGCAGTCTTCCACAGTGCGTTTTTCGCGAAACTTTCTGCCGCGCACTGTAAAACTCTGGAACGAACTGTAAACCTTCAAGAAAAGAGCGTATTCCCTCTTAAAAGGCCGGCAACGCACCTGCAGCTCTTCTGATGTTGCGAGTGTCCATGGGCGACGATAGTTGCTTACCATCAGGTGACCCGTTTGCTCGTTAGCCCCCTTTATTAAATAAAAAATAAAAATAAAAGTTATATAATTTAACAGTAACATTTTCCTACTAATAGATGTTCTTGGTCTTATCAAAATGAAGCTACTCACGAAAAAATTGCTTGATAACTTAATCAGTGTTCTAGGGAATCTTTACTACTATTAATTTTTATGTTTTGCGTAATGTAAAAACGCTCTAAAGATTAACATCTTTCTAATATTCTACAAGAACCTTTTATAAAAATTACAACACAAGTATAATATCGTGATAATATTTTATTTGAGCGTTAAAACAATATCATAAAACTTAAAACTTATAAAATTATTATGAATCTTATTCTTCTTGAGGTATCCTTCTGGGTAGCCTTTTCCAACTAACCAAGTCATGAAATTTGACGAAGATATTAGGAGTAGAATTAGGTTTTTCAGTTGGATCTGCTCCACGATTTGCTGTTAATAAGTCCATTGTTTTTGTAGCACATATCGATTATCGGATGGGTTATAATCTATACTAATATTATAAAGCGGAAGAGTTTGTTAGTTTGTTTGTTTGTTTGTTTGTTTGAACGCGCTAATCTCAGAAACTACTGGTCCGATTTGAAAAATTCTTTCAGTGTTAGATAGCCCATTTATCGAGGAAGGCTATAGGCTATATTTTATCACGCTAAGACCAATAGGAGCGAAGAAATAGAGGAAAATGTGGAAAAAAACGGGGGGAAATTATTTGAAAGGGCTTATTTGAACGCGCTAATCTCAGGAACTACTGGTCCGATTTGAAAAATTCTTTCAGTGTTAGATAGCCCATTTATCGAGGAAGGCTATAGGCTATATTTTATCACGCTAAAACTAATAGGAGCGAAGAAATAGAAGAAAATGTGGAAAAAACGGGGGAAATTATTTGAAAGAGCTTATCTCACGAACTACTAGAGCAATTTTTCTGTTATTTGGGTCAGATAAGAAGTAGACCACGTGAAGGATCAAAGGCTATTTTTTGTAGACTGATTTGTCTGTGAAATATCTAATTTACGCGGGCGAAGCCGCGCGGAACGTCTAGTGTTTCAATAAACACATTTTACTTGCTAAAATAAGCCACGTTTGCACTGCATACTTAGTTCGGATTAGAGAAATAAAATATACTTATTACCTTATTTAAATCAATTCCGAATATTTGCAAAACTTCTTTGAAGATGATCGTGTCAAAAACTTAAAAATTTAAATACTTTCGTTGCTAAGTAGATTTCGGTTGCTAAGTAGATTATTTGTCAAAAGCAATGCGACCAATAAAAATACGATTCTATCGTGTAAACGAGCATAGCCGACAGATAGCGACCAATAAACCTATCGTTGCTAAGGAGATCGCTATGTTGATATTTTGGCAAACACAAAATGACCAAGATGAAAATATAGAAATACTAGAGAGTAAAGACCTATAAGAAATACGATTCTATCCTTTTCTTTTTCCCGACCAACATAATTGACCAGTTTAACGATTTCTGTCCTTTTTTTCCCGACCAACATAACTGACCAGTTTAAGATGACCCGCTACCTGTATAGGAATCAACTTCCTTGAGTGTACATAGATTAGTTCAAGCATACACTATAATTTGCCCATAGCTTATATGAAATATATTTATGGTTTTTAAATTAAGCGACAAAAACCATTTTATCGCTTATGCCCTTTCCATTTCTTGCTGTTCCATTTCTTGTTTTCTGACAGGCCGGCCCGGCCATACATTACATACATACTTATCATATACTAGCTGTCCCGGCAAACGTTGTTTTGCTATTAAGTAAGTATTTAAATCTTACCCCCTCTTTTGTCCCCTTAGAGGGGTGGGGGGGGGGGGGGATTTTTATACACCAGATTTTAAGTTGGAAGAAGACAAATATATCTGCGAAAACCGTATGCAAATCGGATCAGTTGTTTTCGTGTTAAAGCGAAAGTCTTATACAAAATCTGACCCCCTCTTTCGTCCCTTTAGAGGGGTGGGGGGAAATTTTCTTATACACCAGATGTTAAGTTGGAAGAAGACAAATATATCTGCGAAAACCGCATTCAAATCGGATCAGTAGTTTTCGTGTGATAGTGGAACAAACATACAGACAGACAGACAGACAGACAGACAGACAAAAAACTAACCACATTTTTGGCTTCTATAGCGATGTAGTGACACCCTCTGCTTATTATTTTTTGAATATCTTTAATGTACAGAATGTTCATTTCTACAGTTTTATTATATGTATAGATACATACATATTCAAAACGATTTTTTACTTTAACGCGGCGTCACCTTAAGCTTGAATAGGTAACAGACATAATTTCGCATTTATAATATCAGTGAAAGTATTGTTTATAATTAGTACGTGGGTGATGGTGGGCAGACACCGAGCCGCCTCCCGCCCTCCGACCTCTCGATTTGATCGCTCCCTTATCACTTATCAGTTCAATCGCTCTCTTATCAGCTATCAGTCGTCTCAGTGCGAGGCTCGAACGCGTTTGAAAATCCCCACTAAAATTCCCATTGAGTGAAAAATTATATTATAATATAAGCCCAAGTGTGATGGTCGTTTGGAACTATTATGGCACTATCGCTATTAAGACTATTTATTGCGACTGTTTAAGACTTTGTGACTTCGGAAAAAAAAGTGACCTAAAAATCTTGACTGTTTACCGGTTGAGGTAACTTTGTGACGGTTATAAACTTGTTGCGTTTGAGTAAACTTTGGTGTCGAATTCACTCTCGTGCGAAGTAAACTTTTGACGAAACTTTGGTGTGAACTGTATAAACACACTTACAAAATATATTTGCAGATACGTAACCTTAACGAACATTCGCATAACTTTTATTTTAACGAAAAGTCGAACTTTAACGTAAACTCACAGTGTTTTAACGAACAATCGCAGATACACAGCTGCGGGCAAGAGATCGTCGTGTCCAATAATGAGCCGGAGTTGAAGATATCGAAGCACATAATATCCATAGAGGATATCACCATTAACAAGGAGCTTGGTATGGGACAGTTCGGCGTCGTACAACAGGGTACTTGGTCTACAGGACGACAAAGGGTTCGTATAAACTTTTTTTCATAAAATTAAGGGACAAACCTTTAGGGTCACTTGGTGAAAAGCAACTACCGTCGCCCATGGGCACTCGCAACATCAGACGAGTTGCAAGTGTGTTGCCGGCCTCTTAAGAAAGAATACGCTCTCTTCTTGAAGGTTTGCAGGTCGTAATGGTCCGTAAATACTGCTGGCGACATTCCAGAGTTACGCTTGGCGCACACTTTGACGGAGCGTGCCGGGGCGGGTAGGGGCTCAGCGCAGCGCAAAATGCGTATATAGCACACTATTGACGGGTCGGGTCGCATCACATTGACGGATTTTGAGTACGTTTGGATAGCTCCAGTGTGACCACTTTTAAATCACTCGTGACTCGATATACCAAAAACTTTGCTATATTCTACTAAAATCTACTAGACCGTGTTTTAGCTTCTACCAAAAATCTACCTTTATTTATCAATGTATTCTACGTGGCTAAAACTAAAATAAAACTAAAATGTTTATATGGACTGTCTTCATTATGTTTTTAAAAAATTTATATTATTCATTCTATAATATCGATTTTCTACTAAAATCTACTAAAAGATTTTGGACTACTTAATCGTCATTCATTAATCATTTGACATCAAATCTACCAAAATGTAGAAATCTACTAAATGTGGTAACACTGTTGACGGAGCGCAGCGAGGCTTGCCGGGCCGTGTCGCATTACCGGAAATCCGCCGCGCAAAAATCCGCGCATCCGCTTCCATGCAAATTGTATGGAGGCGGATTTTTGCGCTGAGCACCGGCACGCTGTGGCCCGGCATTAAGGTGCAGTGGTTGTAAAATGGGTTTTTTAAATAATGTTTTTTCTAAAGGAAATGTCATTATTTAAGTATGATAAAAGCACCGTTTTAAAATTGAGAAAATTTACTATACGAATAGATATAATATCAGTACACAATTTGAAAATTGGCCAAGTGCGACTTGGACTCGCCCATGAAGGGTTCCGCAGCAGCAACAAGGTTTATTTTTATGAAATTAAAAGGTTTTTGATTTGTTTTTATATTTCAGTTGATTTAATGAAAGTTAAATTAAGTTTACCATTTATGACGTATAAAAAAAAAACTACTTGCTAGATTTCGTTCAAACCAATTTTCGTTGGTAGTTTTAATAGTAAAGTACATCATATATATTTTTTAGACTTATCATGCCCCTACTTTAGAAGTTAGAGGGGGGGGGGGGGGGGGACACACATTTTACCACTTTGGAAGTCTCTCTCGCAAACAATTCAGGTTAGAAAAAAATGATATTAGAAACCTCAATATGATTTTTGAAAACCTATCCATAGATATCCCACACGCATAGGTTAGACGAAAAAATATTATTTACTTACATGTAAAAATATAAAAAAAAACTACTTGCTAGATTTCGTTCAAACCAATTTTCGTTGGTAGTTTTTATAGTAATGTACATCATATATTTTTTTTCGACTTATCATGCACCTACTTTGGAAGTTAGAGGGGGGGACGACACAAATTTTAGCACTTTGGAAGAGTCTCTCTCGCAAACTATTCAGGTTAGAAAAAAATGATATTAGAAAACTCAATATGATTTTTGAAGATCTATCCATAGGTACCCCACACGCATAGGTTTGATGAAAAAAAAATTGATTCAGTTGTATCTATGGGGACCCCTAAAATTTTAATATTTTTTCCATTATTGTATCAAAATCTTAATGCGGTTCATAGACTACATCTGCTTACCAAATTTCAATAGTATAGCTCTTATAGTTTCGGAGAAAAGTGGCTGTGACATACGGACGGACAGACAGACAGACAGACATGACGAATCTATAAGGGTTCCGTTTTTTGCCATTTGGCTACGGAACCCTAAAAATTCTGCTCGACAGAAAAAATCTCAAAGATTATTATTATTAACGCTGTTTTTCATAATTGAGCGTTTTCAAAATAAAGTGTACCATGACTGAATTCATGGTTAAATTTTAAATGTTACATTTTTGATTACATTTTGATTTAGATATTTTAAAGATACATTATCGTTTATGGAAATTATATTTAATTGCTTGCAGATTAATTTATTTTACGAGAAATCATCAAATTAATTTGGCACTGTGAAAAAAGTGTCAGTTTTGCCACAGTCTTCAATGCTCATGTAACTATTAACTATGAAGAAAGACGCAAAATATTTTAATTGCGTTACGAAGATTATAAAATATATTATTTGAAAAATAGAACATTAAAGTCGACTAATAGAAAATAATGCCAATTAATCTAGCTTTATGTTCTGTTTTGTCACAGCTGATGCCAAAGTAGGCGCTACTTTTACGATAGAATTATGTATGTCGTGTAAAATCGGCAAAGTGATTATTGTATGTCGGGACAGTAAAACCATTTTAAATATTTCATTAAAATTATTTGTATCCCTTATTATAAAAATAAGTAAAAATTAATATTTTTCCTGTCGCAAAACGGAGGACAATAGCAAAACCGACAGACCATATTTTATAAGGCTGGGTTTACATTGAATCCAAAAATTTTCATAGTTAAAATAAAACTATAGAGTTCCTAAAATTTCAATCGTTTATTACTGTTAAAAAAATACAAGGCCCACTCAAAAATCTAAAAAATATATAGATAGAGATTAATATTATTTATTATATAGATAGAGAATAATATTTTTATGTTGTTAGGTTCCGTAGCTAAATGGCAAAAAAACGGAACCCTTATCTGTCTGTCCGTCCGTATGTCCCAGCCACTTTTCTCCGAAACTATAAGAGCTATACTTTGGTAATTTGGTAAGTACGTGGAGTCTGTGAACCGCATTAAGATTTTGATACAATAATGGAAAAATTATTAAAAATTATAGGGGTCCCCATAGTTACAACTGAATCAAAAAAATTAAAAAGACTCTTCCAAAGTGGTAAAATGTCATGATTAGTCTAAAAAAATATATGATGTACTTTACTAAAAAAACTACCAACGAAAATTGGTTTGAACGAGATCTAGCCACTAGTTTTTTTTATATTTTTATATTTAAATAAAAACTTTTTTTTTTCATATTCTAACCTATGCGAGTGGGGTATCAATGGATAGGTCTTCAAAAATCATATTGAGGTTTCTAATATAATTTTTTATCTAACCTGAATAGTTTGCGAGAGAGACTCTTCCAAAGTGGTAAAATGTGTGTCCCATCCCCCCCCTAATTTCTAAGGTAGGGGCATGATTAGTCTAAAAAAATATATGGTGTACTTTACTAAAAAAACTACCAACGAAAATTGCTTTGAACGAGATCTAGCAAGTAGTTTTTTTTATACGTCATAAATGGTAAACCTTAAACCAACAAAAAAAAAAAATTTTCCATCTAACCTATGCGTGTGGGATATATATTTTTTTCTTTTTTTTTCTGCGTTGGGATCTCGGAGCGATCGGACGTGTGTGGGACGTTTTTTTATATTTTTGTTGTCATCCTTTGAAGACTCGGGACTTCGCCCCATCTCGGCGCTGAGGAGCCCGCAAGTACCAGCAGAGACCCTGAAGTTCGCGCACGCCCCTGTGAGTGAAAAATTTTTTGTCGCCCCTCTGGGTTTGAACCCGGTGCCTGCTGCGTTGCGCGCTTCATCTGTCCGGCCGCTCGACCGCTGCGCCACGAAAGCTAGCTGCGCCCGCTCGAAATTACCGTACACTACTAGAGCGCACTAAACACGGCCGAACATTTTTCGCTGTATTGTACCGTATCGACTCCAAGAACGTTAAGAATGAAGTGTGTTGGATGTAACTCACCTATAGACAATCAAAATAACCTACAATGTAAGGCGTGCAAAACACGATACTGTTTGGGATGTCTTAACGTAAATGCGGAGAACACTTCTACCATCTCAGTCGAACAACTCTCATCGCTGAAGTGTCCCACTTGCGCCAGGGTTAACACCGCAGCGCGTAGAAACCGTAACGACAATTCACCTGCACGTCAAATCTCATCAACTCCTACATTAACAAGACCGGAAATCGTGGCCAAAATGTTCGTTTTTACCAACGCTACACCAGGATTGAAGGGGCTCGGTGAACAAAAAGATGGCAGCGTTCCGTCAGAATCCAGCACTGGTGTCACCGCGTCTGCATCATCAGAGAGTAGCATTCAAGCCCTAGTCGAAGAAGTGAGACATCTGAGACAGGAGATGGCACAACTGCAGTCTGATTTTGTCAGTAGGTTTGAAGACCTATCCTCTAAAATCTTAACCTACGATGCCCGAATCCAACTATTAGAAAACAGGGATAAAGAAAATGCTCTCTTAAAATGCCAAGTACAGACACTTCAGGACCAACTAAACAAACAGACTCACGAGTCCCTGCGATCAGAAGTAGAAATTGTGGGTATAACTGAGACTCCAAATGAAAACCCTTACCACCTAGTGTTGACTACTGCTAATAAGATCGGTATTGATGTTGATGAGCGTGATCTGGACTACGTCATGCGCGTCGGACCGCGAACTAGACACACAGACAAAGATAATGATTTACCCAGGCCCCTGGTTGTAAGATTTACCAGACGAGTGAAGCGTGAGGAATTCATAAAACAGGCAAAGGCCCGACGCTCGCTAGTGAGCAAAGATATTGTTGGAGCCGGACCCGAAAGAAGAACTTACGAAAGAAACCCGCCATTTATTTCGCTCTGCTTGACTGTGGTCTAAAGACAACGGCTATAAATATTGCTGGGTCCGAAACGGCACCGTCTACATACGAAGACACGACGGCCGCGAGGGCAGTCCACCAATCCCGATCCACAGCTTGGACGCCCTCCAAAAGTTACCGGAGCGACAATAAATGCCATGAGTCTGTTCAGAAATACTTTACTCACTATTTTTTAAGTCATCTAATTTTGTTTATCGTGGTTATAGCTATCCTTCAATATTTGTACTGCTATCATGCTTTTTATTTGGGATTACGAACAACACAATCTCGACTATTCAACAACTACCTAAAATCTCAGTCATGCACGGCATCTATTTTTTGTCAAGAGTCATATTTTTGTTACCAAAAGGCTCTTTTGTTTCTGCTCCAAGCCACTTTATTTTTAAACATATGGTTCGTCACTGGCATTCAAACAATCAATGGAATAATTGCACATCAAGCTGTTACCAAACTTTACGCAAATGGCTAATAATCTTTTAAGCGACATAGACTGCTCAATGAATGTTGAATGCCATTACATTACTATGCCGGAGCAATGTAATACAGTTATATCCAAATTTAGAATTAAAATACTACATGTAAATATACGTAGCATGCAATGCAATTTTGACAACTTTCAGATAGTCCTTGCTAGACTAAACATAACATTCTATGTGATCATAATGAGCGAGTGTTGGATAAACTCAACATCCACCATAAAACAAATTACTGGTTACAATTCTTTTAATACCACCAAATATTTTAACAGGTTGGGGGGAGTCATAATATACGTCCACAAAGACTGGGCTCCAAATGTTTTTGAACCAGATTTGGAAGAGGCAAACTGCCTTATCCTGGAAGTTCCAGATACTTTCACCGTCGTGGGTATATACAGATCCCCCTCTATCAGAAATCCTTCCACATTCATCTCCTCATTGGACCGTACTCTTCGGGCACTTACGCGCTCCTCACATCTAATTCTTGCAGGAGACATAAATATTAATATTCTAGAGTCCTCCTTGGATAACATGAGCTCTAATTACTTAGACCTCCTTGCAGAATATGGTTTGATCCCAGCCATAAATATACCCACCCACAATAAGACAATCATAGATCACATCTTTGTACCCCCAAATATTGTAGCGAAATCAGTTGTGTGCCCAGTGGATTTGACTTATCATAGTCTTGTCATGGTAGGAATCAAGTCCCAAGGAAGAGCACCACCCATAAGAACTAGTTTAAAAATTGATTATAATGGTCTTAAGTCTGAGCTGGACACGATCAACTGGTCTAGTCTTATTAAAAATAAGCCACTGGATTTAGCCGTTGTTGAATTTTCTGCGGCCCTGACAAAAGGTATTGCCAAACATTCCCGGATAGCTCAAATTCCCCATTCGAAATTCTGTATTAAGCCGTGGATGACCCCAGGGCTTATACGGTGCTCCAAACATAGAGACAAGCTCCATAGAGATTATAAAAAACACCCTGATGATGACTCAAAGAGACTAGTTTACACTAGATATAGAAATTTTTATATCTCTCTAGTCAGAAACCTCAAACTAGTTTTGAAAAAGAGGAACTTGAAAAAAGTAAAAATTGTCCTAGGAGGCTATGGAAAACTATAAACAAAATATCCCACCGCAGTAAATCATCGAACCAAAACTGTGCTTACGTACTTCTAGAAGGGAAGGACCGTTCAAAGGCTGAGTCCTTAGTGGCCTGTAATACTTACTTTTCTTCTATAGGCAAAACTCTCGCTAGTTCCATTTTAACCAGACTAAATGAAACTCAAGAGTCACTTGCCTCCAAAACTGGCATAGAAAATTTTCCATTACACTCGTTTTTTATCTCACCTACAGATAAACAAGAAGTCATGGATATCATACGCCAGCTTGATGTAAACAGTTCTCCAGGTCTAGACGAAATTAGTAATTAAATTCTTAAAACCTTAGGGCAGGCAATAGCGGAGCCACTCTCAAGCATATTCAATCTGAGCATCAAGTCCGGCAGGTTTCCTGCAGCCTGGAAAACAGCTGCAGTTATTCCCATCCATAAAGAGGGTGCTAAAGATGATCCCAGTAACTTCCGCCCTATTTCTCTTTTGGGAAATATATCAAAAATTATTGAGCGCATTGTAAATAAGAGATTAATGTCTTATTTAGAGACAAACGGTCTATTATCTGACAGACAATTCGGTTTTCGGTGTGGTAAATCCACTGAAGATGCGGTAACCTTGCTCACTAATATAGTTTCTTCTCACCTTGATAATGGCCGTGGCTGTGTCGGCGTCTTTTTGGATCTAGGTAAGGCGTTCGACACGGTCTCTATCCCGATCCTTTTGAAAAAACTCGAGTCCTTTGGTATAAGGGGTACCGCACTGAGCTGGTTCTGCAGCTATTTGTCGAATAGAAGTCAATGCACTAAGATAGGTGAACACATTAGCAGTGAGAGGCCAATATCCTTCGGCGTTCCTCAGGGCAGCATTCTCGGGCCAACAATATTTCTTCTATACATCAATTTTTTTTATTTTTTTTTGGTGTATAGGTTATCATATCAAATCAAAAATCTTTATTAATTTCTCCCATAATACAAAAAAAAAAAAAACACATACAATTATTATGACGTAGTTACAAATTATAGCAGGAGACTGGTGCCCTAACTAGGTTGCCCTGTGTTAAGGGGTCACCAGAACGGTCAATGATTTACCTTTGCTTAACTTACCAAATGCTGATATCCTGTGCTATGCCGATGATACGGCAATCATTTTTCA
This sequence comes from Cyaniris semiargus, assembly GCA_905187585.1. Taxonomy (NCBI): domain Eukaryota; kingdom Metazoa; phylum Arthropoda; class Insecta; order Lepidoptera; family Lycaenidae; genus Cyaniris; species Cyaniris semiargus. The sequence goes on along the minus strand of LR994547.1, from coordinate 24,083,800 downwards.
TGACGCATCCTGGAGTTACTTGCACCAAAGAGTAGAAACTGGTATGATCCGTATCTCCCAGTGGCTTAGTTGTAATCTGCTTACTTTTAACACAGTCAAAACGAAGTTTCTATGTTTCCATAAAACAGCTGCGTCAGCCCCATCAAATTTTACTCATATTAAATTACATACATGCGACTTCCAAAATCCAAACCCACTATGTAAATGTAACCATATGACAAGATCTAACTCCCTAAAATACCTGGGCGTAGTACTCGACGAAAAACTGAACTTTAAAGATCATATCTCTGTAAGTTCTTCCCGTGTAAGAAAATTAATAAATGTTATGAGAAATCTACGTGAATCCATGGATGCAAAAACTATGAAAATTAATTACTGCATCCTGGCCTGGGGTAGTGCTTCCTTATAAAGCTAGAAAGGGCACAGAGATCAATATTAAAAACCGCATTTTTCAAGCCCTTTCGATACCCAACCGCAGCTCCATATAAGGAAGCCAAGGTCCTCAGTGTAAGGAAATTGTTTCTACAGAGATCAGTAGTTGCCATGCACAAGAAAGTGTTGAACTCCAGCAACTATAAGAACTGGCTCAATGAAAGAATATTAAAAATCCAAATCGCTACCACTAAAACTACATTTGCACGTCGTTTCTCCAATTTTATTTCTCCATATCTGTATAATAAACTAGTTAATCGATATAAATTTCAGTACAATTCTCTCAAAGAAACCAATCTCATATTATTTGAAAATCTACTAAATTTACCGTACAATGAAACAGAAAACTTGTTACAGACAATTATCTAAATATATTAAGTTGAGATTGTGGTGTTTGTTCTTGCATGTACTTAATTCTAGATTAATAATATAAAAGTTCATGTCTTAGGTACATTGTAATGATGTAATACGCAACAATGTATCCTTGTGTATCAGTGAATGTGTATATAAACTCCCCCACAGGACAGGCTTCGCCTAGCGTGGGGGCCAGAACTGTTGGTTGCTGTAAAATGTTGTTTATGGAAATAAATTTTATTAATATTATTATTATATGTATGGATAGGTCTTAAAAAATCATATTGAGGTTTCATATATAATTTTTTTCTAACCTGAATAGTTTGCAAGAGAGACTCTTCCAAAGTGGTAAAATATGTGTCGCCCCCCCCCCCCCCCCCCTCTAACTTCTAAAGTAGGGACATGATAAGTCTAAAAAAATATATGATGTACTTTACTATAAAAAGTACCGACGAAAATTGGTTTAAACGAAATCTAGCAAGTAGTTTTTTTATACGTCATAAATGGTAAACTTAATTTAACTTTCATTAAATCAACTGAAAAATAAATCAAAAACCTTTTAATTTTATAAAAATAAACCTTATTGCTGCTGCGGAACCCTTCATGGGCGAGTCCAACTCGCACTTGGCCGGTTTTTTAATTTTTCATACCTTGTTCGAAAGCTGATGAAAATGTTTTTTTCCATATATTACAAATCACAAGTTTATGAAAATAAATTGACTATAACTCAAAAACCATAGATTTCTGATCTAGCAGTTTTGGTATTTTTTACCTGTTGCGAACTGTATTAATGTCGAATTGATAACCTCCCGTTTTTGAAGTCGGTTAAAAATGTAAAATCTTACAATGACATGTAGACTTAGCTTTATGCTGTCAGTTTTGCGACTTTGCTTGTCAGCCTATAGGTCACGAAGCACTATGTCGCAAAACTGACGTGACGTTCTCTTCTCAGTTTGTAATCAAAATCATATTCTGAAGAAAACATTTGCCTACACTGATGATCAAATATAAATAACGTTTTATTAATACATTGCTTATCTTTTGAAAACAGTTAAATGATGTAAACTAACCTGTATCAAGTATATAATGTGTCTCAAACCCGACAGTAAAAATCATGATGGCCGTTGCACTCACAAAACACATCTGTTTTACTAAAAATCTATCAGAAAACTAGCTTTTTAAAAATGGCATACGGTGAATGTAAAGGATATGATGCCATTTCAAAAATTCAATTAGTCATCTAAAATTTTCAAATGGCACTTTTTACCGTGACAAACCCGACATGTCCGGTATAAATTATGAACTTCATGCGACGATTCGCAAATAAAAGTACTTTCAAACGATACTAAAACTTAGGATACCCTAGTATAAAACTTTTCAGAAAAGCTTCTTTAACATCGAGAAATTTGAGAGGGGACACGCCAAAAACTGACACCTTGGTTTTAAAAATGATCAATTTAAAAATATTACGTAAAGTATATTGAATTTAATAGTTTGAATTTAGCAAGTTTTGATGTGTTTATTACTTGTCAAGCGTTACAATAATTAGCCACATATAAATTTTACTTGTTATTCGACTTCAAACACGGGGGACAGGCCAAAAGTGAGGGGTACACATTTTTTTGAAAACGCTCAATTAACTTATTTTATGGCTGAATTACACACTTTCTAGAAAAACAAAAAATGTAGTACATTTGTCATAACATAACCTAAACCATTTGATATATTTGATTTGTGTAATACTAAAAACAAAAGGTTTTTTTCTCCTATTTCGCCCTATCAAGGACGCGGTGAGCGTCGTCGTAACCGCCACTGCACAAGGCGCGCTGATATGAATGTTATTTTAATCTCCTTTACCTGCCCTGACCTGTTAATTTTAGAGACTACCGGGCCCTAAAATTTTATAGTAGCAACAATTTTTAAGTATTACTTTTCTAGCAAAGCTGCCATTTACGAGATAGTGTGGGATAGGCTGACACCCGGTTTCTGAAAGGCTGATCAACGCTTTTAACTAATCGCCTGTTAAATCTCTTGTCAAGTACCAATTGGGTTGCTAGAAGCATGGTTAGTTACTTTAATTCGATCAGCGTGTCAGTTGACATAGCTGTTCAATTTAACTCGAGAATCATGTCAACCGCCATTTTGGGTTTCCGAAACGCTTGGCAATAGATTAAAGGTTTGTCAAAAGCCGTGTCAACTAATTGGTGATTGTCGGCGAATTAACTTATAAATTCAATTAATTTTTTACGTTAATCCACATTTTCTCTTAAAATCTACGTTACTGAGGTTTGTCAAAACAACAACAACAAACAATGTATATTATAATCAATAAATGAAGAAGAATTTAAGAATCGATACCGTCTGAAAAATTGAAATTCGAAAATCTGACAAGTGAACGAAAATAAACGAATCCCATGTCAAATCAAAATGATCACAGATTAGTTAATTTTCGTTTGATCAATGTTCAGAAAGTCAGATTTGAAATTCCCCGAACGTTTTTGACAACAATGACAGTCCCCAATAGCTTTTTTTGACATTTCATTGGCATTTTTGACAGATATGGATAAATTATTGAACGAAATTAAACAAATCGCACTTCATGTTAAAAATGATCATAGATTAGTTAATTTTCGTCTGATCAATGTTTAAAACTCAAATTGATTTGACATCCATGTTAAGTTAAAAGTAGTGATAGTTGATCAATGATTTGACAGACCTTTCAGAAACCGGCTGTTAGTGTGGTTTTGTGTGATGGAGTTCTGATTTAGTTTTCACGTTAAGTACTTTAAATTATTGTCATGTTTTGTTACACACTGACTCTTCTAAAATGTTTGAAATTCATGGAAATTTAATTTTATCAAGATATATTAGGCTTATAAGATCACAGTGTCGAGTTGTAGTGACGGTCACAAAATAAACACTAACTTTCTCTTTAACTACAGTAAAATTACTTTTATAACATAAAAATAAGTAATTTTCCTACGTGACAGCGTTATTTACTCAAATTATGCCTCCATTAAAAAATTGTCGTATTTTTTTATAACGCCTAAACTCTTAAAAACATTTTTGTAGTGTCAGTCACATTATAGACTCGGTCACGCCCAAAAGTAGCGTATTGTTGGTTTTTTTTTTGCTTATAGATGGCGAAAATAGCTGTAGAAAGCAGAGAGACAAGCAGAAAGCTATATTATTATTTTAAGAACCTGCCAGACCACCTCTGACACCCGGTTTCTGAAAGGCTGATCAACGCTAAAATTAACTAATCGCCTGTTAAATATCTTGTCAAGTACCAATTGGGTTGCTAGAAGCATGGTTGGAAGCATTTTTACGTTAATCCACATTTTCTCTTTAAATCTATGTTACTGAGGTTTGTCAAAACATATTTACTATGAAGTTTTGATAAAACTTCATAATAAATATATGGTGATAATGCAAATAAAACTGTTTTATTATTTATTATTATATATAGTGAAAAAAAAAAAAAGTCCTTTTTTATAAATTATGTTTTCCACTGATATATACGTAATAACAAGAATAAACAACGAACATTATGGCTAACTAGAGGTATACAGAAATCATGTTTGGTAAAAAGAAAAATGTATTTAAAACAAAAAATACTTGTCCATTCAACACAAATAAAAACACAATTTTTTTACACCCTACAGATCCTCGTGAAGTTTATAATACAATATTATCTTTAAAGAATATCAACGCTGTGGGTTATGACGAGATACGAACGGACATTATTAAGACGTGTGCAGTACAAGTATGCTATCCACTTGCCAAAATTATAAGCCAGTCACTAGAACAAGGTGTCTTTCCTAGCCGACTAAAATTTGAGGCCACCGGTGCCCGTATGGGGCTTGATGAGTTAAAAAAGATGACAAAACTGAAATAAGTAATTATCGCCCAATAACTTTAATTCCGATTTTAGCAAAGATCTTTGAAAAAATCATGCTAAAACGTATAAAATTTTTTTTCAATTCAGAACATCTGCTGGCTAATTAACAATTTGGTTTCCGAGACAATAATATCTCTACTACAGAAGCCTGTTTTTATTTAAGTAAGCAAAATAATTCATGACAGTTTAAATAACAAAATACCTATAACGGGGATATTTTTATTTATCTATTTAAGCAATCGGAAGGTATGTACCATTATTATATGGAACATTTATATGGAAACATGTGGTGACTTCGGTTTTGTGAGCAGTATTCTAAGCATATGCTACCAACAAGTAATATTTTGCACCAAGGTATACCATGGTTCGGAAGGTGCTGAGAGAACTCCTGACTCTTTATAGATACAAGTTTGGGAGTTTCGACGTTGTTTTAAGAACGGAAAGCATATGCTACTATGCAAATTACATTCATCATCATCATCATCACTACCATAGACCATTATAGAACCATGTATCGTCTCGTTTTGACCCTATTATTGGTACTTTTCATAGTATTTTATTATATATCACTTAAACCGCGGGTAACACTGCGGGCCACAGCTAGTAATATGATATTTGCGACAACGATCTATGATTTGCGACATACATTGAAATGCTACCTAATTGCCTAGTTAATAAAGTTGCATTTTATTTAAATTTACTTATTTACTTGCATGCCGCGGGTCTCTGCGGCAAGCGACTAGTGTCCGACCGAAACTAATTTTTCAGCCGAAACCGAAACCGAAAGTGAAACTTGAGTTAGGATTATTTACTGATTTTTTTTTTTATTTATTAAGACATTAGAAAAAGTGGGACATTGGATTTTTACTTTTTTAACCTACTTCAAAAAAAGGAGGTTATTAATTTGACCCGTATATATGTAATATTTCCAGAACTTCCCAGTTTTCGTATGTCTTTATCATTGTAGTTAGAACAAATGTGCCCAATTTCAAAAGTGTATGTATGTATGTATGTTTTATGTTTGTGTTCGCAAATCTCCGGAACTACAAGTTCGATATAAGTGATTCTTTTTAAAGTATAAATACAATTGAGTATTTTGTGAACATTTCAAAAACCTATCTATTGTCATTATTCGTATACTTAGAGCATTAAATAGCAGAAAAATCACGTTTGTTACTATTGGAGCCCCCCTTAAATATTTTATTTATTTTGTTTTTAGTATTTATTGTTATAGCGGCAACAGACATACAAAAACTGTGAACATTTCAGAAGCCTAGTTCTTGAGATACAGCCTGGAGACAGACAGACATCGAAGTCTTAGTAATAGGGTCCCGTTTTTACCCTTTGGTACCTTTCTGTCATAATGGAATCCATCAAACAGTCCTTGGAAGAAATGACTATTATGTTTCAATCACGAATGGAAGCCTTCCAGCAGGATCTTCAGTCTGCAACTGATAATGGCGCAGGTCCTGCCGACAAACTCAGTAGAGAATTCTACTCGTTCAAAGCCTTTGTTGTAAGTTCTCTTCAATCTTGAAAATGATCATTCAGATCATGCAGCATTTGCACTTGTGATTGTAAAATCACAAGTGCAAATGCTGCATGATCTGAATGATCATATGGAGATGAGAAGCCGAAGAAAAATTCTATTACTTCATGGTGTACCAGAAGGCGGTAGTGATGTTCTTGTTTCCGTTTCCAATATTATTAAAATCCATCTGAAGCCAACTGATCTTGACTCTTCGTGCATAAAACATTGTAATAGACTAGGTAAGCAAAACAAAGATAAGCCCAGGCCTATACTGGTAAAGTTTAAGGAGATGTCATCCCGCTCCAAGATTTGGAATTTAAAAACCAACTTAAAGCAAACGGGTATTACAATGTCAGAGTTTTTAACCAGAAGACGTCATCAAATATTTGTTTCTGCTCGTCAACTTCTTGGTGTCCATAAGTGATGGACAAAGGACGGTAATATTTTTGCTATCGGTCCTGAAGGCTCCAGACATCATATTCAGAACATGGCTGACCTCGAGGCTATAAAGAATATTGCTTCAGTTCCAGTACCAATTAGCCAGACAGCACCTCAATCCCAAGCCGGGGTAACCATTGATCGAGCTGCACCTAGAAACAAACGCAATGTCAATAAGGCTAAGTAAAATGTAGTAGCTTAATATTATTATCATAAAATAATTACCTGCTTACCTTGCTTATTTGCTGTATTGCGCTATTTATCTCAGCCCTGTAGTGCTTTATTCTTGTTGCTTGGTTTTGTTTGTATTTTGATTGCACGCTTATAAAGTAGCTAATAACATAATATAATGAGTACTATGTTATGTTTTTAAATCTGTTTTGATTATGTTAAATTGAAGGTACTCAATTTAATGCTTAATGCAGGTATTACTGTTTATTTTTAAATACATCGATGGAAGTATCACAAAGTGCATGGTTACTTAAAACTTAAAGCTGTTATAATTTTAATTGTCAGTTGTCACTTATCAGAGTTGTCAGTTGTCACCTGTTAAGATGACAACTGACAACAGTGACAGATGTGAAAAAAAAACTTGTGGTTAAGATAAAGCTTTATTACTTTGTTTAAATATTTTGCTTCTGCTGGCACTGGTGGTATTGCATGTATCACAAATCTTAATAGTAAATTGCTTTACATAGCGAAAATAGATTAAGTGTATGAACATGACGATATGAATGACTACTTCTCTTTCTCTTCTAGCGAATCTGGCGATGAAAGCTTCTACAGTACACATTCACTTAATCTTAATGATACGCTTTCGGCTGCCTTTGATGATGTGAAAAAGAACTTAAATGTCATTCACTTTAATGCTCAAAGCATCCCAGCCCATTATGCAAACATGCTTGCTTCGTTCGAGTCACTGAGTATAGATGCCATCTTAGTATCAGAGACCTGGCTAAAACCTTGTCTTCCCTCAACTAGTTATAGTTTACCTGGTTACCAACTAATACGAAATGACCGAGTAAGCAGGATTGGTGGTGGGGTTGCTATCTATTTACGATCTCACATTCCTTACAAAGTGATAGCAACATCCGATCAGTCCTCCTGTGATCTCGAGTACATTCTCGCAGAATTATCACTGTACCACACCAAAATTTTAATTGGAGTCTTCTACTGTCCCTCTTTACATATAAACTATTTCTCTCTCTTCGAAAATATCTTGGAAACGCATTCACCAACTTACTTACATACAATAATTATGGGGGATTTCAACACTTGCATGATCAAAGATAACAGTAGATTCAGAAAATTTAAAGCTATCCTTGACAGTCAAAACCTACACATGATACCACTTCAGGCTACCCACTGTGCACCAGGTTGCTCACCATCTCTGTTGGATTTAATGGTGGTGTCTTTGCCGAACTATGTCACGAGAGGAGGCCAATGTTCGGCAGACATTTTTTCCTACCACGACATTATTTACTTGTCCTATAATATACGACCACCTAAGGTTAAACCAACCATTAAATTCCAGCGTAACTTTAACAAAATGAATCAGGATTTAGTTTTAGAAGATGCCCAAAAAATTGATTGGTCCAATGTGTTCGAGACTGATGATATTGACATGAAGGTTGAGCTCTTCAATGAAAAGATTGTTGAACTTTTTGACAAACATGCTCCGATTAGGCCATTAAAAATAAAACACCTTCCTGCACCCTGGCTTACCGAAGAAATCAAAACATTAATTGCACAAAAACATGTAGCTAAATCTAAATACAAAAAAAGTGGCACAGACGAGCACCGTGAGAGGTATTTAAAATTGATAAATCGCTGCAACAAGACTGTTAGAGATGCACAAAGACGCCATATTCACTCCTCCCTTGACAAAAGTGACCCTGCCAAAATCTGGAAATTCGTAGAAATAATGATTCCTCCTCAACTCTGAACAACATAGATATTAATACCCTAAATAGCCAATTTACCTCCCACAATACTCCTCTTGATCCTAATTCTAAATCCCAATTGATATATTTACTCTCTTCCGCGCCTACACCTGATTATCCTCCCTTCCTTTTCAACCGAGTTACTCTGGAAGAAATAAAAAAGAATATCATGGCTATTTCATCGAATGCAGTTGGGGACGACAACATAAGCAGAAAGATGATTACGTTAATTATAAATGAAATTGCACCTATCATAATGCACATTTTCAATTTTTCCATTGAGAATGGCGTTTTCCCGTCTATCTGGAAAAGGGCACAAATTATCCCATTGCCTAAAAAAAGTAAACCCGTATCGCCAACTGATTTTCGCCCAATTTCGATTCTGCCGTTCTTGTCCAAAGTCCTGGAAAGGTCAATCCAGCAGCAGCTATTGACTTATATAAATAAAAACAGTCTTCTTAGCACTTTCCAATCTGGTTTTAGACCTGGCCATAGCACTGCCACTGCACTAGTCAAGGTCACAGATGATATAAGATCTGCTATGGACAATAAACAACTCACTTTACTTGCCCTTCTAGACTTCAGCTGTGCCTTCGATTGCGTTGACCATGATATTCTTTTAGCTAGACTTAAGGCTCTTAATTTTTCGCCTACAGTCCTCGGTTTGTTCCGAAGTTACCTTGGGGGGCGTCGACAGCGTGTTCGAGTAAATGACAAATTCTCTTGTTGGTCAACTAGCCTTGCTGGTGTTCCTCAAGGTGGCGTATTATCCCCTGCTCTATTCGCTTTGTTCATTAACTCAATAACAGATATGCTTAAGTTTTCTCTCTTTCACTTGTACGCAGATGATCTCCAGATCTACACTCAGTCTTCCTTAGAGAATCTTCCTAGTAAAGTTATCGACTTTAATAGTGACCTGAATACAATCTGTGAGTGGAGTAAGTGTAACGGCCTCACTATCAATCCCAATAAGTCTCAGGTCATTATCATTGGCAGCCAGGGATTAGTCTCAGGGATTGACTGGGTGAACCTCCCTCCGGTGCTCGTGTGTGGTACTCCAGTTCCTTTTAGTAAAAAGGTAAGGAACCTGGGTGTTCTCATGGATGAACATCTTTCATGGTCAGATCATATCTCAATGATCAGCAGTAAGGTGTACGCAGTGTGGCACTCACTAGGAAGGCTTAAGAACGTATTACCCATTAAAACCAAAATTTTGCTAGCCGAATCCTTATTTTTATCTATATTAGATTACGCAGACACATGTTATGTAGACCTTACTGAAGAAAAATTAAATAAGCTAGAGCGTCTCCAAAACACTGCAATTCGTTTTGTCTTTGGTCTGCGTAAATTTGACCACGCATCGGAGTACCGTTCTAGGCTTTCTTGGTTGCCCATACGTCTTCGTCGTAATACGCGTGTTCTATCCTCCTTGTACACTTTGCTACACGATCCGGGGGCACCGTCTTACCTTAAGGATCGATTTAAGTTCCGAACATCGGATTCTAAACAATTGCGCTCTTCGACTAACCTCCTTCTCGAAATCCCAATTCACAAAACTAATTTCTATGGACAGTCCTTTACGGTCAGGTCGATACTTTTATGGAACTCGTTACCAACTAAAATAAGGCAAGCTAAAAGCATTTCTAATTTTAAATCGTTAATTAAAAAACATTATTTAGAGTCACTTCCCAATAATAATAAGACGTAATGTAATGACAATTATTTTTATCCTTCTCCTTCTTTTTATTTTTATTTTACTCACATGTAGGTTTGTTCAGAGGATTATAGTATAATATTATTATTTGATTATTATAGAGTATTTATTAGTTTATAATATACTTATTATTTATGTATTAGAATGTAAATGTTTATGTAATTATTAGGTATATATTATTAGAATATAAGTTAGTTGTTAAGTTTCAATACTTATAGTTTTTACTGCACAGAATACCCTAAGGTAATCATTATTGTACTCCTATAGATACCAAAGGTCGCTTGGAAGAAATTGCTCAATAGCAATAAAGCCGCCTTTGCGTTCTTGTATCTTTGATGAATGTATCGTATTTTATGTTTGTACAATATCTTGAACGCAATAAAGTATATTCTATTCTATTCTATTCTATTCTTTGGGTACGGAACCTTAAAAAGTAGACTACGTGAAGGATTATAGGCTATTTCTTTTGGGCTAATTTGTCTGTGCAATTTCTAATTTACGTGAGCGAAACGTAAATTAGACGTTTAGTCTTAAATAGGGTTGCAAAATTACGTAATTTTACCGAAAACGCTGGTAAAATACGCGTATTTTACGGTAATTTATATAAATTACGGTAAAATTACCGGCTACGTATATATGCAGAATGGTGGTATGACGGCGGGCGGGGCGAGCGTGTTGCAAGTTGCAAGTTGCAACTTGCGTACTTCGTGCGCGTCGCACGGTGTGTTGTTGCCGATTAGTGCTGTTTGCCATAATATTTTGCGCTGTTGCGACTTGTTGATAGTTGACGACACTCGACAGAGCATACAGCAAGGCTGGCTACCGGCAGCTTGGCTATTATGTTGTTTTGACTTACTGCACTAGACTGTTTAATTGTTTATATCCCCATTCTTAATGAAAATTATGCCACGAAATCAAATCTTTTCTTACCCAATTTTACCGTAATTTACCGTAAAATATAATATTTTACGTAAAATATCGTAATTTACCGAATTTTACGAAAGTAATTTTACCGCTTTACATCCCTAGTCTTAAACATATAAATATTTTCCCTAAAAACTTTTCGGTACCATATCCCGGTTCTTTATCCGACTCCAAGTTTTTACCCAGGTAGCACAAAATTGCTGAGTAGCGGCTGTGGGCACGTTTTTTACATCGCCATTTGCTATGAAAAATTGCTATATAAGCTTCTACTCAACCTCTACAATCTACATGACCAAATTGGGCACACTTTATACAGCAAATTATTGCTATATATAATATAGAAGCGACGTAAGTAGCTTTGCTTATAAGTTTTTGTCATTTAGGTCGCTTTCACGTCACCAAAAAACATAGATAATAAAAATCTGAAATATCACACAACTATAAATATAATATGGCGACTACAAAATTACATTAACGTATTACATACTTATATTTTATGAAAATTGTTACACGCCATATTATATGAGCCTAATTTATATGCAAATTAAGTTTTACTGTTAATGTACCTATGAATTATAAGTAAATTTTAATGCGCTTCTAATTTTCGGTGGTTTCATAAATTGTATTAATAATTAAAACATATTATTTTTTTAATATTTCATTTTTTATTTGTTACTAAAAGCTGAAATTAAGTTTTATAAAAGTATAAAAACCTATTCGGTTAACAAAAACAACTTATTAATAGACGTAACATAAATTAAGGTATAAAATCGATAATTCATAAAATAGGAATGTCAAAAAATATGGCGATTTGTTTTTAGATCTGTAAGATGCCTCTAAATTGCTATTGGTCATGAAATAAGTAACTATGTAGCAAAAATTTTGACAGGTTGCACAGTGCACTCCATCAAAATCAATAATATTAAAGGTTAAAGGTAGAGAAGGTTTAGTACAAAGTGAAGATAGGTGTGAATGTCAAACACGTTCACACCTACCACATCGGATAGTTACTTCATATTATGTAGTTTTTTTTAATATAAAGTAATCTGATCTCAATAAATAATAAAAATATAATTTTATTTTAATAATTATACCCGTATATATTTAATAATTATAATTTAAATATACTTAATACTACTAGTTGATGCCCGCAACTACGATGCGCCAGACAGACAGACAGACGGTAATAATATATAGTGCCATCCGTTAGGGGGGGCGACGATGGGCGACCGCCCAGGGCGCCGGATAAAAAGGGGCGCTGAATGCAAACAAAGGGGGCGCCGATTTGTTCAGCACTACCAGCACCCTGGGCGCCAAAACAATGACCGCCACACTTCTTAGTTCTAATTTTTACAATGAATTTGTAGAAAAATTATATTCAGGCTCTAAATCTATGTCGGACAATCTTAAACTAGGAGCTTACACCTAAATCTTAGAAAAACCTAAACCTAAAAAAAACAGACGATAGTTATAGTTTAGAATGTAGGTAGGTATGTACGGCAAAGTTACGTGAAACAAGATAAAGATAAATATTCTTTATTGTGCATACATATAACAATTTAAAATAAAAGACATTTTTAAAACACAGGTAACACACAATGGCGGCCTTATTACTAATTAGTAATTTCTTCCAGGCAACCACTGCACGGGTAGAGGAAACATAATTTTAAAATAAGGTAAATGTGCCATTAACAAAAGAAGTCGTATGTAATGCGTGGGTGAACGCGTAGGGTGGTGCATAGGGCGCGGTATGCCCCAGCCGCCAGCAGGCAGCCGGCCGCGGCATCCTGACCATCCTGCCCAGTCCCTTTCCCGCCCTCTCGCAGTGCACCAGCCTCGGTGCATTCGAATATCGAACGCGCAGCGCTCGAAAACAGAACCCAACCCGCGACGCGAAATATTTCTCGTCTTGTTACCGAATAACTTATTTCAAGTTTGGGAGCTCGGGTTTCGGTAAGTTTTAGTGAGCAGGTTTTTTCAATTACTTTCTGTTACTTTTTTAGGGTTCCGTACCCAAAGGGTAAAAACGAGACCCTATTACTGAGACTTTCATGTCTGTCCGTCTGTCTGTCTTCAGGTTGTAACCCAAGAACGGTAATAGCTAGAGAGTTGAAATTTTTACAGATTATGTATTTCTGTTGCCGCTATAACAAAAAATACTAAAAAAGAAATAAATTAAATTTTTAAGGGTGGTTCCCATAAAACAAACAAATTGTTTGCTCGGCTCGGTTCATAAAATACTTAACTTTATTTATACTTCAATAATTAATAATAAAATTGTAATAAAATTAATAATTAAGGGGGCTCCCATACAACAAACATAACTTTTTTGGCCTTTTTTGCACGTACTCAATAATGGCAACTGCTAGGCACTTAAAATTTTCACAGCATCCTTAATTATATTTATACTTTAATATTTTGATAATAATATTAAAATAAAATAAATATTTAAGGGGGGCTCCCATACAAAAAAACACAATTTTTTGCCTACTTTCACTCTATAACGGTACGGAACCTTTCGTGGGCGAGTCCGTTTCGTACTTGGTCGATTTTTAAGATTGTTTGGGGGCAATGCGACTTTTGAATGTATTTTTTACCTGACTACAGCAAAACATAAATGAAAACATAGTTCTATCAGCCTTTGTATGTACCTACCGATGTATGTATATTGTATGTATGTATATGTATTATGTATGTTTGTTTCACCGAAGCGCCTAAACTTCTCATCTGGTTTTATTGAACGAGATGTCTTTATGTTGGTAATATTAATAGTCTCGGTGACATAGGCTTAATAATTTACTTAGTAACTAACTTTTGACTTGATGACAGTTTTGTGTAACTTATATGCGATCGTATATTGCTGTGACAATATATTGTGTACGCTTGCGGAAATTATTTTAACGCAATGCAAATTCTTTATCCGCGCTACGTGTATACAGTAGATTTAAAAAATTCCCTTTTGAGTAATAAACAAATATTATGTACGGTAAAAACACCAAATTATTGGCATTTTATTAATGTCTCTTGACTACAGAAAATCGAATATTGGCATTATTAGTATTTTCAAAAAACTATTCATATTTCCCCAGATAGATTCCCATTAAAAAACGTATTATTAGAAATGTACCGGTAATGACATCTACCGACTGGGCGGCTCGTCTGCTCGTCGCGGTTCAATGATTTCGGCTTGCTAAAATCACTTGATAATGCTTTGCATCGATAATTATAATTATTATTATCATAAGTTAGACGTTCAAGGTCACTAATACATTGTAAAAATGTAAATCTTATAATGGGTACTCAAAATGTTCGACTTTAAATAAGTCTTTGATACAAAACTACATTTTAAAGGCTATTGGCTACCAAAGAAACGCTCGCTTCTGTCTAATAGAATGATACTGATTAGAAAATAAAAATGCAAACAAGTTTTAACTAACCGAAAGTAATATAAAAATTCAAATATTAAAAATATATTGTAAGAATTTGACTAGTCGGTGAGTACTTATTACCGTCGGGTCTTTCTTTACGATGCAAATTCGGATTTATGATACAAAATTTAGGTGGTTGAACATCTTTGTAACTAAGTACTTATTATTACTATGTAGTATAATACAAGGAGCTTCTGTCACTATAATAATATTTAAATATTATGCTTAGATATTAAAACAATGCAATTTATTTTGTTGCTATTTCTTTCTCGTATATTTACGAGGAAGGTTTATGTGTATTATACCTAAATTGACGACCTCTGTGGCTCAATTGGTTGAGTGTGTGGCAGCTCAAGCCGGGGGTCGCGGGTTCGAATCCCGCCGACGGAACAAAAAGTTTTCAATGTTCCCGGGTCTGGATGTGTATTAAATATGTTTAAATATATGTATAGTATAAAATTATTAAATATATTTCCGTTGTCTGGTACCTGTAACACAAGTCCTTCAGGTACTTAGCACGGGGCCAGACTGACGTGGTGTGAAGCGTCCATAGATATTATTATATTATCATTATTATTATTAATACCTATAGTTCACATGTTATACTATGGCAAAACAATGTTTATTTTTAACCGACTCCAAAAAAAGAGGTTATCAATTAGACGCGTACCTATGTATGTAATATTTCCAGAACTGAAGCCATAGCCAAAGTCCCTTTCGTTAAAAACGATGACGAAATTCGTTATCAAAATGTATGGGATTTGACATTAGTCTTCGCAAGCGAAATGTCATTTAGCGATGACTTATGTCAAACCGCATACATTTTGATAACGAATTTCGTCATCGTTTTTAACGAAAGATACTTTGTCTAAGGGGCCAGCCCAGTTTTCGTTTATTACGTTAGTCTATATCAGCGTCTGAACAAATGTGCCAAATTTCAAAAGTGCATGTATGTAATACATAAAATTAAGAATTAAGATTCCCTATCTCAAAAATAGTTCAAATGTGAACTGTCGAAAAATGACGGATATTACGAGATTTTTCATAAAGTACGTAAAAACTCAGCATTGCCACCTCCCTATTTTACTTTCCCTAACACTTAACGATAATAATAAATGGGTATTATTGGTGACGTTTAAAAAGTGGGGTAGAATTGATGTTTCTAACGATTTATTTGATTTAAAAAAGTTTATAAAGTAAGTTATCTTAAAATACAATAAAAATTAGGTGAGGTAATAGTCATTTATATAAGTATTCATAACATATCCGATTTATCTTCAAATCTGTCATACTTACTGCTACAGCGACAGTTGAAGTGCACCTCTTCCACGGCGGATGGCATATTTTAAGCTATTTTCTTACCTTTTTTATGTTTAATTAAACCGAAATAATTCTAATGCATTCTTGAGTGCTTTATTTTCTTCGTTAGAATCAGTTTTCGAACATAAGATAAACACAATAATTTTTAAAATACCGAGGGCGGAGAAAAAATATTACCAATACAGCAAAAATTGGCGACCTCATCCACACGCAGTAATGCAGTTATGACGACTGCGGTCCCTTTGATGCCGATCAATTGCCTGTTAATGCGTAAAGCATTGCGATAAACATAATTTAAAGTTACAGAATAAATAACTAAACGGTTTTCGAGGAAATCTGTAGAACGATTACGTATTTTGCGACGACTGTGCAACCGACACACAAACGTGAAAACAGATAATATTGCAAATTTGTCAAATTTTTGGAACCAACGTATCCTGCGACAGCAATGCAACAGCAATCGCATAGCTGTCGCAAAATACGTAATCACCCTGCGAATGTTTAGAATCTAGATGTTCTCGTGGCTTCGGCACGATCGGCGCGGTTGCCGAGTTTACGTGAGTAGGGCTGCGTCTATTTTCCATTTTTCGGGCGCGTCGAGTCTTACATCTGCGGTCTTACTGCCGCACTCAGAGTGGAACATTAATTACTTAAATGTAATTAATTCAAAATTTTGACATAAGCCTCATACATTATCTGTCAAACTCTTCATTAAATTGAAGGTTAATCATAATTAAATGTCTCTGAGTACGGCGGTTAGTCTCCAGCGGTAAATGCGGAACGGTATTTCTTGCAAAAAAAAAAAAAAAGTCACCCGCAACTTCTAGCACTTCTTCTAGCTTCTAGCACGAAAAATCGTTTTTTGGGAACCGTACATGCTTTTATAATAATCTTCCTATCCTAGTTTTAACTTAAATGACTTCTCATCTTCATAACCATCTAACGGCCTTTCCCAATATTCAATCTATCTCTGGTTTGACGTACGACCGATCGCAGCTAACATTGAATTGACATAAAATATATGTCTCTAATGTCTAATGAGAGCTATTCCTATCTCTAGTAGGGCAAAACCAGAGATAGATCAAATATTGGGAACGGCCGTAAATCGTTTCAGTGGTCATCAGTCATAATACTCTTATGGATTCAGAGTTTATCCCGTATGGATTCAGAGATCAGAATAAAAGAACATACTATAAAACTAATCATTTTGAACTGCTTATTTACCACATTAGGCGCACATGCTTTAGCACGTATGCCTTAAAGAAAATTGACGTAAAAAGCGCTCCCAATTTTGCTGCTCATGGGTATCGAAGGGCCACAGAGATGACCTAAAGCCCTGAAAATTGGCACCCGTGTGTCCATCGTCACACGTAGCCGTAGGCATCATAGGCTGATGATGCCTACGGCTGTCTGCTTATCATCCGGTCCATACCGAATATCGCCAAAACATGACGTGACTACGCAGCTATTTTCCTGTTTAAAGCTAACTTGAAAAGCTATAAATAACACTTTCCACGCAACAAATTTGTTATTAGCACTGGAGAGCCGGATATATAAATGTTAGTTTAATAAATAATAAACAAAGTTATATGAAGCTAAGCTATAAAGTTTTAAATACAAAGTCGCTAATCAAAAACATTACCCTCTAAGCAGTTTCTAAGGAACATGCGTTGAAATCATTTGTACTAAACATATCGCCCTTGCGTGTTGAAGGGATTCTCAACAAACAATATTTTGCTGCAATCAATAGTAGATTTTATGGTTTTCAGTGGTCTTCTCTATAACTGTGCCAATTTTTATTAAAATCGGACCAGTATTTTCGAAGCCGCTACGACGAAAGCAAATCGCTTCTTTTTATTATATAAGTATTTAAGTAGACTACAGAACAACCTTCAAATATCCCTAAATTTTCCACGCGAGGCCCTGTTGTTGTTGTGCAGAAATATAATAATAATAATTGTAATCTCCTTTAACCCTTCGATCGCGGATTCTTGGAAATGCTATTGTATTCTATTGTTGTCGCGACCACCGGTGCCCGTATGGGGCTTGATGAGTTTTGGCTGCTAACAAGATGATCGAAAAAACAGATTAAGGTCTCACACCTCTACTTTCTTTGCCTTCACCTCTTTGAATATAATAAAAAGTTAAAAGAACATTATTTTTATTACGAGGCGTCTTTTTAGGGTTCCGTACCCAAAGGGTAAAAACGGGACCCTATTACTAAGACTTTGAAGTCTGTCTGCCCGTCTGTCTCTCTCCAGACTGTATCTCAAGAACCGCTATAGCTAGACTTCTGAAATTTTCACAGATTGTGTATATCTGTTGCCGCTATAACAACAAATACTAAAAACAAAAGAAATTAAACATCTAAGGGGGGCTCCCATACAACAAACTTAATTTTTTGCTATTTTTTGCTCGATAGCAATAATAAAAAAAAACAAGGCTACCACACTACAGAATAAGATAAAAAAAGAACAAGAAAAAAATTATTATAATCAAAAGTAAACATTGAGCAGAAATGGACCCAAAAAAATATATTTAAATCTAAGTCATGCGAGTCAACCCAAAACGATTGCCTAAATATATCTGACTCGTCAAGTAATTATGAATATGAACATTACTACAACAACAAGTTTTGACTTATCTACACAATGTGAACCTAATGAAAATATTTTAGAAATTAAAGAAAAACTTGACAATATGTCAGTACAGTTACAAAGCACTCAAAGTGAGCTAGAAAATGTAATATTGGAAAATTATACACTGAAAAAAGAAATTATTCACCTAAAACCTTAAAATTAGTATACACAAGTCCAAAACCATGACAAAAAGCAACGGAGTTACGGGCACCAACTAGTGCTATAATAAGTTTGATGTAATCCTAATTTCAATATCGCTTAATTATTTTATGCACTCCGAACTATTTCTCAACATTTTAGTACTGAGTGATTATAAAAGAAAAAATACGTGTATTTTTATTTTTAACAAGGAACAATATATCAAAATTTGGCCGGAAGGTTTAATTGCATCCTGTATATTATTTTAGATTTTGCCCACATTTGTGCAGTAAATTTATTTTGCAAAGCCGCAGGAACTGTACATTTTCTTGAGATGAAAAGCCCACGTCCTACTCCGTATTTCACTCTATATCTGTGCTAAAATCGGACCAGTAGTTTCGGCGTCTCCTCCGCAAACTAACAAACAACCTTTCCTATCGTACTTGTCATTTCTTATATAAATTATAACGTCATAAGTTAAAATGTATAAGCTGATTTATGTATCTATGTAAACGATCGCTGTGGAAGCAATAAACTCTCGTCCCGGCCGAGTCCCGGGCGAATTGACAGACGCCAGGTAGGAGGATGTCGACGCTGCGCGCTGACACGTGCAACGTTTAACGTTTATGTTGCAGTTTAACTGTAACCGCACTTTAACTGCTACCCCGAACCCCGAGTATTCAAATATACAGGGTGTAACAAAACTAAGAGATAATACTATAGGGTGTGTATTAGGGTGGTCCTTATTCCTAAGAAAAAAAAAACTTTAATTTCGGGGGACACTACGTAATTTGATTAGGTACATATATACCATAAGAAACTATTTTACTAATTTTTTTTTATATTTTTTTAATCATATTTAGGGGTCGCGACCAAGGTTTGAAAACTCAAAATCTGTATTTGTTAAATTTTTTATTTTTATAGAAAGGACATAAAAAATATTACACAATTATTGCTGTTGTTGTTGTAGATATCGAGTCATTTATTTTTAAGATACAAGGGTTGACTTGTTAGTATTAGGGTACTTTTTCCTATACTCTTTTACCAATAAAAGCAAATATTGTTTTTGGTTATCGTTGGTTGTGATTGTGGAGCAGTCCTTTGGAGCGATGTCTGTGCAAGTTGTACTTGCACCTCAAATGTGAATAAACACCAAATTAAACATTAATGAAACCATAATTGAAACTGTCCTTCAAAGCTTTTTAAAAACCTTTTAAAAGCTTTTTAAAAACCGTACATATTTCCGGGATCAAAGTATCCTATGTCCTTACCGGGGACTTAAAGTATCTCCATATCAAACAGCAAAATCGGTCCTGTGGTTTGGGCGTGAGGAGGTAACGAATAGGCAGACAGACAGACACACTTTCGCATTTAAAGTATTAGTATGGGTTGTCCTATAAACTGAACATGAATTTCCACCAAGACTGACAGTAAAATCAATTACAATATATAATATTCAATTTAACTAAAAGGTTTTAATAACTCTGTACTGCATTGTGTTTTTTAAAACAAAAAAATTATGCTAAGCTACAAATAATACTAAGTGGGAAGTCATTTGATTTGTGATTTGTTATATTTTTATAAAAATAGCCAATGTCTATAAAATAATTAATCACTTAAGAATTGTTGAAAACATAAGTGGGTAAAGTGGGCTTTTGGGAGCCCCCCCTGCCCCTACCTGGGTACGCCCATGAACCAACTTCATCCGCTCATGTCTTCAATTGTTAGGTACTGTCTGGCCTTGAAAATGTTAAGTATACACTACAATACAAATAATATCTAATAAATTTTCTTTTATCAAAATATGAACACACACTGTAAACGTTAAACCTCTTAAGTTTTCCATAAAGTCTATATTTCATGGAAGCAATTATTCCTCCTCGAGCAGTTATTTCTTAAGCCTATTAATATCGTCGTATTGAAAGCTTTTCAGCAAGAAATAGTTTCAATTATTTTATATTATATTTAAAATAGTTTATATTAAATTTAATTGTGTACCTTTTCATATTTCGCACTTTTTATTTAATTATTAGATGGCTTCAAGCGCATCTTAAAGTTGTGAGGATTGCGTTGACACTCGACTGCTTAAATTGTATGCAATATTCGTGTCTATATAACTGAAAAGAACTGTAATTCAAAATGTTATTATTCACTAATATTTTTTGTACCGGTTCATATTTTACGGCGGCTTTGTTGGATGTTTGAAAACATTCCATATTGTTCAAAATTCTGCCTATGAGACAATTTTTTTGTTATATTTTTTCAATACTCAAACAAATACCATATTGAACAAAAAAAAAAAAAAATTGCACCAACGTTTTTTCAGAACGAAGTTTTTCGGTTTACATTTTGCTTCCCCACTTCCGGCGTCGGGCAGCTCACTGCGTTCAATATATTTAATTTATATTTTGTGTACCATCACTTCCAATGAAGTGTACACACGAGCGCTGCTGATACTTTTAATTAATATTTAAATATAAACTTCTTTAGGTACTCATTGAGCACCGTTTCTGTCGCGTTTTGTGGTTGAACTTTGCGATTGTTATATTTTTTCTAGTCTAGGCATGTATGCGTTGCGTATCCTATGTTAATCACTCCTAATAAAAGGCGAACGCTGTAAAATTACCACTGGTTTAAGCAATATTTGCGAACGCTTTTATTTTCTACATAAATTAGCACGGTTGAGGTCAATTATAAATAAAAATATATTCTTGAGTTTCATGTACTTTAAGTTCGTAGTAGCGAATGATTTTTACCTGCCAGATATGTGGGTGTCAAAAATGATTCGAAATAATAATATTAAAGTTTGTTGCTAGCCGAGAATTTTCCCCGATAATATCGATGAACACTTAATTGACTTAAAATATTAAGCGACTAAACGATCCCGAGAGTAACACGGCGGTACGATTTCAGATACAGGTAGCGATAAAATGTCTGGGCCACGAGCGGATGACGTCCAACTCGACGGAGTTCCTCAAGGAAGCGGCGGTGATGCACAGTGTTGAGCACGACAATATCGTGCGGCTGTACGGCGTTGTACTGCACCTGGACTCGCTTATGCTGGTAAGTCTTCCGGTGAAGCTCGCGGGCCCGGTGGCGGGATAGTAGGTTGTACTTCATCTGGAGTCACTTATGCTGGTAAGTCTGGTATTGCAAGCGAGTCTACTGGCGGGAGGCAATATTGCGAGAATGTTTTGCGGCTCTGGCCCGGCGGCATATTATATCTGGACGCGCTTCTTTTCGTAATACAACTCATGATGCATCCGAGCTTTTTCCATTAAGAAAATGCTGGTCATTAAAAAATTGTACGATGTCGTCCTGCGATGCCGGTAAGGTTCTCCTGGTACCTCCTGGTAACGCATGACGGGTGGTGGGAGGCGCAAGGCCCGAGTACGGCTGACTATACGGGTATTAGTCTTGATGCATGCGGGCCTGGTGGTGGGAGGTGTTGGGCACGAGAATATTATGCTGCATGGCGTCGTCTTGCATGTACAGTGTACTCAGGTCCTGGTAACGTATGCGAGCCTGGTGATGGGATATTTTTTTTGCTAATGAAGGAAAGATGGAGCCGTGTTCGAGGCTAAAGCGATGGTATATGAGTTCTAACAGGGCTGGGCAATTTGAAGGTGGATACTGGAAAGCAATATTAAACCATGAAAGTTTATACTCGTCGATTGTGGAAAAACGAGACACAATAGCTTATCAATTGTTATCGCGGCCGGATGTGGCCGCTTGGGGCTTGATGAATTAAAACGAATATTCCGGGTATTATTAATATTCGATGTTACTGTCCTGTATTTTTCTTATGCCGCGTAGGATAATGGTTTTCAAAGACAATGCATAAGAGCAGTTTTATGCAAGAACATAATTTTTTATTAGATGAAAATATGACGCCTCTTATAACCCATTTGGTTAATTTTATATCAATGTCATATCAAAGATTCTCCGTCAAAGAGTTCCTTCAGAAGAATCCTTGAGGGTATCTTCTAATACCATTGAAGTGTAAAATGTTCTCAGAACAGACTTCTCTTGAGTTTCAAGTGCTTCTTTATAAAGAGCTAGCAATATTATGCTTTTATTGTTATAAGTCTGAGAATCGCTGTCGTTGAATTTACCAGCGAGGTTCTCCAGAAATTTTACTATCCCACTAAAAACATAAATGTAAAACGCCGGCCAAGTGCGAGTTTGACTCGCCCATGAAGTGTTCCGCAGCAGCAATAAGTTTTATTTTTATGGCATTAAAAGGTTTTTGATTTATTTTTATATTTCAGTTGATTAAATGAAAGTTAATTTAAGGTTTACCATTTATGACGTATAAAAAAACTACTTGCTAGATCTCGTTCAAACCAATTTTCGTTGGTAGTTTTTATAGTAATGTACATCATAATATATTGTTTTTAGAGTTATCATGCCCATACTTTAGAAGCGCGCACATTTTACCACTTTGGAAGAGTCTCTGACTCTCTCTCGTAAACTATTCAGGTTAGAAAAAAATGATATTAGAAACCTCAATATGATTTTTGAAAACCTATCCATAGATACCCCACACGCGTAGGTTAGATGAAAAAATTTTTTTTTGTTTCTGCCGTACCTATGGGGACCCCTAAAATTTTTAATAATTTTTCCATTTTTGTATCAAAATCTTAATGCGATTCACAGATTACATCTACTTACCAAGTTTCAGTTGTATAGCTCTTATAGTTTCGGAGAAAAGTGGCTGTGACATGACGAATCTATAAGGGTTTCGTTTTTTGCCATTTGGCTACGGAACCCGAAAAAGAGCCAAGTTCAATACAAACATTATGCTTGTCTATGGACTTCGCCGTAAAAAGAATGGAGATCTAAATGAGTGCCAAGTTCTATGGAAAATTGAAATATGTATTTATAGGAACCAAATAATATTATGAAAAAAACAATTGCTGTTATTTGAATAATGTGATATCTTAAAGTAGATTAAATTTCACTTGGCTAGTTTTTATCAGAAAAAAAAAGTTTGTATTGAACTTGGCTCTTTTTTACATTTATGTTTTTGGTGTGAAATCATTTCTTTTTGTAAAGAAAACTTTCCGAGCAAGTATAGACACCTAAATCTTCCCAGTTCAAACTTAAATGTTCGACTATAGTCAACCTTAAAAGGGGATGTTTCACCACTTCCTGATAAGTGTCGGATATGCTATCCACAACTTATTTGACAGATACTCCAACTTCACCTGTTAGATAAGTTATGGATAGCCTATTCCAAATTTATCAGAAAGTAGAGAAACAGACCCTAAGGGCCTGTTTCACCACTTGCTGATAAAGTTTTTATTTTTAAGTTAAAGTTTAGATGCTCCATACTCTATCTGACAAGTTAAGTTGTGGATAGCCTATCCGGCACTTATCAGGAAATGGTGAAACCGGCCCTGAGTCTTGTTGAGTATCAGTCGAATTAAACAAAGAAAATCCAAGGGAATGGAATAAGCAGCTGCCATCAGTAGGCATTGAAATAATACGGTGTAACACGAGTGTATTTCCAACTATTAACTCTACGGTACAACTTATTACAAAATACACTAATACTCTAAAGAAAATATTTATTAAACTGTCAAGAAAACTAACTACTCACAAGTGTTTCTATCCAAAGTACTATTTTATTACCGACAGACAGACGGACAGACGGACAGACGGACAGACGGACAGACGGACAGACGGTCAGATGGACAGACAGAAGGACAGATGGAGAGACAGACATACAGACAGAGAGAATTAAAATAATTTTTTGTCTATTCCCAGGACTCTTATCTAACTATATCTCCATACCAAATTTCAGAATAATCGGTGCAAGCAGTTTGGGCGTGAAGAGGTAACAGACAGACAGACAGACACACTTCATAAAGCCATTTTCTATTAATTTCATGAAGTTTCTTCACTTCATAAATAAATATTTACGGCTGAAATTTGGTATGTAATTTAAGTTTAGTATACAACCAACAAAAAATTCATAAACTTATAACTTTCGCCCTGAGCTTCTCTTTGCCTGTACTTTTTAATTAACTTATATTTATCTTTACAATTCTGTACGCCCGGAAAAGCTAGCAAAAATAAAACAAGCTAATGGCAAAAAGGAGTAAAAATGGGAACTAACTCGGCGGCGGTAAATGGAAAAGGAACTTTTTTAAACCAGTTAATTTACTGAAGCTGAAGGCAACATTTAATAAACTTCTTTGAATTGGAAAGTGATTTCTGTAACTGAGACCTTGCAAAATTGTGTAATAATACTATAATTATGGGCACTTTTGTAAATGGTGATGTATTTTCAGTTGGGGCTGTTTATGGTTAATGTCGATATCTATTTATCATAATATTATATAAACATATGTTGAGACTACTTACGAGTGAAGTCCCAAAAAAATATTCGCATTTTGCTTGCTATAACTTAAATACGTTATACGTGGGAGAGCCATGCTTCGGCACGAATGGGCCGGCTCGACCGGAGAAATACCACGTTCTCACAGAAAACCGGCGTGAAACAGCGCTTGCGCTGTGTTTCGCTGAGTGAGTGAGTTTACCGGAAGCCCAATCCCCTACCCTATAATTCCCTTCCCTACCCTCCCCTATTACCCTATTCCCTCTTAAAAGGCCGGCAACGCACTTGCAGCTCTTC
The DNA here is from genome assembly GCA_905187585.1 of Cyaniris semiargus. NCBI lineage: Eukaryota > Metazoa > Arthropoda > Insecta > Lepidoptera > Lycaenidae > Cyaniris > Cyaniris semiargus. The sequence goes on along the minus strand of LR994547.1, from coordinate 24,058,395 downwards.
TGATGCTGCGAGTGTCCATGGGCGACGGAAGTTGCTTTCTATCAGGTGACCCGTTTGCTCGTTTGCACCCTTATTTCATAAAAAAAAAAAAACAAATCGCGAATACTTTGCGTTTTTGGTATCTACGATCCAAATAAATTTATGGATTGCTATGTATAATTATGTACCATCGAGGAAATTGATTCATAGGCAGTTGACAGACCAACGTCATTTGGTGGATGTTGATTGTGATCAGTCGGCTGGGTTTGACGTAACGACGTAACGCGACCAAATTACGTAGGTCCCCCATATGCCTAGGAATTAACTTCTCTGATAGTACATACTAAAAACCCTGTAGAATAAAGGTGCGACGTATCTCTGCAGTACCTTCATATACTGCAGAGATACGTCGCATTGCATTTTGCCGATCTCGTCCTAATCTGTGTATCACTTGCCCGGCCACGTATCTCTTACAAAATAGTCTGCCATTTGTATGCTAAAATCCCTCCGTCTTCCAATATAGTGCTTTCTATTTACGTGTCTATCGCGAAAAACGTGTACCATTTTATAAATACCTCATGTAAAATATGGAACATTGATGTAGTCACTACGTATTAAACGGTAATTTAAACGTACAAGTTTTGCGTAAAATTACAAAGTGGCGAGTTTTGGTAAGGCGATGCCTTCGCTATGCCATCCTCGCAGACGCAGACGAAACACGTTTGCATGTTGCATGTTCTACGGCTCGTGAACTATATTTTTGGTTCTGCTTGGTAAATATTTTGATCGATATGGATTGATATTTTTAACCGACTTCCAAAAAGGAGGAGGTTATATGTTCGGCTGTGGATATTTTTTTTTAATTATTTTTATTTTTTTTATTTTATTTTTGTATGTTCAACAATTACTCCGCCGTTTGTGAACCGATTTTCAAAATTTTTGTTTTGTTCTATTAGGTTTCCCTCCAATTTGGTCCCATTTTCACAAAAGTAGTGATCTGATGATGGGATCCATGAGTAATCGAGGGAACTCCTCAAAATTTATATGGAAACATATGATGATTTTGATTTTATGAGAAGTATCCTAAGCATATGCTACCAAAACGCAAGATTTTGCACCAAGGTATACTATGGTTCCGAAGATACTAAGAGAACTCCGGATTCCTTATAGATACAAGTTTGGGGGTTTAGGCGCTGTTTTAAGAACTGAAAGCATATGCTACTATGCAAATTACATTCATCATCATCATCATCATCATCATTACCACGTCAGATTCACCAGTGTCACATGGTTGTATATGGATACAATATGCCCCCACAACACCATAATTATATCATCACGTTATGTACTTATAATAATTAGTACTTTTTATAGCGATTTTAATAAAAATATAATGTTGTTTCAAAATAAATGATTCAAGTTCTAAGCGACTTATGTACCACAAAATTGAACATAACAAAGTCAACCTTAACTCCAGAGCGTAAGGCACACATTTGACATTACTTTTGAGATTCGAAAGAAAAAAGAGAAGTAAGTTGCTTCGATACGTACTACACTAGTTTAACTATTAACCCATCAAGCCCAAGCGGCACCCGGCTGCCGCATAACAATTAAAAATCTATTGTGTCTGCGATTCCCACGATCGAGATAAAAAATTGAACCCTTAGTATGAAAATACTTACATAGGAAAACAAACTAAATCGTAATAGGAATAAGAAACACAATCGCATTGAGTGTGACTCTTAACAAATTGTAATAAGATAGGTACGTAGAATATACGCGATGGTTTACTAGGTAACTAAAAAGAGTGAAATTATTATTTTTAACAAAAAATTAAAACCGACTTCCAACGAAAATCCTTATAATATGAACTAAAAAGTATTAAATAACGTTTCCTATCTAATAGTGCCTTTTTCCGAATTCGGCTAAACCTCAACTATTTCTGTACTCAATCTTCATAATTTTGAAGTCATCCATACTAAGGTTTCATCCATATTGTGATAGTAAGTTATGTCTTATCGCTCTGGGATCTGGGTCTAACAGGTAGACACTTGCCTAGGTATATGACCAAAAAATACTCAATAATATTCATAATTTAATAATATTCATTACATGTTAGAAAGGGTCTGGATATGGACAGACAGACAGACGGACAGGCTGAAATATATTTGTGATCGGGTCCCGTTTTTACTCTTTGGGTAAGGAAAGAGGGGAAAATTATCCATCTTTGTTATTATACTATGCAGTATGCTGACACGGATAATGTCGCGGGCAACAGCTAGTAGAAAATAAATTCTTGCAATATCGTATTGTTTTCTAAGGTGTTATATTAATTTATAAAATAAAAATAACGCCTTTGAAAATAAAATAGCAACAAAGTTATTTTTAAAACGTCTGATAATAGTTTTGGTCATTGAAAAGTGTCTTACACTACATGATACTAGTTCAGAACAATAATCTACAAATTATATATAAATATTAGCCTTGACAAAATAAGTAAAGTAAGACTCATTTTTAGTCAACTTTGTTACCTGGTACCTGACCAGTTGTCACACGTAGAACTACACAAATTCGCAGGTATTCTAAGTGCACGAGGCACTACCAAGAACCTATGGTTTCATCCATGAGAGTAAGTTATGTCTTATCCTTTTGGGATCCAGGTCTATATATTCTTATACAATGCGTACCGCATATTCTCTCATGGTGCTAGCTGGAGTACTCTTTGCATGAAGATTTAATTTCTTTAATATCCGTCATATCCTATCTGAACAACGGCAAACTCTATGTCTTAATTCAATACGAGCAACGATATTCTGATGATAATAATGAGTACTAATAATATAATAATAATAATAATATAGTGATATATAATAATAATATAGTGATAATAATAATAATATATAATAATAATAATATAGTGATAATAATAATCAGGTTCTATTCAAACATTTTTCAATCCTTGAATTACATCGTACACGTGTATAATCAGGGCGAGCGAAGCGAGCCCTAGTATATCCCACAACCGACGCGAGCCCACACAAAGCTCGGCTTTTACCTAGTATGTATTATAATAATGCGTTGCATGGGTAATGCAACCTCTATTGTATTATTTCGCTCAGCCGAATCTGAATTTGTCCAATAATTTACATGAAGGTTTTATTTGATTTGTTGCACAAGATTTTTGAGTATTACTTTTATAGCTTCTCTACTCTTTGTTTTTCTACGATTGGCCATGATCGACGTCGATTGTCCATGCTATATTGAATTTCGCAAATTTTAAATGGTCACTCATCATAGTTCAACTTAGAGAGTATTAAGTTGTTCAAGAACTCCTATATAATATTACATTAAACGACCGATAAGGGCAAAATAGTATTTATTTACGGTAAAATTCTTTTGGATTTTTTTCTGTTACGTGCACAAAGTCAGAGACACCTAATAATATTTCTAGAGCATTTCGTTAGAAGTCGCAATCGTAGGGGGTACGTAGGTGGCAAATTGCATGGAAACCATAGGAAAGTTACGCGCAGCGTGAAGGCAATCGTATTTCTCTGAAGCACCGAAGCTAGTTGATCGTAATTACGCGAAGTTTTCCTAACGAACGTGTCCTTTGAGGGCGTTCTGCACCTGACATTGCATTATTACCAATTTAACTTTCATTGTGACTAAGAGCGAGGACACATTGCTGCGTTGCGTCGTCGGAATAACTGCGTTGTATGTCACATAGTTGCGTTGCGGCGATGGGCGATGTGACAACGCAATACAAGATTTAAGATAGAGTAGAACAGGTGCCCTATTCTCTCATATCGAATGGCACGAGAGAACAAATTCGCTCAAAGCGACATTCGAGTCTAGAAAATGAAACCGACTTCCAAGGTAATTATTATTTTTTAACAAAAAATTGAACCCGACTTCCAAGGTAAGAACAATATTCTTAAAATTGTCCAAAAAGTATGAAATAATTGTTATTACTAGAGGTCGCCCAATGGTCGAAATTCTACCAATAATAATTTAAATTATAAGTTTGAACGCTATTAGTTCGCAATGATGTAGCAATGTGTCCAGATAACATACCACCCTTATTTATTCGTAAACTAGATGACGACCGCAACTCCGTTGCGCCAAAATTCGTTTATCGCGCGGGAACCGTATATTTTTCCGGGATAAAAAGTATCCTATGTCCTTTCCCGGGTCTCGAAGTATCTCCATGCCAAATTTCAGCAAAATCGGTTCAGCGGTTTGGGCGTGAAGAGGTAACAGACAGACAGACAGACACACTTTCGCATTTATAATATTAGTATGGATGTGCAGATAGTCTTACGGTGCCCCTTTTTGAGGGTGTAATGCCCAAAATTTGGAAAACCGCGTTTATAACCCCGGTACACAAAAAAAGGCCCCAAGGATATTGTCGAAAATTACAGGCCTATATCTAAACTATGTGTGTTTGCTAAAATATTGGAAAAAATTGTATACGACCAGTTGTATATGTCATTAAAACAAAGTATGTGTAGCAATCAGCACGGTTTTCTTGCAAGACGATCGACTGTGACCAATCTGGCAGTTTGTACTGATTTTTTGACGAAATGTATAGCTGAACGAACGCAAGTAGATGTCATATATATACGGATTATGCCAAATGTTTCGACCGTCTTGACCACGTCGTCCTTATGCGCAAGCTGCTGGCTATAATTGGAATTAGAGGAGACCTATTTAGATGGCTTAAATCCTATATCCACAACCGATGCCAAACCATTGTCTTAAATGGCTTCTCGTCCAGAAACACGCATATCCCCTCAGGAATTCCCCAGGGATCTTTATTGGGTCCCATATTATTTAATATATTTATTAATGATATATCATCACTATTTCCAAATTCTACGGTATTGCTTTTTGCTGATGACATGAAAATATTAAAGCAAATTAAAACCCTTAACGATGCCATAATGCTTCAAAATGAGATCAACGATTTTCATAAATATTGTATATCTAACCACCTAGATCTAAATTGGCCAATACTTCAATTACAAGAGTAAATACTATTAAGGACTTGGGTGTTACATTTGACTCAAAGCTTCTCTTTGATATGCACATAGATAATGTTGTCAAAAAGGCAACCAAGTCACTTGGATTCATATCTAGAATCGCCTCGGACTTCAAAAACATTAAAACGCTGAAAATATTGTACTGCAGCTTTGTTCGCAGTCACCTTGAATACTGTTCTTCTATTTGGAATCCTAACTATAAAACTTATATTGATCGCATCGAAAAGATTTGAAGGGAATCATAAAAGAATGAAACTGCATCCTCAACAAGCCCACGGTTAAGTTCCTTTTGCCAGTCGATATTGAGCAAGCCATCATTAATGTTATTAAAATCAGCGAGATGATACAGATAACGTTTGCGGGGCTGGGGACGAAGGAATTCGATATGATGTATCCTGGCGGTAAGACAAGGCTTTGTGGTGTGGATCTTCACGTACTAGCGCATCCGGGCAACAACCTACTGTAATTTCATTATTGGAAAACACTAAATCTAGAATTTTGTTATTTATATTAGTAGCGCTATTGTATTGCAGGAGATATTTTATTGAGTTCATATTATCAAAAAAGTCAACTTGGGCGTAACCTAAGATGTTTAAGGGGCAAAGAGATTGGTTCTCGTTATTTCGTTGCCATTCAATATTTGGCAAATTAAAGTCACCAACAACTAGGAACATATCAGATATATTATTGGCAGCGATATCGTACAGGTTGTTGGAGAAATTTGTAAGCTGAGCTACTTGAGAAAGACCGATGTTCTGCTTACAGATATATGCAACACAGATGTGAATTTTTGCAGGAGAAAGCGTTTTTCTGTTGCGCAACGACAGCGTAACCCACAGATCTTCAGCGGTTGAGAACCACTCGCTGCGCATGTCACTAACAAGGTCACGCTGCACTGCTATAAGTACACCTCCGCCTAAGATCTGGTTCGTAGAGAGGTAATCTCTGTCCCGCCTGCAGACAATATAGCGGTCATCAAATAATTCTGAGTCTCCTATGTCTGCAATAAGCCAATCTCAGTTAAGCAGATAACGTCATTATATGTACTAGCACAAACGTTGCGATAGAATTCCGTCGTCTTTGTCCGCAATCCTCTAACGTTCTGATAATAGATATTAATATGCAGCATTGTAAATCAGCAATCTAGCATGTAAATAGAAAAAAATATGTAAGAAAAATATATGATGATGTATTAAATGCGACTACTGTCGAATCATTGAGCAACAGAAAGCTAGCTGACATATCTACTTACCAAGTTTCAGTAGTATAGCTCTTATAGTTTCGGAGAAAAGTGGCTGTGACATATGGACAGACAGACAGACATGACGAATCTATAAGGGTTCCGTTTTTTGCCATTTGGCTACGGAATCCTAAAAAACAGAAAAGAAAATAACGTTGGTTACAAACGAATACAAGCTGTATATTTTGTACTTTGTCTTTTATGTAGTTTTTAGTAACTTCTTAGTGAGGTCTTACATCGTCAAATTAGCCCGTGTTTCTGTCCGTGGTTCTCAAAGGTAGACCTTAGTACATCCCAATTTTGATTAACAACCAAGTGTACAAGCTCACAATTTGGCGATTTGGCATCATTTAATTTATTTCTTTCTTCCCTCAGGTAACGGAACTGGCACCCCTGCGTTCTTTACTCGAGTGTCTACGCGAGGTGTCCCTCCGAAGCAACTTCCCGGTCCCGACTCTTTGTGACTTCGCCTCGCAGATCTGCAATGGAATGTCTTACCTGGAGCAGAAGAGGTTGATACACAGGTGAGAATCATACACACGAGTTTTCTGTTTTTCTGATCGCAATAGGAGTAATTTACGTTGGGATAACGTGCGTCAGATGTTGGATGTTTTCTTTCTTTGCTTGACACTTGTAGACCTGAAGGACCAGCCTTGTTTTGAGGTGTTAAGTTTGACAAATTCTAAAGTTTCTGTATTTTTGCTCATAATAGAATGATGCCTAATTAGATTAAGTATTTATTACTTTCGTGGCACTTCTGATAACTGGTTTTTTAGTAAATCGAAATATATATATATAGCTGACAAAAATGTAATAATGGCATCATAATATCTAGAATAGTTAGCTTTACAACCAGAAATATTGCCGTAATGTGTTAAATAAACTACTCCTTAACGAATAAACTACTAGCAGCTCTATAAATACCATAAACCGCTCTATATTTTGTGATGATCTTGATGTGCGTTGTTAGCAAACAATTTAAGTCCTGGATTCGACTCGCGCCCGATCGGACGATATTATTTTCTGTTCGATTACATTTAAATTTTCTTTCTATTTTTAATGTTACTAAAATACCGAGCAAAGTTTTCCACTGTCTCTTGGTACTTGTATACTAATTGCTACTCAATATAAATTATTGGGGCACGTACGTATACATAGTCCGAGCAGCCTCGTGCGGCGACTTTCTCGCGAACTGCCCTTATGTCTTATGACAGTTTTAATTTTATGTAATTTTCGTGTTCTTACAGTGCTTAATTCGAGGATCTCTTTGAGGTCAGTGGCATGTGTTGTGTAAATGTTGTGGTTATCCTGTCCTCTTAAGCTTTCAAATTTCAATAGATCGATTGACAAGTTTTCAGTTTTGTTGCAAAACTATAATATAAACCGTAGTTTTCTTTATTTGTTAAGTTTAAGTTACTTAAGTTTTATGAAAGTACCTACTTACAAATTACAATACGAAAAAATAGTAAAACTTTTAGCGCTGTAAAGAAAAACTGTTGTTAGGAGTTTTAAAACAACTTTTACATTTAACATTTTAAAAACCAAAGGACTGTGAATTTGATAGCGTAATTAAGAATATAACTTAAATTATTCCCAATTTTCATAATCGTAAAATAATTTCGTACGTGGATGAAGCAGGTTAGTGACAGTTAAAAAAAATACGATTTTTTGCATAATTTTGCATATTAATATGGAGGCTTCGCGGCCAGGAAAATGATTTGAAATCAAAACATGTGGATTTTATCTATAGCCATATGTATTAGTCAGATGATGAGGTAGATAAGTTACAAGGTTTGGCCAAATTATAAGTGAAAAAATGAGTAATTGTCCTTTTGTAATAAAATGTTAGTTATCTGGTTCAACCACTCACGGCTTCAATCAGTAACTTAATATTATAAAGGCGAAAGTTTGGATGTATGTATGTATGGATGTATGGATGTTTGTTACTCTTTCACACAAAAACTACTGATCGGATTTTAATGAAACTTTACAATAATATAGCTTATACATCAGAATAACACATAGGCTACAATTTTAACCGACTTTAAAAATGGAGGAGGTGTTATGTTCGTTTTTTTATGTTCAACGATTACTCCGCCGATTGTGAACCGATTTTAATTTTTTTTCTTTTGAT